>OZ024913.1:19695194-20322694 GCA_964017125.1 Flabesymbios commensalis
TAGGTTTTGTTTTGTCACAATAAATTTTGCCTTATAAAAATTTATTAAAACAATACCTAGGTGAGTGTTCATTTACAACTTCAATGGTTTCCATGATAAAGTAAAACAGGTGTGGCGTTCTCAAGCTACCTCGTGAAAATGCATTACTTTGGTTTTGTTATAGTAAGTTTCAGGTCATATTATAGTGTGAAATACTCCTGCATTCTGTCCAGAGATTGGAGATCATCTGGTGATTCTGCTGATAAAAATGTGTAGCCCCCATAAATCAGTAAATATAATAAAACAAATATATTTCTAATATTTAACAGTTCTTATTGAGATTCATTTACGTATCTTTGGCCTGTACATTGTTCAGCCAAAAAAGTTGTTAAGTCTGCTAAGTAAATAGAGAATAAAAGTGGAGGCAGATTTTCTCATCGGCGAACTCCTATATTACAAGGAAATGAACTGGATATAACTCCCTGGGCAACGACCACTGATTTTGAGTACATATTTTTAATAACTTCATTTTTTTAAATCATCAATTTTCCCGCCATTCCAATAATTATTGATAGTAGCTTAGTCCACAATTTTGCTCTATTAACAGTGTCGAACGCTTTCTGATAGTCAATATAACAACAATAAAGAACAAAGATGTAATCGACAGTAGATAAATCAGATTTAAAAAAAAACAGCTTGTTCTGCTACAACAGTTTTCGTATATTCGACATAACATGTTAATATTTTGTTAATGCAGCTGGTGAATAATTGTCTTATGCAGCTCAGTAGAGATATTCTTCTATAATTGTTAAGATCACCTTCATCACTTTATTTTTATAAATGAGTTTTAGGCATCAATCTTCAGGTGCTTGACCAGAAACCAGTACAACGTTAAAAGGTATTGTATATATTATTGGTGTTATATTGTCAGGTGAATGTTTAAAAACACCATGTACTACCATCTCATGTCCGGCAATTTTATTATTTTTCAATTTGATTATTTTTTCAGCTTCTTGAATAGTGAAAGGTTGGTTAAGAGAAGTGTCTGGATCAAAAGTGAGTGAGTCATCTGCTTCTCTAGTATCCGTGTGTGGTTTTATAATATTTCCTGATGTTAATTTAGTAAAATGTTCCTGGAATGTTTCAATAAAAATCTGTTCAATGACTTTAGGATTTTGTTTTCCTTGGATAATTTTCCAATATTCCGTGGGATTTTATGTTTGAAGTTTACGCAGTTTTGTAATCGTGTCTTTTCTATATTTCCTAAATGCTTTGTTTGTCGCTGCATTGTATTGTTTGCATGAATTTCTTATAAGGTTTAAGTTTTCAGATTGTTTTCGATTTTTTATATTTGTTTTTACACTGCAATATAGTATATCGTGCATCGTCACAATCGGTATTATACCACGGTTTATGTGGAAAGTTTCGCTACATTAGTTTACCGTCCGTCACCTTCATTGGTTTTGATATACCACAATGAGAAGCTGAGCTTTCCAACACCTGACACAAGTCGCCTACAATACCATTTTTTTAGCTCTAGTGACACACTCTGGACTCAGCTTCATTAATTTTCTTTGAATGTGAAAAACATTTGCTGTACATAAGTGTTCATTAAACAATTCGAATTGATCAGAATTTCATAAGATTTTTCCGTTTTTGTGGGTTTATTTCCTTTGTTAACATGTTGATTCTTATATGACAAAGGAACTTGTTGACGAGTTATTGTTGACCTGGTGAAGACAAATTATCATGGTAAATCTATGGTATTAAAATCAGTCAGGTGTGACCGAGCTGTTGATTCTGAAGGATCCTCATTATGGTCGGATGTGTTTAAGTCAGTTAAAACCCTCGGGGTTCTACATTCTTATCTGTGAAAAAGGCCTCGGCCTTCGGCCTCGACCCTTTTCACAGATGTCATGGAAATTTAAATATTAGAAAATAAGATCGTTATGAAAGAAGTGGCGGTTATAACTCGATTTTTCAATCCTTTATTATTGTAAAAAGCATGCAAAAGGTAACAACACACTAAAAAGTTGATGCTATTAAATTATGTATTTTGCATGGCATCTTAAATGATTGCATAATTATATTTCTCGATCTATTTGGTTATTCTTTGGCATTTATGTTCCTCTAAAAATGCCCGATGCGCCTGCTTACGCACATGTGGGTCACACATCGTTTCCTTGGAAATAAAGAATGTATCTGTCAGTTTGCCAGGTGGCAGATACACCCTATGATATCCAAGATGACGAATATGTACAAAAAGAAACTGTTCACCCTAAATGTTAGAACAGTGAAAGTTTGAGTATTACAATGTAGCGGACGTGCAACAAGAGTATTTGTGGTACATAACAAGTAAGATATAAATATATGTACAGTCCTCGCTAGAGTATTTCAAGGAGCCTCCGTGACCGAGAGGTAGCGTACTCAGCCTCAGACCGCCAGGGCTCTAATTTCGAATCCTGTGTGGACAGTGTCATCTCATTCATGTCACCATCCTCAGGAGGTTCTCCTGTCCCAGTTTAGCCTATGTGTGCACAAAGGTGGCCTAAAGCCCGATGCATTTTTTTCAAGGTTCCACTGAATAAATTGGGTAATCTTCGTATTTAACAAGTTTATTTTTATAAAAAGGTTGAGATTATTTGAACAGAAAACCAAGGTATTCTCTCCAAAACAGTTAAATTTAAAAGTTTTTTTATTTCGCCCTGTTCATTATCGTTAAGGCCTGTGAAAATTGGACTTGTTTGGAAAGGACGTTCATATTTAAAATACAACAAAATGTACACATTTAGCAATAAAAGCAGACATCACCTATATTGTAAGCAAACTTTAAACATGTTAAAGTAGAAGCCCATTGACGATGAAAGTTGATATCCTCACTAAATCGTAAGATTTTAATGAAAGATCTAAAATAAGAAATTGGTTATCCACAAATATGGTCATGTTTTCAGTTTTACAACTGATAATGCTAATATTATGCTCACATGATATGTCCAATTTGTCATAGATTAACATTGCTAATTTTTTAAGTATAAAACATCCTCGTTTCGTAAAATCAAATGGTAATTTTAAACTCAATAAAGCTGTTGATCGCTACTACTCTCCACAATTTGAATGATGTAACTCGTTCACGTCCAGTAGAAGGAGTGAAACTGCCACTGTTTAAAGCCTCAGATCCACCCTTCGAACTCTATGGTGACGATACACATTCATGGTGGTCATCTCGCCTTGTGAGAGCGAGATGGAAAACAGCTATTATTATTAGGGTAAAAAACATAACACATGAAAAACATTGAAAACGTGCACATAATCATGGTAATACACATGATAGGCCTACAGCAAAACAAACAAGTATTAAAAGTATTAAAAAGTACGATTATATTGACACTTGTATAAAAACAATTAAAATTACATACAGATATTTAAATTTTAGTTGCGTATTTACAAATAATTGAAAACACTAATCATAACAACGGCTTAAATCGAGCATTGCATATACAATATTTCTTCGACCAGAAAGACAAGTTTCTTAGGACATTTTTTGAAACATTTATCAAAATATTACAATAATACTGTAGTGATGAAAATGTAGCCAACACATTATTATAATATTATTATTATGACAGAATGATATATAATGCACCACGGGACAAAAATCAGTAACTGCGTACGCTTCAAGTAAACAGTTACTGTCTTTTGGCTTTGAACAGCAGATCAGCTCTGTTGTATTTGTTTTCTGTACAAAATTGTGGATTATTTTTACAAGAAAATGCACAGCAAAACGTCGTTATCTAAAATTATTACTGCATACCGTACCCAATGCCCATTTTGTTCTACTTCCAGAGAACTCACAAAATTCAGTGGCATAAAAATTAATGTAACTTAAAATTAATAGTCTTGAGTCATCCTAGTGAACATTGTACGTGTGTATCTACGTTACCATGCTCAACAAAGCCAATATTAAGGCAGTATTTGTAACTCTAGAGTATTAGCAGATAGTGCATTTATGCTTTGCTATGGATTTAATCACATATTTTTATCATCATTATTCCAGCCAGCACGAGACACTGAGCCATTGTTGGGCCAGCGTCGTAGACGATGGCCCGATATTGAGCCAACATTGGCTCAATATCTCGTGTTTGCCGGGATCTTACACCAGTCCCCAGTATCATCTCATTTCAGAATCTGACGCCTCCAGACGTCACTAAAGACGGTCCCCTCGCGGAAATGGTAAAACTGAAACGAGTGCTGTTTTGAATTGCACGTAGGGGCCTATGTCAGTGTATATGTGGCCACAGTTTTAGAGACGTGTTTTTTCCTCGAAAGCCTCGTTTTGATATGACATGCTGGCTCCTGGACCCTGCGGACGGTCAAAACCGTCTGCCAGCTTACCCCTTCTGTCCTGAGGACGCAGCTGGTGCTCCTTCAGATCCTGTGGTCTGAACACTTCCATAAATCCCTGCAACAATTTATCACAAATTATATTCACAGATTTACATAATAATAATATCGGTGTGCTTAACATTCCGAGGAAGTACATGGACCGGTGTGGATATAGCATATAAAATTTTCACTCAGTTACACATATTTTACATACTTTATTTAATTAACCCTTTAACCGCCAAATTATTCAATTTGAATTTTCACCCACTCGAAGTTGTGTCTCGCTGACGCGATCCACAACTTCAAGTGAGTGAAAATTACTCAGATTTGACAAAATGGAGGTCAACTCTTTTCAAATATTGCTGATTGATGCCACGTTTTGTGCTTAACATGTTTAAAAGGTGGTACATAAAGTGCTGATAAAAATGAAAAACGGAATATGTTCGGCACCGGCGGTCAAAGGGTTAAAGATCAGGCGAAGTCCTCAGAACTACTCTACATAAAGCAATTATCCATTCTATTTTAAATAATTGTTGATGGCGAGAGTAATACTATGATTATCCCTTTCTAGTCTGAATTTACAATAATTATTGTCATCTTCGTCCACTACAAGTGCGAATTGCTGTCGACATTCTCGACTTTAGAAGACTTAAAGTGGGTGGGAAATTAAAAAAATATTGTTTTTATTAAAACAGTTCCATGAAAATTTCCATTCTAAAATCCCCAGATGTGGGAAATTAGGTCATTCTCAGTAGATGCAAATTGATGCTTTGATGATGGTGAGGGTTTGTAGGGTTGAGTTTACATTAGTTTAAATTGTGTATCCTTTCTCACATCTTAAATAAAATGTACTTAATCTACAGACTAAACTCGTTTTTTTAACAGTACATATATACATTATGTTCTCACCTTGCCATTGCGCATATATCTGATGATGTTGAATACGGCAACGATTGGGACCCATATGGCAGAAGAACAGGCCAGTGCCCAGCCTATGCCAACCGCCCACTGGGGATACTTATATTTCTGATAGGACAACTCCGAGTACTCAACGGCGTTCATGATAAACACAGACTAAAGAAAAGAACAAAAGTCACAATCAATAATGACATCAAATAAGGGTGTTATCCTATAGGCCACTGCGCTTATCAAACACCTACAATAACATGATAAACAATGAGCGAGCAACATAAAAAGCTGCCCGATTATTATTAATTTTTATCAGGCCTAGGCTTACTAATATTCGTGTTATGTTTGATCTTTATTGTCAGTTGAAGTAATGTGTCAGGCAGACGCCCAGTTAAACAACATCGTTCAGCTGGATGAACAATAGTTAACTTACAGCTAGTTCCTCATTTTGAGCAAGTTAATATGCCCTATAAACTCTTACAGGGCGGGGGGCCTTAGGATAGTGGTTAGCACCGCTGCCTTTCACGCCAGAGTTCGGAGTTGGGTTCCCGGTCTCGGCGGTTTGAGAGAAACAAAATGTTTCTTCCCCATCCACGTGTGAAACTCATTATTGCGGGGAGCCTCTGTGACCGAGCGATAGCGTACTCGGCCTCAGACCGCCAGGGCTCGAATTTCGAATCCTGTGTCCGGAGGACAGTTTCATCTCATTCATCTCACCATCCTCAGGAGGTTCTCCTGGCCCAGTTTAGCCTATATGTGCACAAAGGTGCCATAAAGCCCGATTCATTTCATTTCTTACAGTGCGGTGATCGACTGTAGACATCAGAATCTGACGTTTGTAGACGTCAGATTCGCACGTCTAAAGTCGATCACCGCACTGAAAGAGTAAAAATATACATAATGACCGTGGACCTACAACAGAGGTATTTAAATGAATCGGAAAGAGGTAACTAAAACATTTATGCTACTTTAAAATCGAAAAAAACAATAGTCTCCATGGTTGACATACAAAAATATTTAGCGCTTTAAGGATTACATATTTTGTTGTTACCAGACAGAAGGCAGGGGCGGTGAAAAGCCAGGAGATCCACATATAAGGACCCGGTCTGTATCCAAGCATTTCCTCCACGTTGTCATAGAAACGGTCGATCCCTGGAGAAAGGGAACATCATCACCATCAGTAGATACATGTACATAACACGTTATCGAAATAAAATAATATAAGTCTGAAAAACACATGCGACAATAATTCTCACAGCGTTTTTTTCATTTGGTTTCTACGGAGAACTGGACAATATAATTATAATAGTGCTTGTGAGATAAATCTATTTGAAGCACATCACTTATCCACAATACAAATGTATGTATCACACTAGGCACACATCTATATGTGTTGCAATAAACACGACAGCACCAAATTATTACCAGCAATGCCTAGCATAATTAAAATTAAAAAAAGTTAACCGTGGAGTAGATTCCTTTTTTTACACCTAAATAGTTTCAAGTTTCAAAAACTGGCTCCCGCCATGACATTGGAGTTAGCACTGTCACCGCCAAGCGCGACTATAGTCGTTATTAACCCTTGAAGCGCTGGAAATCTTAGAGGCCAAAGGGTTTTTTCAATTTAAATCATGATAACTGTTTTACTTAGCTCTTGCTGATTCATTTGAATACCTGTGCTATATGTCTACTCTCATTATAAAAATGTTCACTCTTACAGTGCGGGGATGGACTTTAGACGTCAGAATCTGACGTCTACAGACGTCAGATTCTGACGTCCAAAGTCTATCCCCTCGCTGTAGGGGTTAATCTGTTTTTTTTATATGACAGGTTAAAATCATAGTCATTGGGAACGAAATGGGTGTCCAAACATCTCGATTTGCAAATATGTCGTCTCAAATCATTTACAATTCTCTCATTCTTCCACATATTAATTATTGCATATTAGCATGGGGTCATGATTCAAATCGGATTTTAAAACTTAAAAAAAAAGCAATTCGAATTATTGTTGAAGGTAGTTTTTATACACACTCCGATCCTATCTTTAAAAAAATCAATATTTTGAAAGTAAATGATATACATCTTCATCAACAACTAAAATTTTATTTTAAATTAATAAACAACATTCTTCCTTATCATTTTTATGACTTTAATCTTGCTCTAAACTCTGACATTCATGATTATAACACAAGGGGGAAAAACAAACTGAGGAATGCCCATTTTAAACATGAGTTTGCTCGTAATTGTATCAGAAACCAAATGCCACATTTATTAAATACCACACATTTATCAATTTTAGAAAAGGTACTCACTCATAGTTTAAAAGGTTTTGGACAATATACTAAACACTATCTAATAGAGAAATATTCTGACATTTGTCTAATTCATAATTGTTATGTTTGTAATTTGACAACACCTACCTAATGCACTGAATATGTATGTGTGTATGTATATATATATATATTTATATATACATTTTCCTTTTGGCCACAATGTTATTTATTTTGTAATTTTTGCCTATTTTGTGGCTGTGTCTCGCTGACGCGACTGACAGTTTTAGCTGGGTGGAGATTATTAAGATTTGATAAATTTATGTTTTGAGTTAAAATCCTATCCCATATTTATTCAAACTTTTTCATTTGCACAGTCCCTTTTAAATTTAATCTGACAAGTTGCATAATATTTTGTATGATAATTTTGTATCGTGATTTACTATATTATATAGTATTTTATATTTTATATTATTTATACTTAGGTGGCTTCCATGCCAGCGACTCTTTGAGTCTTAATGGTAGTCATCCTGACATGTTATTTAATTTGTATTTTTTCAGTGTCATTTGTCGAATAAACATTTTTCTTCTTCTTCAAATCAAACAAACATGAGAAATTTTCGCTCGCTTGATGTTGTAGCTCGCGGTAGCGAGACACAACATCAAGTGGGCGAAAATTTTAATGAAAAAACTTAAAATGATTAATACCCATAGACGACGCTGTTACGTACCATAGATGTAAGCGATTGCCATGCATTCAAACAGAGCGATCAGCAAAATAATACGACTGCCAGTGTAGAAATCCAGTAACTGGAACACGTACATGCCGCCCTGAAAACAAGACGGGAAAAACTGAGAATGTGCCACTTTAAAAAGCGTCCCCTTGGAGTTAGAAGGTGCTAAACTGTCACTTTACAAGGCAGCAGTTTAGCACCTTCTATATCCAAGGGTACGAAAGTTACACTTACCCCTTAGAACACTGATGTCGACTACAGTAGACATTTTTTTTAGATTTAAATTTCACAAATTAGATACATTTTCACTCACTTCAATTTGTGTATCGCGGTAGCGAGACACAACTTCAAGTGACCGAAAATTTAAATTGAATAGTTTAGTGCTCTAGGGGTTAAGTGGTACTTACAAATTATATAATTCATCTGCTATTTTCATCCGGCCTAAACGTTCTGTAATTCATCTCTTCGAAATTAAATGGTGCTAAGCGACACTAAAGGTAGCACTTAAGTTCCACCTCACAAAGTGGCACTTACAATATTTCAATAACCGAGCGACAATTATTTTTATAACTATAATTTATTATAATTCATCACTTGTTGTATATTGCTTTCAATTGTACAATCAACATAATATTGCGTTGCATCAGGGTTTTTTCATTGAAAAATAATTGAATATCTGGCAATGCTAATACAATCATAGCCAATATTGGTGCCAGGCAGATGATCAATGTTTTAGGTATGTTTCAACAATAAAGTAAATGCATATCGATTTCATCATTGTAGGCAATCCCTTTCACCGCGGCGCACATCTATATAATATAGTCGTGCTTAACACGCTTTATTAGCCGATCGATTCACTGTTAACACCAAAATGTGCAAATTTGGGGGCTCAAATTAAAGGAACTCAAACAGGCTGAAGTTATAAAAAAATCGGTGATTTTATTTTGGCTTCCTAATTTGACCATATGATGTAAACATGTCCATAGACTAGAGCTGCAAATGCTTTATTAATCTTTGTGCTGCGCATTTACCAGTTAGGCTGGTTATGAAGACGAAATTCCCTTATTTCTTATTTTGGACATGCATGTCCGAAATATTAAATCGGGAATTTCGTCTCAATATCTAGCCTAACTGGTAAATGCGCAGCACAAAAATTTAAACAAAATTGCAGTTCTAGTCTATGGACATGTTTCCATCATATGGTCATAATAACCCTCTAAGCCCCCACGATGCATCAAAGAATCATTTTCCGTCCCTGAAAACAGACTTAATTTTCCTACAACTAAGGGTTTTAGAAGAATTATTTCCATGAAACTGGTTTACCAATACATGGCAATTTTCTTTAATTTTTAAACCACATCAAATCATCTTCATTCACTACAAGTCGGAGGCGACAGTAATTAGTGGCTTGTAGTGGATGAAGATGACAATGGTAAATTCAGGCCTGAAAGGGTTAAGAAGCCAAAATAAAATCACCGATTTTTTAATGATTTTAGCCTGATTGAGTCCTTTTAATTAAGTGATCAAGTAATTTTCACCCACTTGAAGTTGTTGGCCGCGGTAGCGAAATCTCAACTTCAAGTGGGTGGAGATTTGATTTAGATACTAGTAACTGGCGGGAAAGGTATTATATAGTACAGTAACTGCTTGCTTACATTTGTCACCATGCTTAGGCCGACCAGACATTGGATAACACACATAAATCCCACAAACAGCTGCCGATACTTGTTCTTTCTCAACACAGGGAATGTGTCCATAAAAGCTGTCACCAGCCCTTCCACTCCGACAAACTGTGATCGACAAGGTGTAGATTATTATATTCAGTTTATAGTTGCAATGTAAAATAACTATGTGAAAATTAACATAATAATAAGTATGTATTATTATTCCTTATCCAAGAAAGTAGAAATACAATTAGTTTAATCCCCACGAGCCCCCACGACGCATTAAAGCATCATTTTACATCCCTGAAAACAGATTTAATTTTTCTGCAACTAAGGAGTTTTGGAAGAAAAAAATCCTAGAAACTGTTGCCAATACATGGCAATTTTCTTCAATTTTTCAGTCACTTCAAGTCATTTTCATCCACTACAAGTCGAGAATTGCGGTAGCAATTCGCGGCTTGTAGTGGATGAAGATGACAATGTGTCAGGCTTGAAAGGTTTAATCCTCACGAGCCACACGTAATTCAGACTTCATTGTGTCTTATTTAACCCTTTCAGCGCAGGGACCGTCTTTATACGACGTCTTTAAACGTCAGATTTTGACGCCTGAAGACGATCCCCGCACTGAAAGAATTAAGATATTTATAATGGCCGTAGACCCATACTATAGGTATTCAAACAAACCGGAAATAACTAGCTGAGACATTTATGATGATTTGAAAAGTAAAAAAAACATTGTCTCCATGGTTTAAACAAAAATAATTCAGCGCTCTAAGGGTTAAAAGCGGAGATCTGGTTGCTAGCATAATTTAACCCTCACAGCGCTGAACCATAGAGACTTAAGGGTTTTGTTCAATTTGAAATCATCATAATTGTCTTAGTCAGCTCTTTCTGATTCATTTGAATACCTATGTTATGTGGTCACGACAGTTATAAATATTTTTACTCTTACAGTGCGGAGATCGATGTAAACATTTTTTTTCTCAGAACGGCAATACATGACTCAGCATGTTCTTGGTTGGACCCCTTCAATATATGGCTGTGATTTAATATATATGTGTGTTAAATTTATTGTCAAATACATAGAATTAGGGTCAGCCTGATAATTAATTATCAAGATGACCAATCGGCTACCTGACTGTCCAGCCCCAGCAGAATGACCATGAAGAAGAAGAGCACTGACCAGACCGGAGCTGCCGGCAGCTGAGACAAAGCCTTGGGGTAAGCTATAAAAGCGAGGCCAGGACCTGTACGGGCAAACAAAACAATAATAATTATGATGTCAGGAAGTAATACAGATTTTTCGAAAATTATTTCAATAAATAAAACAGGTAGGACATGGCTATCAAATCAACTAAAAAATCGATTTCGACATTTTTTGACCTCACCACCGTTTTCGTGTGGCGTGGCACATTTATCTGTTTATATTGGGCTGTTTATTAGGTTTTCATGATTGTCCTCTTTTGATGGGTATTACCGAAATGTTAAAAAATATAAAATCGACTTCTTTCTGTAGTATAACGAACCATAATAGACTGTTGAAAACGGAATTGTCCCGAGCAACTGCCAACTGTCGCGATATTGCCGCAGAAATCGACGTGGAACCATCTTCACTAACTTTACGGGACGTGGACACAGCATTGCCTCAATGTTGGGCCAGCGTCACTGACACTGGCCCAAGTAACACTGAGCTAACATCTGTTTTGGTTGTATACCCCATTCCGTGCGGGGATTGACTTTACTCTCACAGAAAGAAGTAAAATATTTATAATTGCCATACACCCACATACATGTATGTTATGAGTGTATGGCAATTATAAATATTTTACTTCTTTCTTGTGTCCTGTATTCAAATGAAGCGGAAAGAGCTAACTAAGACATTTGTGATAATTTCATATTGACATTCAGTCTCCATGGTTTATATAAAAATAATCAGCGTTGTAACCAAACACACACAAAAAAAGATAACATTAAATTTTATACAACGTCAGCCTAACGTCTTTGACGTTGGTCCAACATTGTATAAATGTTATACAAATGCTTTGTGTATGATGTGAAGAGATACTTACCCCCAGCAGCCACTTTGCCCACTGTGGTGCCCTGTTCTTTGGCCATAAAGCCAAGCACTGTGAATATGACAAAGCCCGCCAGAAAACTGGTGCCACTGTTTGCACCAGCAAATAGAAAAGAGTCTCTGAAAAAATAGTAGAGGTCCTGGAGTAAATAGTGTTTTTTTTATAAATGGAGTTACGTAATCATTCTCACATTTGGGCCTGTATGTGGAATTTGAAGTAGCTATAGAACTAATAGAAAATGTTTGCTCTCTGATAAAAATACACACAATTAAATAGTATAAACAAAAGACAGATAATGTAATAAGAGACAGATTTATTGACATAGTTATACAATACAAAATACCCCAGCCCCCTTGGTAGTAGTATTTACACACTATGATTTAAGCAAACACACAAACAAACAAACAAACAATCAAACAAAACATTCTGAAAATTACCTAATGATAAGAATATTCTTAGTGATAATTATGAATGAATGAAAAAATATCACGGATTGAACAGTGCATATCCCCTGTGTTACAAGACGGTAAAAAAAACAAATATTAAGATTATAAGCAGAACGTTTTCTTTTATTTAGAAAGTGCTGTGCGTACTGACTGGATATTTCAGTGTTTTTTATGTCAGAATGATTGATGATAGAGCGGTTTTTAAAATATTCCTGATTGGTGAAACAATTATTAACCCTTTAACCGCCGGTGCCGCATATATTCTGGTTTTCATTTTTTATTAGCACATTATGTACCACCTTTTGAACATGTTCAAGATAAAATGTGACATCAGTCAGCAATATTTGAAAACAGTTGACCTCCATTTTGTCAAATCTGAATAATTTTCACTCACTTGAAGTTGTGGATCGCGTCAGCGAGACACAACTTCAAGCGGGTGAAAATTCAGATTGAATCATTTGGCGGTCACGTCTCAACTCAGTATAATTTGGACAATCAAAAAGAAAATAAACTTTGACATATCCTGTCAGCAGACACACACCTTGCCTCTCTATTTCTCCATTCCTCTATTTCTCTGTACTGTGAAATAATTTTAAAATTGATGCAAGAATATAAAACATCGATTACTAGTTACTTTATTACTTTAATCTTAATAAATATAATAACCAGACAGTAAAATACAGTTTGTCTATTTTTGTTTGTTTATATTACCACAGTACATGAGTCATTGTACAGAATTCCTTGCACTGCGAAATTTATTTATATTCATTGCAAGTATCACAATTTAAATCTCCGGAATAATTTGAAATTTAGAAAGTATGAAGTGAATCTATAAATAATAACCTTAAACATGTTGATTTATAAGACTTAGAAATCGGTAAAAACAACATTTTATAGAAAATAGATGTATGTATAATATTATTTGACTAATAAACTTATTTTTTATACACAAATTGTGAATAAAATAAAATTTAATAATCTATAAAATTTGGAATTTTTTTTCAACTTCATGGTGACAGATGAATTTATAGCCGTTTCACAAATGCCGATTTGCACAGGATTTTGATATGAACGGTCTATTTTTTCCACTCATTTGGAGCAGGACTTCAAAGAATGGAAAATACTGTGTCTTTGTGAAATAAAGTTACCTCACTTTACTTACACAATAATACGTTACTGACCTGTAAGAGTTGTGATTGTACTTGTTGTAGCTTCCTAGAGCTGTCAAAGCCCCGAGACCTATGGAGTACGAGAAAAAAATCTGTGTACCAGCGTCAACCCAAACCTGTATACAAATAGGTTATAAATATATGAGTATTTCCAGAATTTCAGGGACATAACAAGTCCCCAGTAGTTATATTTGCTCCAGTGTGTAAACTTCTATTTTATCCGACATATTTTATGACATGGACACTTGGTAACAATAATTTCGTAGGTTTGACCCTTTAAAATGATGTTACCTTTATTTGTAAGTCCTGTCATATTGACCAAATCCTACAGTCTTCATATGAAAATAAATGTCCCAGGACGTGGTATCAACACATTATATCCTTTTGTGACCTGATTAGTTAACACAGAACATTTATTCAATAATGTAGATGAACCTTAGTTGGGACACAATAATAAAAAAAAAATATGGCGAGGGGGGTAATTATGCAAATTAGGTTAATGCTGTCACGTAGTATGTCCCTCAATATAATGGTCACCTACATGACACATGTTTCTATTCAATCGTTGCAATGCATACTAAATTAAAAAAAATCATATACCGACGTTTTTTCACCATTTTCATACACACTTCAAGTTTCAAAGGAGGGGAAGCAGATTCAAAACTTTGGTAAGTATTTAAAATACGATTTGCTTTGCAAAACTTCAAAATATTTTTATTCCTTGTCATTTACATGACGTCCGTCACTTCGTCGTATTCATGTCAAACAGTAACATATAAACACAGAACATTATGAGGAATCATCCCTCCATGCTTGAAAAAAATGGGCGATATTATCAAGATTTTACTGGGCCAGCAGGACTGAATACACTAATTTAATCACATACGTGACAGTCACCTACATGACACCACGTGACAAATGATCGTCATGTATGTGACATGATCTGTCATGTATGTGACATTATCGTCATGTATGAGACATGGTCGTCATGTAAGTGACATATTATTAATATAAGTTGATCCTACTAATGTTGACATCTATTAATGCCTGGAATTTCGGATTGTAAATAATCTCAGTAAGGTTTATATCTACCTTGTTGAAGTTTGCTTAATATCTACCAGCAATGTCAAGGTTTCTCAGTTGACCGTCATGTAGGTGACATGAAACGTCATGTATGTGACATGGTCGTCATGTATGTGACATATTATGAATATAAGTTGATCCTACTAATGATAAAATCCATTCATGCCTGGAATTTCAGATTATAAATAATCTAAGTAAGGTTTATATCTACCTTGTTGAAGTTTGCCTAATATCTACCAGCAATGTCAAGGTTTCTCAGTTGACCGTCATGTAGGTGACAACACTGTTATGTGGATATTTATAGCTGTCATGTAGGATATTACAGTTATTTAGTAATCTTTAATTTTCTATATTGGGCATGATCACATTAAACATATTAGTTAGGCATAGCGCTTGGTTTGCTTCTGAACAATTTCGACCCATATGCAATACAGCCATAAACCATTTTGGATCTGATGTGTGTCTGGTATATCCTCAGTACGGTTGTCCAGTCACCAGCCCAATCCCTGCCAGATATAATGC
This sequence comes from Flabesymbios commensalis, assembly GCA_964017125.1. Taxonomy (NCBI): domain Eukaryota; kingdom Metazoa; phylum Annelida; class Polychaeta; order Terebellida; family Flabelligeridae; genus Flabesymbios; species Flabesymbios commensalis. Next base: position 19,710,429 of record OZ024913.1, read on the forward strand.
GCAGCTGTTGTAATGTGCCTTCCTGCAGTTATATTTTATATGTGGAATTAAATTCAGTTTCCTGTCAAAGAAAACACCAATGAATATGGACAATATGAAGCTGTTGTCCATAGCGTTTGAGACTAGACTCAGGTTGTAAGCCATTTTTGTTGCCAAAATGCACACACAACGTTCTTGTGGGAGAAAATTTAAAGCCATTCTTGTCCGCACAAGTTACCAACTTGTCCAGGAAATCCTGCAGGCGTCGTTCGGTTATTGCCATGGTACTGGACAGGCAATAAACAGCCAGGTCATCAACATATAAAGATTTCTCAATGCCTTCCGACAGAGCGTCAATCATGCTGTTTATCTTAATGGTAAATGAAGTTGGTGAAATAATACTCTCTTGTGGGACACCGCTCCTGATATAGTCAACAGCCTGACCACATGCATTCTCATTCATCAGATCTACTATCATTCCACTAGCGTCAGCTAGTGGCTCTGATTGATTGCACTGTAAAATGTGTTCTGTAGACGTTTTCATGAATTTGACCTGATTTTGTATCTGGCCAATAAGGCAATACCTGACTAAAATGGTGTCATTGACATTCTAAACCACATGGTCAGGCCAAGGAATACATGTAGCCAGGCACGTGACTATTTTTATACATTACTACATCTAAAATGTTATATTTGGTGTTAAACTTGGCTGACATCTTGTGAATATTTAGGCCTGACATTATGTGCTCCTGTCAGTATTGTTTGATGAGATATAAGCCTACATCTGTACATGTATCGTGTGTATTGACTATCCTACTAGTACAGTTTCATTATATAAGTTAATATACACATGATCAATGTTGATTTTATGTTGGACCAGCGTCGTAGACAATTGACATACATCAATCCAGCCTTGTCAATCTTACAGCGTAAACATGATAGGTCTACACTGGTCCAATGTTTTCCTAATGTTGGGACTGCGTCCCAAACGATGGTCATGCTGACTGAGACTGCACACCAGTAAGAACAATGACCCAGCGCTGGGTTCATGTTAATCCACAATATGAGATGCTGTCCCAACATTAAACAAAGAGTGGTTGTTAACATTACATTGGACATTCTGCTGGTATCTTGGTCTTACACAAAAGCAAGCCTACAACAACACAAGTAAAAGACACACATCCAATGTTGCTTTTATGCTGGGCCGTCATTCTATAGGATGGACCAACTATAATACAACACAGGTTGCATGTACTGGTCATAATAATACTAGGCATATAATGACAACCTTAGACCAGTATAGATGAGACATAATTATATAAATTTGCCTCTCATAGGTGCAAGGACTCCTCGAACTTGACATAGTTTTAGGGTCAGGCGTGGGTCACGGTACACCAGATTTTGAGGCCCTAGCAGAACGCAGCAATTACGTAGAGAATATCAAAGCACTGTAGCAGGGCCACCTAGCTATGCTAGTGTGGCCCTGAGAAGGAGGCTGGACCAAATGGTATTCTGTACTTTCTGGAAACTACTTTGATATTTAGTAATAATATTGTTGTCCTGCAAGAACCATGTAAGGCGATGATTAATCATGCGCTCCATGATTTTGCAAAGAAAACTTGATAGTGCAATTGGACTGTAATTATTGGGATTTGTTTAATCTTTTTCGAGTTGAATGAATGAATGTCATCAGGATTAGTTGCGATAGATTTGACAAGATCTCGTTTCGAAAAGCAACATCGAACTTTTCATCATCTTTTCTTCTCCCAGTCCCTAGTCCTTCTAAATTATTTTTTTGATAATGTGCTGGTGATGACTTAGCACCAAAAATGATGTTGCCAGTGTGTCAAAAATCTTTTTGTTGTGTCGCAGTCAGTGACAAGGTACTTTCCTCTTGCCACTGATCTTCCGTATCATTCGCCATGTTTGTTTGACTGATGTGTTTGAGCTTAATTTGGAGACATACTCTCTAGGATCGACACTTGGCCTCACTAATAGTGCGCCGAGCCTTAGCGTAATCTATTGCCTTTTTACAATTATCCTCAAACCTGGGTTTATTGACCTTTTTGGAATTGTCAAGGTTTTAATCTGCCATTTTCTTTAACTTTGTAAGACATCAACCCCCTCCTCACTCTCAAATTGAGAGATTGTTAGGCTCTCCCAACATGACTCTTGGAAGACCCCCAATCTGACCTGTGCAACTTCAATGTTGTACTTTCTTCAGCGACAAAGTTGCTCTGTAGCTCTGTAGACACAGTTGCTCTGTAGCAGTAGGCCCTATCGGAAAATTATCACAGCTACATATAATTCAGATCATCATTGACCATCCAAGTGTAATTCAAAAATATATAATATTTTATCATACTTTATTATATTATGCACTGTATAATATCACGTAGTGTTCATTTTGAGGTCGCATAAGTCTACACAATAAATATCTAACTATCAATATATATCGGGGTCACACAAGAATAGGTCAATTGATGATGCAGATCCAGACGCAGGATGTAAGTAGGTTATTAAATCATCATTCAAAATGCACAGGTTTTCGTCCAAAAGGAAGTCCTCAATTATTCTACTGCGTGGGTTCATGTCCCTACCGTCCCATTTTTTATGGTGCCCGTTAAAGTCACCCAGTTTCATGAAGGGTTTAGGTATTTGTTTTACCAATTGCTCAGTTCTTCGACATCTACTGGGCGGTTATAGTCATGGCCCTGAGACACTTCATGTTAACTGCCACAGCCTGTCAGTTAGTGTTTAACGTGATATGTTTGTGTGGTGTTCCATCTTAGTAAGAATGGAGATCTAAACACACATTTTCCAAATTCTGGATCCGCCCTTGATTACCAAAGTTGAAGATAAGTAATGCAGGGGGCGGATCCAGAATTTGAAAAATGTGTGTTTAAGGGGAGGGGGCGGGGGGGTCGATGGAAATTTCGCTGGCCTCCCAGCCAAATATGAGTGAAGTTTTCTATTGTCAAATGATGATTTTTTGGCAATTTATAACAAGTGATGTTTGGACATTTTACTTTATAAAAAAGAGGGCAGGACCCCCCTGACCCTCCTCTGGATCAGCCACGGGCTATGTGATTGACCAGAATTACATAACGTGATATATGTTCTCTTATTTTTCACTACATGACGCAATGTCACCAACGTGATTTGCTAATTAATTAGCATGCCTAATTAGCATAAGAAAATAAAAATTTAGCTCTGCCTCGTCTATCAACACACTGCCCAAGTATCTCTCTGCCATATACATTAAAGAAAATCCGGTATTTTATCCCTTTGATTCAAACTAATATTTCTTGTGAAATGTCCCTGTAATTCTGGAAATACTCATATGTGTGCAGCGTCAACCCAAACATGCTCACAAAATAAATCATAAAAATATGTGTGCAGCGTCAACCCAAACCTGCATACAAATATATATATATATATCATAACAATAAATTATGTGTGCAGCTAGCGTCAACTAAAACCTGCATGCAAATATCTCATACGTATATTATGTGTGCAGCGTCAACCCAAACCTGCTTACAAATATATCATAAAAATATGTGTGCAGCCAGCGTCAACTGAAACCTGCACACAAATATATCATACCAAGAATATATAATAATAGTTTCTATATATTCTTGATAATACGCATATTATGTGTCAACCCAAACCTGTATGCAAATATATCATGAAATATATGTGCAGCTAGCGTGAACTAAAATCTGCATACAAATATATCATACGCATATTATGTGTGAAGCGTCAACCGAAACCTGCATACAAATATGTCATAAATATGTGTGCAGCTAGCGTCAACTGAAGCCTGCATACAAATATATCATACGCATATAATATGTGTGAAGCGTCAACCCAAACCTGTATACACAATATCATCATACAAATATTTTTGCACACATACAAATATCATCATAATCATGCATATTTTTGCTCTTTTTGTAATGATTTACCAAATATATTGTATTGTGATTGCTACATGCTTTTACAATAATATTTCAGGGCAGTGGTGGGCGGTTTTGACATCAGAAATGTCCATTTCTATACTACAAACATGTTTCTGTTCGCAAAATAATCAACTTGCCATGCTGTTTTTTTAACTGTGGCGTATCAGAGTGTTGGATGCCCCCCCCCCCCCAGTACCGCCCAACGTGGGCAGAATGGTATTCCCGCTGTAGACCTAATAATAAATATAAATCTATATATATATCCAATTAGCTGATTAACGTGATTGACCACCGAGGATAATTATTTTCCAGTATATTACGCCACTAACCAACTCAGATATGTAACCTTGATCAACAACGTTTGTAGCTCAAAGAGAAATACGTGGAGTAATTAATATTAACGATGTTGTTCCCACTAATACCAGTGACGTTATTACGCAATTCCGGCCTGCTTTGACGGGTTGCCAAATGGCTCGTTTATATGATCTAATCACGTACATGCCGCTTTGTACGTAAGTGTGCACCCTTTCATTCTCACCGGTACACTAAAGCATTCAGCCGCTGAATAACAACATGAATATAAATTGCCATTATTAACACTTGTCCTGTTGAATTTTTTGTTCCTATTTTTCATTCATTCGAAGCTGGAATTGCTGACGCAATTTCCAGCTTCAAATGACGAAAAATATTTAAATTTATGAAAACTAGACATTTCCAATATTGAATGATCAGCCTAACTAAGCATCTACCGAAACTATTATATCAAATATAGTGATATTTCTATTTATCTAAAACATGCTTGAAACCGTAGATATACGGTTCCAGCAGCACAAGGGTTAAGTATTTAAAATGTGAATTGATGCTGCCGTATCTGGACCAGGTAATTTGTATGGTTCAACGCTTCACAGATTTGTATGCTGCTCTCAAACAAAGGCGAATATGCTTGCGCATGTGAATCGCTGTGAATTCACCCCGAAATTTCCAATATATAGCGAATATTTTATTAGGTCATCCCGCGACCTTTCTTTACCAATACATTACAAAGGAGCGCTGCGAATGCTTTCCAACGCCTTACGATTGGCTAACAAGCGTCATGTTGCAAATGAGCCCAATAATAATCATGATAATATCAAATAAATACTGCAAAGCTTTGCGAAATAACTTATTTTATAGATTATGTTGCATCTTTAACCCCTTCATGTACAAACGGTCACCGATGGCCTGTGAACTATAACGTTGTGTTAAAATATATGGACTGAAAAAGGTTAAGAATTACATCCCATGCACGCATGGGATGTAATCCCCGTGAAATATACAGATAGTTGGATAGATAAGTTATATTAAAGTCCACATAATTCTATCAGAATGTGAACGAAAGTCGCATCAAATAACTGTGTTACAGAGAGTAAAGCCCATTGGTGTGAGCAGAATTGCAGGGATGTGTCGATTTCTTTTCAAAACAAGGAAATTTGCCTAAAATTAATGAAATATGAAGGTAAATATCTGCAATACAATATTTTTTTGAAAATTATAGCATGTCTAGTTTAAAAAACAATTAATTATTTTAATCTCATTTAAAGCTGGTAGAACTAATTGCTTCAGCAATCCTATCATCAAACGAAATAAAAGTGTCGAATAGTAATGCAGCAAAGTGGCTGTTCACGGTCACTTGGGAGAAGAGCCACCTGGCGAATACCTACTATAACACACAGACCTATCTCTGTAACCCGCGCGGTGTGTTCTGGGTATACTTTATCCTGTTGATTGTGGGCGACCACTTGAGAAAATTAAGTATGTTGAACAAATTCTGAGTCAGGTACAATGCTCTATTACGAGAAGTATTACTGTGATGGAAAATCCCGCAGAGTTGCTGCCTTTTGGCTTTACTTTGCAGCAGTATATTACCCACTGGGCACACGACGTCGTTGCGACGATGAATCAACGTCGAAGACGTTGATTCAACGTCACAACAACGTCGTGTACCCAGTGGGTAGACACTAGAGCACTCACCGCAATATCTGTTATTTTATCAAATTCCGGAACCAGGTAGTAAAGAATTCCGTCTACGGCGCCGTCTAGGGTACATCCTCTAATGAGTAGCACGGTCATAAAGATGTAAGGTGATGTGGCAGTGACGTACATAACCTAAAATATACAAGGCAATCATTAAAATAACTATACGCTGGTCTAGTACTGTATATATTTTGTGTAGGGATTCGAATGCCAATATGCATAAAATTATTCGAACTGTATGTGTTTTCCATGACAACACTTTTGACTGCGAATGAATAAATGTTAAGCAAAGCAAAAAAATTAAAGTGTAAGAGGCCTTAGTATCTTAAATTCATTTAAGACTGAGATCGTGGGTTCGACTCGTCCCCTCGCTCTCCCATTCCGGTTACAAATAAAAATGTTTCTTCCTCGCTCACTCGTATTGACTTAATAGGGCTCCGTGGCCGAGAGGCAGCATGCTCGGACTCAGACAGTCAGGCTTAGAACTTCGAATAATGTGTATGTATGACAGCGCCATCTGATTTATCTTAGCATCCACAGGAGCTAATCCTGATCCGGTTTAGCCTGTATGTGCACAAAGGTGGCCTTTCCTATTCATTCATTCATTCATTCATTCATTCATTCATTCATTCATTCATTCATTCATTCATTCATTCATTCAGTCAGTCAGTCAGTCAGTCAGTCAGTCAGTCAGTCAGTCAGTCAGTCAGTCAGTCAGTCAGTCAGTCAGTCAGTCAGTCAGTCAGTCAGTCAGTCAGTCAGTCAGTCAGTCAGTCAGTCAGTCAGTCAGTCAGTCAGTCAGTCAGTCAGTCAGTCAGTCAGTTAGTCAGTTAGTCAGTCAGTCAGTCAACAATGTCAGCTTCAATTGATTTGAAAATTAAGAGTAATAATGCTGCTCTTAATAAGGGGATAACCCCAATCTTGTAATATTATTCATCACCAAAATCAAGTAACCTATGTGAATCAAGTAAATTAAATTGACAATTACCATGATTACGACATCGTAATTTCATCTGATTAGCCCTTACAACTCAGAAATATTTTTGTATAAACCATGAATGCTGAAAATTAATTAGTTAGCTCTTTAAGCTTCATTTACATACCTTCGTTATGGGTCTACCATGTCTACGGTCATTATAAATATTGTAATTCTTTTAACGCGGGGACGGACTTTATACGGCAGAATCTGCCGTCTACAGATGTCAGATTCGCGCGTATAAAGACGGATACCCCGCGCGGAATAGGTTAAATATAAATTTGACTCAAGTAACATCTGATTAAAGTATTCCTGTACTTTTTGACCAAATATACGGTATCAGATCAGATCAGATCAGATCATATTATCACTGCTCATTATAACGTAGTCACCGTCATTTCATTGTTTTTGTTATATAGAAATAGAAAACTTGAATCATACATGGAACAGAGTCAACAATAGTGCCGTGCAAAAACCACAAGTGAGTAGGTATGGTGAATACTCACTTACCTCACCAGGAAGCACTGAACAGACAAGACAAATTCATAATAATATTTAAATTAGATATATCAGAGTTTTAACCCTTGTCCTGCTATGCCCGGATATATACGGGGTTGAGGATGTTTTATATCAATGAATATATCACTTAATTTTGATAAAATAGTTTTTAGTAGATGCTTAGTTGATCCACTAATTTAATTTTAGACATGTCTATTTTTCATAAATAGTAATATTTTTCATCATTTGAAGCTGGAAATTGCGTTAGCAATTCCAGCTTCAAATGACGAAAAATACGATTGAAGCAGTTCAGCAGGACAAGGGTTAAAGTCGGTCAATTTAATCCCTAGAGCACTGAGATATTTAAATTTTCAGTCACTTGAAGGTGTGTCTCGCTACCGCGATCCACACCTTCGGGTGACTGACAATGTGTGCGATTTGCGCAATTTAAATCCAAACAGATATCAGTGTTTCAAAAAAGCATATTTAACATCTGATTATACAGTTGCTACTATAGGACTTGTTCTAAGTGCGTATCGTGACTTGTGGGTAACTGCATGCTTACTTCTCAAAGCAAACAGATTTTTTGGGTTTTGCAGAGATGCATGATGAACATGATAAACATCTATACCTTTCCAGATGATCGTATTCCCTGGCAGATGCAGAAGTAGACAACGCACCAGGCAACTACCAGAGTCAGGGCGAGGTCCCATTTGACGGTGCCCACGTCATCAATGGCTGTAGAAATGTCCAACACCTTACGTCTGTGAATACCAAGAAATAACGTCCGTTAATCTATATCACACAAAACTGAGCGTGAAATACCAGTAAACACAAACAGCTGTATAGCATTTGCACAATGTTCGACCAACGTCAAAGACGTTGGTCCGACGTTGTACATTTTTTATGTTATACAAATGTTTTGTGCTTGATGAGAAGCAAGTGACCATCCCAATGGATTATATTCCTTCTAAAATATACACTCTGACTTTCAAAGACTAAAAAAGAACCCAATCTGCATATTATCTCGCGCACGTAAAATGTTCCAAACCATTTACGCTCAATCCTGTCCAACGCTGCTCTGCCTCTGCTCAAACAATATCAACATTACAGAAATTAATTAAATCTCATCTATTTGGTCTGGCTCTCCAGCCCCACCTCTTCGTTGGACAGGCACCCCGTTCACGGATTGTATTTGGCTTGGATTATGATACACTAGCATGGTAAGGATTATCGCACCTCGGAGGCGCTTTTTAGACAGTTTTCTATATAATTAGATTGATTTTTGATTAACTACTTCTAGCAGATACTAGTCTAGACAATAAACGTTAAAAAACCTTATCCTGCTAAGTTAATTCCTTAAATATTTCAACGACTTGAGGTTGTATCTCGCTATCGCGAACCACAACATCAAGCGGTTGTATATTATCCATATTTGTTCAATTTTAGACCAAACATTTAGAAATATTGATGATTAGCCGGCAAAAGGCTAAGCGGTCACGTTTAAAGAATTATAGCTTTGAAAGTATACATTTTCTGAACAACGGTTAATCAACCCTTCTGCTGCTAGGACCATATAAAAACGTTTTCAATATAGTTTCGAACCAAATAAAACGCCACTGAAATTGATAAAACAGTTTGTGGTATATGACCAGTTATTCGAATAATTGAATTTGAGGTGTCTACTTTTAAAAATATAACTTTTTTCGTCATTTGAAGCTGGAAATTGCGTGAGCAATTCCAGCTTCAAATGACGAAAAAAGACGCAAACAAGAGGATTAATATACACATGGCATTCCAATTGATTGTATAACACATCAATCCGCCACCACCACTTCATCACTTCAAAATACTTTGCACTTACTCCCAGAATTCGGTAGTGGAATCTTTGGTGATGTTCACGCAGTCTATGGTGGCGTTTACCGAGGGGTCGAACACCATGGTGCTCTCGGTGGTGCTGTTTTCAAAGTCTGTCCTGCAGCAGACGGTGTTCCAGTAGTTGTCACACGTCTGCCAGGGCAGGTCCTTGGTGAAGGAGGCGAACATGTAGTAGAACGCCCACGTCAGAATGATGTTGTAGTAACAGTTCAAGTAGAACACAATGATAGTTGTGGCGATCCCGATGCCTGTAAACACGCAAGACACATCCAAGTGATGGATTATCATGATTATAATAATGTGTAAAATAAATTTATTGTAATTTTGCATAACGTATAACATTTTTGTAACTATGGCAAATAAAGATAGGTTGACTGATTATGATTGTGCGAAATAAAAAATAATTAATATTCTGTATTGTATTTTGTTTGTATTACGCTAAATGAATAAAGATTTATTTATTATGATTGTTTAAAATGACAAATATTTAATTAAATATACATGTATTGTAATTTTTCATAACGTATTACATTTTTGCAACTATGGTAAATAAAGTAATATTTATTCGTTACAATGACAAATGTTTATTTGAATGTATTATAATTTTGCAAAACAAGTAAATAAAATCTAACCTAAAGTAATGATTATATTTCACTAGCATTTTATACCTTTGTGTAAAAAAAATGTATAGAATATATGGCATATTTACCCAGTTAGCATAGGCTCACGTATCATCTATGCAGTTTCCAAAAATGTACATTTAACGGTGATCTATCACTCCTTATATGGTATGAATAATTATGTCCTTATATGGGGTGATTGGCTATCATGTGACTCTCTTAGAGGGTCACATGATAGCCGATCACCCCATATAAGGGGACACTTGTGCCCCATCTTCAGATCTTGTGGCAACTTTGATTTATTTGTCACAAATTTATTCATACTATATAAGGGGTGATATGTCACCAACGTCGCATGTTATACATGTTTTGTGTTTCTAGGAGCAAACACAAGTCATTGGCCCATGTAAGCTACGCTGGCCCAGCATTGACTCAACATTGGGCCAAGGGATCATGTTCCCGTTCGATAAAAGACCTATTTTAATAGTTGTAGCGACTGCTATGAAGCAAACATCATTTATTATTACATAATTACATCTCACCTTGGAATATAGGACATATTCTCCATGCTCTTGGACCTCCCTCTGCCATAAACTGTCCAATAGCCACCTCGAGGAAGAAAATCGGCACTCCCCCGACAATGACGCAGATGAAATAAGGTATAAGAAAAGCACCTGTGTAACATAAAAAAATAATTATTAGGCGAAGTACCATTAACCCTTTAAGCCCCCACAATGCATTAAAGCATCATTTTACATCCCTAAAAACATTTTCCTACAACAAAGGGTTTTAGAACGAAAATTTCCATGAAACTGGTTTACCAAGACGTGGTAATTTTCTTCAATTTTTAAAACACATCAAATTATCTCCATCCACTACAAGTCGAGAATTGCGGCAGCAATTCGCGGCTTGTAGTGGATGAAGATGACAATGGTAAATTCAGGATTGGAAGGGTTAAACAGTGTTCATTTTAATCCAAACCATAATATTTCCATCCAGTTCATTAAAGACACATTTTATCTTCAAACCTTTGGGATTTAATAACCATGATAACAGCTAAGACAAACGTGTGTATGGGGTTCGCTGTGAGTTTATTTTATTTTATTTTTATTATAGTTTTCTTAATTAACGATGCAAATTTAGCTGATTATTATGCGAAGGCCCATGCTTTATACTGATATATGTGTTGTGTGTGCTAACTAATGAGGCTATAGTATACATTGTATATCGTACAGTTGTTGTATTGTTCTATTGTACATATCGATCGACATATCATTAATTTTGTCAATCCCCATACTTCTTATTGAACTGATCATATGCTGATCTACAGTGCATGCATAGTAGGCCTATCTCCACATGGTGATTGAATTAAAGCTAAAAAACAGGGGTTTTTAAAATTGCAGGTTTTCTAAATAACCAGTTATGCAGAGCAGATAAAATACACGTTCTTACAGTTATTTGCAACGCTACGTAATTATTGAAAAGTAGCGTATGACACAGAAAAACAACACATAAGAAATAAGATAATTCGCATGTATTATATAGGCCCGTAGGAAATGTGATATTGATCGATGACGCTTGGATAGTATCTTTACCACATATCAACCTCTTGAAATATATGAGCACAACACACAATATTGTGTCATCGAGGCAGGGGCCCTGGTGCAGTGGTTAAAGCCTGCTTGGAAAGTCGAAAATCGCAGATTTGAAACCCTCTCTGGCATTCAAGTTTCAAAGAAAAAAACGTTTTTACCTGCTCACTAGTAAAGATTCAATATTGTGAAGGATCCTCAGTGACCTAGAGATAGCGCGCTCGGCCTCAGACCACCAGGGTTTAAATTTCGAATTATGTGTCTAGAGGGCAGTGTCATCTCATTCATATCACCTAACCATACTCAAGAGGTTCTTCTGGCCCAGTTTAGCCTATATGTGCACACAGGTGGCCTAGAACCTCATTCATCATAAGAGCATACAATTATAAGAACATGTGAAGAGGGTTTCACGCCCCACATAAAGTTTCCTGGTAATCCTGAAAATGTTTATAAACCGTATTAAAAATTAACATGTGACCACCCTTATAATAACATGGACCCACCCCCTGAAACAGCATTTGGCAATGCCTTGTTGTGCTGTTTAACATTTTGAGTCAGATACAGAAAATTCAGCTAATTCAATTTCCATGTAGGCTCTATATAGCGCGAAATTGTGTCACCCTAATATCGTGAAACTGAGTAGTCATCATGCTCTTGACAAAATTATACAAAAGTTTCTTGCGAGTAATAATTTATAGGTTACTGACGTTGAATGTGTCGAATTTTGACAACAATTGTAGGATCTGCTCCGTTTTTGAGTGTGTGTAACTGTTTCTACCGAATTCTACATTAGTCGTCTAAACGAATATTTTTAACTCTAATTGGTCAAAATGCAGGTGCCGTTTTCAAAAGAACACACAATTTGTATTAAACATTGCGCTGAGAAGCGTTTAATTAATTTGAAAAGCTTAGACATATTAATAATTTATATGCATGTGATCCCAGTCAGCAACCCAGTAAACACAATGCGATTAACCAGTGTTGTTTCAATGTTGGCGTATCGTCTACGACGTGTGTTTACTGTGATTTATTTCACTCGTTTCGTTTCAATCTTCACTCGTGGCGCTGTCTGTCTGTCTGTCTGTCTGTCTGGATTGCACTCTTCTCTCTCCATCAATTAGACTAGTATGTGTTATTCAACTAATCCTACGCTGAGCCAAAATACACTGTATTTCTTTAAGTACGACAGACCTCACAGTTTTAACCCTAATCCTGCTAGATTTTATTTTTCAACCACTAGAGGTTGTGTCTCGCTACCGCGATCCACAACCTCAAGTGGTTGAAAACTACTCATATTTGCTTAATTTGAGACCAAACATTTACAAAATGTGATGTTTGGACAGTGATTTCATTCTCAATAACATGCTTATTAACAGGTTTAATCGGCTAATAAAACTGATTAGAAACAACTATTGTCGTGATCAGCAGGTAAAGGGTTACTGTATGAAACAGAAAACCCCAGATAATAATCAGATGATTAGCATGTTATACGCGATGCTGCACCCCCCCCCCCCCCTTCCCCCGCCAATGAAATTTCACCTCAGAACTTAAAGTTAAAGAAATGTAAAGGGAGGGGGTCTCAAGCCCCACAGAGATCTTAAAATGTTTGCACGCCTATGTACTTTTTTCCGGCGTCACTGGCTTGTCTAAAATAACCAACTGATAACTGTGATAACTGTTCCACTTTATTCGTCTCAACTAATATGTAGACTGCATTTAGTCAAAATACGGGTGCTGTTTCAAAAAAAACACTGCGATGAAATTTTTTTCAATAATTTGAAGAGTTAGATATATATTAATAATCAACATGTACGTGATCCCAACGAGCACTATATGTTGACCCCATTTTGTTTTAATTCTCGTCCAACGTCTGCGAATCTGGCCCAACATTGAAACACCACCGCTGAATCAACATAATCCAATAGTTGCCGGACCTTAACAGACACAAGAGGTTGAAATAATATTGGCTTAACGTTGGTCCAGCGTCGTAAAAATACATGATCCCTGGCACTCATTCATCTCACCATTCTCAAGAGGTTCTACTGGCCCAGTTCAGTCTATATGTGCACAAAGGTGGCCTAAACCCCTTTCATTTATTTTTTCGATCCCTGCAACGCTCGAAATAAAAACAGGTTTTTATTTAGCAAGGAAACCAATTTTTGCATTACCCACTGGGCACATATCGTTGTTGCGACGTTGAATCAACACCATGAATTATTGTATATTGTGTGAATTGTCAATAATTGTGTTGCATTGAAATCTTTAGTTAATATCTAACGTAATTGTAGATGAAACTGATTGGAAATAAACAGGGGTGGACAGTCACGATAACTTCCATGCTATCTGTTGTGCAGTGTCAAAAGACTGCTTACTTGAGAAGTGATTATTCACTGTATTTACATAGTCCGTAATAACAGACTCAATGAAAGCGTCATTTTGGACCAGCTGTACATGGCAGCATAAGGCCTACGGCAGCGATATGTCAGAGTTCAGTGTGGCTGTTGGACTATTCAAGGGTCTCTTTGTCTGGCTCCTTTGTGTAATGGTTAAAGATGTCTGTCTGTCACGCTTCGTGCGTCCCTCGCTCTGGTAGAAAAGGTAAAGGTGTAGGTTTATGTATTAGATAATTAGTGAGGAACAGGGAAAGAAGCCTCCGAGGGCGTAGCTTGAAGAGGCTTCTTTCTAATAATACCAGTGTTCTGAAATGATTCTCGGACATAGTCGTTACCAGAACCCCTCCCCTGTATCTACCCTATCCTTAAACTCCAATTTGTTTTATGAATGGCTTATAACAAATCATAAGCAAATCAAGAGAATAACATATAATTTCTTGTGATGTTCATCAAACAGTATACATTCAAATTATGTCGGTTTAATGTTGGGTTAGCATCGTAGAAAGTGGACCATCAATAAACCAACATTGTTTTGACGTAGATAAGCGCCGTTTTTTTTTCTGAAAAAATGTAGGTCTACAATATTAGCTGTGCCCTAGGGGGAGGAGGGGTATGCCTATAAGGCTTTAAAAGGGCGAATTTTGGCCCATAGACCTTATATTGTGGTGTTTTTATTTTGGGTACGTTGAACAAAGTGGGGGGGGGGGGTACCGCCGGCGCCCCCTCTCTCGATCCGCCCTTGTGCTGTGTATTTAATGTGTGTTCAAGTGACTGAGCTGCTCGCAAATATAGGTGTACCAAGCATTATTAGCAGGAAAACACGCGACATTTGCCCAGAGCTGGTTAAGTAATGACCAACGTAAAAAACGTTGGATATACATTGTACTGATGATGGACCAAAGCGACTTATTCGTCGCGTCCAGATAGAGCTTCGCAGATAGCCAGATTATAATGCACACGGAATCGTATAGGGAATGCGAGATGGGTTCATCTCAGCACAAGTCACCAGATCAAGCCCGGGCCTTTAGGCGAGGGCTTAATGTTGTGACGAGTGCTGAGATCAGCCCATCTCGCCGTACCAACGATGCAGTATACATTTTCTCGTACGAGGATCTGTCTGAAACAGCAATATAACACTGCAGTGAAGCGAATAGGAGAGAGTGCGAAATGGGCTGATCTCACCATACGTCTAGTAGTGAAAGCCAGCAACATGAGTGCGAGAAAGAGCTAAGTAGACAGTCCAAGCAATGATCTGGGCGTCTAATAATACCTAGGTCAAATCTAATAATACTGTGTGCATTGAATCGAGACTGAGAATGCCCAGTGAACACAATAGAATAATAGCTCTGGTGGCTATGATATCAAGTATTTCACCCGATTTTTACATTTTTACCCCCTGGTCACTTGAGCTGTTCATTCGTGTGACATCTCAACTCCACGGAGAGCATGTATACAGTCGTGCAGCCATTTCGGCGCATTGAACTTATCATACACATTGCCATATCTGTCCTCATTTTTACCTGAGTCAAGTGAATCATTTTTGACGGTCGAGTGCCTTGTCCAAGGACACAACAGCGAAACAATGTCCCAATATGGAGAGGGAAGAAACATGATATTTCTCATCCTGCACCAAACAGGATTCGAAACCACACGGCAGGCAGCGACATTGACAAAGCTCCGCACTCTATACAAAATTGTGCCACGTCCCACTCTGGTATTCAGATTTTAACGAAACCAGATGTTTCTTCCCCGTCCACTGGTGACGATTCAGCATTGATTAATTAATTATTTAATTTGACTTTTCACTCGCTTGAAGTTGTGTCTCGCGGACGCGATCCACACCTTCAAGGAGAGGAGAATTATTCAGATTTGACAAAATGTAGGTCAACCATGTGGAAATATTGATGTCACTTTTACCATTAACATGTTCAAAAACTGGTATCTAATGTGCCACTAAAAATCTTAGACTGCCCCCTCTCCTCCTCACGGCTCAATGCTGCAATGAAATCTATTTTCGTGAGATCGTATCACTTGGAGCCCTTTACAAAGATGTTGAGGGTCTGCGTGTACGTGGCTCATAATTATGTAACGTTCTATGATGATCTAGATAAGACATTATGCCTGGGAACAATACTTCTCTGCGATGTCAAAAGACGACTGTAGAGTTCTGTTGTGCAAAGCCTAAAGACAGCATCTACTCACTTTATGCAAGTAAGCAGATACTCACTTTGTCTTTGCAGAGCAGAGCTGCGGTAACTTCAACAGTTGAAGCAGCCAGTCAACGTCGTGGACGGTGAATCAACGTTAAACCAACATTGATTCAAAGTCTTGTATATGCTGGGTCTGTTCTCAGATGTGTCCATCACACCTTTATTCAGGAGGGCTCGGCCAGGGAAGTTGTTTCTGAAACTGGCTGCATGAATGAATTAGGTGGGAAAATGTAGTGACAAGTTAGTGATTAATCGATGATCTGTTATGTTCAATAATCTGTGGCCATAGAAGAGTTAGATATATTTTACCCAGGAAAAATCTCCTTGATTTATACTGAATACCACACATTATTTTATGTGGTAGGCCTTGGTATTTGTCAATGATACCAAGAATTGATGTTAATCAATTCTTGATGATACACATTACCACAAACATACAATAGCTTGTATGTATATGACATTAACCACCCAAATAAAGTAATTCTTACAACATACATAACAAGTGTCAAGCCCCTCTAGCAATCAATAATATTAACATCATAATACATATAATAATATTATTGCCAATGTAGATGTGGTTGAAGGGACTCCTTGGGATGGGACATTTGCATTTTTTTCAATTTTGAAAATTTAACTTATATGAGGCTATATAGCCTACTGATCTGAACTAAAAATACAAAAAAGTCAAAAAACAATCTTAAAGCACCGAAAAAAAGTAAAATAGTTAAATTTCCAGGTCGTATATTGCCATGTAAACAAAACAAGTCAGCAATGTACAGCACTTTACACCACATATTCCCGCGTCTTGGACGGGGAGATCAAAACAATAGCCACTATTTGGTGTCTGATTGGTGTCGTATAGTCAGGACATGAGGTGATACACCTGCAACACTGATTGTCTGCCCAACGCTGGGCCGACGGCATCAACATGTGGCCCAGTGCTGTAGGAACATTCAATCGTCCTTCAGCAAGTGTTTAGGTTTACAAAATATTTGTTCGGGTTTTAAGCGGTTTCATAGAAATGCTGATAAAAATATTTTCAAAAATCTAAAAAACCTGAAAAAAGTACAATCATGATCCGGGGGATACACTATTTCATCGCAAAACTAAAAACGAAAATAGATGTCATCCCAAGGAGCTGCTTTAATTTATGAAGGCATTGATGTAGGGGCACACTCGCTGCATAGGGTGGGCGACGAAATTATAACAGCCGATACAAAAGAGTGAATTCCTCTTTTCTTCTCATAATATATAGTCAGGTTGAAAAGATACCTCGCGCTGTGCCAGGCGCTTTTGTTGGTGCAAGTTTTATCTGGATAAAAATCGAGCGTTTCAACATAGATATATCAGCATGGGGTCACTGGAGAGCGAGGTCCAAGCAAAGACGAGGCCTTGACCCAACGTTGTTCCAATGTTGGACGTTTAAAACATTGGCCTACAAAATAACCCACTTAGGATCGAAGTGAAAGCAACTATAATATTGATGTGAATAGGCCTAAGCCTACATGACATATATTTGCAATGTTGATTTTCAACACATAAATTAGGCTATATTGTAATATTTTGGAGTGTTTGGTGTCTGATTGGTGTCGTATAGTCAGGACATGAGGTGATACACCTGCAACACTGATTGTCTGCCCAACGCTGGGCCGACGGCATCAACATGTGGCCCAGTGCTGTAGGAACATTCAATCGTCCTTCAGCAAGTGTTGAGGTATACAAAATATTTGTTCGGGTTTTAAGCGGTTTCATAGAAATGTTGATAAAAAATATTTTAAAAAATCTAAAAAACCTGAAAAAAATACAATCATGATCCGGGGGATACACTATTTCATCACAAAACTAAAAACGAAAATAGATGTCATCCCAAGGAGCTGCTTTAATTTATGAAGGCATTGATGTAGGGGCACACTCGCTGTATAGGGTGGGCGACGAAATTATAACAGCCGATACAAAAGAGTGAATTCCTCTTTTCTTCTCATAATATATAGTCAGGTTGAAAAGATACCTCGCGCTGTGCCAGGCGCTTTTGTTGGTGCAAGTTTTATCTGGATAAAAATCGAGCGTTTCAACATAGATATATCAGCATGGGGTCACTGGAGAGCGAGGTCCAAGCAAAGACGAGGCCTTGACCCAACGTTGTTCCAATGTTGGACGTTTAAAACATTGGCCTACAAAATAACCCACTTGGGATCGGAGTGAAAGCAACTATAATAATGATGTGTATAGGCCTAAGCCTACATGACATATATTTGCAATGTTGATTTTCAACACATAAATTATGCTATATTGTAATATTTTGGAGTGTTAACCACGTTAACCCTGACAGCGCGGGGTCGACTTTAGTCGTCAGAATCTGACGTCTGTATTCTGACGTCTGATACATGTATGATGACTTTAAATTAAAAAAAACAGTGCTGTTCCAACGTTGAGCGTGTTACACCTGTGCGGATAAGAATGGAAATTCAAAAAGCGTCGATCAACGGTAGTTGTTTCAAAGAGGCATGGGATAAGCCTTTCGACTTCCCTGCAAGCGCAAAAAAATATATATTTCTTATTATACTAATTTTATTATCTATTTTTTTTTATAATTTTTTATTTTTTTTATTTATCACATTTATGTTAACAAAGCTTCTCTTGAACATGTTTTTTGGCGTTCATATACATACATGTATAATCATTTACAGGTAACCTAATTTTGTAATTATCATCTGTATTTTCCATGTAGCTATTTTATCTCTGTGTTCAGTAAACGGATTTGCATGATTTTTTTACCAGAAGTGTGTCTTGTTTCACGGCAAGATAATCCGGATTACGATCCGGATCCATATTTACAAACAGATTAGCATGTAAATGTTACCAGACGTGTGCCTCTTACAAATCCAATACATTTTAAGGATGATCGGGATTACGTTCCAGATCCAGGAGCCAAATTATGATCATTAATTTTGTCGGAGGTTTGCAATTTCTGACTGACTCACTGTCTATTTGTATTTTTATTCACTGTCTAGTTGTATTAGTTTACGACGCTGGCCCAACAATAAACCAACGTTGGGCCAACGTCTCATGTTTGCTGGGCGAGCAAATAACAATATTATTGTATTACTATGTTAATTTTAATAACATGTCGTCAATAAATATATATCTATGCGTCTATCTATCCTATTCAAAAGAGTTTATGTTTGCTGGAATATAGCACTTTCTAATTATTGTTCACAAAATACTATGGAAATAATACAAAAATATAAAATTTTAAATGGACCAGTAGCATTGGTGTGCTGGGGTGTTAATTTTATTTATAACATTATCTACATATTTGTTAAAAAAATGTTTCAGAAAAAAAAAATTGTGGACTATTATGGGATATTATGTTGTCTGTGCACAGTACGTGTCGACGTCATGAAAGCAAAAGTATATAATATTACAGGCTCCATCATATTAAATCATATTTCACGTGTATATCACTTTGCCGTACCATGTACATACATTATGATATAATACTCAGTAAGTTTACTGAAATCCTGCTTATTGAATCCTTACCTGAAATACTCCTTTCATCATCAACCCTTTAACCGGTGCCGCATATATTCGTGTTTTCATTTTTATTACCACATTTAAACATGGTAAAATAAAATGTGACATCAATCAGCCATATTTGAAAACAGTTGACCTCCATTTTGTCAAATCTGAATAATTTTCACTCACTTGAAGTTGTGGATCGCGTCAGCGAGACACAACTTCAAGTGGGTGAAAATTCAGATTGCATTATTTTGGCGGTAACGGTTATTTGGGTCGCACAGCGGCCAAGTTATGGCACGGTTCTCCTCCAATTAGACAATATAATTTTATGCTGATCCTGCTTTCGTGGAAGGTTGTGCCAGTGTCAGAGACGTTGTACCAACGTTTAATCAAATGAGAGAAAATTTATGTAGGACAGGCGTGTTTGTTTAAATGAGCAAGATCAACATTGCGGAAATGGTGCAGCAAAAATTATTCATAATCATGCGCCCACTGGGTACACAAAATTGATGCGACGTTGAATCAACGTCAATGACGTTGATTCAACAACGTCGTTATCACACAGTGCGTGATAATGTACAATAATAAGCTATAAAATGAAACCATTAGGAGCAAATACACGGGAAAACATAACACTGTGATCTGTTTTCAAAATCAACATCTATAACTTTCATTGGAGTAGGTCTATACGTTTGATACGTTGTCACAGGTCAGATGTTGTGTTGTGATTGATGATTAAAGCTAAAATCAATAAAATTACTCTTCACAAAGTAATCCTTCATTCTATTTTAAATTAAGTTTTAATGACATCTTCATTTTTTCTCCACATCCAAAGAATTACAGAATACTATAAGTTTAAGTATCTTGTAAATAATGGAAATTCTAGAGTTTAGTAATGATTTTTAGACAACGGAAAAGTAATGTAACACTACATTTTACTATGACGGGCAATATATATATAGAAATACTTAATCAATTAAAATATATTAGTGTTATTTTCTTAGCAATGGGAGAATTCACTGACTGTATTAAAAATACATAGTCAACACGACCAAGGGATGAAAGCAGTTCATGCTTGATTTACCTCTTGGCTGCAAGTTGCTGCTTTTTAGTTTTGTTACTCTCCTGTTTTAATTGATCATCTTGTGGAGCATGGGCTTGAAGTCGCAAAGCACCTGAGCTACCCACACCTGGGTACTAAAAGTGACATGGGTTGAGTTGCCCTTTACTGGGGTACTACATCAAGGGCCGGTCAAGGTCATGTTAAGGTTATTTCAAGGCCAAACCAGCTAAAATAATAGTATAAAAACTTTGTTGATAGTTTCCATGTATGTTTGTTGTAGGGAACTGTGCCACAAGGCTGCAGTTGACATATTTTGACTGGGAAGCCTTCCAACATGCATCCTAGGGGGAGGGGGAGGACAGTGACTATATGTGGCTTGGAGGGGTAATACCCCACTCTTATATATCCCGTTCCCTCTTATATCACACCGCCTACCAGCACCAAAATCAGAGCAAAATGTGGTCAATGGAGTCTTAGGAACATGGGCGTAAAGTCACAAAGCACCTGAGGCACCCACAACTGGGGACTAAGGGTGACATGGGTTGGGTTGTCATTTACTGTGGTACTACGTCAAAGTTTAGTCAAGGTGAAAGTGTGGGATACCCCTGCAGCACCAATTGTCTGCCCAACGCTTGGCCGACGGCAACTCTATGTGGCCCAATGCTATACTAACATTCAACCTTTCTTCATGTATACAAATAGTTTGTTTGCGTTTTCCATGAATTATTAGAAATGTTGATAAAAATGTTTTTAACAATCTGAATCAACACCACACATACATTCTGGCCCTTACTGCCCCACCTCCTGGTGGAAGTCACACATTGACTTAGGGAAATGACTGTCAACTCCTCGTGGTCCCCCCTGAGAAACTTCGTTTTATTATTATAATTATTTGATCTATGCTGGTTTTATATTTTCTACTTTTTTGTCATCGTATAGATTGTTTTCACATGTGTCGCTGTACCTCTGGCTTGTACGCATTTTCCTATCACTGTGTAGGTCCTATTTATATTCTATTCATGTGTATATATATGTAGGCTACTTTTTGTGTTTTGTGTCTAGATGATTTTTCCCAGGTCTCAAGTACTAGTATATAAACATTGACTCATTTTCCATAAGGGGTTATTGAATTAGTTCGGAAACAGCCATGCCAGTACAAGATGTTAATTGGGCAACGTTTTAATGTCGCACGAATTTTTTTGCTACATTTGGCTGGACTTTATGAATGTTAATTATCAAAAGTGGAGTTAGTGTGTAATCTATTAAAACTCCACTCAGCCCGGAAAATAACTAAGTAGGCAGTTACTCCTGTTATGTGAACCAAAAGTATATGAGAATTCTCACAACAGGTCATTGTGACATATTATTCATTCGGCTAAAATGAAATCACTTCCTTTGAACTTTAAGCTGACCACAGCAATGTTAACCCTTTAACCGCCAAATTATCCAATCTAAATTTTCACCTACTTGAAGTTGTGTCTCGCTGACGCGATCCACAACTTCAAGTGAGTGATAATTACTCAGATTTAACAAAATTGAGGTCAACTGTTTTCAAATATTGCTAATTGATGTCATATTTTATCTTTAGCATGTTTAAAAGGTGGTACTTAATGGGCTAATAAAAAATGAACATTCGAATATATGCGACACCGGCGGTTAAAGGGTTAATGTACATGCGCTGATCTCATTAACATCACACTACACATTTATGCTGAAACAATGAATTAACATAGTGGGTCTACAATATTGTATTCATACGCTGGAATACCACCTCATTATAAATATACTTATACTTTGATAACTATCATTGACTGTTCAATGTATACGTACGTGTAACATGTGTAACATGTGTAATTGGAATAATGGATGTTTCAAAAAGATGTATTGCAATTCAATACATTGCTTAAACACTCATTTAAAAAAAAATATTCATATTATTTACTTCTTCATCGTTTTTTCTATGGATATCCGACGAAAGGTTTGGTGGTGATGCTACACATAATAACATACATATTCCGCCCTGTAAAGACAAAATACTTTGCACCGCATATTTTACTCATATTGAAGAATGGGGAGTCTCTTATTGTATCACAGAGCTGATATATTCTGACCTCCACTCCCTAATTTATATAAGCAGTTTATAGATGTTATCATCGCAAATTATCCCAAAAATACTGTCCTTCTTTGCATCAATCACTAAAAACACACACTGTGTGTGTTCTGTAACGATCCCAGCCCACATGAGACGTTGACCCAGCGTTGGTTTCCTGCTGGCCTACCGGCTAAGACGTTGGCCCAACAATAAACCAACGCCGGGCCAACGTCTCGTGTTTGCTGGGATGGGAGTAGAATATCGGCTTGATCATATTGTTTGCTCCCGGGGTTTGCTCACCAACACAAACTCAAACAGTCAAGCGAGAAACAGCAATGCAACGATAACAAGTCCATAATGTATATTACATGATCAGGGTGATATAATACAATTTCAAAGTAATAACATTTTCACGGTTCCTTAATCACAGCCCACAGTTGACGATATAATTATTATTTTCCAGTGCATTCGTGTGCTTATATACAAAAAAATATGTGCCAAGTATTTTAAGTGCGGTATCATTTACAAACCGCCTAGCTCGGAAATTGGTACTGATACGAACTCATAGGGCACCATTTCAGCACACCGCAACTTGAAAAAACGTTACACTTTTGACATATGTGTGCGTTCGTGTGCCTTTCTAACGCATCAGCAAAATATTTCACTTGTTTAAAATTCAAATAATAAAGGGGGTGAGCGTAAGCACACATCAACGCGAATGCGCGTGCGAGTACGAACGCTAAATTATTAATACGTGTAGGTTCTACACATTTTGAACTAGCTCTTCCAAAACACATCAACGCGAACTTCGCCTTCGCGAATGTGTGTTTTAGACTTTATGCTGTGAATGTTACACTGTCAAAAAATGATAAACACCTGCATGTATTAGCTGCTAAGGTTACTCTTCGAACATAGGCCTACTTTCATACAATAGGAGCGATTCACTAAAATCTCAAAGGAAGATTATTATACTGTTATTTCATTTTGCAAGTATGCGGTGACCCGCCCAATGTTGGTTTAGTGATGGCCCAGCGTCGAAGACGATTGGCCAGCATTAACCCTACATTGCAAAGCAACTGCTTATTTCAAAAGGAAGCAGTTACCCCTCTTTGCTTGCGCACGCCAATTTTGTTGTAAAACTATTTGATACCATAAAATGTGTACTTAACACGAGCAGCCAAATCTGAAGTGATTTTCCACTTACTGTCTATTTTATGTCACAAACTGAATCGTGCATGTATAATTTTATAAGCGCTGTTCATTCATATGAATTCTAGGACAGCTCTGTGACCCGCATACTCACCGCGAGCCTGAGGTGTGTCCCGCATAGCCGCCGTGAGTATACTCAGGCTCACGGTGAGTATGCGGGACACACCTAAGGCTGACGGCCAAAATGCAGGACACACCTGAAGCTCACGGTGAGTATGCGGGACACACCTCAGGTTGACGGTGAGTATGCGGACACACCTTAGGCTGTCAGTGAGTATGCGGGACACAACTCAGGCTGACAGTGAGTATGCGGGACACACCTCAGACTCACAGCGAATATGCGGGACACACTTCAGGCTCACGACAGTATGCAGCGAGAAACAGCAATGCAACGATAACAAGTCCATAATGTATATTACATGATATAATACAATTTCAAAGTAATAACATTTTCACGGTTCCTTAATTACAGCCCACAGTTGACGATATAATTATTATTTTCCAGTGCGTTCGTGTGCTTATATACAAAAAGATATGTGCCAAGTATTTTAAGTGCTGTATCATTTACAAACCGCCTAGTTCGGAAATTGGTACTGATACGAACTCATAGGGCACCATTTCAGCACACCGCAACTTGAAATAACGTTACACTTTTGACATATGTGTGCGTTCGTGTGCCTTTCTAACGCATCAGCAAAATATTTCACTTGTTTTAAAATACGAATAATAAAGGGGGTGAGCGAAGCACACATCAACGCGAATGTGCGAGCGAGTACGAACGCTAAATTATTAATACGTGTAGGTCCTACACATTTTGACCTAGCTCTTCCAAAACACACCAACGCAAAGACTTACGCGAATTTTCGCCTTCGCGAATGTGTGTTTTAGACTTTATGCTGTGAATGTTACACTGTCAAAAAATGACAAACACCTGCATGTATTAGCTGCTAAGGTTACTCTTCGAACATAGGCCTACTTCCATACAATAGGAGCGATTCACTAAAATCTCAAAGGAAGATTATTATACTGTTATTTCATTTTGCAAGTATGCGGTGACCCGCCCAATGTTGGTTTAGTGATGGCCCAGCGTCGAAGACGATTGGCCAGCATTAACCCTACATTGCAAAGCAACTGCTTATTTCAAAAGGAAGCAGTTACCCCTGTTTGCTTGCGCACGCCAATTTTGTTGCAAAACTATTTGATACCATAAAATGTGTACTTGACACGAGCAGCCAAATGTGAAGTGATTTTCCACTTACTGTCTATTTATGTCACAAACTGAATCGTGCATGTATAATTTTAAAAGCGCTGTTCATTCATATGAAATCTAGGACAGCTCTGTGACCCGCATACTCACCGCGAGCCTGAGGTGTGTCCCGCATAGCCGCCGTGAGTATACTCAGGCTCACGGCGAGTATGCGGGACACACCTAAGGCTGACGGCCAAAATGCAGGACACACCTGAAGCTCACGGTGAGTATGCGGGACACACCTCAGGTTGACGGTGAGTATGCGGACACACCTTAGGCTATCAGTGAGTATGCGGGACACAACTCAGGCTGACAGTGAGTATGCGGGACACACCTCAGACTCACAGCGATTATGCGGGACACACTTCAGGCTCACGACAGTATGCAGGACATAGTTATTCTCTTCTCATTTAGCAGCCTCGTATTTAGTAAAACACAAACATTTGGGACACATCATTTACATACAGTTCAGTTTTGCAAACGAAATAGTCTCTATTTACGTGCTTCGGCGCGCTGTATTATGTGCTTATTATATGTGCTGCCAGTCGTATGCTGAGGCCAGGTAATTTCCGGTTATTTATTTTAATTTTATATATATATATATATATATATATATATATATAAATATATATATATATATATATATATACATATATATATATGTGTGTTATTTAGCTTTTGATCAATACATATATTTAATACAGATGACGGAACACCACGAAATCAGGCGGAATGCGCTGAGAGGGCAGTGCCAGGAATCCAGCGAGTAGATTAACTTTGCCATTTTTGGAACAATGTCCCCATTTTGAGATTATGACATAAATAAATACCTTAACATGTTTTATATCATCTAGTTTGGTCAAATTAGTGAAAAAAAAGTTTATCTGTATATTTTGTATGCTTTATTAGAGCATAATGATTTGGAACAGTCAATAAAATTAGGTACGTCACAATTCGCCCATCTAGGATTTGACTATGCATGGGGATTTTTCGCTTATTTTGCCGATGTTTATTAGGCCACTACTCGCTCATTTCTAATTCGATCTCTCTAAACATTGAGCTCCTTCGCAATTTATGCTGTTGCGATCACAAATTTTCAGCAAGTTTCAAGTACCGATCTTCTACTTGAGCGGGTATCCAGAGTTTTCAAGATGCGGACCTGAAATAAATTACAACGCGGTAGTTGGGGTCTAAGAAACGGGGACTCGTTATAAGCGGATCTTGCTATAGCGAGACGACCGTTCTACCGCTAATGGTAAAAACATTGGGCCTATATGGACACGCTATATCCAGATACCAGGCGGTGGTGTTCGATATGCTAACTATGTACTAGATATTACCAGGTGACAGAGCAGTATTGTCCAACCTAACGTGGAGTAAACACTGCCCAGTAGGTTATATCGTCCCGGTATCGTCAGGAAGCGGGTGGTTATTACTATCCGGTACTGTATTTATAGCACGGGGGAAGTAGAACACATTGTATACACATTTTAGACATTTCTGGTCATTCAATAGGGCACGTACTTCTCAATATACTATATTGAGAACTGCAAATTATACAATACTGCTCCTGATTACAATGTTTTAACATACATATATTACTCTGTTCAAAAAAATATCTATATATCTATAGATATTAAACTATGTTTTAACACTCGCGAGATATGATGACATATTGTGCAACGTAAAATCACTTCATGTGTCGATTGAAGGGCGACGTTGGGCCGGAACGGAAGGCGTGAAGGATCTACACTGACCCTGTGCATGCTATGGGATCACACAGTGCGTAATTAGAGTAGACATTTTAAAGGGAGGGTGTTAAGGTTAAGGTTGGGTGAGCATCAATAAATGGAACATATCCTATTAATTAAAACAGCTAATTTGATTTTTACCTAAATTTTTTTATTATTGGTGAAAAAAATGTTTTTGTTAGATTTTCCGAGCCGAAGTCACTTCGGATTCTGTAACGGTCACGGAAACTCCCGAACAGCCTGGCACGTCACACGTTGAAGTCATGAAGAGGTCTGCGTCAAAATGGCTACAACTAGCGATGGAGATTTATTCTCAAACGATTTTGATGATATTTGGTAGCCTATTAACGAAAGTTAAACCAAGGAAAGAAGGTCTGCTTCGAAAACGTCGAATTTGAGAATTTCTCTCTTCACTTCCATCAAAGATCGACATTGTATTCAAACAACGCGCATCCTTGTTAACCGCCCTGCCATAAATGCTAATGACCCCATGCCCCCCTTTCGCCGGATCTGATGCTAGTTGCGAAGCGTAACGGCTCGGACACAACAAATTTGTCTAAATCCCCGCCAATGCTGGACCAATGTGGTTACCCAGCAAACACAAAACATTTGTGTAACATTTGTACAACTCTGGCCCAACGTCTCCGACGTTGTTCCAGCATTGTACAAGTGTTATAGGTCTACAAATGTTTTGTGTTTGCTGGGTAGGCGATGTCATCATGGTAATTCCCTGGTTTATGTCGATACGTCACAGGAATTTTCCTTTCTCATTAAAAAGTGTAGCATTGTGATGGTTAAACCATCTGCGTTCGACGTCTCAGAACAAAGTTATGGGAAGTTCGGTCGTATTTATTCATTGAATTATTTACAAAATAATTCTCAAAATTTTGGAATTTAACCCCAACGGCGCTCTTATTGACTTTTATCAGGCGAGAGTTTAAAATATTGTAAATAAACATATTAATTTTGTTTTCAGCGCCGTTTGGCTAGTCTTACTAATTTTTCCAAGTTTTTGGTGACAACCCTGGGTCGGTCAGTATGTAGGCCTGATCACCTAATATGAATTATTTTTGTTCCCCGTGGGGCTGAGTTTTCATGTACAGTTTTATTCAAAAAATTATCATTTATATAATAATGTATCTGAATAATGCAATCTGGTATCACAGGTGTGAACCACAATTCTACGTGTATAAAAGTTAAGTAGCTGAAATTGAAAACAGTCGTGATTGCTATGCGTTCTGGTAGTAATAAGTGGTTATGGGGGTGTTGAAGTCATCATCGTCATCATTAGCCCTGGTAGCAGTAGGTCTAACGGTTAGAACTAGACGTTTGATCTAGATCTATTCTGGGACATTTACCCTGGGTAGGCCGGGAGTGAAAACTGAATTTATGTCTCCACTGACCATAAGATATGAAATCATTAAGTTGTCTGAAGTGAACACCACACAGAACATATGCGGGATTACCATGCTTCCAGTTAGCTCTGTCGAGTTTCACAAAACGATCCCACTTGCGTGCGATTTGGGAATCTTTTGGCCATGTATTAGTGCTGTAACATCTTCATTTGTATTGTTACACAAACCGGAGACGCAACGTTTTGGCATGATAACAATTTAAACAAAGATGACATTAAAACTTTGTAGGACAATCCATGAACAAGACGCTGTACAACTGGGTAGTGACTGCGGGATCACTATAGGATCAGTGCAAGTGGACTGCTGTAGGCATACGACTTCACCGTGTGACGTCACACGGCAGCTGCTGATAGTGGGAGCGTTTTTTATGACCCTCAATATGAGATCCATTTGGCCTACTTCAAATGCACTTTTTCGTGGCATATATTAAAAATTTAATGATGATTTATTTTGGGATGTACTTTGAATAGTATAATTAAGCCAAAATAATGGCCAAAACTATATTTTAAAACCTTAACACCCTCCCTTTAATAACTAATACGCTAGAATTTGCTAGAATTATATCGCTTCCCAGACTATGATTCACGAAGTTACAATAGATGTAAACAGTTTAGCGTTCACACGTAACTATATCACAAAGCTGCTTTAATGCTGGATCAACATCGTGGGAAAGCCCTCTCGAAAAAAAAATTCTTTGATTTGATTTGAGAGGTTGCCCCGGCATTGTACCGTTATCACCTGCATTGTGCTTACAGAGTGGAGTGGACTGTATATGTTGCGTAACTCGCCGTCACAATGGGAGCCCTGTTAAGCTCCAATACTGTTAACGACGTGCACACACGTCCAGACAGTTAACTGTCAGCGGCGATTAAATAGAGAAAATGTGTACTTAATAAAAGTGTTACATACACGCAACAAATTGTTATTGTCCTCCTTGCTGTGATCTTGCACAAGCAAAACATCGCCCGGGTGAGTTGCATAACAGGAAAAATCATCAAAAGATCTACCTGTCTTTCCTCAATTAGGCTATTGGCGATACAAATTTAAATGAGCACATACCGGGCGATTATTGCAGGGTGGTTAACTAATTAACTAAAATAATTCAATTTCTCTGTATAAAAATTATATGGCCTATATTTCTATACCGCGGTAAAGTGATGACCACATACCGCTCACATACTGAGTATAAAAGAATCATCATATAAGGCGGTGTAACAGGATCGTCATATATGGCGGTATAACAAGATCATCATATATCCCGGTATAACAAGATAGTCATATACCGCGGTATAGCAAGATCGTCATATAGCGTGGTATAGCAAGATCATCATATACCGCGGCATAACAAGATCGTCATATACCGTGGTATAACAAGATCGACATTTACTGCAGTAGGCCTATACAAGATCGTCATATAACGCGGTATAACAAGATCATCATATACCGCGGTATAGCAAGATCATCATATACCGTGGTATAACAAGATCATCATATACCGCAGTATAACAAGATCGTCATATACCGCGGTATAGCAAGATCATCATATACCGTGGTATAACAAGATCATCATATACCGCAGTATAACAAGATCGTCATATACCGCGGTATAGCAAGATCATCATATACCGCGGTATAGCAAGATCATCATATACCGTGGTATAACAAGATAGTCATATACCGCGGTATAACAAGATCATCATATACCGTGATATAACAAGATCATCATATACCGCAGTATAACAAGATCATCATATACCGCGGTATAGCAAGATCATCATATACCGCGGTATAGAAAGATCATCATATACCGTGGTATAACAAGATAGTCATATACCGCGGTATAACAAAATAGTTATATAACGCGGTATAACAAAATAGTCATATAACGCGGTATAACAAAATAGTCATATAACG
Organism: Flabesymbios commensalis; assembly: GCA_964017125.1. Lineage (NCBI taxonomy): Eukaryota > Metazoa > Annelida > Polychaeta > Terebellida > Flabelligeridae > Flabesymbios > Flabesymbios commensalis. The sequence continues at coordinate 19,740,762 of OZ024913.1, forward strand.
CGGTATAACAAGATAGTCATATATCGCGGTATAACAAGATAGTCATATAGCGCGCTATAACCAGATCGTCATATAACGTGGTATAACAAAATCGACATTTACTGCAGTAGATCATCATATACCGCGGTATAGCAAGATCATCATATACCGTGGTATAGCAGGATCGTCATATACCGCGGTATAGCAAGATCATCATATACCGTGGTATAGCAAGATCATCATATACCGCGGTATAGCAAGATCATCATATACCGTGGTATAACAAGATAGTCATATACCGCGGTATAACAAGATCGTCATATGCCGTGGTATAACAAGATAGTCATATAGCGCGGTATAGCAAGATCATCATATTCCGCGATATAGCAAGATCATCATATACCGTGGCATAACAAGATCGTCATATAGCGTGGTATAACAAAATCGACATTTACTGCAGTATGCCTATACAATATCGTCATATACCGGGGTATAACAAGATCATTATATACCGCGGTATAACAAGATAGTCATATAACGCGGTATAACAAGATAGTCATATACCGCGGTATAACAAGATCATCATATAGCGCGGTAAAAACAAGATAGTCATATATCGCGGTATAACAAGATAGTCATATAGCGCGGTAAAAACAAGATCGTCATATATATCGCGATATAACAAGATAGTCGTATACCGCGGTATAACCAGATCGTCATATAGCGTGGTATAACAAAATCGTCATTTACTGCAGTAGGCCTATACAAGATCGTCATATACCGTGGTATAACAAGATCATCATATAGCGCGGTATAACAAGATAGTCATATACCGTGGTATAACAAGATTGTCATATACCGTGGTATAACAAGATAGTCATATATTATAGGTATAACAAGATTGTCATATATTATATAGCGTGGTATAACAGAATCATCATAGGGCCTATACCACGGATCGTTACTTTTTATTTCACTTTGAACAGTAGCAGTCAAAATGCTAATCCGACGCGTCGTCAGTATTCGTGCCTGTCTAAAGTGTGGCCACGAATAGGGAGTTGTGCAATGATCACAGCATGCATGGATAACTGGTCAGCACATGTGAACGTGTACGGGTGCTGTGTTAACGCAGACCGGCGTTATCAAGACTAAAAAAAGATTCTTTTGGTTATTAGGTTAAATTTAACCTGGACAAAACGGGGTATATGCGCGAACCGCGTTAACCGATATCGCGGTGTAACGATTCGTGTTCTAACAGGATTCTACTGCAGTAGCAAATATACCGCAATATGCACATAACAATCAGAAAGTTGGGCATAGCCTCCGGCCCCTCTTCAGCTTTTTTACAAGTCCACGAAGAGTTATTGGAAGAAGAAAAATGTTGATGGATTTTCATCCTTATGGCTAAGTATCTCAATTCTTAGATATTCCCACATTGTTCTGTCTAAACAGCCTTAATTATGGCTTCCAGAACTTCCTCATAGGGCAGTGAAATTGATATACTCTTTTGTGACACCAAGTAGGCCTACACTGACGAAACAAAATAAAAACATTTTATTGTATTTTTGCATTCATGAACTTTTGGCCCTTTTCTATATATCCCGATTGTCCCTGTGATGATACCAGTCTAAGATTACCAGTCAATGTAGGATGCCTTTTGAATCAGGTTTAAATATTATTTGAAAGTGAGAGATTTTCTGTGCAATTCATGTATTTTTCAGTGATATATATGTACTTGGGGTGAAATTGGTTACCATGGCAACCATTGTAAAGTTTTATTGGCCCTCTGTAGGTCGTAGTTTTGAGTGGGGTTCAATCCAACCTTGTGACAGTTTTTTGGCTGGGAAAGGAAAATTTCAGTGTGTACAGCTAAATATGTGTGACAGAGATTTATGTACCACTTCCCATTAAAATTTGTTGCCAAGTACCGAAGATTTGATTAATATTTTGACCCTTTTCTTCACCCCTAATGCTTTTACTATCATTCCAAGACTAATACTAGTCCCATGTAGAATGCATTTTGAATTTGATTGGTATTATTTTATAAGATACCTGTACATTTCATGTGTTTCTCAGTGAATTCCATGTAATTGGGGTGACATTGGTTGCCATGACAACCATTGCAAAGGGTAATTGGCCATCTGTAATAACTCTGCATCGTGTTTACCCCAACCTTGGGATTAGTTTTTGGTCATCCCTATATCTGATTTTAACTGAGAAAGGTCTATTTATATGTTCATAATTGCATGTTTGACAGTGTTTTATTTACCATTCCTGATTAAAATGTAATGCAGAGTTATGTAGGTTGCATGACCTTTTGACCTTTATCACTACCTTTATTGTCACTGTGGTGCTTTATTATTAGTCCAAGACTAATACTAATCCCATGTAGGATGCCTTTTGAATCATGTTTGTGTTATTTTGTTGGCGAATGAGAGCTTTTTTTGGAATTCATGTACATTTCAAAGAATTATATGTATTTGGGGATAAAATTGGTTACCATGGCAACCATTGTGAAGGGTTATTGTAATAATCTGAGAGGTGTTTACCCCAACCTTGTGAACATTTTTTGGTCATTCCTAGATCTAATTTCAACTGAGCAATGTCTATTTCAATGTGGACAATTGCATGTTTGGCAGTGATTTATGTACCATTTCCGATTGAAATGTGGTACCACGTACTAGAGTTTTGCATGACCTTTTGACCCTTTTCTTTACCAATAATGTTTATGTGGTCCTTTTTCATCAGTCCAAGACTAACACTAATCTAGGTCATTCCTATATCTGATTTCAAGTGAGAAAAGTCGAGTTTAAAGTCAAGTGAGATAAATCAAAATTGCATGTTTGGCAGCAATTTATGTACCATTTCCGATTGAAATATGGTGTCAAGTACTGAAGTTTGATGATCTTTTGACCCCCCCCCCCCCACTTCAATAGCATTATAAGATGCTTCACTATGTGTCTTGAGACCCGTATTTTTTCCGTGTGGGATAAACTGGAATCATAAATATCATGCATATTGTGTGTTTTTGTCTAGAATTCATATGTTTCTGGGTATTGTATGTACTTATGATAACATTGGTTGCCATAGCAACCATCCTGGAAGGTGATGTCTTTCAGGCAAATTATATGGGTTGGCCCCAGCAATGTGTGGACCTAGACATGTACTTTTGTATCGTCTAACCCTAGTTAGGACTATAACTGCCGAGTTTCTTTGAATTAGAACCACCAGAACAGGCAAAAAATATATCTTCTTCATACTCTGGAGTTGAGGGTGGTTCCGTTGCCATGGCAACCAAATACCGACTATAAGGTGACATACGGAAGTTTGTTCCCTCCCCTTCCCTAATATATATATATAAACTTCCTAATCTCCTCGGGTGATTTGTAATTTATGGCGAAATATTGCTTTTCTGTTTAGGCCTAACATTTTTAAAATGCAAAAAATGACAAAAAAAGTCAGAGTTGAAACGAGTTTATGAAATGTGCTAACATGTACTGCATCTTTGAGTAGCATTTACTTAAAACTCCTATTTTTAATTACAAATGCACCTAATTTTTTCAATTGGCTGTAACTCCGGTAGTATTAGACCGTTTTTCATGAAATTTATACCAGAATGATCAGGACAAGGTGTGCTTTCCAAAACGGCAAAAATGTCAAAAATATTTTTTTCGCACTTAGCCTGATTTCGGGGTGTTGCGTCACAAATTTTACAAAAACAAACACATTTTTTTTTTTTAGTTCAGATGATAAAATGTTTAAAACTTGATGTAGGGGCCTACTAGTAGATGAAATTAACTTGTATTAGATTTTTTGTGGGAGTTCAGTGATCCTCACTACGAATGCTTCACCACTCAAATCACGCGCATACTACATCCACTATAATATAATAGGTCAAATGGTATTTATTTGTCATCGCACCCAGTATGTATCGGTGTAGTTGGCAATTATTTGTTTTGTGATTGATACTTTGCACTGGAGTATTACGCTACCCACCTGCAGCAATAAAGACATGTTTTAAGTAATCTCGGTAGGCCTATGGCTATATCGTATCTTATTCTTTCATTTTCGTACATTGCACATTTTACACTGTTTCTGCACACAAATCTAATTTGATAGTGTGCAGGCCTCTAATCCTCTGGTGGGTGTGATAATCATATAAAAATTAGCTAAAATGAGGTCTGTGTTAAAAATAGTTATTTCTTTATTCTTTTATTAATTTGTGGTAATATAAACTAACAGTGAGTGTATAAAAAGTTAGTTAACTTTTTGGATTTAAAATATAACCATGTAAATGTAATATGAGTGTCAAAAAATTAGTTCACTTTTTGAAATAAACGAAGAACAACCTGTTTTACCAATTTGTTAGGCTATAGGCCTGTCGATATTAGTTATGAACGGCATTATGTAGTGCACAAATCTCACAAGTATCAGAAAACTGCTTCCGATGAATATCTGTAACTTTTCTGCACACAACTGATAAACAAATAAAAATATAGTACCATAAAGTTTTATATTCTATAAAATGGCTCGACACTCACCGCCTCCATTTTTGTAGCAGAGGTAAGGGAACCTCCAGACATTTCCAAGTCCCACGGAAAATCCTATACAGGCCAGGAGAAAGTCAAACTTTCTGGTCCAGGTTTCTCTGACCGGAGCCTCCACCTCGACGTCTGTGTTCCCCATGTTGTTTTCTGTAGTGGCTGCCCCGCTGTACTTTGTTGTGTCTCATTCCACCCCAGTCCCTCCTTGCGGCCGATACTGATTAACATAATAGTATGTAGGCTACGACCCGCTGAACAAACCAAGGTGGTTGAAGCCGAGCCAACGTCTATCGTCATACCTAGCTGGATATTTACATCGCATTTATAGGCCAGCAAACACGAGACATTCATCCCATGCTGTTTCAATGTTGGGCCAGCGTCGAAGACGGTGGGCCAACATTGAAGCAGCATTGGGTGAATGCCCCGTGTTTGGTGGGATATGTAGATATACCCAATCGGTCATTCTACGTGGTCACATGTACTTTTGCACTCTATAAGTGCCGGACTCAAACACTAGTTGTTCTCGTGTGCTTCCATAAAAGCAAACAAACAAATTTCATGTGAGAAAATAAGACGCGTAAACTTACTTTAAAATGATTTATGCATATTAAATCATTAATCCATGTATAATGTGTTATTAATCCATTATCGTTAATATTGTTCGTGATGATCGAAAAAACGTTATGAAATAACATTAAAGATAAATTTCTTAGATATTTAGAATTAGGCCTAATAAAAAATGCACCGTGTAGGTTTAATAAATGTACGATATTTAATACCGCTAAATTCCGAGTAAATTTTGGTGGGATTTTAGGCGCGTATGCAAGTGGCTAGTCGACATTGTTGTTTACATGTCAACTTTTGTCTTGTATAACTCGGCTACGACGGAATGACCGGCAAAATCCAGACCATGCCTCAAGTGCTGAATAATATATGTATTATATATGTCATATATGTGTGCTTGTTTGTTTGTTTAGGCGTGGCCACTGGCGCTCACACGCACCCACTCCCTTTCTCCTCAGTTGTACTACATGGTTCAACAAATTGTGCCCTTGGCATTAAAGGGTCGTATGTGAGGATAGGACACTTTAATTCCCAGGGGGTGGATTATATATGAGAATATGGTTACATTATTGTAATTCAACCTCTGACGGACAGCGGACACCAGTATCAAACTAGACGTTGAATCGATGTTGTTCTATAGTTGGGCCACCGTCGACGACGGTGACCCAGCTGTAGAACAACATTGATTCAATGTCTAGTTTTTCTGGGATATACAACCCTGTTTAGCATACTGACACTAAACCAAGTACCCCATACCATAATGCGGCTCAAGTCAAGATGCAGTAAATGCTAAAGTTTAAAGTAAGCAGCTACTGCCTTTTGGTTTTGCAGCATAGGCCTACCTGTTTGTACTCGAGTAGCGTGTAATGATGTGGCCCTGAACTATTGACATGTGCAATCATGCAAGACAGCCAGTGAAGTGAAACTCTCAGCCATACCTGGCTGTGTGCGGCTCGCCTGGTAGTCAGTCTCTCACCTGGGCTCCTTAGGGAAATGGTGTTCACTTTATGTTTGAAGTTGGTTCTGGATTGAAATTTCTCCAGGAATCTGATAGTGCCGACCGATTTTTGAATAAAAGTGCCCAAAGTGGTTAAAATCCAAGATGGCCGCCAAAATACACAAAAATGATCATACATCCCCAAATTTGAATTTCTGAATACTTTTTCTCCCATAAAAGCAAGTTACTTGACAAGAATAATATAAATAATAATCAAGGAAAAATATTTCGTCAATATTATAGTCAAATGGCTACCAAAAATACAAAAATGGCCGCCATATAATGAAATCGCGATAACTAAATTCTAGAATACATGTTTTTATTTTCTATGTTATTGTGGTCAAGGAATCAGATGAAATCATTATTGTGGTACTAAAATAAATATGTAGTTTGAGCTACCAGTAATGAAACTAAAATGTAAGATCTTTGGCAGCACAATACATGGTGAACAGACAGTTTGTCTTGGATCCATAGAATGATGTACAATTGGCCACGTACATCTGTTCTGAAGTACATACTACACTAGTACTGCTCTTCATCATCATCAAAATTCGAATTGTCCGAATTGTCACTATTAAAATCCTCATTGTCTGAATTGTCAATATCCTCTGATTCAGAATTAGGGTTATTCTGAAATTCAGAACCAGACAGTTGATCTGGAAATGGTTCAATGACTTCCTGAGTTGATTGCTCTGTCTCGTCCATATGTCTGTTTACTTCATCTTTGCCTGGAAGTGCTGTGCCATCATACCATACAGGGACGGTTAAGCCACCTACCAGTTTCCGACCATGTGTGAGTGGGTCTAGTTGTCTGTAGTCCTGGTTTACGCAGTTCACCATACTATGTGCAACAATATTCATGCGTAATATGGCAAATGTAAGTGAGCTCTTGCCCGGCGGAAGACGCTTGAGCGGTGCAAATTTGCTCTTTGCTTAATCTCTGTAGATCATGCCATAACGACATTATCCGGGTGTTTTCTCTCTCTTAGGTCCACCTTAAACTGTGTTCAGGATGAAGTCAATCACCTCGGCTATATTTACATCAGAGGATCTCAAGCTGGAGGGTGGTTGGATTTTGTCAGGATGTTTCAGTATTTTCTTGGAGACCGTGAACTTAAATCGTCCGTAGAAGTGCTGGGTGTAATCGCTTCCAGTGGCTACATGGAAAGCAGGGAGTGATCTACATACATCATTACCTAGATGTTCTGATACTGCCTTGACATTGTGATTCTCTCCTTTGATGACTTTGTACCTTGCCGGAAGTACACAGGGCTCTCACAACTATTAGCAACAATAGTAGAAAAATATCAGTATCATCTGCCACAATACATATGCCTGTATGCATTTGAGATGCACACACATCATATGTAATGCAAGTCTCGGGTCAGCCTCTCGATGAAATGAATGAAGCTTGGGAATTTCTACTGCTGACTTAGAATGATTAACTGGTATATAGAGACACGCATTGCCCTTCGTAACATGCACGTCATTGTTGATGTGTGCACCACCACATATCAAGTAATCCTCAAGTAGTGAAAATAAACAGCATATAAGTGTGGATGACGCAAGCATAGTATGATTTATACATACTACTTGTTGATATCAGGCACTACATAAAACAACATTATTGTCATAAATGCAGCCTACAGTACCTGGAACTTGTTGACATCATTTGTGACGAAACTGTTCCAGTCTCTCAGCTTTGGTAGTGTTTGACTAAGGTTAGCAATCCGCCGCTCTCTTTACTTACAAGGTGGCCCTTTGGATACAGTCAGCTGTCCTTCCTCAGATCGGTAGTCATCAAAGACAACGTGAAGTTATGTGCCTGGCGGGTATTTCTAGGTATCCAACAAATCGATCTGCATGCCCAAGACTTGAATGTAGGGGTCTGCACCCAGTCTGTGAAATGTTAATACTGGCCGGCTTTTTAATTGGATTTGTGTACTTCAGGCTTTGTTTTTCAGTTCCTCTTGTTTCATTATTCTCTGTCACTCCTGATTATCTTTGAAATGAAATTCTGGCTAGCTTGACAAGTTGTTCACCGCGTTCTTTGGCGGTTGAGACATTTTGTGTCATTTCAGCTGGTGCTATTACCCCAGTGGCGATATTGATTAGTTCTTACAACTGCATCCCATCCTGTTACATGCGCTTGCTACCTGGCTCAACATGTTTTGCTTTCGTGCCCTTGTTGCGTTCCACCAGATGTTGTTTCAGAGCTGCAAGGTAATGTTTTATCCAGGAATCCTTCAAAATTTCCAGTGCGTTGGGAATGGATCATATTTAGGAAATATCAAACATTTCGATGAATGAGTTCATCCATGCCGTCATTCCTCCAATCAGTAGTGGTGGTACAGTCATTGTCGGGTGTTTCACTACCTCTTCGAGATTATCTGCGGTCTGTTCAATTCGCAAAACTGTCTGTAAGGAGTTGCTCAGATAACCATGTAGAATCAATGTGTGTACTGTTGTAATTACTTGGATCACCAGTTGAAGATGTAGTATCTTGAACAGCGTCCTCTGCTGGGTGACCTGAGGCATCATCTGAGCTTTGGGGCATTCTAGTATGATCTGATGCATCATCTGAACAGTGGGACATTGAGCTATCTGCTGCATCATGAGTTATCTGGCAATCAGAAGCATCAGCAGAAGTCTCAAGTGTTTTTGTGTCCACCCTGTCAATTTGAAGGTCATATAGGTAGGTAGGCCCTAATTTTCAATCTCAATAATGCTTCAAACAACAAGTAGTAGTAACGGATACTTTGTTTGAAGTTGAAACCACTCGACCCTGCTTTGATTGTTCCCTCTGACCCTACACCAGTTTCAGAGAGGAGTTATACAAGTCCAGATCCTTGAAATCGACTGTAGATGGTTTTCATGAGGCACATCGTTATGTTAAGACCTGTAGTATTGCCTACCTTGTTGTAAATGGCTTGGTCTACTCCGAGAAAGATAAACTTTAACTCCAATTTATTCATGCATTCCACAGTTTTGTTGAGGATTGCCATAATTCACTCAAAGCTGGTACATTCTGTGCATGTTGGCCATCTGCCATCTGTGTTCATCCGACATTTTGCCCAAGCAACAGTCTTTTTACTAGAAGTAGAACTCTCATTCATGTTGATAACTTCGTGTTACTCAAGAAGAATAGGACCTGCGTTAGTGGGTATTTACTGGAGCAATTCCGTTCGCTCAGCTCCGAATGAACGGTGCTCTTTCCGTGTGAAATTGTAGTCTGGTACAACAGACACCTGTGCTTTCTTCCTCATTCCACTCACATCGGGAACTGAAAATTTCTTTTGGATAAGAATAGAGTGTGTATTGTGAGTTTATGTGACAATAAGATCCTTATTCTTCCAGTCTATGTTATCTGCAACGTGCATGTGTGGTTGGAATGCCCTTTCTTATAGTTGAGGTAATATTTGAATGCTGCTTCTCCAATGATGGTTGAGCATTGGGGAGTAGCGCTTGGAGATCTTGACTAATCTGACTAACTTTTTAAGCCTTCGATGGCGCTAAATTCACCCTGCAATTGTCATTCAAGAGTGCATCGGGATGAATTATCAAACACAATTCATTGTATAAATCATTGTTAATATCAGGCTAATTGTCAAGTATGTCCTGGGGTATTGGAGGCCACGGTATTCAACTCTATAAAAGCAGCTTTGCGAAAATGGTCATTTAGAAAATGACTTTAGTGAAAATAGGTCAAATTTGACCCTTTTTAAGAAGGCCTATTTCATGGAAAGTACTAGAGCAGCTCATAATTTGCACACTACAACAGCATACGTTATTTTATGTGATTCATTGACCACAAAAACATAGGTATCGCCATATCATTTATAATCCTGAGACGTCTGCTTTCAAAGTTATTGTAAAAAATAAAATGTTTGGTAATGGTCGCCATTGTATAGCTCTGTGTCTGCGTAATTGTTCACATTGGTGCATGTAAGAATAAAACACTTGTTTGCTATTTTCATCACTCATAATTCATCAAAATGAAATTACTTGATGGAGAAAATAAAAAAATATATTATAGAAAACAGTTATAGCGATTTCGTTATATGGCGGCCATTTTGTATTTTTGTTGGCCATTTTGACTATGCTGGCGCCTTAATATTTGCCCTCGATTATTATTTATATTATTCTTGTCAAGTAACTTGCTTTTATGGGAGAAAAAGTACTCAGAAATTTCTTATTTGAGGATGTATGATCATTTTTGAGTATTTTGGCGGCCATCTTGGATTTTCAACACTTTGGGCACCATCGGATTCCTGGGGAAATTTCAGTCTAGAACCAACTTCAAACATAAAGTGAACACCATTTCCCTAAAGAGCCCAAATGAGAGACTGACTATGGGCTGTAGATTCTACCCTCAGTTGTACCCCGAATGGCTGGTATGGTCCAAAATAGTGTTTCAAATATTTAAAAAAAGGATATTGCAGTTGCAGGCGATTTCACAATTTAAGCATGTTATGATTAATTTTACAATAAAATAATACCTTGTTGAGATCTACACCTGAACGGTTCTTAAATACTAGTATATTATAAAATAATGGGACATGTAAACATGTATGTCAATGCTATGCAGCCATTATTGAATCAACTTCATATTTTGCACTAGCATAGGCCTTAACCAAGAGGGAGGCCAATAGTTATAAATTAACCTACTAGAAGCGCTTCATGCAGTAAACACATGACCAATAAAAGACCAAGACGTTGGCTCAACAATTGTTCACCGTTAGGCCAACGTCGCAGACGGTGGGCCAGTTGGACCAACGTCTCATGTTTGTTTCATGGCCACACGCCTCTAGAACAGCGAACAGATTTAAAGCGACAGGTTATCTAGTAACGTATAATGGTGTTTTAAAAAAAATCATTCGCTCAAAGACATCATCCGCACTGAAAAGTTTGACAATACGGTTCGACATGGTTCAAAAATATAGAGCACATCTTGTCATGATAATTTACAACCACCATTTGAAGGATCAGGTTAATGAAAAACATCCTTTCATACACTATTATCCTGTCACTTCCCCAACTTTACCAGAATGTCTTTACAAACAGTTTTTTGTGAGGAAGGTGCTCGAAGAATGGCATTATAATCCTCATCGAGGGTGATTGACTGGTTACTTTTTACTTGTTACTTAATGGTTGTTAACAATAAGAAATGCATAAAACATCACACAGACATGCTCGGTTACTCAGGCATTACGACTTGGACAGGTATTCATAGCGAGATAACCAGATTACCAGTTTACCTAGTCGTATTAAACAAACACGAAACTTTGGCCGAAGGTTGGGCAATGTTAGGCCGACGTCGTGGACGGTGGCCCATCATTGCTTCACATGTAGTTGGGCCACATTGGGCCACATGTAGTTCTACATGTGTTGCGGATAGTTTTCAATAGGGTTGATAATACTCATGATACTTAAACCCCCTTAAATTTCTAGATAGGTGATTTGTTTTTCACTAATGTTCCTATATCCACGGCGCGAAGTGTCGCCAAGATGATGTTTGTTTTCCCTCTGTGATTATGAATTTTTTGTCGGGATGCATATCATGCATATACCCCTCTATATATGTAGATGATAAAGATTTAAAAATATTTCCCTATACTATATTTAACAATTAACAAGATGTGTTTACATGTTTAATGTACAAAAGTAATACTCCTCAATAAAACAAAGTTAGGCAGATTTTCAACCTAATTAGCTTCATGTTTTTGGCATATTTTCGTGCCGAACAACACCAGTGTGCAAATCACGAAAATACCGTAGGCCTATAGGGCTTACTAGCAACTACCAATATATTGCAAAGGTAATGTGGATACTGACAGCGGAAAATATCTTGTTTTTAACAGAATATTATTTACCTAAAATTATATCGGATAGGGACTAATTGAACTAAAGTTTAATAAAAATATGAAGCATTTTCAACGATGTCAAAATGTGATTAACATAATTATAGGCCCATTCACAATCTAATGATACACATTAAAGAAAACACCTTTGGATGACACTCACTTGCTCATAGCGATCGATCAATTAACCCTTTCAGCGCGGGGACCGTCTTCAGACGTCAAATTAAGACATCAGATTCTGATGTCTATAAGTTCATCCCGGCCACACTGAAAGAGGTGAACAATAATTATTTATAAAGGTTGAGACCCTTAACATATAAGTATTCAAATGAAGCGGAAAGAGTTAACTAACACATTTGTGATGATTTCAAATTAAAAAGTCCCTTCGCTCTCTATGATTTACACAACAATATTTCAGCGTTGTAAAGGTACTTAATTATACTATGTTCTATTGTGTCACTCATGGTTTTGTAGAGAAAAGAGCGCGCGGCGCGGGATTGACGCGAGGTTGTAAGTACTAGTTCTGGTACTATTAATATCCCACAATACCATATTATTATACCAGAGATGAGTCAGCCAGCGTTGCTGAGTTTCAAGAGCTCTCTGATCAAGGCTAACCCTGCAGTGCTAGACTGCTTAACTTACATGCATGCATGCTGCACAAGTTTTGGTATTTTTTTTTAATAAACATACAGTGACAACCAATATTTGTTGTCTATCATGACATAATGGGGTCGGTGAAAAAAAATCTGATCATTTTCCGAGTTATGAAGGGAAATATTTTGATCACATAAATATTACCTTAGTTTTTAGTGAGATAAATCCACCATATATTCCTACATATATAAGTTACATATTGGAGAGGAAAATTGGCGAAAGGTCATACAATTTTCCAGCCAGGCCTGGATTATATCACCTATTGTGCGCTCTATACTCCAACTGGGTATGCAGTGTAGGTGTGGCAAGCATTGATAGCATGTTTGAAAGATATATAGATGTTATTTTACTTAAGTTTATTTAACTTTTGTAAATTTTATCCAACTCATTAACTGTGACAATTAACAACACTCCTCCTATAGTTTTCTAACTGCTTTCCATCTTGAAATAACAATATACTGATAACAGATAATGAGATTCAAATTCTGCACCGGTCCTAATCAGCACGGTAATAATATATTATACCGCAATCACATTCTATAATCGTTCTACCGTTCTCAGGTAAACTTTCCTTTGTGAAATATGAATCAAGCCTTTCCACACAAAAGAGTAAACAAAAATAATGTTAGTTATCAGAATATTTGAACTGACAATGTATTATTCATTCTGAGCAATGATACATTTATCAATGCTTGACATAAATTAAACTTATTTCAAAGTATAGACCCGTGATATAATAATATATGGTGTTTTTGAGGTTTTACTTTCAGTTGTGAAATGTGTTTGTGTATACATTATTTCTTGCTTAAAAGAAAACTTTTTTATGTGTATTTTTCTCCCTTAAACTATATATTAAACTACCAATTTTTTGAAAAATACATAGACTCTCTTAGCATTTTTTTAGTTTCTTTGAATTATTATTTTATGCACAACTCTCGACATTTTTTGTCAATAGCTAGACAACAAACGTTTTATTAAAAATAATATGCCCCCTCCAGATATCAAATGGAGCTCCCCCTAGCATTGTTCACTGTCCAATGAACAAACGAGTCATCTGACTAACGGGCCTTATGGCTGAAAAGCCCAACTGATTTTTAGACTAGAGGGCCTTATGACTAACGGACCCCCTGACAAACGGGCCTTCTGACAAACAGGCCTACAGACTAAAGGGCCTTCTGACGAACAGGCCTTCTGACGAACGGGCCTTCTGACTAAAGGGCCTTAAATGCTGTCACCGTGTCCACAAGTTTGCATGCAGTCACTAAATTTTCAGAATAGCAATGCGCTAAATGCTCTTCCACCTTTGCATTTAAGCAAGTAATACCAAAATAACAACGTGTCAAGCCCACTTCTTTGGTGAGCTTGTGACATTTAACCCCAGTATGTGGTTTATTGTCACATCACCGGGGCAAAAAGTCAAAGTGTATGAAGATACGGTGGGGCTAGATGTCACAAGGAATAAAGCAACTGGGTAAAAAATCTCATTATTGACATCAACAAAAAAGTAAACAGGACGTAGAAGGCCTATTTTGTCAAATTACAGGTCAGCGTCCTTGTTGTTTTGTCCTTTACAACCATTTGTTGTGAATTACATCCTACTTTATTGTCGAGTATTGGAGGGAACACATTTTTCATAATATATGCATTCACATCATTCCGTTATCTTCATGCTCTGGAATCGCCTTAGCAGCTAGCAAATGACATAGATCTTCTAATGGGTATCTGTACAGATATATCGCCTCAATGAAAATGAAGACAACGATGTCCACCTTTGGGGTTAAAAGTCACAGCCTGTGACTTTTAGCCCTTTGCTGTGACTTTTAATCCCATGGTGTGCAGCGTGGTTCCAGCTTAAAATCTCAGAATACCATTGGGTTTGCAAATAAATCATTATGTGTGCCAATAAATACAGTATATTTATGTAAATGTTAAGCTCCAACACGACCTTGAGATACTAACCTAAAATGTTGACAAAGTTTTTTTACCAACTCTGTAAATCCGCTTCAACAGATGGCAAAATAACAATACATTTCTGTCTTTATGTTCTTGGGGAACACCGGGAATGCTATGTATAGATTGAGAAATGATCTGTAAACTTGTCAGTGACGTCATATAGTGATATTTACATATAGCGAAAAAGTAACAGTCGAGGGACTTTAAGCCCCTGTGACTTTTAGCCCAACCTTTCCCTATAAGTGACTTCATTGGTTGTTTTTTTAAAAGCCAAAAATGTCACTTACACACTGACATTGTTTTAGCCCATCGATCCGACCTGAACGTTTTAATCTCTACATAAGAGTATCATAAATGCAAACCAAGCGCATTCAGCAAATGACCTTTGGAATAAATTCAAATCCACTTTAACAGCTAGCGCATACGCTACTATAAGTCTAATAGTAGGCTTACTTAATTAGAACATTTAAAGGGAAAAGCAACTGCTGGCACAACATCAACAGTGTTAGTGAGGTCAATCTATCAATCAATAAATCTTGATCATGTGTCCTAATCCAGACCAAAGCAAGTTCGTCAACAGGGATCGAGCCGGGCTACTGGTGAGCTAGGGTGGGAAATCCATATAAAATAGGTGAAATTGGAGTAATTTTGTTTGGGCATACGTATGGGCGCAGGCAGAGCATTACATAAGGCTGGGTCAGCTATAGAGTAATATTTTGACCCCGTGTTGGTTTTTATACAGGGAACAACAAAACTATTTGAATATTTTGACATGCTTTGTGTGATCGAAACATGTGAGGATTTTAGTAAATTTATTGGGTTTTTTCTATTTCAGTTGTCTAGATGGAAGTTGAAATCTCCCAACTTATACAAATTATCATGTAGCGGAATTATGTCTTGAAATTCATCAAAAAATTGATATGTAGTTCTACCGGTTGGAAGCCCATATTATATGCCTACAGGCAGACAACGAAACCACTGAACCAACTATTCCCGATATAGACCTAGCTACTTGTAAAAATCGCTTTGAACGTTTTAATGATGGCAGAGATCGATGAATATCTGTTTTGAATTGGTCTTAAACTAGAATGCCTAAACCTCCCCCAGCCCGCTGATCTGTACGAGGTTCGTAAAAAAACAATAGCCAGGAGGTTAATTAGATATAAGCTATTAATTAATTTCGCTCCTGTCACTGCCACAATGTCCAAATTTGTGGATGTTACATAGGATCCTATGTGTAGGCCAATTTTAAAGATGGTCGAGAAGGTGGTACCGGTAGTGGAAGTAATTTGCGATTAAAATCTCGGTTAGCCACCTTGGTTAGTCCCTTGCTGTGTGTTGCATCTGAGGGGAGGTGGGGGGGGGGGGGGGGGGTACTCGCCTCACCTTACAAATGGGTAGGGGTGTGTCTCCGCCATGGTCAAAACCTGACCCTGTCGCGATTCGCTGCATGGTTCAAAAGACACCCCAGGTGTCCCAATTTTTTTAAATTAACACTGAATTTGATTTATTGGTTTACGATGTAATTACAACCAGTATACTTCATGTTTTAATGGTCTTTTAATTAAGCTCTATAATATTTGTTTATGAAATTTTGAGGCTATCTGCTGTAAGACTAGAAAATTGTGATGGAATTGGGCTGATATAGCCTGAGAAATCTGCAAAATAAATGCTAAATCGGGTGCCCAGAGTTAGAAGCTCAAAAAGGCACCCTGTGCCAATTCTCGAAGCTCAAAAAAGACACGCTGTGCTGAAGCTGGAAGCTCAAAAAAGGCACCCTTTCCAGAGGCACATTCCCAGTAGGCTACTCCCAAGCATAGAATTGCATGCAACAACGGGGAATCCTGGCAGTGGTGGCCGAGCCTATTCACCAGACTAAAACGTGGGTTCCATCTGTGGAGGTAGGTTATATAAGCCTACAATATATTTATCTCAGCCCGTCTAATATCTAAATCATATAGGCCTACTAAATCATAGCCTATTAGTTTGGAACAACTTCCCACTCCATTAGGGGAGGTCGGGGTAAGTTGATCATAGGGGTAAGTTGATCCAACCCTCCCACACCATTAATAAATGGACAGTTCCATTTTTCGCAGCGACCTCCTGACTACCAACAACACTATATTTTATTCAGCCATGTTGTTTTGAAGAGCAGCAAGGAGACACATTTTATTCAGGTAAAAATAGTTTTTTCACCTCTAAAAGTAAAAATTAGCAAGCAGACAACATCTTCTCTTTAGCATTTGATTGTGGCAATATTCAACAATGAAACGTTGACACCACACAGGTTACCAATTGGCCTTTAAGCAGGTAAACTGTTTTTAAAATTGGATTCATAGTTTCTTTTACATTCACTGTGGGCATGCCAGGGTCATGATGGGGCAAGTTGATCCACACAACTTGGGGCAAGACGTGCCACGGCTCAACTTACCCCACCATGGATCAACTTGCCCCAGATCTATATTTATGTGTGCATATCTAGGCTTGGTTAACTGGTTTAAAGCACATAACGTTTTAAGTTTCTCGCAGCCGACTTTGCCTGTTGAAGCTGAGGGACTGTAGGAGTTAGAGGAAGAGGAGCAGAAGGTACAAGAGGAGGAGGAAGAGAATGGGGAGAAAGAGAAAAATAAGAGAAAGATGAGAATGTCGACGAGGAGAACCAGGAGAGCGGGAAGGAGGAGGAGGATGACGAAGAAAAAGATGACAGGACCATAAATGGAAAGAGCAGGATGGTGAAGGGAAGAAGAGAAGGGGAAGAAAGAGAAGACAAATGTAGAAGAGAGGGGAGAGCAAGAAGAAGATGAGAAGGAAAAGAAGGAAGGAGATACAGGGGGGAGTAAAGTGAGAAGAGGAGCAGAAGGAGGAGAAAAAGGGAAAGATGGAGAATGAAGTGGATGAATAAAAAAGTAATAGTGTGAGAAGGAGCTGAAGGACGAGGAAGATGAGATGGATAAGAGGGAGAAGGGAGGGGGCGGAATACGAAATGTGGGGGTAAAGGAGGAATAGGAAGGGAAGAAAAAGGAAGTTGAGGAGGAGAAAAGTGACGTCTCATCTGACGGTATAGGGGTAGTATTAAAGAGCAATATAAAGAGAAAAATGACTCCCCCCTCTTTATCTTCCAACTTATTTTCCTCCTATTCCTCCTCCTTATCCTCCCCTAACTTCGCTTTATCCTCTATTTCTCATCTGGCATCTTCCTTCTCCTCTTGCTCCGCGTCCTTTTCCCTATTGAGTATTTCCCTATTGATTATTTTTCTTTATCCTCTTCTTCTATTTTCTCCACTTCCGTCTCATCTTCTTCCACTTTCTCCTTTTTTTTTATTATTTACCTTTTCTTCTGATCTTGCTCCTTCTCTTTATTCTCTTCTACCTTCTTTATCTTCCAACTTATTTTCCTCCCATTCCTCCTCCTTATCCCCCCCTAACTTCGCTTTATCCTTGTTCTTCTACCCTCTTTCTCATCTGGCATCTTCCTTCTCCTCTTGCTCCGCGTCCTTTTCCCTATTGAGTATTTCCCTATTGATTATTTTTCTTTATCCTCTTCTTCTATTTTCTCCACTTCCTTCTCATCTCTTCCACTTTCTCCTTCTTTTTTTATTATTTTCCTTTTCTTCTGATCTTGCTCCTTCTCTTTATTCTCTTCTACCTTCGCTCTTCTTCATTCCTTCTGATTCCTATTACTTCTCCTTCTTTTTACTTATCCTCCTCCGTTCTCCTTTTCCTACTCCTTTCTTCACGCATTCTCTTCGTCACTGTCTTCAACTTCTTCCTTTCTTCTCTTTTTGAGTTTATCCTCCTTCTTTTACTCTTCTTACTCTCCATCCTTACTTCATTCTCCATCTCCTTTTCCTCATCATTCTCTTTTGCATTTTCCTAGTAGTTTGCTCATTCCTCCGTATCCTCCTCTCATTCGCCCCCTTCTCATCTTCCTCTTCTTCTTTCTCTTCTCCTTTCATCTCTTCCTCTTTTTCCGCTTAACTTGCCTTCTTCTCTTTCATCCACTTTTCCTGTTCCTTTCTCCTCATTCTTCTCCTCTTTTTCCTCTTTCTTCCTTCCTTTTTATTCACTTTTTCTATATTTTCTTCCTTTTCTTCCTCCTCTCTCTGTCTTTGACTCCTTCTCCTTCATCTCTTCGTCTTTACTTCATTCTCCTCCATCTCTCTTCTCCTTTTTCGAACCATTCTCTTTCGCATATTTATAGTATTTTCTTCATTTCTCTGTATCCTCCTCTTATTCGCTCCCTTCTCGTTTTCCTCTTCTTCCACTTTTTCTATTTTCTCTTCTTCATTTCCTTCCTCTTCTCTTTCTGTCTTTGCTTCCTTTTCCTTCATCTCTCTCTTGATTTTCTTTGCCTCCTTAATTGATTCATCCTCTTTTCTCTTTCCCTTCTCCAATTTATCCCCTTTATTTCTCCTCTGTATCCTCCTCTCTTTCTCATATGTCAACTTCTCCTCTTCTCCTCCCTTTTCTTCTACCTTCTCATCTTCTTGCTCTTTCTTCTTTCTTCTTCTTTCTGTGGATTTTTGAGGGCGGACCCCCGGAACCCCAATATTTACCTAAATTTTACCCCTTGACCCCAAGCGGCACCCCCCCCCCCCATATCGGAAAGCTGTGGACGCCCCTGAATAATGCACTGTAGTCCGCTATTTACTATTTTTGGAATGAGTAGTGCAAGAGAAGCGAGCTTGAATAGTATAACACTTAACTTATGGGATGGATCACGTACGCGTCTCCATGGTGATGGTACACTAGCACCCCAGATTGCTCAGAAAGGGTAGACATATTACTCAAACACCCTTTTAGCAGTTTAGTTATATGCTTTATTGGCCTTAGTGCATGTGTGCATCCACTTTTTTGATAATGGGTAAAGAGATCAAGCACTTTACATTAAACAGTCCCCAAGAAAAATGTTGTGGATAACTTACGGTGTAGTGGCACAACTCACCCTAGATTGTGGAACAACTTACCCCATGT
Organism: Flabesymbios commensalis; assembly: GCA_964017125.1. Classification (NCBI taxonomy): domain Eukaryota; kingdom Metazoa; phylum Annelida; class Polychaeta; order Terebellida; family Flabelligeridae; genus Flabesymbios; species Flabesymbios commensalis. Next base: position 19,760,291 of record OZ024913.1, read on the forward strand.
TAGGGGTAAATTGAGCCATTTTGAAAAATAATTTGCAACCACCAATTTTATGTTATAGCTTTGTTCTATAATGAACGAATTTTACTAAAATATAGTGTACAATGAATATTTCGTGTATGAATATTTCGGTTATTCTAATGGAAAATGTAGCATAGATGCAGCCGCTTGAAGAAAAATTGGCTCATCTTACCCCGACCTCCCCTATGTTGTCTCCCGCCCCACCCTAGATTTATTCCGCCAACCACATCGGAATTAGGCCTACCTATATGTAAAACATGGGGTCTTTAAATTCACATTTATATATTATTATTTTTTTTTGGGGGGGGGGGGGGGGGGCAGAGGAGAGAGGGGTATAATTAGCACTTTCAGCACCATGCAGTGTTTTAACACGCAACTTGCACACGCACACCATGTCGTGTAATACTCACTCAGAGAGAGGGGTGAACGCTGTTCACACTTTGAAGATGATCACAGACCAATTAAACTAATCAATTTTAAAAGATCATCAATTACAAAATTCCAACCAAATCCCTTCACTGATAGGGATTATATAATTAGCTATGAAAAAAACGAATGTTATATTAACGTTAATTAGATAATATATATTTCAAACAAATATCCCTGCCCCTGACCCCCGCATATCAAATTTCAGTCCTTATCAATGTATATCACATTGTAAAATTGCTGTCAAAGTGTAGCCTCAGTGGCTGAAACGGGTTTCCTAGGAGAGGACAACATGGTTGGTCAAAGTGCGCCAAGGTAAACCAACTATGAAGTGCACATTCCCTAACAGTCCAGACTTCAGTGTACTGTTTATCCTAAATCGCGAAAACTAACAACTTATTGAACTGTTACAACTTTCCAAGGTTTGTTTCTCCTATTATATCTTAAGGAGAGAACAATACTTATTGCGACACATTTCTGCTGATTATTTTTAAAATGAACCAAACCTGACCTTTTCAGTATTGGAAAGTGAATTTGAAATTAAAAGAGCTTTGAAAATCCAGCACAGTTGCATGGCGATAATATAAGAATTAAATTGTAATCGCACACTTTTATTATCGCACACTCGCACAGCATCTGAGCAGTCTACTGTCATCACTGGTCATGACTGCAGTGAAGACTACTCAGGGTTTGACATAGATCAGGCTGATCCACTTTGCTTGCTGGAGCATAGCGCAAGAGTCCCCAGCTTGGACTAGGTTTGACACAAACTTTTCGGTCCTGACAACAACTAACGTTATAACACGCTTGCGATGTGGTCTCACCACCCTAAAAGAGCCGAAATCCAAGCGGGGTGGCTACTGACTAGAGAATCCCTACCCAAATTACTGCTTTAAATGGTTGTTTCCGCCTCTGGTGAATTAAGAAAAATACAGGAATGTTGTAATTATGTGGATAAGTTGTAAGCACACACTGTTTTCGCTATCTGTGATATGAGGTGTAACTGTTATGTGAGATTTTCGGATGGACACATGCGGTGAGAAGGATTTGTGTCTTTTCTGGGAATGGGCGCGAGAATATTTCGGGAGATCTGGGCAAAATGGACCTTTTTACCAACATGGGAGCGTAACTCAAAACGCAGGAAGTTAGCATACCATTTTCGAAGCAGTTTTTGAAAAAGGACAGCTTAGGCTTTATTATGGTGTGTAACATAGGGGGCAGCTAGGGACGAAAGTGGTGATTTTGGCCCTTGGAATGTTGGCATTATACATGCGTTTCAATGGGACTGGCATTTGGGGTGGTGAGACCATGTGTTTCCCCATCGATAATTTTGTAAAACCACAGAATAGTCCAGGCCTTGCCATAAAGTCCTGTATACATCTCTTTAGGCATAGATTTTGACGGTTGATTTGAGTAAAAGATACCTCCAGCATCAATAGTCTACTAGGTGTTTTTATTCAATTTACAGCGAATCTCAGAATACGGCCATTTTCCAAGATGGCCGCCATTTGGCCAAGGTCAAACATTAAATTGACATAATTTTCGACAGAATAGGAGCAGCTTCATGATTTTTGTGTCTACTATAAGGTCTTCGGGTATTCCCGATTTATTGGTGTGGTCAAAAATAACTTTCGACATTGCATTGTGGGTAAAATCCAAGATGGCCGCTATTTGTCCAAGGTCAAACAATAAATTGATATATTATTCAACACAATAGAGGCAGATTCATGTTTTTGTTGTCTATTATAGGGTTTTAAAGTATGCCCAACACAGTGGCATTGTTTGAAAATATTTTCGAAGTTGCATTGTGGGTAAAATATCCAAGATGGCCGCCATTTGTCCAAGGTCAAACAATGAATTGATATCATTTTTGACATAATAGAGATATACTCTATCTATCTATCCTGACTATCCCGGGGTTTTCATGTATGCTGGACATAGTGGTATTGCCAGAAAATATTTTCGACATTGTATTGTGGGTAAAAAATACAAGATGGCCGCCATTTGTTCAAGGTCAAACAATAAATTGATATCATTTCCGACATAATAGAGGCATATTCTTGTTTTTTTTTGTGTCTATCATGGGTTTTCAGGTATGCCGAACATTGTGGTGATGTCGGAAATATTTTAGATATTGCATTGTGAGTGAAATATCCAAGATGGCCGCCATTTGTTCAAGGTCAAGCAATAAATTTATATCATTTTCGACATAATAGACGCAGATTCGTGTTTTTGGTGTCTATTATGTGGTTTTCAGGTAAGCCGGATATAGTGGTGTTGTCAGAAAAGATCTTGGACATTGCATTGTGGGTAACAAATCCAAGATGACCACCATTTGTTCAAGGTCAAACAATAAATGGACATCATTTTTTACAGAATTTACAGATTCGTGATTTTAGTGTCCACCACAGTGTTTTAAGGTATTCCCGGCTTCATGTTGTGGTCAGGAAGTACTTTTAACATTGCATTGTGGGTAAAAAATCCAATAAGCCCGCCATGTGTTCAAGGTCAAACGTTACCCTGATATAATTTTCGATGGAATAGAAACAAGTTCATGATTTGTATGTCTAGCATAGGGTTGTTATATACGCTTGATCTAGTGTCATTTTTAGAAATAATTTCCGACAATGTTTACATACCGAAAAAATAGATGTCGTTCATCATGGAAACAAAATGGCTGCTTGATGGCCATGGAAGAGCAATAAATGTACAAAACATTGTGTTGAGATACATCGATGATTGTGGTGTCTACCATAGAGTTTTTAGTTGATTCCAACATTGCGGCGTTGTCATAAAACATTTTAGACGATATGACTGATGGCTATATAGAGAGACAACAATGGCTATAAATGGGTCATTGTATCCACGATGATGGCTATCGAGATCCCGGTTTCGTCCCCCTTCTGGGATTCAAGTTTCGAATAAACGTACGGTAGTGTTAATTCCTTGCTACCTTGTAAATATTTAATTTTGTGGGGAACCTCTGTTACCGAGAGGCCGTGCTCGGCCTCAGACCACCAGAGCTCGAATTTCGAGTCCTGTGTCTGGGGGGCAGTGTCAGCTCACCATCCTCAGAATGTTCTCCTGGCAAAGTTTAGCATATAATATTATATGCACAAAGATGGCCAACAACCCCATTCATCCGTGCTTTTTGGGTCATGAACAAACAAGAAAATGTGCATGATTCTTGAGAGTTTTTTCATGAAATGATGAGTTCCTTAAAGTTGATTTCAAACTTGATGATATAATATTTTGTGATAGTAGTGAGCTGAAGGAGCCGTGAGACCCGGAGAAGGCCATGCCAAATCATGGAACTCCAATAGTTTTATGGCCAAATGAAGTTGTCACCTTCTCGATCGCTACTTTATTTGGTATTGAAATTGAGATGTTGCAGATATTTGCACCGAGAATGATATGAATGAAAACAGTGATATTGATAATTCTACAGATGACCGCACAGTAGACTTTGAATGGGCTCTCCATAGTAAGCACAACCAACTGCATTGCCGCTTCCAGATTACATACAATCAAATTTTTCACGGGATTAGAAACCCCTTTGGTCGCTTCATTTGGACAAAATCATTATGAGAAGAGCCGTAAATTCGTGAACATGTTAACAGCAAAAAAACATATGGGTTTCAGTTACAGTTACAATAATGTAAGAAGGTCTAGAAAACTTCTTGAAGCCAAGCCTCCCACCAAATTTGCGAGTCATAGAAGAAAGATCTTCACAGTCCGACCTTCATTGTGTATTTGCTCTCACAGAAGCTGACTAACGCAAATTTTTGATATCCCTCATAAGGTGTGGTTTGCCATATAATGACAATTTTACTCCAGATAACATCCCCACATAGGGGGGATCACACATTCACTAGTAGTGCCTCTCATGCGTGTAGGAATTATGCATCTGATGATGTGCTTACATTATATGAGGCAGACATCCCCTGCAAACCCAACAAGAGTGCATTTGGAGGGACAATTGACCGATGATGACAAGCATTTTATTGGCCAGCATTTAGCAAACTTCATGGCAAAAGTTGGGTCACAGACGAGGGGATTGTGCCGGCACAAATTTTTGTGTGCAGACGGGTCGTCTGTACTTTCTTCCATAAAGACTTCAGAACTAAATACACTGGTTTGTAATGTTAAGGGAGCATATGATTGTAATGATGTGTGATGGAAATCGTCGTAGGTGCAAAAAACACAGGAAACAATGTACGTGTTGTATTTTATCACAAACAGGAAAAATTGTCTTGCGAAAACAAATAAGACTTCTTGAAAGTCTCATCACATATTACAGTAGTTATAAATATGTTGTTTTTCTATCCCTGCTATTACCACAGCACTAAATATATAATTTTCTCTTTTTTTTTGCGTTGTGTGAAGTCACATGCTGCAATAGCTCGTTAAATAGTTATTGAGTCAAGTTGTGTGCTGTATAATTATACAGCCATCAGACATATGAGTACTTACATGAATATATGTCCTTCCTTATATTTTATATAAACATTTCTTCATGTTACTCTTGTTTGTTAGTTTATATTTACTTTATTACTGTAATTATTACTTAGTAATTGATACTAATGACATCAGTTGTGGGCAGTTCAAACACATTTTTCTGATACACGAAAACAACTTTTAAAAAGTGCTGTAGTTCAAAATATTCCACTGGTACGTACATTTTTTTTTATCGCAGGAGACTATTAAGTTTATTTTGCCTGAGTTTGTGTCCTATTTAGGAGAAAGAGGGGTGGTGTGTGTGGGAAACGGTTGACATTTCTGTAGACCAGTCCTTATCAACATGTCGAATATAACGTTTGAGGTCTCTAGGTCAGACAGTTGCGTTTTTTAAAAGTTTTAAAAAAAAATAATATTCACAATTATATTTGTGATTAGAACCTCAAGGGTTTTGGTTAGGATACTGTTGGCCCAGCGTCGCAGACGATGGCCCATCATTACATCAACATTGAGCTATTCAGTATCGTGTTATCTGGGAAGTGGCCTAGCTTTTTGGCGTCGGGGTAAGAAAGCGTCACCCGCATTGCTATGTGGCAGTACCCCAGCAAACACGGAACAATCACCCAATGCTCTTTCAATGCTGGGCCAGCGTCGAAGGCTGTAGTTCAACATTGAAACAGGATTTGGTGAATGGCATGTGTTTGCTGATGTGCTGGTGCAAAGTATACAGCAGACCCAGTGTTAAGTTAATGTTGGGCCAGCATCGTAGACGATTAACCGTCATTGAACAAGCGATGGGCTGCGACGCTGGCCCAACATTGAACCGGAATTGGGTGGGTAGGCCTACATCGTGTGTAGATACATGCGGCAGCCCGATTCACTGGCAATACAAATATTGAATAGATGTTGGCTAGCACCGGCGATGGTGGTGGAAGGAATACACGTTGAAGATATATTTTAACTTGTCTCCTTGGTTGTTTCCTTAATTATATCCTGGACATTTAGGATTCTGGCCCATGAGTTAGACCAATACAGTTATACACAATAGAAAATAGTAAGCCAAATTTGTGTCTATAGCACTCAAACAGACTAAAGCCAGGCCTCGGAGTTCGGGAACTCCTGCTCTAGCTTTTATTAAATATTTATTTCACGGTTACACTTGTTACAAAATTTTCACCCCATGCATCATGTGCATACAACGTACAGACTAATTTTAGAAATGTATTGATTCCGGGAACCCTGTATGTTTTGAATGGCTTTGTCACTGGAACCCTGAATGTTTTATTTGTCTCGTTGTCACTAACTCATTGATCTATTTTAATTCTGACAAAGCACATTATTGTATGACCATGACCTCTAGCTAATATTTTGGCGACCATTTAAGATTTTACTCACAATAAGATAATTGAAAAACTTTCTGATCACACCACTTGGCCGGGCATATCTGAAAATCTCATGGTAGAGAGATAATCGCATACCTGCAAACCCGATGCGTGAGAGAAATATCATGAATCGCCTTTTATTATGTCTAAAATGATACCAATATATTGTTTGACCTAGGACAAATGTCGGTCATCTTAGATTTTACCAACAAGCAATGTCTAAGGTAATTTCTAACCCCACCACTAGATCGGGCATACCTGTAACCCCTATAGTAGACACCAAAGTCGTGAGCCTGCTGATATTCTGTCGAAAAATATACCAATTTATTGTTTGACCTTGGGCAAATGACGGCCATCTTGGATTTTCCACTCACAATGCAATGTCTAAAATATTTTCTGACAACACCACTATATCGGGCATACCTGAAAACCCCATGATAGACACCTCAAACATGAATCTACCTCTATTGTGTCGAAAATGATATCGATTTACTGTTTGACCTTGGGCAAAAGGCGGCTTTTTTGGATTTTATCCACAATGCAACGTCCAAAGTAGTTTCTGACCACACTACTAGGTCGGGCATACCTGAAAACTGTATAGTAGACACAAAAATCATGAAGCTGCTCCTATTCTGTCGAAAATTATGTCAATTTAAAGTTTGACCTTGGCAAAATGGCGGCCATCTTGGAAAATGGTCGATTTCTGAGATTCGCTGTAAATTGAATAAAAACACCTAGTAAAATATTGATGCTGGAGGTATCCTATACTCAAATCCACCGTCAAAATCTATGCCTAAAGAGATGTATACAGGACTTCATGGCAGGGCCAGGACTAGAACGCATGACAGGAGACAGTTCAAGGATGATGGCCGATCTCAATGTCAATAATTCATGACCCTCATGATTACAAATATGTGTTTTGTTGCGTCAAACGGGTGAGAGAGGGTACAGTGTTTGTGATATTATCACCCTCGAGTTGCGACGATTGTTTATTGTTTATATCTCTGTGGCATGTTACGATTCTGATTATACTCCCCGTCAGATTAACTTGTATCGCATGTTTTTTCGCCGATTGTCAATTCTCAACCAATTTTCATGAAATTTTGCAAGGACTCGAGTTATCTGCCGAATACCCTGAAATTTTCATCAAAAAATATTCTATAGCATAAATGTAGACCATCTGGCTTGTAATTCAATTTTAAACTTTAATTTAAACAGTTTAATGGGTTTATAGAGGGACGTCGTAATAACAAATTTACTATGCAGCGTTCGAAACTACCAGTGGTCCTGTGGCCCGAGACCAGTAAAACCCTCTTAACTACTAGTCCTACGGACCACTGATATTAAAACAGAAATAATTAAGTGGTATATTGAATTTTTCACGCTTAGCATAGCAGCATTCGAAACAAGGGTTAAAAAAGAGGTTGTCCATCGGACAATCGGGTCAGATTTTCAAGTTGTCCGCTGAAGTTTCAGATTGTCCGCAAGTAATATATAGCTCCAACCCAGCCTGTTCTCGCAACTTTCTGAAAACATTAGTTAACCAACAAGTGGAAGCTAGCTCACCACTATAATCAAAATTGCCAACCCTGACAGTCACTTGACTTTTAAATCATTAAATGGCTTTAAATAATTATGTTATGTGAAAATATCCTTTAGAAAAGTTGATTGTCCGAGCGCACAACCTCATGGTAACTATTGATTGTCCGCCACAAATTTTGGTTGTCTCGGACAACCGGAAAGGCCCTATTTCGAACGCTGCATAGGCATGAGACCCAGTCTAGCATGACTGGTGCAACGGATCGGCGGCGGGATCTCCAGCATGTTCAGTTGGAAGCTTCCTGTTTGTTTGTAGCTAGCCCTGAATAAGGCTGCCCGGGCCTTCAAACTTTTTCGATCGCCAGCAGGATTGAATGCTCAGGTGTGTTTGTTTGTTTGGTTAGCTAGCCCTGTAATTGGGCTGCACGGGCCTTACAAAAAATGTTGCTTGCATCTACCCAGCTAGCTTAGCATACAATGTCAATCTCGCCCTAATAAAACTAAGTAATACTTAGGCTATTCCATTCACAACTAGTCGATCTCGCCCCACAGCAATTTGAGTGACACTGTACCAGCCTGTCAGTTATCTGAGGTCGAGATTGACCATGTTGAAGGGCACCCGCCGCTAGACATACATTTGTATTATTTTGACAAGGCTGAACATGCATGATGATATCTCTCACCTGCTCAGATGGGGAGTTGGAATTGTGACTCTGTTATTGCATTAAAATTCATTTTTATCATGTATTGATGGTTCAATTTAATTTGTTGGTTAGGCCTACTATCCGATAGCGATACTGATACTACTTATTCATTTGTTGTATTTTCACAGCAAAATAGACCCAAGTCATTATTTTATAGACTAGCCTGGCGTAATCTACATTCTAGTCAATATGGTAAAATACTGTCTGTTTTAACTGTTGTGTACTTTTTATTCATTTCAAGCTGTGAATTGCTACCACAATTTACACCTCAAATTGAATGAAAAATACCTCATGTTAAAAACTACCATGTTATCAAAAGTTTGGAATTTGATTTTTTTGATGGTTGAAAGCAGTGTTTAATTTTCGCAACAAAACACTCAAGGTAGTTTCAATTATACTACTCTACCATAGTCAACCATAGTCAACTGAACAGATATTTTTAAAATTGTTAAAATTAAAAATTGGTGTGTAATGTTATGGATATAATTTATTGTTATTTTTGGAACAAAATACAGTAATACCCACGATAAAAAAATGTTTACACAATTTACAATGTTTGACATTTATTTTGTTATGGTCAATCAGGACCACCAAAAGTCTGCCAGGACCACCAAAATCTGTTAAGTGGTGGTCCTGTGGACCTGTCCCCTGAAAAGTTAGTTTCGACCCCTGCTATTTATGTCAAATGGTCTAACTTTTGAACTATATAATATTTTTTTGATGAAAATTTCGCAGTATTTGGCAGGTGACTCGAAAATAGGCCTTTAAAAATTTTATAAAAATCGGCTGAGAACTGACTGACAAATTGGCAAAAAACATGCGATACAAGTTAATCTGACGGCGAGTAATCTATAGGGCTATATATTTTGGTGGTCCACAGTCCCCTGGATTGAATGTTCTGGTGGTCCGACATAATTTCTGTCAGTTGTGAACACTGGTACTGTAGTCAACATTGTCAGTGACAACCGGTCCCGCTCCATATTTTTTTGGAATTTTTTTTTCGCTCTCTCGCTCCAGGATTTATTCTATGTGATTAGGTACATTCAATGAATTTTAAAATTGTCCAATAAAATCATGCTGAGCCTTTTTTCGTAACTGCCAACAGCTTAAAGATATGAACACATTCCACAGTTTTCACTGAGCAAGAAAAATGCTGTGCTAGATCAAAATCTGAGCTAATTATAAAAACGTCCAAAAGCTGTGATCTAAATTTTGCAAATTCCTGCAGGGATACAGAAGCCAAAACATCACCCAGACACTTGAACTTTTTGAAGCAGCTGAATAAAACTACTGAGAAGTGCTATTTGTATATATCAGGTTTTAAGATACATCAGGGTACCAAATGAGTGCCCCACAATACTGTAATAGAGCAAATATACCACATAACAATCAGAAATTTGGGCATAGCCTCCGGCCCCAGTTTTTTTTTCAAGTCCACGAGGGGGTCTTCTCATCCTTATAGCCATGAAACTTTCATTTTTACCCTCGGTGCGCCCCATGAGGTAGTGCAGGGTAGGCAAACAAAACTTCACCCTTCACTTTGGGCAAACTAGTGCAGCCTTCGTCAGGTATCTCAATTCTTCAACATTCCCACATTGTTCTGTCCAAACGGTCTTACTGATGTCCTCCAGAACTTCCTTATAGGGCAGTGGACATAGTCTATTTTCATCTTTTGCTTTTTTTTACAAAAATTAAAAAAATAGCACCTGCGTAAACAAATTATCAGAAGGGGCCACAGCATGCCGGTTCCACTTACCTCTTCAAGCACTTGTTGCAACAATTAAATAAAGGCGAGAGCTGGCACCATTTTTCATGATTGTGAGAAGTCTAATGATGGAAACCCCCGGAAAAGGTGATAAAAGTGCCATTCAAAACAAATAACTTTTTTCAATTCTACAATGATAGCTTCATTTCTACCAGTAATAGTGAGCAAAACAAACAAACAAACAGAGAAAAATATATTTTTTATCATGTTTATTGCAGTGTATCACAAATTCACATGAATCCTGAAAAAAAACACGAAAAAACCCATCATAATGACTCAATCTTGGGACACTGTTTTAATGTTGTGTTCTTGGGCAAGGCACTTCACCCTCAAATGTTTCTACTTGAAACAGGTGAAAATGAGTACCTAGTAGGACAGCGATGGCAATGTGTACGATAAGTTCAATGCACCAAAATTGCTGCAGAACTGTATATGCTCTTCGTGCAGTTGAAATGGCATACAAATTAACAAGTCTGGTGACCAAGGGGTAAAATGTAAAGTGGGCTGATATGTCTTCAGACTTGATTTCAGACTACCGGTATAGACCTGCACCTTTGCCTAATACTTTATTATTAAAACATAAATATATATTGACACACATCTAAACAGACCCTTGTGGATTACAGAAAAACAGTAGTTGAGGTGTCAGAGCAGGGGGGTATCACGTCAGTGGGTGAATGAACCCATGCTTGGACAAGTCTTTGATCTCTTTCAATGAAAACTGTATGTTTTTCTAATAATGAACAAGTCTTGAGCGCTCGTGGGGCCATGGGAGAGGTGTGGACACAACTGATGTTAATAGCTACACATACATTTTGAGGACATGGTAACACATTTCGAGGGCATGGCGCAACATTTTGAAGGAATGGCGCCAACAAGTGAGATCATGGTGCAGCGCCATGCGCCTGGCTGGAACACTGCAAAGTTCCCATGATTTTAAAGATTTTGAAATCTATTTTTTTTATATTCCTTTTGCCGTCTTGGCCATCTTGAAACCCCTCACGATGCATTAAAGCATCATTTTACGTCTCTGAAAAGAAACTTGATTTCCCTACAACTAGGGGGTTTAGAAGGAAAATTTCCATGAAACTGTTTCAAATTATGTTTACCAATTCATGGCAATTTTCATTAATTCATCACCCAGTCATTTTACCTACTTTTGGCTGCTTATAACTTCCTTGCTAATCAATATTTTTTCACTCATATTTTTTTTAATTTTGTCCCCTGTTCAACCTCTTCATTTTGTCTCTGGTCTTCCCTCATGGTTTTCGAGCAACACCGCTTTTAAGGCAGAGAAGGTTCTGCTGAAAGGTTGAGAGGGTAATGTACATTTACGTCGGGGTGAGGGGTTGTGGGTCAAGGGGGTGTAGGTCTGTTGTGGATCGAGGGAGTAGGCCTACTGTAGCAGTGTCCGCGAAAGCACATTGAACCCTCGGACACAATGGACATCACTTCACAATTGTCCAAATTTGGCATGACTGCTGTGGCTGCAATGCATTTTGAATAAAGCAGATTGTAAATAAATTTTCATCATTCTCGCTGGGCACCGTCAATTGTAGGCTGACTGCTAGCCTTTTTTATCATGCTGTATCTTAGGCTTGTTTGCTGACTTGTTGCGGTGCCACTGATATCAGCTGTAGTTTCGCCAGCAGTAGCCATTGACCGCCCACCACGAAGTATGCTCTGGGTGACGGTTGTTGAAAGTTGTTTCACATATGATTCAAACGTCTTACTCAACATGGCAATGAGTGAGAGATATCATCAACCACTGTTAATATGTCAACAACATCTTAACGACATCTGTTCATAGTGGAGAGGAAATTAAGGATTTAAAATGTAGTTGAAATGTGGTTTATTTTAATATACCCGTTATTGGCTTGGTAAATCACAGCTGAGTTGTGAAAATTAGAATCCAAGGGAATGTCCCAGGAGTTTGTGTTGTCATAAACTGTGACTGGAGTTACAGTGTTCACAGGGGTTAGATTAGCGGTCCCATACACATGCTGCCACATGCTAGGACTGGCTGCAATGAGCATGTTGTCTAGCACGTGTGTCATACTATAAATAGATTTGCAGCTACATGTAGTCATGTGACGTACTGCTTTAGTGTCATGCCAGGCTAGTGTTGTATTAATGCTGTGCCCACGTAGCAGATGACTGGAAAATATTAAATCAAAGTTGGGTCAGCGTCTGGTGTTTTCAGGGATCAGCCTTTGTTGCAGTCTTGGCTGCTGTTCACGTTGATGAATATAAAACAAAATGTAATGTCTCACACAAGGATAACCCATGACAAATTTCACACTTTTTTTTTTTTTTTTAAGTTAGCGCGTTTCAGGAAAAACTTTCCAGCAGATCTTCTTATTTTGCAAATATACACAGCAATGTCAGCCAATGACCTGATTAACTTTTGGGAGCAAACAATTTTAAAATAGTGGTCGAGCGATAAAAGAGGGCTGCTTTCGAATTTGTTTCCAATCGACTCTTTCTAGTTCATACAGTAGTTATCATGGTTATGTGAATTCAAATGTAATACATTTATTAAGCATATTAAAATATAATTGTGTTTACTTTGGATTTACTAAATGTTGTATTCTAAATCGACATCTTAAGAAAATTATGTCAGACCGAAAATATAAATGTCAGATGCAGGGCCATTTTACATCTGGGCAATTCCACAGTGTCGGACGTACGTTTCAGACACTTATTTCATGCCTGGTGCCCCAACTGAGAATGAGAATTATATTATGTTGTTGCTATTTCATACACACCACCTCACTATATCATGTGGGACATTTTAATATTTTATGTCATTCACACATATCGGCTATGAGCCAATATAAGGGTGGTGTCGGACGTACGCAGACAAATTGATTTTTTGTAAAATAAATCTTCAGTACCATATCTGTCTGAATCCTTGGGTGACAGCATAACAATGTGGCCTGATACTGATAGAGGATAGTGTTGTCTTATTATTACATATCAAATATTTTTTATTTTCATTTTAATTGTTCTAGAAATTATTAGATATTTTTGGTGTCGGACGTACACTCACTTGGTGTCGGACGTACATGTCTGAAATTAAGGATTTTGTTCATCCTGCAACACCCACAAGCAAAGTCAAAAATGTTGAAAATGCTTTTCAACAATCATTTTGAGGGGTTGTCATTCAAAATTACATAATTTTTCAATATATAAGTATAAGATGTTTAATAATAGCAGTAATTTGCCATGCCGTAACCATATCATAACTGTGTTAGGTAAGAGTGAAGTATATAGTGCTAAGTTAACATCACGTTTCAGCTGGATTTTAGTTTGTAAAAATATAAAAACTGTAATTTACAAAATTAAAATGGCAAGTGAGTGTTTTACAAATCAGCCTTGATGCTGCCCAGGCGAACTGGGCATGGTCCAAAGTTATTTACATTATTTTATTCCCGTTTTCTATTGACAGGTATGTCGGGTGACTCCTCCCCAGATATCATTAATTATCGATGTTCAATAGTCGATGAGGTACCATTAGTTTAGATGCTAGGCCCTTAATAATGCCAATCGATGTTTTTTTGGTTGGTAAATATAGAGGGATGCATTCATTCACCATGTCCATGAACAACCATCAAGCTAGAAGTTCTTCTAAACGTTAGCAGTGGTGCCGAATTCTAGTGTAATTGGCGACTTTGGCTGGATCATATTATTCAATGGCTTAAATTATCAACAGAGCACCACATTTATTCATCAAAATGCAGTTAAATGGTCATTTAGCACTTTTTACATAATTTTATCACGATCTGTGTGCTGCATCTGGACTCCCAGATTCTTGAGAATATTAATCAAGAATTAAAAGACCTTCACCATGTCAACAGAGATTCAGTGTTGTACATGGTGTCGGACGTACACAAATATTGTGTTTGGCCTGCAGTGAGTTGCATATTCAACATGCAGCATTTGTACTATTGCATGCAGTTCTGATTGCATATTTGCATTAAGTGTACTATTTGTATTCAACATATTAGATAAATTAAAGTATATATCCAACTATCATATCTAAAAAATAATATAATTTACTATTTTGGTGTCAGACGTACAAGCTAATTCTCTTACGCATACTTTACACTACTTTGCCATTCACAATTGATGAATAATTTCTCTTTCTGATATTATATCCATCCATTACCTCATAATAAACTGACATGTGGCTCATTGAGCCATTTAGTGAGCATGAGTATACTAAACAGCCTTGTGATTGACACAAGGTGTCGGACGTACATTACAATAGTGTCGGACGTACGCTTGTTTGCATGGCGATAATCAAACAGCTAATCATCACAGTGACTCCATGTTGCATAGCTGGGGTAATGCTACCATTTCTGTTTTGCATAAGGAATTTTAGAACACTGGATGTGGTTTGTCTACTTGAAAAAAACCATTTTGATAATATTTGGTGTCGGACGTACATATTCGTTTTTATCAATTTAACACAGAATTGTCACACCTGAAAACCCATGTTGAAGACGAGTACAGCTATCAACGTATATATTGTTTTCAACAGACATCTTCTACTGATGAACAAACACTAAATATTTCCTACTGGTGGCATTTCTTATGCCATAGTGCAAATAATACAAACAGGTGTCAAATTGTGTAATATGTTACCAATGCCAAATAGTGTTTAAATGTTCAAGATCAGCGCGATTTTACATCAATGTAGTTCTGTTTCCTGGCCAAACAATTATTGATTCTCAAAATTTGACGAGTTGTCTATGAAATTAAGATATGAAAATGGGAATCAGGCCATTTTAAATTTTTCACACCTAGGTTGACACTTACATAATAATGTCAGATGTCCTCAAAAAGTTTTTGCGGACACTGCTGTAGATATCCACATGTTCGGTCATTGATAGTCCTTGCAAAATTTCATGAAAGTTGGTTTAAAATGGATTGAAAAATAGAAAATTTGTGCTAGAAGTCAATGTGACTGAGATTATATTAGGCTACTACATATGGTACTATAGGTACAAAGTGATTTTCAATAAAACCATTAATATTGAATATTTTCAAATTAAAAGGGTGAATATTTTCGCATGCCATTTTAAATTCAATCAAAGTGATAGAATTGATGTGTGTTCTATAATTTTAGACAGGTATGGAAGCCAATACAGGATTAGATGATCTGTTTTCAAATTCTGCAATCAAGTACTCTGGTAGAATTGCAGTTTGTTATGATGATGGAGAAATGAAGCAGTCACTGACGTACAGAGATATATATGAGAAGAGAAATCAGGTAGGCACCATAACGTGATATTAACAGGAGCATCCTCTAGCTTAGGCCTACACAGATTCATCTCCAATTCTTTTGACCCTTAAATTGTGTCTCTAACAGTTTTTAGTGTTTCTGTTTGTCCTTTAACCCTTTAACTGCCGATGCCGCATATATTCTGGTTTTCGTTGTTTATTAGCACATTAGGTATCACGATTTTAAACATTTTTAAGAAATCATGTGACATCAATCAGCAATATTTGAAAACAGTTGTCCTCCATTTTGTTAAATCTGAATAATTTTCACTCACTTGAAGTTGTGGATCGCGTCAGCGAGACACAACTTCATGTGAGTGAAAATTCCAATTAATAATTTGGCAGTTGAAGGGTTAATATCCTGACCTGTTACATTGTGCAAGAATTGGCAGAACCTCTCATGGTTCATTGTATTGTTAAATGTGCATAAATATAAAAACTAACAAATTACACAAATGGAGCCCACTTAACATGCCTAATGGTTATTTATAAGCTGATATAGTTGATGTGCATGTGGCTCAATCATTAATGTTTATATATATATATATATATACATGTATATATATACCATATTTATATATACCATATTTATTCTAATAAACACCCATATTTCAATAAGTGCTCATGACCACCCCTGATATAAAAATAAAACCCAAGATCATGTACACTATAATTATTTATAATTAGTTTATTAGAATAAATACAGTATCTGTATTAATCATTTTTTGCCACCAGATTGCTGATGCATTGTCCAAATACCAGTGTAGCTGTGAAGTTGTAGGTCTTGTTTGGAAATCATCACCTGATATGATCTCTGTTTTGTCTGGGTAAGAAATTAAATCCTAGATTCTGTGATTTAACCCTTTCTATGCTGACGTCTGTAGACGTCAGATAATGATGTATAAAGACGATCCCCATAATGAAAGAAATAAAAACTTTATAATGGTCATAGGTCCATAACATAGGTATTCAAATGAACCGGAAAGAACTGACCAATACATTTTTTATGTTTTTTCAAATTGAAAAAGCCCCTTAAGTCTAATCTAATGGTTCAATAACAAATAATTAACCGTTGTAAGGGCTAAAGATACAGTTGAACCTGTTATCATAGTTATAGGCAGACCACAGGGGACTGGGGAAGACCACAGGGGAAGTGTTGTTTCAAGACAGGTGGTCTTCCATATATCAGGTTGGTTACAATATAAAGTCGATTTTGGGAAACCAGTTGGTGGTCTCCCATAGCTGGTTGGTCTTTCATAACAGTGATCTCCTACAGCAAGTTCCACTATATACATAAATAAATTAAAATAAAAACAAAATAGGAAATCTTATTATAATGTTGCTATAGTAATACCCAGTACATCATATTTCATCTTATATAGTGATCGGAAATATATATAAATAGAGCCACTCACAATAATGGCTCCCTTGAACATACATGTAAGACAACAAACCTCATTTCCTATAATTTGTGTCATTGCCAGGTAATTGCAAACAATTTTAATTTAATAATAATGGACTGTCGTTTAAATTTGTCAATACATACAGCTGCTCATTACAAATAGAAAGTAGTACATGTATATCAAGAACTGTTAAAGTCATTATCTGGATTTTCTTGACTGATAATAACTATTGTTACTGTTTTAAATTGACTTCAGAATTCTACATCACAAAGCTGCTTTCCACAGTCTAGATCCTGAAATTCCCAGGAAGAGATTGAAGTATCTTATTACTGAATTACACATAAGAATCCTTGTCATTCATCCTGATTTCTATAATGTAAGTAAGACACATGATACTTTTGTAGTTGAATATCATCCCCATGAGAAAAGCGCAATTTTTTGTATCAAATGAACTACATGTAATGTTACTTATTTATGGTACCCTTTTTGTTTTCATGACATGTTTATGGAATTCCAAATTTTGCACATTATCTAGTGTTTGATACGTAATATATTTGTTCTTTTCAGTTAAATATAGAAAATACAAATTTGCCCACATTATACACATAATGTAGGCCTAGTATGGTAAATGCCACTCAGATTTACATTGAGTTACATGTAGATCCAAGTATGTTGTTGTCTAATAAAAGAATTGGTTAATATTATGCAAAGATATCTGATTCGATGTACAACCCGCCAACTACATTTGACAACTGACAAAGTAATTTTGCACCTGGTCGTTCATGCATTGCATGGGATATCATCTTTAACCCCTATCCTACTTTAATATATTCAAATTTTCACCCACTGAAGTTGTGTCTCACTATCGCGACCCACAACTTCAAATGGGTGAAAATTACTTGTATTTGTGTAATTTGAGACCAAATATTTGCAAATTGATGCTTAAACACTCATTTCATTCACAATAACAGATTTTTGATGCTTATAAAACAGAATAAAAACGACTGTAGTCGTAAGTAGCAGGCACAGGGTCAATATCATCACAGAACCTGAAATAAGTGTACAATTTTCGACAAATTTCAAAAGTGACAGCAGGACTCTATCTGGAAAAATGAGTAATCTGCCATGTTTGTCAACATTGACCCTTCAAACTATAAAATAAATAATTTAAATTTTCATCCACTGAAGTTGTGTCTCGCTACCGCGACCGACAACTTCATGTATGTGAAAATGACTCCCATGTGGTGGAGACTTATTGTTTTAGTGCTGTCTTTTGTTGTTATTATTATTATTATTATTATTATTATTATTATTATTATTATTATTATTATTATTATTATTATTATTATTATTATTATTCAACAATTTGACGACGTGAACGCTCTCCAGTTGCCAATTTTTATGTGATCTTTGAAAAAAATTTTTGAACACCCTCTGATGGATTATCCTGCTAAGGTTCTAAAAATCAGCTAATTTCCATATCCAAGATGGCAGCCATGGGCTAATTTACATATTCTAGGTCGACGTGAACTCTCTCCAGTCGTCAATATTAATCCGATTTCCATGAAATTTTTTTGAACAACCTCAGATGGATTATCCTTCTTAAGTTCGAAAATCAGCTAATTTGCATATCCAAGATGGCAGACATGGGATAATTTGCATATTCAAGATCGACATCCGCCGTGAACTCTCTCGATCAGTTGCCAATTTTTATCCGATCTTCTCGAGAATTTTTTTTAACACCCTCTGATGGATTATCCTACTAAAAGCTGCATAACTGTTTTGTTTATTTAAACCAAAAGATTAATCCATGGAGAATGGTGTTTTTTTTTTTTTTTTTACTGCTCTGGTTACTGAGTTATTAAGGATTTGAGTTTGTTGTTTTTTTAATATTGCTGCCCCACCAAAACAGACTTGATCACAGCGGAGTAAGACACATTGTCTGTATAATAAGGACATTAAAAGTACCAAGTGGCAGATAACGGTCATCATTGAAAAAAGAGTGGAAGACTTTTGAAATTATTCTTATTTTTTAAGTGATCATAGACATATTTCACAGTGCAAAGTGTATTGTCTCATGTCAGTTAGACATATCTAGAAGTTATTACTTGGTGTGATATGATTTATATCTGCATAAAATGTCATGTTTAATTTGGGTACCGGTATAGAGAATGTCACTCAATTGAAAAGTAGGACCCTGTTTAAGTATGGTGCTTTCAAGTGTGGGCCAGCATATGAGCCTTCGGCCCGCCAGACGCTCTCCCCCGACCATGGGAAATTGCAGTCCGAATTACACCAAATTTGGTGATGTAAATCATCTTTTTTTCGCGCAGTTTTTTATTTAATGCCTCTCGGGCATTTCAAAATATAGTGACAATGCTATTTGAAAATATCAGACTATTTTATTTTATCGTTAGTCATCACATACAGTTATATGTATAAATAGCGAAATGTGTCAAAATAAAATAATTGTAAAAAAAACAGCCTTTACTGTACCGTTAGCTGACTTCCAAGCAAACAAGAGGCATTCATCCATTGATGGGTAAATGTTGTACCAGCGTCGTAGAAGCTGGACCAACATTGAACCATCAATGGGTCAGTGACTGGTGCCTGCTGAGTTATTATACAGTAGGGGCTGATCAGAGGGGCTGACCTAGTCTTAGGACACCAACCGGTGGTTTGTGTGAGCTTGGCATCGCAGCCAACATGAGACATTGATCCGATGTCAAACTAATTCATGGCCATCGTCTACGGTTCTGGCCCAATGTTAGACCGATGCGGCTCAACGTCTCGTGTTTGTTATTACGGGGTTTGATGTTGGTCTAATGTAACATTATATTGGCCCACAATTAACCACTATTAGTATTACGTACATATTGTACACAGACGGACCGATTTACCACACCATATAACTTGATGGTGTATCGCGTCGTGATCTAATCCAGCTACATTTACATCGATTTGGTCCATTTATAAAGCCTTTGAAAATATATGAGTGATTGTGTTGAACATTTTAGGATATTTCGGTCGAAATAAACAAAACAGTTATGCAGCTTTAAGTTTGAAAATGAGCTAATTTTCATATCCAAGATGGCCGCCATAGACTTATTTGCATATTCAAGATCGACGTAAACGATCTCCAGTCGTCAATATTCATCTGATCTTCGCAATTTTTTTTCTGAACACCCTCTGATGGATTATCCTGCTTAAATTAGAAAATCAGCTGATTTGCATATCCAAGATTGCCGCCATGCACTTATTTGCATATTCAAGATCGACGTAAACGCTCTCCAGTCATCAATATTCATCTGATTTTCGCGAGATTTTTTCTGAACCCTCTTTGGTGGATTGTCCTGTTTGAATTTGAAAATTTGCCATCCAAGATGGCCGTCATGGCACTTCTGTTATTTTGTACCATCGTTACTGCATTGTCAATAAACTTTTAATTGTGGAAGGTGGAGACTTTCATATTTGCTATGCAAATATAAGATCTAGTTTTGCATTTGAACCTCAGATCTGCCTAAAAAATTGTGTACTGATATAATTTACTGCTTATTTTAATTGCTTAACTGTTTTTTTTTATTTGTCTATCTAATGGTATGTGATTTTATTGCAGCCTTGGAAGAGAAAAATATCTGAAACAGAAATTGAGGTGCATCAATTTGATCAACATCCTGACATTGACCTTTGTACATGCGTCATTAGGATTCCTGTGAAAAAGGTGCTTTCTAATTTAGCCTATGTCATAACCACGTCTGGAACTACTGGGCAGCCAAAAATAGTGAAAGTACCCCATAAATGCATATTGCCAAATATTTTGTCATTCAGGTATGTAAATCATTACTAGATCCCACAGATATGAAAGGGTGTATCTGCCACTTTACAAAGTGGCAGATACACCCTTTCATATCCAAAGGGAAGAGTAGCCCAACTTACATAAGGTGTTGAGCCACCATCATTCTCTTGTGGTAATTTTTCCAGCATGCACAAGATGTTGACACGATGCTTTTTAGCCCGCCTTTCAATTTTAATTAAAAAAGGTGGGCTATTGCAATTGAAGTTCGGCGTCGTCGGCGTCGGCGTTAACATTTACTTGTGGGCGCGATAACTTGAAAAGTTTTCCATGTTTCCTTCCCAAATTTGTTTTGCATGTTACTAATGACCACTTCTCGGACAAGTTCAATAATGGCTGAAAAAAATTTCAAAATGGCCGACTTATTGCGATTTTTCACCTTTTACGTCAATAATTTGACCTTGTGGGCGCGATAACTTGAAAAGTTTTTCACGTATCCTTTTCAAATTTGTTATGCATGTTACTAATGACCAGTTCTCGGACAAGTTCAATAATGGCCGAAAAAAAAAAAATGGCCGATTTATTGCGATTTTTCACATTTTACGTCAATAATTTGACCTTGTGGGCGTGATAACTTGAAAAGTTTTTCACATACCCTTTTCAAATTTGCTATGCATGTTACTAATGACCAGTTCTCGGACAAGTTCAATAATGGCCGAAAAAAAAAAAAAATGGCCGATTTATTGCGATTTTTCACATTTTACGTCAATAATTTGACCTTGTGGGCGCGATAAGTTGAAAAGTTTTTCACATATCCTCTTCAAATTGGTTATGCATGTTACTAATAAGTAGTTCTTGGACAAGTTCAATAATGGCCGAAAAAAAAAAAAATGGCCGATTTATTGCGATTTTTCACATTTTACGTCAATAATTTGACCTTGTGGGCGTGAAAACTTGAAAAGTTTTTCACATATCCTCTTCAAATTGGTTATGCATATTACTAATAAGTAGTTCTTGGAGAAGTTCAATAATGGCCGAAAAAAAAAAATGGCCGATTTATTGCGATTTTTCTCATTTTACGTCAATAATTTGACCCTGTGGGCGCGATAACTTGAAAAGTTTTTCACATATTTTCTTCAAATTTGTTATTTATGTTACTTATAAGTAGTTTTTGGACAAGTTCAATAATGGCTGAAAAAAAAAAAAAATGGTCGATTTATTGTGATTTTTCTCATTTTACGTCAATAATTTGACCTTGTGGGCTCAATAACTTGAAAAGTTTTTCACATATCCTCTTTAAATTTGTTATGCATGTTACTAATAAGTAGTTCTTGGACAAGTTCAATAATGGCTGAAAAAAAATTCAAAAAGGCCGATTTATTGCGATTTTTCGAATTTTACGTCAATAATTTGACCTTGTAGGCGCGATAACTTGAAAAGTTTTTCATGTATCATCTTCAAATCTGTTATGCATGTTACTTATAACCAGTTCTCAGACAAGTTCAATAATGGCTGGAAAAAAATTGAAAATGGCCGATTTATTGTCATTTTTCGAATTTTACGTCAATAATTTGACCTTGTGGCCGCAATAATGACTTCAAGTTCAATAATGGCGGCGGGCTATTGTCGAGTGTGCTCTTGTTTAATGTTGGGAGAGCGTCATAGACAGTAGGCCAAAATTACACCAGCATTACGTCAACGTCTCTTGTTCACTGGGCTGTCATGCTTTTTTGTCATATTTTGTGAAGCATCTGAATCTGATTAATTTAGTTGACATTTCCATAGTGAGTCCTGAACCCTTAGAGCGCTGAATATTTTTATATAAATCATGGGGACCATGGGTTTTTTTCCAATTTGAAATCATCATAAATTCTTAGTTAGTTTTTCCCGTTTCATTTGAGTACCTATGTTATGGGTCTACGGCCGTTATAAATATTTTTACTCTTACAGAGCTGCAGACGTCATATTTTGATGTCTAAAGTTGATCCACACACTGAAAGGGTTTACCCTTACAGAGTGGGGATCGGTTTTAGTCGTCAGAGTCTGATTTTTGTAGATGTCAGATTCTGACGACCAAAGTCAATGCTTGCACTGTAAGAGTAAACATATTTATATTGGCAGTAAACCCATAACACAGGTATTTAAATGAATCATAGAGATCTAACTAAGACATTTATGATGATTTCAAATAAAAAATAACCTTTCGTTGCGATGTGTTTTACAAATTATTTCAGCATTGTAAGAGGTAATCATGTCTAAAGCCACTTTCAGCTGTTTGATTTGTTTTTTAAAACAAGAAAATTTGCAAGAGGAATGAGAATTGAAACAGTCACATCGGCTTATATTTGTTTGGAATTGTACAAATGAAAGTAATTTTTACCCACTTGAAACTGTGGGTCACATTGCGAGACACAACTTTGAGTGATGTGGGATTTTATTTTTATGACTTAGCGCTTTACCCTTTGAACCCTCAATATGCATTAAAGCATCATTTTACATCCCTGAAATTAACAACCAAGCGTTTTAGAATGAATATTCCATGAAATTGGTTTACCAATACATGACAATTTTCAGTAATTTTTCACCCACTTAAAGTCATTTTCATCAACTGCAAGCCGAGAATTGCGACAGGAATTGTCGGCTTGTAGTGGATCAGGATGACAATGGTAAATTCAGGCTTGAAAGGGTTAACCCTTGTCTTGCTACGCCCGTTTATATTTACGCCCTCAAGCAGTTTTCACACCATATAACATGTCACTGAAATGGATAATATAGTTTGTGGTAGATGCCCTGCTAGTCAAATAACTCAATTTATAAGATGTATATTTTCAAAAAATAATTTTTGTCATTTGGAGCTGGAAATTGCGTTAGCAATTCCAGCTCTAAAAGAAAAATAAAATTGAAACAATTCAGCAGGACGAGGGTTAATGTATAACAATGTTCTAGTTATGTTTTTGTCTGTTAGGAAAGAATTCAATGTTACATCAGATGACATCATCTTCCATGCTTCTCCCCTCACATTTGATCCAAGCATCGTGGAAATCTTTATGTCTGTGGTTTCTGGAGCAACATTGCTTATAGTTCCAGAATTCATCAAGATGATGCCTAAAAGGCTATTGAACATTTTGCATCATAGAAATAAAGTCACCATCATACAGGTTGCATGTTTTTTTCAAATACTTCAGATATACTGAATATTCCTTTTAATATAACAATTTGTGCTCAATTTTGGTCTGCAATATACATTGATATAAGTCAACAATTGAATAATTTTTTTCAAATTATATCTATTCTGACCTAAAGGAAATGAAATAGTCATAAACATGGAAACAGTTAAATATAAATAGATTTGTTGTTTTATAATTACATTTTGTTATGCAGTGTCCTAATATACTCGATATGGAAACTATTACTCTTGACACCTTAGTCTGAGGTAAATGGTTACGCTCCTAAGTCTTCTGTCAAAATTGTATAATTACCAGCTATCACACGCTCAACATGTATTTACAGGTACAGTGTATCTGCTAAAGTCTGCGGCCGATACTGAGATTTCAATCATTATTATAATCACACAATATCTTTCAGATTTGTTTTAGTACAATCTCCATCTGAAATAAAAAAAACAATAATCACAAAATTGAAATATTTAATTTTTTTTACATATACCTGGCAGGCCTATTAACCCTTAAGCGCTAATTACGACTATAGTACAGTTATTTGCAATTTGTTTTGTTAGCAGGTTAAATCCCTGTCAGTGGAAATGAAATTAGTGTTTAAACGCTAAGATTTACAACTGTTTGATGTCAAATGAGACAATTATGAGTATTTTTTTGGGCAATGCTATCCAGACAATTTCAATGAGTTTATGATTTATTATTTGGCGTTTAACCCTTAAAGCGCTAAAAAAAAAATTTGAACAATGGAGTCAAAAGGTTTTTTTCCAATTTGAGATCATCATAAATGTCTTAGTTAGTTCTTTCTGATTCATTTGAATACCTAGGTTATAGGTCTACAGCCATTAGAAATAATTGTATTCTTTGAGTGCGGGGATCGAATTTAGATGTCAGAATCTGACATCTACAGGTCGATCCCCGCACTGTAAGGGTTAAGGGTAATAAAAATGAAAGTATTTAAAAATATAATCAGGCTTAGACTCAGATGAATTGTCAGATTTGACATTTGGAGAATAATTCTGTATGAAGGATATTATTTTTTTGCAGGCTTCTCCCAGCCTCATTCATAGTTTTGGTAACCACCATCTGCAGAAAACATTGCTGGAGTGTGACTCCAGTTTGAGAGTGCTAGCTCTCGGGGCTGAGAAATGCCCTCCTGGTCACGTGATCCAGTCTTGGAGAAGTACAGGAAATGCTACAGTGTTTTATAACGTGTATGGAATCACTGAAGTATCCAGCTGGGCTTCTGTCTACAGAATCAAGGAAAAAGACATAAGGTACAATAATAATGTTAGATCAGCAACTTGAGACTAAACATGCTAAATACATTAAAAAAATATTTGATATACTGAATATTTAGTTATCACAAAATATAAATTTAGCAAAATATGCACAAATGAAATTGAGTATTGTCTGTCTTGCTGTGAACTGTTAAGAGACTGTTTTAAAATGATAATTTAAGTTGTAAAATTATCTCTTAATTATATCTTATTATCTCTTAATTGTAAAATTATCTCACTTCATCATATTTAATAATACAACCCAAGTATAGACCTTAACTTCCTTTTGATTAACAGCAAAATGCCATGGCAGATTTATTACATAAAATGTGCTTGAATGTGCCATTGGTTATTGTTATTGTTTTGTAATTGGGCCATTTATATCATGTTTAACCTAGCATGTGAAGATTGACAAGAAAGTTTTCATATTCAACAGTGAAGGAAGAGAGGACATCCCTTTGGGATCGCCTATTTCTGACACCACGTTTAGAATTGTTGATAAAGAAGGTCATAATGTGACAGAAGGGGAACTGCTTATTGGTATGTATTTATAATATCACTCAAATGCTAAAGCGCTGAATTAATTTGTAAAACACATCGCAACCAAAGCAGTTTTTGTCCAATTTGAAATCATCTTAGTTAGCTCTTTCTGATTCATTTAAATACCTGTGTTATGGGTCTATAGCCAATATGAATATATTGATTCTTACTGTGCGGGGATCGACTTTAGTCGTCAGAATCTGATGTCTACAGCCCTCAGATTCTGACAATTTAAGTAGATACCCGCACTGTAAAAGTTACAAGTAAAAAATATCTTTAATTCGTGGCAGCAAAAATTATATTTTTTATTTATTTTATCTCTTATTTTGGTGATTGTGATTATATTTTTTGCTTCATTTTCTCAAATCCAATTAATTTTCAGTCACTTAAATTTGTGGACTTCAAGTGACTGATAATTTACTAGTTCTGGCCTCGGGGTTAATTTTATAAACCAGAACAGTAAAAGAATATCTCTACACAATATGTTTGCTGTAGGAGGTCAAGAAAGGATTTGCCTTATCAATGATGAAAGTGAGCTCGTACCTGGAATATTTCGTTCAACTGGTGATCTAGTCAGACGAGAACAGAACGGAGATGTATTATATCTGGGGCGTATTGATGAACAGATAAAGAAGAATGGCAAAAGAATGAATTTGGTAGAACTGGAAATGGTATATATCATTTAACTGTGAATTAAGAAAAAATATAATTTCAATAAGAAAAAATGTAATTACTATTTTTTCCAGTAGTTGATTATTCTTGTGGAGAAAATTTATTTTAGAGTCTAATACCACACAAATCACTATATCTTATGATAACCAAGGTTTTCTTCAGAAATTATTTCTTGTAAGATTTAAAATTCGGACGGGGAACAGCTATGTTTGATTAATTTGTTTTGCAGATAGCATTAAAGACGGGACATGTGATGCAGACAGCAGCCGTATATCACAATAATAAAGTAACCCTGTTTGTACAGCCGGGTATCATCACCTCCGGACCATGTACTTGTGTGTCTAACGGAGATTGTGATTGTCCGCCAAATGAAACTGACACAGTTGATTCAGAGAAATCAATTTTGCAAGCAGTGAAAGAAAGTGTGGTTTCACATTTGCCAGATCATTATTATCCAGATCAGTTTATATTGAAGTCCACATTTCCCATGACAAAACAAGGTACATGTAATGCCAACCCAACAAACACAAGACATTTGGCTAAAAAAAAACCCAGATGAAAAATGGCTATTGTCATGATAGGCAGGCAAAGAATTAAACATTTGTACAAATGTTATACAAATGTTTTGTGTCTGCTACCAAATGACTATGTTTTATGTTGTCAAATTATAATTTTTGGGCTGAAAAATTAAACAAATTTAGTGTGCTCCGATGTTAAGTTTTTCATTGATTTGAAGGCGGCAAATACGTGAGCAATATCAGCTTCAAATTAATGAAAAATGGGAAGATATCAGCCTAATGCAGCGATTTATAAAGGTGATTTAGTGTTTCAAATGAGATTGACATATTTATTACCAGTATGTAATGACTGTACATGATAAGGCCAGATTTCAATATCTGCCTGAAACCAGACGACAGTGATTTCACACTATCCATAGCCAGCTGTATAAGGCTGTGTGACGGCTAGACGTATGGTAGATCTGTATGGAGGCCATTGTGAAAAATTCATGATGATCAACACATCAGAGTAAGAATTATATGATATTTCGGTATAGATTATGAACAACTTGTAGTAAAAACATATTTTTATTTCATTTTTTTGCTTCGGGAACATATACATGTATTACCATGTAATGGGTATGTATTACTGTACCAGCGGTCATAATACATTGACCCAATGTTTTATTGATTTTGGCCCACCGTTTATGACACTGGCCTAACATCAACACAACATTGGGACAATGTCTTGTGTCGGCTGGCGTACCACATAACTGGTATCATTCACTTCATGAATAAATATTAAATAACAGTTGAAGATGATTTCAACTTTTTTTCAAATGCACCTCGCATGTGGCTATGAATTTTCATGTTGTACACTTTATTTGCTGCAGGAAAAGTAGACAAACGGAAGCTGTTTGATTTCTGTGAAACAACCACAACTCCTGCAGAACAGAATATCTACAAGCTTCTGTATGACCAGTGGCTGGTGAGAATCTGAAAACATGCTAATCCCTAAAGCTCAATTTATCTGTCAAATACCAAATATGATGACTTATCATTCGCTTGAAGTTTGTTCTTTTAAATTTGAGACCAAAAATTTGCTGATGCAAAATTATTTCATTTTTATTATACCTGAATCTATTGGCGTTAAATTCCAACATCTAAATTTGATCCCTGTTCTGTAGGGGTTAACCCTTACAGCGCGAGGCTCACTAAAGTCGATCCACGCGCTGTAAGAGTAAAAATATTTTTAATGGCCGTAGACCCATAACATAGGTATTCAAATAAATCAGAAAGAGGTAACTAAGACATTTCTGATGATTTTAAGGTGAAAAATACCCTTTGGTTGTGATGGGTTTTTTTTACAAATTAATTCGGCAGTTCAAGGGTTAAACGCTAAAACGCTTAGTCTTCTGTATGACCAATGGCAGGTGAGAATCTGAAAACATCAATTTGCTGATCTCTAAAGCTTAATTTGGCTGCCAAATACCAAATATGATGACTTATCATTCACTTTGTACAGCTAAATTTGTGATCAAACTTTTGCTGATGTAAAATTATTTCATTTTCATCATACCTGAATCTATAGACGTTAGATTCTAACATCTAAATTTGATCTCTGTTCTGTAGGGGTTAACCCTTACCAGAGAATAATTTGTCTGGTGTAGCGGAGCAGTTTGCTACTCAATTTTGGGCATGTGCTACACAATAATATGTTGGTGTAGCAGTTTTTGGCTAGGAGTATAGTAGTTGTGCACATTTACGGCTGCTAAACATGCTAAACTGCTACACAATTGTTCTGGTACAAATTATCCCCTGCTTACAGCGCAAGGGATCAACTTTAGTCGTCAGAATCTGACGTCTACAGACGTCAGATTCTGACAACTAAAGTTGATCCCCGCACTGTAAGAGTAAGCATATTTCTAATAGCTGTACACCCATAACTAGGTATTCAGAAGAATCGGAAAAAGCTAACTAAGACATTTATGATTATTTTAAGGTGAAAAGAAACTTTTGTTGCAATTTTTTTTTTACAAATTAATTCAGCGCTGTAAGGGTTGAACGCTGAGTTTGACTCTTGTCATTTTCAATCCATTTAATTAGCAAATTAAATATGATATTTGGAATGAAATGAGTGTGTAACCCTTTAACCGCTGGTCCCGATTATTTTCGGGGTTTTTTATTTTTGTATGAGCACATCAGGTACCAACTTTAAACATGTTGAAGATAAAATGTGACAATCAAACAGCAAGATTTGAAAATAGTACACCTCCATTTTGTCAAATTTGAATAAGTTTCACCCACTTGAAGTTGTGGATCGCGGCAGCGAGACACAACTTCAAGTAAGTGGAAATTCAAATTGAATAATTTGGCGGTTGAAAAGTCAAACAGCAATATTTGCAATGGTTGGTCCCAAATTAAACAAATATGAAAGGTGTATGTTTTAGGTTTGCTGTGGTAGACCACCAGACAGAAGTGCCAATTTTATTATTCAGGGAGGGAACTCTCTACAAGCCGTGCATCTGATCACCAAGCTGGAAGAGGTATTAGGGATGGCTTTGCCTTTGCTCCTGGATATTCTGTTAAACAACACATATGAGGATATTTTGAATTATGTTGAAAAGTTCTCTCCAGATGATTTTGAGGATGCTTCATACAACAAGAAAAGAAAACTGTCTGAATGTGAAAAGAGATTTTTTGGTGATACATGTAGTATATCTGAGGATGATATAAAACACAGGAAAGGTGAAGCAAATAATTCCCCCGAGTGTATGCAGGACAAAAAATCATCACCAATTACCTGTACCAATTTATGTAGAAACAATAAATGTGGTGAATGTGATCCTTCCACAGCTATGAAGCCTTTATATAGCGTCAGCAGATGCTGCAGATACATTCCTGTGTTTGATAGAGACTGTCACATTAGCCATCAAATAGGCTTCTCCTCATATAGCCCAGAGCTTTTAACATCGTCTTTATCAACAGATGAATCCGATATTGATGTATTTCACAATAGCTGTGAAAATTGCTCTTCTTTACAACTGTCCCTAAAGTGGTCGTACAATACTGGAAAGTGTATAGACGCATCTCCTCTTGCTGTCATCTGGTGAGTATCCCAGCAAATACGAGGCGCTGGTCCAATGTAGGGCCAGCGTTGTAGACGGTGGGCCAACATTGTGCCAACGCCTCGTTTTTGCTGGAATCAAGTGTAAATCTGACTACCATATAATATTATTATCATTCACTTTATCTAAGGTATCTTTGCAAACGTGTGCAATGTTCCAATATATGAAAACTCTTGACTGTTATTTTTGGAGCTGACCACCCATCCACCCCTTCAATATAAATGACCGGGACATCACCTTAGAAATCACCACGATAATAAATCAAGAATGAAGAATCTAATTTGGGTACATGTAGGTGTGTCCAACTATTAGGGATAGGACATACATCGTATTGATTCTTCACTAGCGAAATGTTTAATCTACTTCTATGAATTTGTTGATCAGATTATTAGTATACTTGGCATATCAATGCAAATTCATGTTTCATATGACGAAAAATATGTCAAATTATGAAAAATAGATCCCAAAATTGAAGCACTTGATTACCTGATCATCCGCCACAAACATTTGATCAATTTCAGTGGCATTTTATTTTGTTTGAAACTTGCTTGAAAATGTATATTTCATAAGTATATGGTCCTAGCAGCACAAGGGTTAACCCTTATCCTAAATTTATTTTACTTAAATTTTTGAACCACTTGAGGTTGTGTCTCGCTACCGCGATCCACAACCTCAAGTGGTTGAAAATTACTCACATTTGTTTAATTTAAAAACCAAACATGTACAAATCTTGATGTTCAAACAGTAATTTCATTCCCGATAACAGTGTTTTAATCATCTGATAAACAGATTAAAAATGACTATTGTTGTGATCAGCAGGTAAAGGGTTACTTTATTAATAATAATACAAATAATTGACATATACAGTGTAGTGCTAAAATCCACGAAGAATTAAAGAATTAAAAAAATTATTAAATTTAAAACTACAGTAGTTAAAAAATTATTATTAGAAGCGACAATCGCTAAACAAGTAGGAGAGAATTCACAAGTTTCAAGGTGTTTTTTAAAAGTCTCCAGCGCTGTGGCATTATTCAAGGGACAAGGCAATTTGTTCCAAAATCGAGGCACCACGAGCACGCTGCACCTGTAAAAAATTAAAATATATACCGGGTGATGTAAATGTTTGCTGGACATTAATTAATAGGAACTCATCGTTTCAGTGAAGGAAGGACCCTAGTTCTCATTGGATCCCACTCGTTCAAATTCGCAGCCATTTGCCTGGAGACCGGGGAGTGTGTTTGGGAGGTTCACCTCGCCGATCGTGTGGAATCTTCTGCATGTTTTTCTCACTGCGGAAGATATGTCATTGTCGGTATGTGGTCCTTTACCCAGCAGACAAAAGAGGTCGAATCAATGTTGGTTTATTGTTGGTCCATTGTCATAGATGTTGGCCAATGTTAAACCAACATTTATTCAACGTTGCTGGGTAGTCATCTATAGCTGTCATTTTTAGATTTAACCTTTTGGGTGGTAAATAATTGCTGTTATTTCTCATCCATTTCTAAAGTATTAATGAAGTATATATGTTTTCCTTGTTAAATATTTCAAGCGCGATCTCTTTTATACAAATGTTTGTACATTTTATTGCCACATGGACTTACTCTTCTTGGTAGGATGGTAAATTATGTTTTTGATCAGCAACATAATTAGTGTGGTAATTTAATAAATACGAGCCATCTGTACACACTTACTTAATGAAGTTAGCAGTCACATAACTTTGAGTGTGTAAAAACGACTGCTCTCTGTTGCATAATTTGCTATCTGTTTAAAAATTTCACCCGTTTGTATTTTTGTCTCGCTAGCGCAACCCACAACTTACTGTAAGTGGGTAACATTTATTTGCATTTCTAAAAAAAAAAATTGGAATTCTGAAAAGAGCTATGGATGTGATCAGCACCTAACTCTTACAACGCTGAAATTTTTTTGTTTACACTATGGAGACCAAAGGGTTTTCTTCAATTTGAAATCAATATAAATGTCTTATTCAGCTCTTTCTGCTTCAATTGAATACCTATGTTATGGGTCTACGACCTTTAGAAATATTTTAATTGTTCCAGTGTGGGGACCGTTTTAATTATTTCAGTGCGAGTACCTTCTTTAATACGTCAGAATCTGACGTATAAAGACGGTCCCCGCGCTGAAAGATGATAATGTTTTGACTGTGTCTTTGTTACAGGTTGTTATGCTGGTAACGTGTATGTACTCTCTCTGAATACTGGCAACACAGTGTGGTTATATAAGACCGGCGGCGCCGTTAAGAGCTCACCCTGTGTGGATCACAAGACATCATTTGTCTATATTGGCTCACACGACAAACATCTCTATGCGCTAGATATCCAAGTTAGTATTTCAAGTAGTTTCAATAGAAATTGTCATTAGCCCTTAACCCTTTAACCGCCGGAGTCGCATATATTCGGGTTTTCATTTTTTATTAGCACATTAAGAATCCCATTTTAAATATGTTAAAGATAAAATGTGACATCAAACAGCAAGAGTTGACCTCCATTTTGTCAAATCTGAATAATTTTCACTCAGGTGAAGTTGTGGATCGCGTCAGCGAGAAACAACTTCAAGTGGGTGAAAATTCAAATTGAATAATTTGGCTGTTAGAGGGTTCAACCGCTGGTACCGATTATGTTTCTTTTTAACATTTTTTATTAGCACATTGCCTATCAGCTTTTAGACTTGATGAAATAAAACGCGATATCAATCAGCAAGATTTGAATATAGTCATTATAGTAGACATCTATTTTGTCAAATCTGAATAATTTTCACTCACTTGAAGTTGTGGATCGCGTCAAATTGAATAGTTTGGCGGTTAAACGGTTAAACCATAATGATAATTAATAATATAATAATATGTTTGGTTAATCATTTAATTATCAAACTTTAATGCCTTTGTGAAGCTATAAGCAAAATGAAACAAAAATACTGTATTCTTTATTTATTTATGTTTCCCCGCAGAATAAGAAGCTTGCATGGAAACAGCACCTGGGAGGAGGAAGCCTCTTCTCGTCTCCGTGCATATGCAAATCACCTTATCAAGTTTATGCTGCAACGCTGATGGGTCATCTTACTGCTTTACACCCGGTAATATTCTTATTGTTTTATCCCGGCAAACACGAGACATTTACCCGCCGTTCTACGACGTCGTTCCAACATTGAAAGAAACATTGGGTAAATGTCTCGTGTTTGCTGGGATATGACTTGACCCTTTAAGCACTAAACACGACTATGATCGTTTTTAATCTGTTTTACTGACAGGCTAACCCTTGCAGCGCTGAAATATTTTTTTATAAAGTATGGAAAGCAAAGGTTTTTTTTCAATTTGAAACTATCATAAATGTCTCGGTTAGGTCTTAGGTCTACGGTCATAATAAAAGTTTTAATTCTTTCAGCTTGGGGACCGTATCAGACGTCATATTCTGACGTATAATTACGGTCTGACGTAGACGTCAGATCCTGACGTATAAATTCGGTCCCCACGCTGAAAGGATTAAGTGACAATTGCAATGGCTGCTTAAACATCAAGATTTGCTAAAATTATGTTTGATATCCGTGTCAGCATAATCAAGTTACAAATTGTGATATGACCATATCACACTGCATTTAAATACCAGTACTATATTGAAGAAAAAAAAGATGTGTATATAATAACTGACATAAATACAATGTCTATTGTGTAATTATGAAGTTTCCATTTCACACAATAAAAAGAAAGTGATTCATATTTTCCGTATGTACAGGAAAACGGCAGTGTTATTTGGCGGCATCAGCTTGACAAGCCGATCTTCTCTTCACCTGCCGTCACTGACTTTGGTGTGTTTGTAGCTAGTGTGGATGGACTTCTCTACTGCTTCAGCCACCATGGGCAATTGGTAAATATAAATTTTTCTTATGAATGTTCACTTTTATAGTGATTTAACTCTCTCAGTGCAAGGACCGTCTTTATATGTCAGAATCTGCCGTCTGTAGACGGCAGATTCTGACGTATAAAGACGGTCCCTGCACTGAAAGAATTAAAATATTTCTAATGGTTGTAGTCCCATAACCTAATAATATAGGTATTCAAATGAATCAGAAAGAGCTAACTAAAACATGTATGATGATTTCGAATTAAAAATACCCTTTTGGTCTCCATAGTTTATACAAAAATTTTTTAATTTTAGCATTGTAAGGGTTAGGGGTGTTGTCAAGTCAAAAAAAAATCAGCGCTAAAATTGCTAAAGAAAATTTCTGATTTTTAAAATCGACATACTTTACTCGTTATATGTAATTGCAAAGGTTTTTCAATCTATTATTGGATAAACAAGATTGTTTTCTTTTAGGTATGGAGATATAAGACTGATGGAGCTATTTTCTCTTCACCCTGTGTCTGGCCTACATCTACGTGTGATACATCATCAGATACTTCACACATGGTAGTCATAGGCTCTCATGACGCTCATGTTCATTGTGTTGATTTACAGACTGGAAATCTGATATGGAAAGAATCTATGAGTGCCAGTGTCTATTCTTCACCGTTTATTTGTGTTAAAATGGAAAACAATAGTAGTCGACGAACAAACAGTGAAATAAAAAATGTAGATTTAAGTGGAATATTTAGTCAAAATAATTTAGGCACAAGTAATTACAATGATTACACAACTGGTACTGATTTACAAAGCCACAGAACGTTACCAGATGGCAATTTTTTAGACAGAAGCCTCGTCGCTGTATGCTGCTCAAATGGAATACTCAAACTCTTACATCTGAAGTCTGGAACACCTATTATCGAATATAAATTCCCACATGAAATATTTTCTTCACCTATTATAGTATCTTCTCACCTGATTGTTGGATGCAGGGATGATAAATTGTATTGTTTGCAATTGTCAATGTAATAAATACCATTAATCTATTCATTGGAGTAAATATTATGAAACACATACAATTTTGCATACTTATAGTTTTTGACCTGCGGAGTTCAAATTTGCTGATACCCAATACCACCCAAAAAACTAATTTTCTTATTACTGGCCAACTAAATTGTGCACATTTGTCTACAAGCATGACATTTTGCACACCTATAGTTTCGACTTGCTGAATTAAAATCAGCGGAGAACCGATTCTCAATGGGGTCGCTGTATTTCACATTTCAGATTTTCTCATTACTGGCCAAGTAAAATTCGAATAATTATAAAAATGTTTCTGAGGTTTTAGACATTACTGGTGCGTATAAAATAGTAATCATAACGAAGACTGACATAAAAATTAGATGATTTGATTATATTTACATTAAAAACACTGTGTTATATTCTACACGTACTTGTTCCTATTGTTTTACAATTTACTGAGCATGTCAAATGACGCTTTGCTATGTCGCTAGCTTCCATGGTGTTGTCGGGCGGGCTCAAAACCCCACAGGTGCAGATAGTCGACGTGGGGGCATCCTTGCGTGTCGATGTTGTTACGTTCTTGAACAAAGCACACCTCCCTGAAATGTTTTACTTCACTCAAGAGTAAATGGATCCCTGGTAGGACAGATATAACAATGTATTTTATTTCCCAGCACCGAAAAGCATTACATATGGTCGTATGCTCCTGGAAGCGTTAAAAAACGCTTGATTGATTGAACTTACGATTTATATCGTGTCATGTATTTGTATCATATAACAAGATTATAACATGTATGATGTAACGTAAGAATAATATGTTATACATATTTCAATGTGATGGTTATTTTTGTGGGTGGGGCGAGAGCCCCAACCACCTTATTGTCTTCAGAACAAAGATTTGATGTTCAGAACAAAGCTTTGGGACAAAAAGTGACGTCACTCCATTCATAAAACCAGCATACAGTAGCATTTCATTCATTATTTGGGCCTTTCCGGGGGTCGTGTCAAATATTCCTGATACAATACAGAGCAACTTCACACGGTTTCACATCTTACTGTATGGACTTTTGAAATGGTCCCTTATTATCCATAGTAGCCTAGACCCTTGCCATATTTGGT
Source organism: Flabesymbios commensalis (assembly GCA_964017125.1). NCBI lineage: Eukaryota > Metazoa > Annelida > Polychaeta > Terebellida > Flabelligeridae > Flabesymbios > Flabesymbios commensalis. The sequence goes on from OZ024913.1 coordinate 19,796,354, forward strand.
TATTTGTGAGAGGCTGGGTGATCATGAATATTAATTAGCCTTAAAGAATGAGGTCAGCACCTCTACAGTCTGACCAAGCTCTGCAGTCTGACTACCCCTCCACCAGGCCACAATCCCAGCAGACACGAGGCGTTGATCCAATGATGGCCGCTGCTGAAGATGCTGTGCCAACATATAAACAGCATTGGGTCAATCTCTTGTCAACACATCTTCTTGTTAAGGAGCTCACCAGTCACTGAATACATTCCCAGCAACTACGATGCGTTGACCCGATGCTGATACAATGTTAGGCCAATATCACAGACAATGGGCCAACATTAAATCATGTTGCGAGTCTGTTCTTTAGCAAGCATGGATATTGATGCAATGCAGGTTTAGTGTTGGCCTACTGCATGCGACACTGGGGCAACTTTAAGCCAGCATTGGATCAATTTATCTGTCAGCTGGGACGTAGACTACATTATTATAGGCCACACACCACATGCTCCAAGCAGTCTCTACTGCCAGACTGCTGTGCATCCCATGTTAAACGTTGGGCCAGCGTTGTAGACGCTGGGCCAGCGTTCACACATTAACACAGGGATAATGTGCTGTGTTTGCTATGTAATAGCAGACTCGATGTTGATAATACTGGGCCAGCGTCGCAAACGTTGGACCAACTTTAAGCCAGTATCAAAAGAATTGCTGGGTTCAAGCGACAGAGGTGATAATCTGATAATATCACAACAGAAAGTCACTTGCGGATGACACAATCATCATGTATTGAACCTTCACATAACAGGGTTTCCTACATCACGTTGGGCCTATAAGAGGTGATAATAATAGCCTTTGGCCACTAGGGCTATCTGTTTATCGTGAATTTTCAACCCAATCACAATGGGATACAATGAAAATGTGGCTACGTCAGACAGCTATGCAGCCAACTGCATATTAGGCCTATATCCAGGGGCGTATCCAGGGGGTGCTCAGGGTGCTCAAGCACCCCCCTCAATTTCCAGAATGGTAATTTTTTAACCAATAATTGTACATACGATTAATCCACCATTCTACGACATGTTGGTTCCAGCCCCCCCCCCCCCTCCACACCTAAATATATACCCCTTCCCATTTAAAGTGTCTGGGATGCATCATTGGCGCCATTAACAGATTAAAGACTCAGATTAGACAATGAACTGGGCAAGTGATAGCCACATCGCCCCTATGTGGCGACAGAAGCAAAATCTTTACATTTGACCATTCAGAGCACCTAAAAATAGGAATTTGTTGCGACTGGTCTTCTTTCTCCTGTCCACCCTTTACAAGTGTGAGATTTTTCAAACATTCATTATTTTTTTTTAAAAGAAACAGAATAAAATATATCAACTTTGTGTTAGTCTTGGCCAATAATTGAAACGTTGAGCGAGACTTGAAACAAAGGTATGGAAAATAAATATGCTAAGATTGATGATAATTATCATGGAATACCTTGAAACAACATTGTTCCAAAGTAGATATGCTAAGATTGATAGTAATTATCATAGACTATCCTACCCTATGATAATTATAACACACCACAAGCACAATCCACAGTAGGCTATGGGGATCGCTTGAAACGGACAGCGACTTAGAGTTGGGCGTGCTGCTCTCCCAAGCAATTGACGCTGCATAAAATAAAATAATAAGGACTATGGGATAAAGATTATTCCTCAATTACCATGAATCTTTCACCTGGGTGATGGCGAATTAATTTCTCAAGAGATATCATCTCTGAGACTCAGTCTTGAGAGCAAGTGGATGAAAAACTGGGTCGCTTTTTCAATTTCTAAAATTTAATTGTTTTAAGGCCTATTTAAAATCGTCGTATTTTTTCAGTGCAATATATAGACCTCAAGTATAACCACTGACACGAAATAATTCAGATACAGTTTCTTTTTTACCAGAGACTAAATCTATGATAATAATTAAAAATTGGCAGTAAAGTTGTTTTAAAAATGTGGAACTACAATCAATACTAACAAAAATATCTGATATAGGCCTAACTGAAGATGAACTGGAATATAACATTTGCATTAAAAAATATTCAGCTATAAGGGAGGGTGGCAAATTAATAAAGGTGAATTTAAAACAAATATCTCAGGAATTTTAAGTGATCATTAGTGAACGTTGTAAGCATTTTAATGGTCCACAACTTTTTTCAATGACATGTTATCATTTTTAATAGATGATTGTTGCATAATTAGGCCCTACATAATTGCATAATCAGCATTCCACAAACAAGGTTGCATAAATATTATCACAATGAGGGTGACCCAACGTTTGATCAATAATATTGTTGCTCCACCGCCTGCTACGCTGGCCAAACATTAACACAACATCCGATCGACAGCTGTTTATTTTTATCTAGCTTATTTAATATGCCTAGTAATTCGCACTCGCTATTAAATGAGCTAATGATCATTTTTATGGGTTTTTTTCCATTGTGTGGTTGTGTTAGCTTAAAGAGTTGGACTAGTATAGGCTAGGTTGATCTGTCAATACGTTAAATCTGACATTTCAGCCAGTATCTCATATCTTCGTTTTACAGCAAATATACCACGAAATCGCACTATTTGATGTTTATTTTTTTCAAAATTTTGCGGAGGCATGTCCCCTATAGGTCCCTGCTGTTGAATGGTTTCTTGGAAATCTGAGCACCCCCCTTAATTTATTTCTGGATACGCCACTGATATCTTAGTCTTAGGCAAATATACTACAATATAACCAGGAAACACAAGTTGTCGACCTAATGACGGGTTATGGTTGGTTTAATGACTGCCACGCTGACCCAACCTTAAACCTTAAATGCCAACATGATCATCATTTTACCGACGTACTGGGAAATGCGTCTAATGTAGGCAAAATGTTGTTGATTTTATTAAACCCATTAGGGGCCTACCGGCTTAATATATTTGGCAGAATCGTGAAGCAGACCATAAAATCAATAAAAAAATCGCTGATATTATTTTGGCTTCCTAATATGACCATTATGATGTACACATGTCCATAGACTAGAACTAGATATAGAAACAAAATCCCAGATTTCTTATTTCGGACATGCATGTCCAAAATAAGAAATTGTATACAGGAATTTCGTCTCTATATCTCGCTTAACTGGTAAATGCACAGCACAAAAATTTAAACTTTTGCAGTTCTAGTATATAGACATGTTTACAACATGATTATGGTCATATTAACATGATTAAGAAGCCAAAACTAAATCACCGATTTTTAACGATTTTAGCCTGATTGAGTCGCTTTAAATGGCTTCGACAAAAATCCAATATAAGATTCAATCAACAATAGTCTTGGTAATTGACCTTAGTAATTCTCGAGACATCATCAACATTATCGTCACAATAGTCAACATTTTGAGAAAATATGCGTTCTTTTGTCATTCAATATATACCGATAATTTTACAGTTGTCCGGTAGGTAGGCCTACTATCAAAATTGCGTTTTTGACCAATATTTCTTCGGCTATTTTCCATTTATTTCAGCTGCAAGTTTTTTCATCTAGCTTAAACTTTGGCTACTAGGCCTGCTTTTTTATCACCCCACTTTATCACGCCAGATTATCACCCAGATATCAAAAATAGCCAGAATCCACATGATGGTATAGTGTATATATTGTCTGTAACGTTGACCCAACATTGGCTGAACCAACATGATTGGTTGGATGCCTGATTTTAATGACTTGGGGGGGGGGGATCGAAAAACTCATTTGACTGGTCCCTTCTCGTCGCCGACGTTTTATAAAACTATACCTCAATGCGCAACCTACGAAAAAACGTCCGGTCGCGAATGAGGCTGTTGATCCAATGTAATTTCAATATAGCCTAATATTATGCTCTACTGTTAAACACTCAAAACATCATGAAAATAAAACTAAATCTTACCACAAAGGATATAACCATGAATATTTATAATCCAAGCTGTAGATAACAATCATATTGTAATGATTCGATTTCATTAATGGTTTTAATCAGCTAATTTCTGCACACAATGTTCATAAAATACTCTCCTCTGCTTATAAACTCACTCACTTTGTTGATCAGCTACACAAAAGGAAAAGTAATGTAAAGTAAAGTAAAGCCACATGTATTTTCCCCAAGGCCAATCAAATTCGTGATATTATATTTTCATGATGTTTCAGGTGTCTGTTTTGTAATTCGGGATGAGCCCTATGGTGTAAACCCTACCTTAACAGTGGGGCCTACTATTCGGCTAATTTCAATATTGATCCACTGTGTACAACACTGGCCCGTCATTGAACCAACATTGGCCCAACGCCTCGTCTTTGTATTGAAATGGTTACATAGGCCGATCACTCAGCCCCAAACACATGAGGCCTTTGGCACTAGTTTCTAAATTCAATTATCGGGGAACGAATTTTCAGCAAGCCTAAACTGTATTGTATACAATCGAGGCCTACTTGATACCGCATACATTTTTTGTTACAAAAATAGGGGCAGCCCAACACTCCCTGTGACGCAAAGCTACCAAACCGTCACTAAATCTCAATTCAGAGCAGTTATTTTGAATTGTGTATTATAAAGACCACCGAAAACGAGAGTTGGAATTATTGTCCTATAACTGGCTTGATGTTGGTACCATCAATGAGCCAGCAAGCCAGTTAAATATATTTCATCCTTCTGGTGCGGTGAACGTCTTTCGACGACGCTGATTCTGACTTCTAAAGACGATCCCCGCATCGAAAAAATTGAAAATGTATAGCGGCCATAGACCCATAGGTACCGGTATTCAAATGAAGCGAAAAGAGCACAGACATTTATGATGATTTCAAATTAAAAAAAATCCTTCGGCCTCCATGGTTTATACAAAAATATTTGAGCGTAAGGGTAATCCAGATCCTAACCGCTTATACCCGTAGAGCACGGATTCAATCACTGATAAGATTAGATGAGTGGACAGCTGAGCACAGAAGTTCCGCTAGATACACACTTATGTCCTATCATCATACCTGATTATGGGATTATATGATTTATCACAATGATACGGCCAAATCGTCGCCTCGGAGCTAAATGATCCTATCTGCCACTCTAACGAGTGTCAGATAGGATCCTTTAGCTCCGAGGCGACGAAATATTGTTCCTGCACAGGACTGGTACGTCGCCCCACTGGATATTGCTCTGCACACTGACCAATGTAATATGTTGGTCTTATGTTCTTTGCAAAGACAACCCAGCAAACTTGAGACGTTGGCCCACAGTTGGTTTACTGTTGGCCCACCGTCAACGACGTTGGCCAACAGTAATTCAACGTTGCTGGGGAAAGACAGTAACTGCCCACTCTGCACGGCATTAGTGAAACGGTCCATATAGTAGTCGCCGTATGGATTCAGTGCTGTGGATTCAGATGGGTGGTTGTCATGAAAGCGAATCCTGATGGTCTTTTGACAATCTCCCACTTTCACACTTCTACTACTATATATATTCTGTAAAACGCAGTGACGTCACTCGGTGAAAACAAGGTTATATAAGAACCCTTTCCCATACTTCATTGTATCAGCCAGCTCGGTGAAAACAAAGGAGGTCGAGGTCATTGAGTTTCACAGAATATAGGCTCTATAACTGTCCTCTAGGTAGGCCTACCGAGCTCTACTCCTGACTGAGATTGTGCATAGGCCTTCTATATAGGCCTACATGCATATATATGCATGCAGTGCTCCAAATTGTTCGAAGGTCTGCCCCCTGTCTGCCACATTTAATCGCTCTCAGATGACTTATTAGCTCCCGCCGTCACCGTAGGTGAGACGAAGGGAGCTATGGATTCTACCTCCGTTTTTTTTTGGCCTCTTCTTTTGCCTATAACTTTGTAAGAAAATAAGCTAGGATAACAATTTTTGGTATGTGGGTTACTTCCAGGTGGCTAATGGACAGGTTAAAATATTTTTTATCTGAATTCAATACGCAAGGTTGCAGAGGAGAAAATGATGATGTGACGGCGTTGGGCCGTTGGGCCGTTGGGCCGTCCGTAAACAATTCGTTACCGGAGCATATCTCTGAAAGTACTTGTCCGATTGTCTTCAAATTTCACACACAACACCCCTAGGGGGTCTAGTTGTGCCTTTTGGGGTATTTGAACTTTGACCTACTTCTGGTTCAGAACTATGACCTATTTAGACGTTTTGACGCGCAGATCCGGAGCAGATCTCGAAAAGTACTGGGCCGATGACAGTCATATTGCACATACATGTTCTCTAAGGTCCCTAGTTGTGCCTTTTCAGGTTTTTGGACCTTGACCTTGAAGTTGACCCAGCACTTTGACCTAATTTATAACATCGGTAAATCCGACTGAAAGATTTTGCGGAATATCATGAAATCCGCTCAAGATAGCTACACCATTACTATAAAACAAATTGTGAGGTTTCAGGAGAGGATGCATCTTGAAAAATTTGAAGTTGATAAAATTCAAAATGGCCACCTATCGGCCATTATTCACCTCGACAGGCCTGATATTGCGGAATATCATGAAAACCGCTCAAGATAGCTACACCATTAATATCAAAGAAATTGTAAGGTTTCAGGAGAGGATGCATCTTGAAAAATTTGAAGTTGATAAAATTCAAAATGGCCGCCTATCAGTCATTATTCACCCGACAGGCCTGATATTGTGGAATATCATAAAAACCGCTCAAGATATCTACACCATTACTATAAAACAAATTGTAAGGCTTCAGGAGAGGATGCATTTTGAAAAAATTCAACTCGTCCAAGTTCAAAATGGCCGCCAATCGGCCATTATTCACTTTCACATGGCCGTTATTTGGTAAACCGTGCTAGATGGCTAGACCATTACTATAAAACAAAATGTGTGATTTCAGGAGAGGATGCATCTTGAAAAAATTCGACTCGATAAAATTCAAAATGGCCGCTTATCGGCCATTTTTCACTTTCACATGGCCGTTATTTGGTGAACCGTGCTAGATGGCTAGACCATTACTGTAAAACGAAATGTGAGATTTCAGATGAGGATGCATCTTGAAAAAATTTGACTTGATCAAATTTAAAATGGCTGCCTTTTTGGCCATTATTCATTTTCACATGGCTGATATTTGGTAAACCGTGCTAGATGGCTGGACCATTACCTGATTACTATAAAACAAAGTGTGAGTTTTCGGGGGAGGATGCACCCTGAAAATTTTTAACTCACGAATTCAAAATGGCCGACAATCAGCATTATTTACCTCGATAGGCCTGATATCAGGTAAACCGTGCTAGATAGCTAGACCATTACTATAAAACAAAATGTGACGTTTCGAGAGAGGATGCCTTTTAAAAACTTTCGACTCAATCGAATTCAAAATGGCCGCCTATCGGCCACTATTTACTTTCACATCGCTGATATTTGGTAAACCGTGTTAGATAGCTGGATCATTACTATAAAACAAAATGTGAGATTACAAGAGAGGATGCATCTTGAAAAAAATTGACTCGATCAAATTCAAAATGGCCGCCTATCGGCCATTATTCACTTTAACATAGCCGGTTTTTGGTAACCGTACTAGATGGCTAGACCATTACTATAAAACAAAATGTGAGATTTCAGGAGAGGATGCATCTTGAAAAATTTTGACTTGATCAAATTCAAAATAGCCTCCTATCGGCCATTATTCACTTTCACATGGGCGATATTTGGTAAACCGTGCTAGATGGCTAGACCATTACTATAGAATGAAATGAGGATGCATCTTGGAAAATTTTGACTTGATCAAATTCAAAATGGCCGCCTTTAGGCCATTAATCACTTTCACATGGCCGATATTTGGTAAACCGTGCTAGATAGCTAGATGATTACTATAGAATGAAATGTGAGATTTCAGCTGAGGATGCATCTTGAAAAATTCTGACTCGATCAAATTCAAAATGTGAGATTTCAGGAGAGGATGCATCTTGAAAAATTTTGACTTGATCAAATTCAAAATAGCCTCCTATCGGCCATTATTCACTTTCACATGGGCGATATTTGGTAAACCGTGCTAGATGGCTAGACCATTACTATAGAATGAAATGAGGATGCATCTTGGAAAATTTTGACTTGATCAAATTCAAAATGGCCGCCTTTAGGCCATTATTCACTTTCACATGGCCGATATTTGGTAAACCGTGCTAGATAGCTAGATGATTACTATAGAATGAAATGTGAGATTTCAGCTGAGGATGCATCTTGAAAAATTCTGACTCGATCAAATTCAAAATGGCCCCCTATCGGCCATTATTTACTTTCACATGCCCAATATTTTGCAAACTGTTAGATGTTAGTCCATTACTATAAAACAAAATTTGAGGTTTCGGGGGAGGATGCACCCTAAGTTTTTAAAATCGAATTCAAAATGACCGTAAATCAGCTATTAGTTACCTCGATTGGCCTGATATCGGGTAAACCGTGCCAGATAGGTAGACCATTACTGGGATACTGATTAGGATCATTAATTTCAATTGAGGTTTGCAATCTCTGACAGACTGTCTAGTTCTTATCTTACTCTTAGACTGAGCTTCTTAGACCTAGTTGTCTTGCGTCTTGATTTTTGACCTAGCCTAGGACTACATTAAAAACCCTACACAAAATTGCTTAAATCAAATTCTAATTCGTCGCGGGAGCTCCTGGACTTATGTAGTCTTGTTCAGTTTGCTTCTGACCCTGAAGTACTGGGTTTAAATTCCGGCTTCGCCAGAATTTGTCATCTTATTTCCGTAAAATTCATCACTCTAAATTACTGTTCAATGGTGCTGGAGTGTGCGATGTTGTCTACTATGCACAATAATTACCATGGTAATGTAACTTGTTATCGTGTATTATATTTATATTACTAATAGCATTGGTCTTATCAGCTTACAGTTTCAGTATTGGCATCCTCTCAATACAAAACGAAATGTTATATCTGACAAGATTTTTCAAGCAAATCAGCAAATAATCTTTATGTGAAAGTGTCAATATTTCCAGGCTTTTGTCAACGTTTCCCACTGACTTCATTGTCCGTCATAATATCCCAATACTTCAAATAAACTTCTGTTTTGAATTTTGACCAGGTATGCTAGATTGAACTGGGAACAGCTGGTAGGTTGGTATTATGATATGGTCTTAAACAGATTATGTAATAACTCAATGTTATTAGGGACTACGCAGTGTATAATATTGTTTTCAAGTTTTAAATATATTCTTTTTATATGCCTGTAGGATTTTCCTGCTGTAGATATTGTTTCTGTCAACTGATGTGATGGCCATTCTTCAAGGTGGCCACAACTATTCAGTAATAATGTAGTGTTTTACGATTGAATCGTTTGACAGAATTGTTTCATTTCATGCTATTAACACTAAGCAGATGGTCAGTTCTAGATTATAGTGTATAGCACAACACGAAATAATCATTGAATTGGGTTTTGTTTAATTAAACGAATATTGTTAACAGTCTATCACGCAATGTAATTGCCCAATTTCTATAAATCACGCATTGGGTCAGATTGCTCCTGAGACCACATCTAGACTGAGGGTCAGTCTTCGCAATGATTTAATCTTAGTGTGTTTTAGATGAAATTTCCGAATTGAAACTTTAACCCTTTAACTGCCGGTGCCGCATATATACGGGTTTTTATTTTATATTAGCACATTAAGTACCACCTTTTAAACATGTTAAAGATAAAATGTGACATCAATCAGCAATATTTGAAAACAGATGATCTTCATTTGGTCAAATCTGAATAATTTTTACTCACTTGAAGTTGTGGATCGCGTCAGCGAGACACAACTTCAAGTGGGTGAAAATTCAGATTGAATAATTTGGCGGTTTAAGAATTAAATAAACGTGTTTTCAATCCTCATGTACAGAGTTTAGCGAGTGTTTTAGTCATCAAGACAATTACAACACAAAGGAGCTGTCAATATCTAGTGTAGCCTATTTTAGTCTTCTTACTTGACTTTTAAAGCTTGACTATTTCAAATTTAACGGGATATATGTTGAACTTGCGGTATCCACACTAACTTTAATATGTTTTTTAAAGTAACAATTTAAAAGGGGGTGGTACATATTTGGAAAAAATATGTTGCACTTAAAATGATTGCAGTAACCACTTCAGCTTTTCAGCATGCATGAGACGTTGGCCCAACGTCCCATGTTTGATGGGTGCAGTGGTGTTGCTGACTTGAATATTTTCAACATTTGTATTTAAAAACTAGGGTATCAACAAGAGCAGGCACGACATGTCAATCATTTCCAAGTCAATCATTACTATTATTCAAAACGGGCTGCGATGAACCTTGTTTGTTTGGCGACACGTCTAATGCTGATAATTTATGGGTGATATAATCTTTAATTGAGCGAATAGATTGGTGTGTAATCTCTAATGGGGTCATTACACCACCGAGTGGTTAGTCAATAATAAGAGAACTGCAGGTGGTGGTGATTATAAACGCTTCTATCCAAACAATCTTATGCCAATGTTGTGCTTACATTCTACACAGTGAAATGGTTTAGCAATATCGTTTTTATAAATTCGCATGAGGATAAAAATGTGTTTTTTTTTGTCACCAAATTACTGCGAAAGAAAGATTCTCAAAGTGCGACAATACTAATTTTACTTCAAGCCTAATTTCACCACGAATAGTTTATAAAGCATACCTTTAATAACAGCATATCAGAGTATACGCTGTATGGGCTTACATGTAGGCTATGTGGTTACATTATTACATTATAAACATAATAGAACAGTCCATACAAGAATAAAGGTAAAGGTGCAGGTTTTTTATAGTCTGATATCAAGTCTGAAAACCTATCATCGGACTTTACATTTTATCCGCTGGTCACTGGACCTGTTCATTCATGTGCCATTTCAACTCCCCGGGGAGCATACATGCCATATTTGGCTGCATGTCTTTTTATTATCTTATTGTCGTAGTGCTAAAGCCTATCATGCACCTAAGAACCATATTACGAAGATGTGAAAATGAAATGAAAATAGCTTCAATATGACAAATCTTTTCCACTTGTCAGTCTGGTAAGGCACCTTCTGCTATTAATAAGTACGACAGACTCGTGTGTCACGACACTACTGCGAAAAAGCAAACAGCAGTAACTGCTTGCGTTTCCAGTAAGGCAGCTACTGCTGTTTGCTTTTGCACGGCATACCGTGCAAAAGCAAACAGCAGTAACTGCTTATAATTTTCAAGTCAAAAGTTACAGCTGTTTGACTTTGCGCGACGCAGTAGTTTAATAAGGCATATCGTGGACACTCAATTTGTCATCTTCACGGTCAATAAGCTGTTGACTCACTTTTAACGAGACAATAAATAATGTACCAGGGGACAATCGCCACTTCAATCCCTGTACAAAAGTACACCAGGACTTGTAAACACTCCAATCGAGCGAGCTACTCTGCTCTGTAAATATGGTAAAGGCAAAAGGCAGTAACTGCTCACTTAAAAAGTTAGCAGTTACTACTTTTTGTAGGTTGATCTTCCAACAGATCGATAATCCGACAGTTTTAAAATCCAAAATATTTATATTCCGATCTGAAAATATTTATTTAAATAGCGAAAAATATGATTAACAATTATTGCCGTGACGAATGGCAATGGAGACAAGATATCCCATAAACTTATCTATAAATCTAAATACCTAAAGGCATTTAACTAAATCTTTATGTGCTGCATTATTCTTTTTCATTTTCACTCATTTGAAACTGGCATTGGTTACGTAATTGTCAGTCTGATATGAGCAATAAACCTAAAGTTTAAAAACTAGACCCAGACATGGTAGGACTATTAGAATTTACAATGTTTGTTTTATTGGAGATCTGAAAGCATTCACGATGTATTAAAGCATCATTTTACATCCCTGAAAACAGATTAAATTTTCCTACAACTAGTTGTTTTAGAATGAAAATTCCCATGAAAGTGGTTTACCAATACATGGCAATTTTCTTCAATTTTTCACTCACAATAAATCATTTTCATTCAAGAAGCATTAGCTAATTGATTGGCTGATCATTGATTTGATTTTAATGCCAATGGTGATTATATTAGCCTCCAATTACATCGATTTGAATGTTAATTATTTTTCAAATTTCTCAAATTGCATTTCTAGCAGACTGTTTCCACGGTGCAAACATACCTTCCAAGAGATCTTATAGCACGCGACTGTTTTTATTTGTTTATTTTCCTGTTTATTCCAAGAATTATTTATAAGTGGTGGGGGTCTGGACAACTGCATTACATGCAGCCTGTGTTTGATATATTTTGATACCTCCGATGAGATAGATCACTGTGACTAATTGAGCTGCCAGAGTATCGTCCCCTTGGCTATGAAAGGGTGTATCTGCCACTTTGTAAAGTGGCAGAAACACCCTTTCATATCCAAAAGGACGTCATGTTATAAATCTTACCATGTTAGGTCATTTCTAGCGTGATCCATTAGTGTAAGCTCAAGTAGCAGTTTGAAACACTGGCATAAATATTTATTTTTTGTATTGGATAATGAAACAAATCTAGTATAAAGGTAAATTAGATGCATGAGGCACTAAGCCAACGTTAGGTTAATGCATCATAGAAGGTGCATCACAATTGTTCAATGACTCGTTTTTTGCTGTATCAAATACAAGTCCATCTATGCTTTCGTGCAAAGCCAGTAGGCAGTATCTGCTTACAGTACAAGTAAGCAGATACTGCCTTTTGGCTTCGCACGGTGGTATAGATACACGTCTTTGTTCGATCATACATTCAATCTTACGTGATATGTCAAGTCGTGGTAGCTCCTGTTAAAATGCTAGGCACTTTGTCAAGTATTATATAACTTTGTCAACCCTTCAGTCGCTGTGGCTTCTTTTTGTGTGTTGTATAATACTATTTATTTTGTTTTTAATTGACAAATGCATAAGAGAGCTTCAAGTTGCTGGGATGTGCATGTCACATATATAGTATGTCAAATACAAGTCCATCCATACTGCCGTGAAAATCCATTAGGCAGTATCTGCGTACATTATAAGTAAGCAGATAATGCCTCTTGGCTTTGCTCAAAGCCAAGAGGCATTATCTGCTTACAGCACAAGTAAGCAGATACTGCATTTTGGCTTTGCAGGGTAGTAAGCCTATAGATGTACGTCTTTGTGCGATAATAAGGTAAATTTTACATGATATGTCAATCCGTGCAGCCCCTGTTAAGGATACTCATTTTTCCTACTTTCACGCTGTAGCAAAGAGGTCAGAGAATACCAGCAAGGATTGTGTGTCTATCTGATAATTAGAATCAAATTGCATCACCATTAGTAACAAATATATTCTGCTAAGTGACACAGGGACTTTGTCAAGTATTATATAACTTTGTCAACATTTTAGACGCTGTGGCTCCTTTTTGTGTGTTTTATAGGGCCTAATACTTATTATTTTGATCTTAATTGATAAGTGATAACGTTGTTAATTCAATATATATATATATAGACCTATATATACAATGTGTGTCATATATATTTATAATTATGTAGACATGTACTCTTTCCTTAATCCTTTTAATGCTGACATTCTTGTACAAACCATGGAGATCGGGATCAACTGTAGATTCAGAATATGACGTTTATAGACAGCTGACGTATAAAGCTTTGAATTAAAAAAACTTTGAATTAAAAAATGATGGGTCAGTTGATTTGATATTGATAGTTTGGTTCGCTGGGTATTCCACAGGTGTCGTTCTGATAGAACACACACATCGAAAACAATACTGGGCACGCCATTTGGATAATGAATTTCTTGAGCATAATGATACTCTGCTGATAGACAGAGCTGATCGATACTGTCAGATGTTTTATTGTCCTCAACCAACGAGTACACTACTTCAGATGGTCAATTTCGATATAAAAATACCAGGAAGGCCTGTGGGATCTTCAAAAATTGGTATGATCTTGATGAGGACTTTTCGTCCCCTTGGATATGAAAGGGTGTATCTGCCACTTTGGAAAGTGGCAGATACACCCTTTCATATCCAAGGGGACGTTTTGAAGACTGTGTACCTGGTCTTGGTAGTAGTGAAGACACTGCTGTATATACTGTAAATGTGACTTACTACAATCACTCACGATTTGGATACGTTCAACAACGTAGTGTTTCCAATCTAACTTACAAACCATTTGGTGACTATTTCCAATATCTGGTCAGTGCACGTGTTTCTATTCCTCGTGTTTGCTTCCGAACAAGACGATATTTGAGACCAATAATAGCGTTTCATCTCGCAGTTTGTCGGGTTTTCAATATGAGACTCATGCTCAGACTCAAGAACTTTTATTCTCTGGACGATTGTTTGAATTATACCAAAATTCTGAAACCTGGTTCTATATTAATTGAACACGAAAATTATAACCGCAATTATTCTCGACACCATATCATGACCACATATCGAGGTGACTGTCCACGCAATTGTAGAAATCATTCATTTGATCTCTAAGTATATCACAAGTTCAATGATAGCGTGGCTGTGTATGCAGCTAAAATCGGAGAACAAATACCCACTGGGTTCAATTATCAAAGTTTTTGGATGAGGATAAAAAAATCCCCAACATCATGTCCATCTAAGAAATGCTATGCGGCTGTTTCAGTATTGGAATACGATTATCTAAAACAGACTAACACGAATCAATTCGGTTTCATAATAGAACGTGATTATATCTTATACCAAATGATAATGGTTTTGTTTGCAATTAGTATGACATTGTGAAATCATAGATTATATTAAATATTATATATATTCTAAAAACACACAGCATCCGTTTGTAATATATTTCAAGTAATGATATGGGTAGTGTGTTTAGACAAATGAGATATAGTTGAAAAGAAAAACATAAACCGTGTTGCTATGACGTAGCAAACGTTATTGGACTAAATTTTGTCCCTTTATTCGTTCGTTCGTTCGATTGGTCGGTCGTCTATCCATACATCCGTCCGTCCGTCCGTCCGCTCGTTCATTCATTCATTCATTCATTCATTAATTCATTCATTCATTCATTCATTCATTCATTCATTCATTCATTCATTCATTCATTCATTCATTCATTCATTCATTCATTCATTCATTCATTCATTTATTCATTCATTCATTCATTCATTCATTCATTCATTCATTCATTTATTCATTCATTCATTCATTCATTCATTCATTCATTCATTCATTCAATCATTCAATCATTCATTTAATAATTGATTGATTGATTGATTCATTCATTCACTCATTCATTCATCCATTCATTCATTCATTCATTCATTCATTCATTCATTCATTCATTCATTCATTCATTCATTCATTCATTCATTCATTCATTTATTCATATATTCATTCATTCATTCATTCATTCATTCATTCATTCATTCATTCATTCATTCATTCATTCATCCAGATTCATTCATTCATTCATTCATTCATTCATTCATTCATTCATTCATTCATTCATTCATTCATTCATTCATTCATTCATTCAATCAATCATTCATTCAATAATTGATTCATTCATTCATTCATTCATTCATTCATTCATTCATTCATTCATTCATTCATTCATTCATTATGCTGCAAATAACACATATAATCCTATCTCACTGTTGTTCGTACAAGAGACACTGACATTCTAAATCTCCTTCTTCACTTTGCTCCTCGGTTAGATGCTCAGATATGGATGGACACTGGCAGCAATTGTATGTGTAATGGATGGGCCCTTGATTGTGAAGCGTTAAGTGTTCTTTAGTATGCGGAACCACATACACAAGCGCTTGTTAGGAGTGATTTTTTAGAAGAGGATATCCAATTTCCCATATGGAAGATAAACAGATGCATCTGGCATGATCAGATTCAGATAATGACTGATTAATTCAAAGACATTATTATCTTGGCAAATGGTGTATCACTATAATAAATGTTTTAAACGATACCTGACTTGGTCTTGGACTTGGACTTAAATCACCCTTATGTCTTCGAATCACCTATGCTTATGAGATAAATTTACCCTTATGACCTGTTCCACCACTGCCGTCACACTGTGCTCATTTTCTTCCAGATATATAACATTTCAAACAATACCAAACACACACATAGTCAAACTTTTCACATAAAACGTCTATTTTATTCAAACGATCTTGGGTAATGACCTAAATGGCCTGGTAAGCTATTCCACTACTTCTGGAACACAAGATATCATGGAAAATGATAATTTCCAGACTCCTATTGATACTAAAAACTTTTAGAACAATAAGAAACACAAACCTGGTAAAAGTGTTTGCGTAACCTTATCTCTTCAAAATGACCATGGATAGTGACCTCAAAAGACCTCTTGTGACCTATACCACCACTAGGAACATTTCATGAGACATTTACCATGCTCCCTGATAGACAGCCTTACAAACGATACAATACACAAACTTGATCAAAGTTTTTAATTAAATCACCTTTTTTATCAAATGACCTTGAGTAATGACCTTATTTTATCCCCGGAAATGACCTCGGGTAGTGACATTAGCTTAAATCTGGTGACTCATTTCACCACTGCCCACCCTCCAGCAGCCATTTCCAATACTCCCGTGTATATTATCTTCCCAAAGATACCGCGCACAAGCCTGATCATTTTTTCTTATTTAAATCACTCTTTTTTTCATAAAATGACCTTATGTTATGACCCCAAAATTATCTCCTCCAGTGACCTATTCCACCACTGGCAACAACCCAGCCCACATTTTCCAAATGTACCAGATAAGTAACCTTCTCAACGATGCCAAACACAAACTAGTTTTTTTTAGTTTATAGTTAAATCATACCTTTTTCTTTAATTGACATTGGGTAATGACATTATTATCTCCGCAAATGACCTTGGGTAGTGACCTTACAGGTAGATGGCCTCTGGTGACCTATTTACCCACTAGTGACCCTCAAGCATCCATACTCCCATGTATATAATCTTCCCAATGATACTAAACACAAAACTGCTCAAACGTGTATTTAAATAACTAATTGTTCATCAAAATGACGTTGAGTAATGACCTAAATGAGCTCTGGTGACCTATTCGACAACTGGGGACACACCAGCACCCATTCTTCATAGTCCCAAATAGGCCACCTTCTAAATGGTATCAAACACAAAACTTGTAACAATTTCTAATTAAATCAAACTTTTGTCTTAACCTGACACTGGTTGGTGACATTAAAATACCTCTGATGACCTATTCCACCACTGGCGACACCCCAGCATTTATTTTTCACACTCCCGGATAGATAACCTTTCCAATGATGTCAAACACAGATCTTGTCAATTTTTTAATTAAACTACTGGTACCCTTATATCTTGGACTCTATAATTATTTAGTCCACGCCGATTGATCAACACAATGGCCCGTGTTCTGGGAAGGGCAATCGCGTCGTAACACATCAATCATTTAAACACGAGTCACACTGTTCAAAAGTAACTTATGCGACTGAACATCAGATTATAATAATATTTTATAATTTTATTAGCATTATCCCTGCATCAGTCAGTGCACAGGAACATGTATTCACCATGCATCACAGCAAGCACGATGCACTGAAACAATTTTGATTTAATGTTTGCCCAGAGTCGGAGACGATGGGCAAACATTAACTCAACATTGGTTCATTGTCTCGTGTTGGCTGGGATTTAACTGTATGTACCAGATAATCATAGTTAATTATAGTGTTATTTATTAAACTGCACTTTAAAATCGCGATGGGGTGACAGTGGTAATGTTGTAAGTAGTAATGTTGGCTTTTTTAAATTATAGTAACATGTCGACCAATTGTTTTAACCCTTTCACCGTCTATATGTATCTGTGTAATACGTGGCAGTACGCCCTATTGTGCTATCGCGCCACCCGCTACATTCGTTATCTTATTTAAATGTTTACTCACTTGAAGTCGGATATAAGTTACAAATGTATGTTTAACTTGAGACCAAACATCTTTAAATTTGATCTCAAATATCTGCGATTTAACCTACCCATAAAATAGATTAGAGCGACTATAGTGGGACCTATAGCGCTTGACCCTTTCAGCTGAAAGAAACCTTTCCGTGCTAAAAAAATAAAGTATTTATAATGGTTTAAGACCAATAACTTATGTATTCAAATGAATCGGAAAGAAATACTAAAACATGTATCATGATTCCGAATTGAAAAAACCCTTTGGTTGCCAAAAATGTTTCAGCTTGGTAAGGGTTGAATGGCTAATTTTCCACAGCGTGTATGGCTTTGTGCGGGGTGTTGATCCTTACGTCAGATTTTAACAACTGTAATAAGTGCATGTTGTGTTGATTGAGAGTAGTGGCCTGAAGCCCTCCTTATTTATTCTGCAACGGGATCCTTTGATGAGCTGGAATCCAAGGAAGACAATATTTGCACGGAGTGTCGGCACATCGATATGTAATCGCGCTGTAAACACGATAAAAATACGCTTGACGACGTCAAATCAACAGTGCAAAGACAAACAGCAGTAACTGCCTACTTTTCTAGTAAGCAGTTACCGCTGTGGTCTTTGCACTGCTGATTTGATGGGGTCATAGTCAAATAACCTGATAACGTGTATATATTGGCTGCGGGCGTGTGTTTGTAAATGTTTTCAGGGTATTTTGTGTGTTCACGTATTGGGGAAATATTTGTCAAACTACTTTTACTAGCTGTATTTCAAACATGTGTATTTGAGACATAAAGTTATGGTAATTAATAATGGACTAGTCATATACAATACTCAGATCTATATAATATAGCTGTTTGAGAAATAATATTAAATCAAGAACTTGTGTAAAATCTAAGCAGAGGTCGGCGTATGTAGTGGGGTACTCATCAGCTCATGGGGTACTCATGGTACTCCAGTACCATCATTCATTTACAGAGTGATCAATTGATGATTTTTCATCTCAATAATTTCAGCTAGGCTCTCAAATAAATGTCTTCATTTTATAACACATGTAGGCTACCACCAGGAAACGTCAGAATCTGACATCTATAGACGTCAGATTCTGACGTTTAAATGCAATCCCCGCATTGGAAGGATAAGAGAAAAATGTAATGGTTTAAACCCATAATATAGGTATTCAAATGAAGCGGAAAGAGCTAATTAAGTAATTTTCAACTTTGGTCTCCATAGGTAATGCAAAACAAAAATATTTCAGCGTTGTAAGGGTTTAATATCTAAGCACCCCTCTTATTTTATTTCTGGATCAGCCTTGATCGTTCAATTAAAAAACTTCACTGTGCATGTAGACCTACATGCCATTATATGGATCCACATATAACACCTCCATTAGCAGATTAGAGAGCGTCACATAGTGCCTACTATACACGTGTGTCCTTTATCATTATGGATCTAACCTCCCCACTCCGGGACCTGTGATCCGTACTGCCGTGCAAAGCCAAAAGGCAGTAACTGCTTACTTGAAAAGTAAGCAGTTACTGCCTTTTGGTTTCGCACGGAGGCGTAGTTGATCGTTGGCTGGCAGCGTCAGTTCATGACGCGGGGTTACCGGGAGATGACGTGTGGGACTCGATTCCGATTAACAAAACGCGCGATCGGTGGCTGTGAGCGGAGCACTCGATATTAGTTCACACCGGGACACCATTGATGAGGGATTAACGCCGATATCAGACGCTTACCACGGACTGGATTGGACCTACGTGCAGTTCAATGGATACGTAGTCTTCCCAGGTTAATTGTATACCGTAAGTCTACTACTTTCACCAGGTTAAAAACGTTTAATTTAATTAATTTACATGCCACAGCGTGTAGCCTACTATTTAACGAGACCCTACTATATCACGTTCCCTTGGACATAAAAGGTTATCTGCCACATTACAAAGTGGCAGATGCACCCTTTCATATAGAAGGGGACGAATACTTAGATCTGGTAATATTCTCGAGGTTTTAATTTTCGCGAATTTCGCGAGCAGGACTGATTCGCTAATTCAAGAATGTCGAGAAAATTATTTTTGTAATAGCGCTACTAAAGAAAAATGAAAATTCGCGAATTCTAAACTTCGCGAAAAGTCACAAAAAAATAAACACGCGCATATTACCAGATCTACAGTATTATAATGCTATACTTCATTTTGTATGGACCTACTTTATATATTTTTTTATATGGGGAAATGCCAAAACAATAAGGGGTCTTGACAAGTAAAAAAAATCAAAAAATCAGAAAAAAACTCGGATTGGTCCAGACCTCACCCACCCACCCCCCTATACAATTTTAAATTTTTTTGGAAACATGTACAACAACAACAAAAAACACAATTTCCAAAAAAAAGAAAATCCGAGTTGGGGCTTGAAAGGGCACAAGAAGTTGATTCAATACTGTTTTAGTGTTGAGCCACCGTCTACCACGCTGGCCTAACATTGTGTCAACGTATTGTGTTTGGTGGTATAGCGTTATGTCCTCACTATTGATAGTTCTGGCTATATATTTACAGAGGTACACTTGGATTTTGACAGTAGGATTACTATATGGAGAGGCCAGGATCAGACGGCCGTGTTCATGAGAAGCTGAACAATCAATGGTACTATAAAGATCAGCTATATTACTGAAGTTAAATGCCAGACAAGTGTCAGTTAAATCCTTAGTCATTGCAAGCTTACATTTTTTTATTACGATCACTAAACATTTAACGAGTATTAATTCCGATCCGTATAGTCAAACACCAGTAACTGCTTACTAAGCAGTTACTGCTGTTTTTTTTTGCACGGCGGAATTGTTAGCCAATATACGTTCGTGGTATAATCATACAACTTCGTCGTTTTTCAAATTAGATATAATTCACGATAAATAATTATAGCCAATAGTAGTCGCTAAAGTTAATATTTTCACAGCATAACCGAAACAGGCATATTTCTGTTGTATTGTGATAACAGTCTTCCAACCTTAACCCTTCATTCAGCGTAGGAATATATATGAAGGCTTCAACCGCCGGTGCCGCATATATTCGGGTTTTCTTTTTTTATTAGAACATGTGCCACATTTTAAATATGTTAAAGATAAACCAGAAAGCTTTGAAAAGAGTTCACCGCCATTTTGTCAAATCTGAATAATTTTCACTCACTTGAAGTTGTGGATCGCGTCAGAGAGACACAACTTCAAGTGGGTGGAAATTCAAATTGAAGGGTTAAAGCGCTGAATTAATTTGTAAAGAAAACATCTCAACCAAAAGGTTTTTTCAATTTGAAATCATCATAAATGTCTTAGTCAGCTATTTCCGATTCACTTGAATACCCGTCAGATTCTGACCACTAAAGTCGATGTCCGCGCTGTAAGGGTTAACCCTTAAAACACTGATGTCGACTGCAGTTGACATTCTGTATTTTTATTAGAACTTGCAGAACCAGTTGCTAAAAGTGTAATATTTCTTAAATCTTGGAATATTCTGTTATAGGCTGGGACTTATTGTCACAAATTACATACATGTTCAGTCACTTGAATGCCTGAATACCGCGATACACCACTTCAAGTGACTCCGAACGATTATATATAAGTGCTGCACCAGTGACATTACCTAATAAACAATGCTACCTTAAATCAGTAGTAGGCTGTCAGGCATGTTTACAGTTTATGTTTACCGTTTTTCGCTGGATGGCTCTTATTAGAACTAGTTCCATAACCCCTTCAGGGGGGGGACCGATTTCAGACGTCAGAAAGTGATCTAAAGTTGTTCCCCGCATTGAACATGTTGAAAGAATTAAGCTTTTATAATGTCCGTAGACCCATAACATAGGTATTCAAACGACGCGGAAATAGCTACGTTAGTGATAATTTCCAATTTAACAAAACCCATATTGGTCTGTATGGTTTACACAATATATTTCCGCGTTGTAGGGCCTACGGGTTAAGTCACGTCGTGCTTTCTGGGAATATGCATAACCTGCTTCTGTTACCTGGTTACACAGTTGACTATATCATTATTTTAAGTCGTACACAATCGCCGAGCTCATTCCTTATTGCTCTCTTTTACGTCTTGGATTATCGTACATCCATCGTATATAACTGGAGAGGTGAAACACGTACGCGAATTGTTGTTGTCGAATTTCATCGTCATCCAAGTTTTTTTTATAATATAATTTATATATATCAACCGTTGGATAAGCACACGATATAAATCATGTTTAAGACTTAACGTTAATATTATTAGTGAGTATTTTTTATATATCACCGCCAGCTAACACCATGCATTTGACTGTATGCCAAAAGCGATAAACAGGTTTGTAAGCGACTCTGTAATTCAAAGGGAAACAACAAAACACCTTAAATAAAAAGTAATATAGTTACTGTCTTTGCAGCTGCTGTTATGATGCTAATGTGACTAGGTTTTTCTTTAATGACTAGTTGCCAAGTAACATAGCATGATGTGCTATCTCCGGATATCTGTCAATGGGATTCATGTTGAACAAGCCACCAGCTCTACGGCTCTGCAAATGGCAGTATCTCCTTACTTGTGAAGTCTGCGTCTACTTACTTGTAAAGTAAGCAGACACTGTCTTTTGGCATCGCATGGCAGTGTGTGTCTATCATACAAATGTTGCCTAACCCTTTCAGTGCGGGGACCGTCTTTAGGCATCAGAATCTGACGTCTGCAGACGTCAGATTTTGATTTTTATTTATTTATTAAGATTCGCCAAATACACAGTATACATTACTTTGTTCAATGATAAGAAAACATAGTCATAATAATACTGTTGGCTGGGACATGGCATCAGATATGTAATATCTATGCTAGGCCTGTCCCATAATCAGATAACAATGTTATTAAAGTATGCGTTCAGCAATTATGAAAAACGCATTCTAAAGACCATCCACGCACTGAAAGAATTAAACAATTTATAATGGCCGTAGACCCATAACATAGGTGATCAAATGAAACGAAAAGAGCTGACTATTACATTTATGATGATTTCAAATTGAAAAAAACCTTTGGTATCCATGGTTTATACAGAAATATGGCAGTCCTTTAAGGGTGAATCCTCCACACACCATATGAACCACAAACAATATCTGCTCTGAGTAATCTACGATGTTTGACTTTTGAATAGAGATAGGTGCTACACTGCGCTAGCTAGGGTTTCCGTCATTTTATAATAGGTACATATATCGTCCACTTGGATATGAAATGGTGTATCTGCCACTTTGTTTCATATCCAAGGGGACAAATTATAATGTAAGCACACGTCTTATCTGTGATACGTTTTCAGTAAACAAGTTTGTTTGAAGCCTTATCGCTCAGTGCAGAGTTATGTCTACCCCTTTAAACCACCGAGCACGACGATAGTCGTTTTCAATCTATTCAGTTGCCAGTTGTATCACTGCCATTGAGAACGGAATGAGCTTTTAAACATCACTATTTGCAAATGCGTGGTCTCAAAGTAAACAAATGTGTTAATATCCACCCACTTGAAGTTGTGGGTCGCGGTAGCGAGACACAACTTCAGGTGGGTAAAAATTTAAATTATTTAATTTAGAATTTAAGGGTTAAAATTGGGGACACAAAAATGTGCATCATATGTTCGACACAGTAGTTTGATTTTGATTTTGTTACAGGACATTATGGCTGGCGGCCACGCACGAGGAGCGACCAACACAGCGCACCCTGTGTCCAGTGTCATGCCCTCCTTCAACAGAGACTCGAGACACCCGGGCGTGGTCCAACCGAAAAGGGTGTCATCTCTGGACAGCACCCTCAGACACAGAACAATGCACGGAAGTACATCTACTGGTTCCCATGCAGTAGATGGTCTGCCCCCGTTGATAGTCAGAAGACGTGCGTCTTGGGGGACGACTCATGGTGTCAGTCAGGGGCGCGCTGTTGGACACGGAAGAGGTTTACCTGGTCGAATATTCACAGAAGGTCTGAGCACGGACAGCTCCAGAAAGCCTGCCGCATTTCTACTCAATCAGAAAGGATTTGTGTCTTCAAATTTACCAAAGGGTGTTGTTTATATCAGAGAAAAAAGTAAGATAGCCTTGCAGGCTGATTCATCTTTTCCAGCACCAGGTCACACAACTGGTGTACCCAACATGCCCAATGCGCACAGCTTTAAAGGCATCTCAAGAGGTGGTATTTCCACTAGACAAGATACCTTTTCACAAAACGGGGTAATCCAAATGACTCGTAACAACACATTAGTGCTGCCAACACTGAACATGCAGGAAGAACTGGGTTATAAACCGAGGAACAATTCTCCTAATGAGAGAACCAGTCCCGCTGCTAAAAAATATTCTTCTACGTTCAATACACGTACACTAGGAATAAATGACAATAAAATAGTGTTTAGTGTCCCAACTACTAGTGACAGATTAGACGAAAATGACAGAGTGAATCATCGAAAAGATCTGGTTCAAGATTTAATGGATCATTTGCGAGAAAAAGCAGCGACGCAAATGGCAATATCAAAAAGGACAATCAAAAGCAAATCTATGGATAACCTCGAATGTAGTAAATCGTCACCAAATTTATTAAATCATAAGCGTGCAATCAACCATATTAGAGCTAGCCATACACATAAACATTCTCCGCAAAGAACTCGCTCCTTTCCATTGTCGAGTTCCAATAAAATGAAGCATACAAATGACTTGCACGATGACAGCGGTCATCTGGCCCCCGTGGTGAAAGGCGTTTTCAACAGGCCTTTAAATAAGGAGGAGCTCAGGCAACAATTGCTGGACATAGATGATGAGTTCACTTTATTAGAGGACACAGGTGAGATGGAACATGAAGCGATGTTTGCCAATATTGACCAATCATGGCCCTCACGCAGCTCACAAGTAGATCAAGATAGTGAGATACATACGCCTTTTAATACGAGACAGAATACACAGGTCGTAAATGAGATCCAGAGACACTTCACAGATAGTGACAGTGATGGTAACAGCGGTGGTGACAGTGATGGTGACAGTGGTGGTGACAGTGGTGGTGACAGTGGTGATGACAGCGGTGGAGGTGATGATGATACCAGTGACTACAGTCATAGTAGCTCACCCAGACTCATCCAAAACGAGGGAACGAGTATGTTCAGTGAGAGATCTTACATATGTCCCCAGTGACGCTCAATAAATATACGATGGAATTTAAAGCTTTAATGAGTTCATGTACACCGTTAAACGTTCTAAGCTCAATTACAGCCGAGCACTGTGCTCTGCAATACAAAGCCAATAAAGTTCTGCTAAATCTAAAGGCAGTATCTGTTTACTTGTAAAGTAAGCAAAAACTGTCGTTTGGTTTTGCACCACTGTACAGTTACTGTCATATATTGGCTTTGAGGAGCGGCACTGCACTGAACGCCGACATAAATACATTCCAGCTGATCCACTTGAAGCTGTGGTTCGCTGCAAGGACCCATCATTTTTAGTGATCAAATATTACTCGTAATCATGTATTTACATTCATTTTTTTATTGGCTCAATATGTGCGCGATATTGCTGCATTATTTGTTCACTGGTGCGCCAAAAATTAATCAAGGAAATATGTGTTCATTATCGCCTTGAGAAATGCTATCCAATTCTGCCAATTTGCTAATAATTTTTTAAGTAATTAGCAAAATATTTATACATCAAAGATACAAGGATGCCTAGCAAGTTATACACAGAACACTGTGCTGCCTGTTCCGAACAGACACAGACGGCACGCGTGTATCAAAATGCGGACAGCTCTCCCAGCAAACACGAAGACTCGACCCAATGTTGTTTCAATGTTGGTCCAGCGCCGTTGGCAGTGGACCAATATTGAAACAGCATCGGGTCAAATGCTCGCGTTTGCTGGGCTCCACACAGGTGTCTGTCTACACCCACCCCTCAGCCACCATAATATTCTTGCCAGCCGATCAGGGTACTTCTAGCAAGACAGCCGGCCAATCACAAGCTTACTACAATACTTGAAATTGAGAGCGGGGGACATATGACGTCAACCATCTGCACATTTTAACATGCGAAGGAGCATTGTCTAGGGTGAGCAGTGTAAGCAAGTTACAACTTGTAGTCGAAAATTGCCAATCCATGATATTCAAACAGTTAAATGGGGCCTGTAGCTAGAGGGCCTACTGCACAAGAAAAGTGCCGGGCCCGGTAATTTTTGTTTTAAATAGCAAAACGTAACCAAGTCTTAACCATCCAGCGAGCCTAAGACTTGACTTAAGTTTTAGCCTTAAGTCAGGTGGTAAATTCGAACCTAGCCCTGGTTTTATAAACTGGCTCAGCTAAGTCAACCTTAACCCTTAGAGCACTGAGATATTTAATTTAAATGTTCAGTCACTTGAATTTGTGTCTCGCTACCGCGATACATAACTTCAAGCGACTGAAAATATATGTTATTTGTGAAATATATGTCCCAATATATATCAGTGGTACAATATTGAAGGCATATTTTACTATAATCAGGTCGTTTGCAAAGGTTTTACAGGTGCTAATAAAAAGACAGAATGTCCACTGCAGTCGACATCAGTGCTCTAAGGGTGAGCTCACTGATTGGTTGCAACCTGATCACGTGTTGATAGCTAAGACACAATTTTGACTTATCGGTTTGTGAAAGCGGAATGACAACGATAGTGCAAAACAATCTGAGTTGAATATCTGAAGGTTTTAAATCTGAGTCTGTTAGGATTAATAATCTGATGTCTGATCAGACAAAAATCTGAATAGTGCTAACCGAGATTAAGTCCGAATCTCGAGACAACAGAGCTGGTAGAAGCTCCATCTGGTGATTGCAATGTGACTTTTAGGCTATGTAACAAAGCACAACCTGGTGGTGATCACAGTAACGTCTAGCAGCTAAGCAAGCTAAAAAGCAGTTATGAAGAGTCTTACTGTAACTTTTTGGCTTTGCATATCAGAACTATCAATGTACAACCCGTCAATTGTCGGGGTCAGGTCACCAATGCTTGGGTCAGTTGATCCATGCTGAGGTCAGTTGATCCTGACTCAACTGATTAATCAAGTGACCCCATGACTCAAGGGTCATCTGACCCCAGGTCAGTCATGTTGTTTTGCATGATTACCTGAGCTCAACAGAAAAAAACTTCCAACAAATAATGTGCTCAAATTATACGTTAAGCAAACATAAATCACCACCATAACCTGTAATTAACATCACAACTACGATAGTAATGCATACACATAGGGCCTACCTCATTCGACGGTTTTGAATTTCAGCTTATTTCTGGACATTTTTTTACAAATGCTGAAATCTGGCCACATGCAACGCACACCAAAATGTCTGTCCTATTTCATGTGTTATCAAAAAGATGGTACTCATTTTCACATCCAGTGACTTGCCAAAGAGGATGAGTGCTGGAACAACTGACCAGGGGAATCAACTGACCCCAGTCTCCCCAAGTGACAAAATCACGCAACTGCTAAATTTCATCTTCCTGACAGCCAGGCTCGCTGCTCCCGAGGTCTCAGACCGAGCCTTGCTTAATCAGTGTTATCATCCACCTATTGGGGTAGGGAGGATGATTTAGATATTGAATATTCATTAATTTTTCAACAAAATGCAAACTTAATGTTGGCCCACTGTCTGCGACGTTGGCTCAAGATTAATCCAACCCTGCCGCATGGAACGTTTTGTGTCTGGTGAGATGTGGTGGGAGCTGTCTGTGATACTTCCTGTACAATTCTCGACCACCAGACATGTTCCGCTCAATGCAGGGCCGGCGTCGTAGACAGTGGCCCTGCATTAAAGCAGCACTCATGCCAGAGATCAAGCTTGGGTCAGACAGAAAAAAGCTTTCTTGAAAGTCCACACTCCAATAGATGGTTTTAACACTGATTCAGCAAGGCCTCGGTCTACGACCTCGGGAGAAGCGAGCCTTGTGTGGGAAGATGCTAAATTTAAAAGATCCATGACATGCATTCACTATCAGAATTCATATAACCTAAAAAGTAAATTTTAGAACTCCCCCCCCCCCCGCTTGTATTGTTACGGGTTTGCACCTAGACCAAAAAGTATAGCTGGCCTATTGAAGAAAGAGGTTTAAGCTTTTCATATTCCAGCGAATAGTAACAGTTATGCCTACATTCTCTTCAATTATTTTATATAAACTATAATTTAATAACAATATTTTTAAAAATATTTTTTACAAAGTCGCTGGATAACGATTACCATTCTCTAGTTGTGTCGTTCTATCCGTGGAGAACATTAGAGAGCGGAGGCGAGGCGTTTACCCTTCAAACTCTACATTATAAAATATATGTTTATCCACTTGAAGTAGTGTCTCGCTACCGCGACCAACAACTTTAAGTGGATAAAAATTAAATATAGTAGTACAATTTAAATCAAGATATATTCCAATCTTTCAAATTTAAAGCACATTCAATTCTCTAAATTTAATGTTCTTCCTTTTTTGTAGGCCTACCCTCATGACATCGCAAGGCTCTGACACAGTGACCTCCATTTTAAATGTAATAGCTCTAATACATGTATGATCGAAAGTTTACGTCTGCTGAAAATGGCCTAGTTTTCATAGGCACTTGAAATATACGACTCAATTTCCTGGCATCAGAGTTTTTTGGTGGCAGCGGAGTGTCGTTTTTCCACATGGTATGTCAATACGAGCATAGACTAGAGTTGCGTAACTTCAGTTGCAAATTTTGGGTTGTGCATTCACCGGTTAAAAGAGAAATGAGAGCGAGATTTAATTTCAGACATGCATGTCCAAAATAAAAAATACATGATTAACTCATAAACGAGATTTTCGGTACACTTGCCACGTTGTGGGAGACACACACATGGGCCTACAAAACAAAAAAAACTAATTTTGTTGAAAAATTAAATGCAATGTTCCTACTAAAGTCGATTGGTCTGAAGTCATAGCAAAAACAGTGAATAAATGAATGAATGAATGAATGCATGAATGAATGAATGAATGAATGAATGAATGAATGAATGAATGAATGAATGAATGAATGAATGAAAGAATGAATGAATTAATGCATCAATTCATGAATCAATTCATGAATCAATGGAAGAAAGATTTAAATCGATATAATGAGCCTACATTGTACGTGATAGACTAATATTAATAAAATAAACACAAACAAGGCAATAATAAAATAAACACAAACAAGGCAATTGGTTTTACTGGGCATAATTATGAGGAGTCTATCTATCACCACTTGGATTTCTCTCAGATAAATTGAAACATTCTCGCATTTTCCCACCTCACAAAAATATAAAAGTTTTTTAGTAACAGATGTATATCTAATTCATCCGATTGATCACATTTAATTTCGTAAACACATTTATGGGGGAATAATTGTGTGGTGATGATAATTCCGAATTTACAGAAATAACTCAACCCTGCAGATAATTCTGTACAATTGTGTACAAATCCATGTCCAACCTTAATGAGTCTTTTGTCTATGCAGGGCTGTTTAACTTCAACGGGGGTCTCATGTCCCTCTGCGTTGAATAGGTCTGCGATAATAATAACATTGGTGTCCCTGTTCACACTAGCAATGGGCTGAATAGGGACTTTTAAAATACACATGATGTAGGCCTATCGCCACTAATCCCCCTGACAAAATTAAAACAACATTAACGTTAGTGATATTCAGATTTAAACTTAAAAACGCCTAAAATCGTCCACATTCACCCCATTTTATGGAACGGTAATTGCATAAACCAATCTGATTACGCCTATTCCTCTTAGTGCAGCTGGGCGGGGGCCGTAGGGTAGTGGTTAGCACCGCTGCCTTTCACGCCTTTCACGAGTTCGGGGCTCGGTTCCCGGTCGCGGCGGTTTGAAAGAAACAAAAAATGTTTCTTCCCCATCCACGTGTGAAAGTCAGTATTGTAGGGAGCCTCCGTGACCGAGAGGTAGTTTTCTCGGCCTCAGACCGCCAGGGCACGAATTTCGAATCCTGTGTCTGGAGGACAGAGTCATCTCAATCATATCACTATCCTCAGGAGGTTATCCTGACCCAGTTTAGCCTATATGTGCACAAAGGTAGCCTAAAGCCCGATACATTTCATTTTATTTCTTAGTGCAGCTGAGTGAAATAAACAATCTTTTATGTGAGGATGGAATAATTTAATGACATCTACTTGACGAGAATAAAACCGACGTATAAGTCAATAAACTTATGCTGTTATTATATATTGTAGGCCTACGTCATTTCGAAGACAATGGGGCCTGAAATATAATCTAGGTTCAGTCTGAAGTATTTTTCAATCGGATAAAATTATTGTTTAATCTTCATTATTTTTCCCCGGTTTATAATTAATGTAAAGTAAAAATGCCATTGTCATTATTAGTTTTGTACTTTTTACGCCATATACGTTTGTAAACCTTTCATTTTTAGATATTTAACCTTAATTATGCTGTTTCTAAAGTGATTTTATTGTCCCTCGAGCATGGTTTGTGTAATTGTATCAATACTTCGATATTTTTCACAAATCAAATTGTAATATATAAATCACCAGTGATAATAATAAAGACAATAGAAAACAACAACAATGAATGATTAGTGAAGCCTTATTTCCCAAACACCATATATAGTAGTAATCGACACATTATTTTCAATATATTTAGTAATCGTTGATGTGCTAGCGTTATTTAATTAATTATTTTGACTTACTAATGTGTTACTTCAAGTATATATAAGTAAGACTTTGTTTAAAAGTGTTATACTGATGATTATTATGTTGAGGCAAACATTTTCCGTTTGTGTAGCCCCTAGATAAGTGCACAGTGTATGATGACAAATATACTGAAAAAAATCACCATGCAATTAAGAAACAAACATAATTATGATAAGAATTTTTAATTTGTGTATCATGTGTATAATATTTTTATTAAAATACTATAATACTATATAAAATAAATACTATATATTTAGTAATGGAGAATTAAAACTACTATCAACATAATACCACCAATAAACAATGTGAAATAAAACAAAAGCTAGTGGGAATAGCACCCTGGAGGCTATGTCTATCTGGGAGACGCTGTTCACGCCGTGTGGTGTTGATAACATCTGAAGCTTTCGGTAGGCGGCGCTACCACGAAGACAATACCAAAACTTGAGGCAGCACATTTCTCTGCTCCCATGATGCCCTTCTTGATCACGTGTCTGGTCACCTTTCATTCTTGAACTTCCGTTAATTCTGGCTTTCGCGTTTGCTGATGTGCGGTCGTTTTCGTACATATTGAGTGTGTCAGTGTCCTGAAATATTGAAATGATAAAGTATATATAAAAAATGAAATGAATGGGGTTTTAGGCCACACTTGTCACATGTAGGTTAAACTGTGCCGGTAGAACCTCCTGAGGATGGTGAGATGAATGAGATGACACATAATTCGAAATTCGAGCCCTGGCGGTATGAGACCGAGCACGCTACCTCTCGGTCACGGAGGCTCCCTACAAACTTGAATCTCTACGAGTGAGCGGGGACTAAACAATTTGTTTATTTGAAACTTGAATGCCAGAGCGGGATTCGAACCCGCGATCTCCGGCTTTCCAAACAGCAAACTTTAACCACTGTACCAGGGCCCCCGCCCAGGATAAAGTATATAATTATACAGAAGTATACTTAGAATAAAGAATATACTCTCCTGATAATTAGCACGTATTCACTGCTGTGCCAAGCCAACAGGCAGTTACTGTAAAAATAAACTACTTGCTTGCCAGGTCTACAGTTACTGCATCTTTCAGCAAACAAAAAAATGTATGACATCTAAACAATGTTGGTCCAACGTTGAAGAAGTTGGGCCGACGTTGTATAAATGTCATACAAATGTTTTTGTGTTTGCTTGGCTGGCTTTGTAAAGTAGTGTGCATGTATATTTGTGGTTCGTGTGTGGTAAATAATTAGGGTTGTATTGGTGTTCAGATATTTCACATGTTTCTGCAGGATCACAAGTATATAGTATCCTGGGTTTTTTTCTGTCAGAAAATCTAATGGTACGCCAGTGGTGGTGATGAAAAAAACTTTGTGGTGGCAAAAACGAGTAAACTTGAAAATAATGATCGTTTCTATAGGACGCTGTTGCAACGTCATTGACGCTGATTCAAAGTCGCAACAACGTCGTGTACGCATGAAATGAATAATAACTCTTACACCTGAACATTTTTAAACTACTTGAAGAAATTGTCAGCTTGACTCTTTAACCGCCGGGCCCGATTCTATTCTTTTTTTTCGTTTTTAGTATTAGCCTATTAAATATCAGCTTTTGTACATGTTAAGGATAAAACGTGACGTCAGTCGGCAAGAATTCAAAATCGTTGACCTCCATGTTGTCAAATCTGAATAATTTTCATTCAATTGAAGTTGTGTCTCGCTTCAGCGAGACACAACTTCAAGTGGGTGGACATTCCGATTAACTAATTTAGCAGTTAAAGGCTTAGGCTTTATATAATTGAAAAATACCTATATGTTTAAAATTAATCTGGACCGGTTAAAAAAACAGATCGGCTTGCACGTACGATAAATTTATCTTAGAATTTTCTATTGTAAAAAAGCAGGTCAAACACGTCTATAAAAACCTCTTGCTCACACCGAAATGCAGACAAACGGATGTTGTTATCAATAACAAACACATGGCATAATGTACCAGTAAAATGAAATGAAAGGAAGGCGTTTTAGGTCACCTTTTGGTGCACATATAGGCTAAAAATGGGCCAGGAGAACCTTCTGAAGATGGTGAGATGGATGAGATGACACTGTCCTTCAAACACAGGATTTAAAAGTCTAACCCTGGCGTCTGAGGCCGCGCACACTACCTCTCGGTCACGTAGGCTTCCCATAAATATTGAATCTTTGTGGGTGAGGGGGGGGGGGGAGGCTAGAGTGGGGTTTAAACTCGCGAACACCGACTTTCTATGCAGGCACCTTTTAAACACTTCACTTACTTGTTTTTCTACGTTTAAAACTTCTGGTTCCGCTTCGTTGCCTTGTGGCATATCTGCCGTTACTTCTGGCATCCATTCTCCACTGCCATGCTTGGTGAAAAAGTGTACCCCAGCGAACTGTAAGATGCTGGCCAGCACGAAGGCGAAACAGATTCCCACGTAATAATCCAGAGCGGTCGAGTAGGATACTTTAGGTAGATCCCGCCTGTTGTCAATCCCCAGAAAAGCCATAGTCAAAACAGTCATCACACCTTAAAACAAAAAGAAATATATTGTTATAAGAGTTCTATGAAAATTGCTGTTCTAAGAGCTAGTGCAGGAGCATGTGTAATCCCGTGGGAATTCAGTGGTTAAAATATGCCACCTATATGAAAATGTTCAGAATAAACCACAGGATAAAAATAAGTTTGATGGAGTTCGCAAATGGGTGTCAAAACCCTCTTATGAGGCAAAATTCAAAATGGCCGCCATGAAATAACTAAAGTTATCATGTCTTCACCAATAATTTAGATATAGACAAGATTATTTCACCAAACCATGTTTTCGGTATCAAGGAATGCAATAAACAAACGATACATTCATTTGACATTAATATCATGCAAAATTTTAAATGGCCGCCATGAAATTACTAAAGTGATCATATCTTCGTTAATAATTCAGATAGACCCAGCATTATTTCACCTAACCATATGTTTTTGCTATCAAGGCATGCAGTAAAACAAAGAATACATTTATTCGACATCATTAACATGCAAAAAAAAAAAAAAAACATGCAAAATTCGAAATGGCCGCTATGAAATCACTGAGGTTAGCATGTACTCGTAACTAATTGAGTAGAGACGACTTTATTTCACCAAACGACATGTTTTGGTGAAAATGGCCGCCATAGCATCATAACAAAAGGTATCATATCTTCCTCAATATTTCAAACAGAGGCTTGATATTTTGTTACTAGGGAATACAATGGCATCGTTTTTAATTTTTCTCGCTTTAAAAATTAACGGCCGGCCCTGATGACTCATTCGTATCGACTGGGGCTTATAACCTGGAGGTACCAGGTTCGAATCCCGGTCTGGAAGGATATTTGTCGTCGTGGTTGTGCATATACAGTGCTCCAAACTGTTAAAAGGCCTGGAGTGTACAGTACTTCCTGTGGTACTGTGCACTATAAAGAACCCTTAAAGTCATTTGAAATAAGAATAGGGCATAGTCCCGGCTTCGGGTTTCCTTCGGTCGCGATATTACAATGATTGTGCATAAAGCAACGTAAAGCAGTATTCATTCTTTAAAAATCAAGATCTTGACTGAAAATACTACATCAGATAAAAAAAACGTTTATGCAGAATGTTATCCTGTATCCCCCCAGAAAGCACATAAATGCATGCAACAGTGGGTCTGGTGTAGTGGTGAATGTAATAGGCCCGTCCCATACACTGGTATGGTGGTTTTAAAATGCCCCCCCCCCCCCTCCCCCTTCACAAACTTAAGAATTCAGTATTTTGGGGAGCCTCTGTGAACGAGAAATAGCGTGCTTGCTTTCAGACTGCCAGTCGTAGGTCTAGACGATAGTACAATCAGATTCATCTCACTATCCTTGGTGGGTGATCCTGATTCAGTGTAGTCTGTTTTTCCGCATACTCATACTAGGATCTAAAAAAGAGAGGTGTTTTTTTTGTGCATAATAAGGCATTAAGTAAAAGTTAAGAAGACGCCCGCTGCAATAGGTTACATAAGTGAGTGAAAATATTCTAACCCCGCTTTTTGCTGATATCATGAGAGAAGGAAGCCCGCCTCCTATATTTAGGGGATAATGCCGCGATGTTATTATCCTATGGAATACTTGCTGTTTGTTAATTTATAAACAGTGCTAAGCATATTTATTATTATTATATTTATATTTAACAAAAATGTTATATAATTAAATATCTGATATCACATAGTTAATCATATCTCTTGTAAGTCAATATCACATTTTAAACAAGTCATCTGTTCGTGACCTCAAGGCTAATGAATTATCACAATTAGATCATCGTAGCGATAAAAGCTTTTTAAATTCTAGACATTATTAAGGGTTGCTACAAAATTGAGTAAATCATGACTTTTACTGGCTTTTCATGACCAAAATGTGTTGGGGGCTTGTCTCTTTGATTTTTCGGTTAAATTAAAGTCAATTCATAGGATCTTGAGAGCAAAACTCTTCACTTTCCCCTGACTTTGCCAAAATTTGTTTTAACGTAAGGTGTTTTCCTTGACAACTCAGGGTTATGATAAACAATCCTGACTTGTCAGGTTATTAAGGTGGCGTGGCAACCTTGATTAATGTCATTTCATTATTAGCTTTATATTTTAAAGTATATAATGTACTTTACTGCCATATAAATCTACAATATTTCAATTTAATTATAGGAAGACAATAATACAATGCAGAATGGAACAATAATCTATTATTTACCTTATAACATCTTATCCAGCTTTAATTTAGTTGTGAACGTATGTATTGTGGAATATAATTTTAATCCCGGTCGTATCCAGTGGGGTGTTCAGGGTGCTCGAGGAGCACCCTCCCCCCTTAATTTCCAGAGTGGTAATTTTCTAACAATAATTTCATATACAATTAATCCACCAGTGTCTGACATGTTGGTGCCAGCCCCCTCCACACCTGAATGTATACCTCTTCCTATTTAAAGGGCTGGTGTTTGGAATGCATTATTGGCGCCATTGACAGATTAAAGACTCAGATCAGACAATGACCTGGGCAAGTGCTAGCCACATCGCCCCTATGTGGCGACAGAAGCAAAATCTTTAGAATGCAAATCTTTAAAATTGACCATTCAGAGCACCTAAAAGTAGGAATTTGTTGCGACTGGTCTTCTTTCTTCTGTCCACTCTTAACTAGTGTGACATTTTTCAAACATTCATTATTATTTTTTTTTGAAAAGAAACAGAATAAAATATATCAACTTTTTGTTAGTCTTGGCCAATAATTGAAACGTTGAGCGAGACTTGAAAACGTCATGGGAAATAAATATGCTAAGATTGATGATAATTATCAGAGACTACCTTGAAACAACGTTGTTCCAAAGTAGATATGGTAAGATTGATAGTAATTATCATAGACTACCTTACCCTCTGATAATTATAACACATGCCAAAGCTGGAAGCTCAAAAAAAGCAACCTGTCCAGCGGCACATCCCCAGTACTTGAGTGCCCCCCCCCCCCCCCCGGCACAATACACAGTAGGCTATGGGGATCGCTTGAAACGGACAACGACTTAGACATGGACGTGCTGCCCTCGCAAGCAATTAATATAAATATAATAATAAGGACCACGAGATAAAGATTATTCGCCAATTACCATGATTCTTTCACCTGGGTGATGGCGAATTCATTTTTCAAGAGATATCATCTCTGAGACTCGGTCTTGAGAACAAGTGGAAAACAAGGTCGCTATTTCAATTTCAAAACATTAATTGTTTTAAGGCCTATTTGAAATTGTCGTATTTTTTCAGTGCAATATATAAAGCTCCGGTATAGTCACTGACACGAAATAATTAAGATACAGCTGGGACTCAACAATTTATTTTTTACCACAGACGAAATCAAGGATAATAATTGAAAATTGGCAGTAAAGTTGTTTTACCAATGTGGAAGAACAACCAATACTAACACAAATATCTGATATAGGCTTGAGTGATGATGAACTGGAATATAACATTTGCATTAACAAATATCCAGCCATAGGGGAGGGTGGCAAATCAATAAAGGTGAAATAAAAACAAATATCTCAGGAATTTTAAGTGATCATTAGTTAACGTTGTAAGCATTTTAATGGTCCACAACTTTTTTCAGTGACATGTTTTCACTTTTAATAGATGATTGTTGCATAATTAGGCCCTACATAATTGCATAAACGGCATTCCACAAACAAGATTGCATAATTATTATCACAATGAGGGTGACCTAACGTTTGATTAATACTATCGTTGCTCCACCGTCTGCTACGCAGGCCAAACACTAACACAACATTGGATCGACAGCTGTTTATTTTTATCTAGCTTATTTAATATGTCTAATAGATCGCGCTCGCTATTAAATGAACTAATGATTATGTTTAT
Source organism: Flabesymbios commensalis (assembly GCA_964017125.1). Classification (NCBI taxonomy): domain Eukaryota; kingdom Metazoa; phylum Annelida; class Polychaeta; order Terebellida; family Flabelligeridae; genus Flabesymbios; species Flabesymbios commensalis. The sequence continues at coordinate 19,833,363 of OZ024913.1, forward strand.
GTTTTTTTCCAATTGTGTGGTTGTGTTAGATTAAATAGTTGGACTAGAGTAGGCTAGGTTAATCTGTCATTAAGTTAAAACTGACATTTCAGCCGGTATCTCATATCTTTGTTTTACAGCAAATATACCACAAAATCGCACTATTAGATGTTTATTTTTTTCAAAATTTTGCGGAGGAATGCCCCCCCCCCCCCTGTTGAATGGTTTCTTAGAAATCTGAGCACTCCCCTTAATTTATTTCTGGATACGCCACTGGGTTTATTGCACGACAAGTGAACGGTGAAACTTCGGTGCAAACATTACATCTCAACGTCAAACAAGCCCAAATCTTAAGTTATGTGTATATTTTTCGGAATTATATAGTATCTATGTAACCCCACAAAAAATCATTTTGACTATTCAATGATATGCATATTCGCTGTGTTTTGTCAAATATTTTTTGTCACCTAAAAGTGTAATGACAATTAATTGAAGAAAAACTTTGCTATGATTTGACGTTGCAATAACATTAACTTGCCTTTGCTATGCTATTTGATACACTGCAGTGTAGACGCTAACTCTGTAAACATGATATGTACAAATATTGATACTCTTTTGCTATGCCCCATTGTGTTACATTACATTACTATTTTTAGTATTGTTTAACTAAATTTATAATAGTGTCTGTTCAAGGGCTGGAGAACGGATTTAGAAATACAATTATCAGGATAGTATGCTATGCCATTGTTGTTGACCTCATGTAGTCTAATTATGATACTGGTGGTTAATAACTATACACACTATATATAATGCTGCTAACTTGTTAAAAATAGGTAAACATCTTAGAGGTGTAGAATATTACTGATATCGAGAACGTGTAAAGTCGATGTCGGGAACTGCACCATCGGTGTATATGAACAATTATTCACTCTTATGCATCAATGTGATCATTATAGAAGTGACAGCTAATATTTCTAAATACATTACATTAGAAGCGGTGTAATTCAATATGGATCCATTTGTTTTTGAGTGAGTTAAAACATTGTTCTGTCGATCACGTGTGGCTATGCCCTAATTGTTGAGCTAAAAAGTCTGTTACGTAGATGGGTGGTGTGTGCTATACATAAACAGATGCTCTACTATGTAATTAGCATTACTAGTATTGAGACATTGGATAACTAGGTATTGATATAACATATTGAAGCTATATAAAGATATACAAACAAAGGTATGATGTGTTTTATTGTATTATTGATGCCGACAACATGTGGTTAGATGAAAAAATCCAGTCTTTATCTTTATATGTGATAAATTCATTAGGTTCATGGCGGCCTTCTTGAATGATTAGCTGTATTGCGTGAACATTATATCGATTACATGAGATTTGGTGAAATAATATCAGCGCTATCTGGATTAATGATGAATATATGACTGGTGATTTCATGGCGGCCATTTTGAATTTTGCATGATAACGATGTTAAATAATTGTATCGTTTGTTGTATTGCATTACTTGATACCAAAAACATATGGTTTGGTAAAATAATCGTGTTTCTATCTCAATTATTGATGAAGATATGATAACTTTAGTGATTTCATGGCGGCCATTTTGAATTTTGCCTGGGAAGAGTGTTTTGACACCAATTTGCGAACTCCATCAAACTTTTTCTTATTCTGTAGTTTATTCTGAACATTTTGATATAGGTAGCATATTTTAATCATCAAAATCCCACGGGAATTCATTTGTGAACACAAGCATCCCCACTAAGCCATACGTTTAAAGAAATAAAGTAATTCTTCAGAAATGCAAATTCATGCCTTGATGCATCGTGAGGGTTAATCTAAAGGGTCAATGGAATAATGTAGATAGTACAATAACCCTTAGGACACTGATGTCGAATACAGTAGACATTTTGTGTTTTATAAGCACCTGTATAATCAGTTGTTAAAAGTAAAATATGCTTCCAAACTTGAAACACTGATATATTTTGGGACTTCAACTTTGCAAATCACACACATTTTCAGTCACTTGAAGTTTTCTATCGCGGTAGCGAGACACAACTTCAAGTGACTGAAAATTTAAATTGAATATCTCAGCGCTCTAAGAGTTAAAATACATGCCTCTATTGATAATAAAGAAATGTTAGGTTGTTTAATCTACACATGCGCTCATACTGGACAACCACTGCCACAACTTAAACTATTTTTTATATTTATATTATTAATATTGTCATCCATATAATTATAAAAGAATATGACCATGATGATGGCTTGCAGTAAAACCTTAAAAATCCGTAGACAGAAAACACAAGCTGGGGAAGCAAGAATAAATATCCCCTGCAGCAAACACAAAACATTTGTGTAACATTAATACAATGTCGGGCCAACGTTGAAGAAGTTGGCAGACGTTGTACAAATGTTATACAATGTTTTGTGATTGCTGGGTACTGCTGTCTAAATTTTGAATGAAAATTGAATTCCTCGGGTATTTTTATGAATATCAGCTCGCTGATAAACTTGTAAAATTTGATTCCCCAGCTACTCCCTTATTCCCTGCAGGAGGACAATACAGAATGGCATGGAGGCTAGTGTGTGTGTGCTATTCTACTGAACAATGTAATTGCGTGTAAAATGTTATCAGTAATTCACAGGATCCAGTGGTCGCCTCCGATTAGCCCAATGTCGGCCCAATGCCCGGCCCAATGTCGGCTGAATAATATGAACATATTTTACAAAGCTAGCCCAGCGTCGGACCTATTGAAAGTTGTGATCACTTTCCTGGTGTCACATTGGTGATATCCACTTTGTTTCGGTGTAAATTTATTAATTTTGTATTTTTTAATTATTTAATTATTATTTAATTACCTATTGCTTCGTAGTTTAAACCGAAATGAAATAATATAATCCTATGCTCTTCAAAATTAGTATTGTACTAATCAATTATGTGAGGCCACTGTATATTTTCCATCTGATCAAAGGAAAACAGAATCACATCGCATTCTATTTTCCTTGGTTTGACAGATATAACATTGATAACAGACTGACTTACAGTCGGAAGCAATAATGAACAGGGACGGAATACCGTGACCGGATCGTCATTAATACGATTAACGAGATCATCTGTCTACGTCAAAATGGAAAGAACCATTCCTCGAAAATATTTCTGCTGATGCAACATCTCTCGCCCAGCGACGGGCGACGTCGGCCCGCTGCTGGGCTGGATCCGGACTCACCCAGGGCGATCCTGTCAGCAGTGGCCTCCCTGTTGATCCAGAACGCCACCCAGGACAGCACCACTAGCAGACTGCACGGCACGTACACGTTTATCAAAAAGTACCCCATGTTTCTTCTCAGTACAAAATTGGCAAACAGCACCGTGTGGGTCTCACCTGCAAAAGACACAGTTGTTGAACGTTGGCCCAACGCCTGAGACGTTGGTCCGAACTTGCATCCACATACGTTTTGATAAGAGTGATTGATAGTTGTCATTTTTCTGTCAGTTCTCCGGACAATTCTTCATCGTCAACGCGGGTATGTGATAATATTTTGATGTAAATAGCCGAGGCAAATTAAATGTGTACGGCCCACGCGGACGATGATTGAGTCAGATTATATGTAGTTTTTACACGTACAATGTGAAAGGGCGGTAACTTTACATGCTAAAGTATTAACTCTGGGAGGCTCTTGAAATCTACCGATCAATCAATCAAATCAATCATAACAACAATTTATGTAAGCAAATTGAATAATTTTAAATTTGGTATAACTTATAATAGTGGTTTTCGTATAGATGCTTCAATACATTCAGGCCCGGTGGAAAATGCATGCATATTTTCAAGCACGAATATATGCCCCTATGTATGAACACGTTTTACATTTTTTCTGACTTTTATCTTTGTTTATGTATTTTTTATGTCTTGAACTTTTTAGTATGCGTCGCAAATCAAGAGTGATCATTGCATGACCAAGGGTGAGTAGGCTACTAACTACGTCGTGATTTGGCCTCATCAAAGTGCTAGAATGATAATGTTGTAAAAAGTGTCTACGGTCTATTGCAGCAACATATTAGTACGTATGAATAAAGGACTGAATAAATAAATGGGACTTCAAGCAATTTATCTTCACATACCCAGTAAACAGAACAAAATTGCATAACATTGTGTGGGGCACAACGTCGACCCAACGTCTTCGACGTTGGTCAAACATTGAGCAAATGTTATTCAAATGATTTGTTGGTTACAGGCTAAATGAGTACATCCCGAGGTTAATAAGAATAATCTAAAATTATAATGACGCTACCATTTAGACAAAGCATTGAAAATTCGAACACTGCATGAAGGCCAAGCCACAATATGGAATCTTCAAAGCAGACGGGGAAGAAACGTCTGTTATTTCAAACGACACCAACACCAAGGGCTCCGCAGAGATACATATTATAACATGGAGCTTCAGTCCGCCGTGCGACGCCAAAAAGAAGTAACTGCTTACTTGTCACGTAAGCAGTTACTGCTTTCTGGCTTTGCAGAGCAGCACTGCTTACTTTTCTCTTTTTTTTTGCACTTGTAGCACGTTTACGTAATCAATTCTCACAGCTGTGCAAGCATGTAAAATTGGTTTCATTACAATGCCGGACAAAATTTGTATTTGTTAAACATGTGGCGGACATGAGCAGACAATGAAACATAAGAACAGATTGATGATGTCCCCATCTGGCGAAGATAGTGAACCAAAAGTGACTGCAACTTGCTGCAGATAAAATTAAAATAATAGTTAATATAGACTATTATTCCTCATTACATGTGATTATTGCTTAACATGCTGTACCTCAGTGTTTGTGTTTAAAAATACGTCGGTGTTTTTTCACTAAACATTATAGTGATTCTTATTTTTATTCATCATAAAATAAAAAAAAGTCCACATATTTAATTGTAGTATAATGTTCCAATCATCAATGTTTCAATGTGTCGTGTTTGCTGGGTAGATGTATACTCCCTACTAAATCATGGAGATTTTCAAACTATTATTTCACTATGTTAAAATCAGAACGAAGATATATCAGATATCTCAGAACGAAGAAATATTTAGGCCGGCACCGGTTTAATACCTCATCAATGCTGGCCCGATTTTGAACCGGCCTATGACTACAGACTACCCAGCAAACACAAAACATTTGTATAACAGTTATACAACATCGGCCCAACGTCTTCGACGTTGGTCCAACATTTTATGAATGTTATGCAAATATTTTGTGTTTACTTGGTAGTGAGCTGAGAAGGCACAAGGATCACCTCCTGGGGTCTTCATGGTATAATTGCCGGAGGGGATGCCGACCAGGTCAAACTGTGACAGTCTCATATCCTGTGCCGTGCTGATGGACTTGCCCGCTCCGTCTGTCCAAATGTAGGAAACGTCAGTCCTGCCGTAGCCATCTGCGTGGACAAATAGAGATACAGATGACATCGGGCTTTGCCAAGGACCAGACCAGATTAAGAATATGGTGGAAATAGAAAATACAAAATGGTATTTGGCTCTGGTAAAGAAGAGACTACAAAAATACAAAACATATATTCTTGATAATAGTAAACATGTTCTAAAGTTATATAAATTATTTAACCTGAATGCTTATTTACAAATTGTAAATACGCATTTTAATTTAAATCATTTATGTCATAATATCTATTGTAAATTGTAATACATTAATTTTATGACATAATTACATTAACATTGTGAGTGTTGTTGATTTATATTCAAGTGCGAGATAAGATTGTCTTGTTTGTCAAGGGGAATTATTCTGGCTAAATCCTGTCCATATGAATATTGCAAGATATCTGTTTTCTATACACCCGCAACAATTTCCCTTTTTTTCTGACAACGTTAAACATGTTAAAAGCTACCTTTTAAATATTCGGACGTCTAAAGTCGATCACCAAATTCTTCAGAATAAAAAATATTTCTATCGGCCGTGGACCCATGACATTGGTACATGTATTCAAATGAATCAGAAAAAGTTAACTAAGATATGTATGATAATTTCAAATTGAAAAAGCCCTTTAGTCTGCATGTTTTATTCAAAGGTAGATTTTCAGCGCTATGTTTTTCTACTTTATAGGAGCCTACATTTTGTTTTATATACTCGTACAAGTTACGATATATCGGAGGCTTTGGATTGGTCGAAATGGTAAAAATAACACCAATGTAAATTTGCTATGTTTTTCAAGAGGTATCATTCCCTCAACTTTCACATCTTGTTTCGTAGTATAGGTCTAGCCGTACTGCACAGTTTGCTGGATTTCGAGCATATTAATTTTATTAATTAATGGTCGCAGATCAGCCATTTTGAATTGGAAAAAGCTAGGAGTAAAGATGCAAAATGTTCTTCGGCAACATATATAAATACCAAGAATTAGGTCAATGTCCCATCAAACACAAAACATCTGTGTAACATTTTTATAACGTCGGCCAAACATCTTCGGCGTTGGGCCAACATTGTACAAATGTTATACATGAAATGTTTTGGATTTACTGTGATACCTTATACAAAAAGGCAAACAACAATAAGCATTGGTTGTTGTTTGCCTCTGAAATGCAGAATAACGACCAATATTTCCAGAAATGTGTCTGGCAATTGCGAACGGCATGCTATAACTATTCTGTGCAGAGGAGAACAACCTACGAATGGGATATCAGCGGATTCCACCATTCACATTATCCCGAACATCAAACAAATGACGCTCTACACTTCCTACTTACAAAATGGTCGGGTCATCAGGTACAGCCTAGGCCGAGCAAATTATGTCTCGGACTGTCGGCCCTCGACATTTATTGTTACGGAATTTACATCTGCGTTCTCCGCGCGCTGCGGGAAACTTGATGGAACCGCGAAGATACAAACACTGGATTAAATTTGGTTCAACGGAGGTCCAACATCTGCGACGTTGGTCAAGGTTGAGCCAACGCTAGGCCGATGTGTTATAAGCGTGCCTCTTCCAGGCTTCACTGTGTCCTAGACTGTCACGGCCATTGTCCGGTTTATGGAAGAAATTATGTTCTTTGTGAGAGAAAGAACAGTCATTAAATATTGCTAGAAACGTGATCATGGTGATTAGTGTTACGCATCTGCGAACATGACGTCCCCTTGGATATAAAAGGGTGTATCTGCCACTTTGTAAAGTGGCACATACACCCTTTCATATCCGCGGGGACGATAATTTATAGTCCGTGGCGCAGAAGATGGTTGTTGAACAAGATAGATACGGTTGGCTTGGGATGACCTGAGATTATTAGATTGATTTTTAATGAGAATAAGGGAAATAAAAGATAAGATCTTAAAGCGACTCTGTCAGGCCAAAAAAAATAAAAATCACCATAATATATGAACATAGCTCCATGAACTAGAATCCCGGAAGTGTTTAAAATTTTGTGCTGCTGTAGAAACGTATAAACTGTACCGAAAACCGAGTTCATCAGCTATTCCTGTATTACTCATGTCTGAAATTAAATCTCGTCCTTAGTTCTCTTTAACTGGAAAATGTTGACATAATTTTATGGATGTGTTGAGGAGCGAAAATGAAAATGATGATTTTGGCCTGATTGTGTCGCTTCACCGTTTTAATGTGGTAGCAACAACATAAAATAATTGTTTTGCTTGATAATGAATTGGCTACTTAAATATGTTCTCTACTGAAAGTTAATGAGGTGACCAAATGAACCGATATTGAAAGACTATTCAGAAACCTATTTATTTCAGAAACCACTGCATGAGTTTCGATCAAGATTTAATCTTTTCAGCGCGGGGACCGAAATTAGACGTCAGATTGTAGACGTCAGATTCTGACATCTAAAGTCGATCCCCGCACTGAAAGAAATATAGATTTATATTAGTCGTAGATCCATACCATAAGTATTCAAATGAAGCGGAAAGAGCAAGATGAGACATTTATGAGGATTTTAAATTGAAAACACATTTGAACTCCACGGTTTGTATGATAATATTTCATGGTTGTAAGACCTTCGATCTAGATTAACAATTTGGGTTTTTATCTCGAGTTACAAACCATTTATACACATATGATCTAACTTTCCATCTAGAATTACATGCAAATACTTATCATATTTAAATAATTATACATATAGGTTAACTTTTGAATTTACATCTTTTTCCAACTATATGTATCAATATAGGCCTATGTATCTTCCATACGGCAGAATTTTCATTAGTTGACCTTAACCTTCGGTACACTAAACCTTCGAGAGATCTGGCGACATGCACAAACGAGCTGAACACAAGTGATAATAGAGATAATGACCACTCAACGTAGTCCAAATAATGTAGTCCGAATTAGACGCAATCAAATTGGTTAGCGTCAGAGCGGGAGAGCATAGCGAAAGCTGTGTTTCGGAATGCTGATAGCCTGCAGTTTACGCTGAGATAAACAATTTAATGAAAAATGTGAGGGTAAGTACCTTGGGATATTATTTTCTTCCAATGGCAAGTTCACCGCTTGTATTGATTATCAACATGAACAAGGTTTAAAAGCGATGTATGCTCTAATTAATAAAATGAAAATTTTTAATCTATTTATCGATATGAGGTTAAAACTGTTTGACCAATTAGTTGTTCTAGTAATTTTATATGGTTATGAAATCCGGGGGGTTAACAAAATTGATAAACACGAAAAACTACATTTCAAGTATTGAATATATTTTACGAGTGAAACAATCAACACCTAATTGTATGGTAGCCACCCCCCTCTGTATGGTGAACTGGGTAGAGAACCATTGTCTAGTATTGTGAATTCAAGAATGGTGATTTTTTTTACAAAATTTTTAACTGGAGATAAACGTAAATTGTGTTATAAAGTATATTTAAATTTTCATAAAATATTAGACCTTGGTATTTTTCAATCTAAATGGGTAAGTTATATTAAAAATATTTTAGACTTTAGTGGAATGTCATATATTTAGAATAACAAGAAGGGTGAATTCAAACTTTCTGAAGGTAAAATTAAAAGACAACTAACTCTAAGAGATTAATTTATCCAAAAATGGAATGATGATTTTTTAACGCATAACAATGTAGATGGTATACACATTATGAAACTGAATTGAAATTAGAAAATTATTTGTTATTATTACCATCATCATTATGGCATTGTATATCGTCGCCTCGGAGCTAAAGGATCCTATCTGCCACTCTGACGAGTGTCAGATAGGATCCTTTAGCTCTGATGCGACGATATGTAAATTACGTACATGCAACACTAAATTGCCCATTGACAAAGGACAGTATACTCATGTGCCAAGAGAAAGATATTACTGCACATTTCGTACATCAAATTTGAAAGGACATCAGTACCACCTATTATTTGAATGTAATCATTTTATTGAGTTAAGAAAAAAATATTTACCTACATATTACGTAAAAAAACCTAGTGTGTTTAAATTTGTAACCTTTATGAAAGTGTTTAATTATTACCAATGTTTCTATATTTCTTCAACACGCATCTAAAGTAATTGTTTAAATTTTGTCTGCCTTATTATTCTAGATATATATTGTTTTACGGTTATTATGTTATTAATATGCCGTCTTTGAGTTTAATTGTATTTATTTTTGAAGTTGTTGTTTAATTTTTTGTTAACTCATTTGGTACATGATGTGATTGTACTCCATACCATGATTTGGTCTGAGTAGTAAGAAATCAATCAGTCAAGACATTATTCCAATAATATGTAAATTGTCATCGTCAAATAATATAAAAATCCTGCCAAGGACGCCTTAATTCATTGCACAATCGATCGGCCACGCACCGCATTTTAGGGGCACAGTCTTGCGGTTACTGCAATTTAATAAGTTGTTGCAACATTGTGTAACTGCAATATTTCTTTCAAAAAAATAACTTAAAAACATGATGCCCCCCACCCCCAAGAAACACATACACCTAAAAAAAATAATCAATTCTACCACTGGCCCCCAGCTTCGATTTAAGCCCAACATGACAGAAATCTGTCATTTAATTTTGACTGCATCGAAGGAAAACTGCATCTTAGCTGTTCAAAGATTTTTTTTAAATCACAAAAGCTCAACACTTCTGGTTATCCGAGATACAACAAAAACGGGCACAGGCTACAGCTTTAATTTACACTTAAAATAAAACAAATCCATCAAACGGTTCGTACCGTATCGTTGGACAAAATTGAATTTGGCGGCCATTTTTCAAAATGGTTGCCAGGTCAGGTGAGGTCGTCATTTTACACCTAATTAATTCCCAAACAATTTTCACAGAGGCTGAGATACAGTGGCAAAAGTAAAACGCGGTGCACGCGGCGGCGGCGGACGGTCAATGTAAAACAGTAAGCATCCACCCTAAAGGGGGATACATAACAATTTGAATTTTCACTCATGCACTTGAAGTTGTGTCTCGCTGCGATTCACAATTTCAAGTGGGTGAAAAATAGTGGTATTTGTTTATTTTTATTTATTTATTTATTACGATTCGCCAAATACACAGTATACATTACTTTGTTCAATGATAAGAAAACATAGTCATAATAATACTGTTGGCTGGGACATGGCACCAGATATGAAATATCTATGCTAGGCCTGTCCCATAATCAGATAACAATGTTATTAAAGTATGCGTGCAGCAATTATGAAAAACGCATTCCAGCAAAACACGAGACGCCCATCAAACGCCGAATCAATGCTGGCCCACCGTCTACGACGCTGGCCCAACACCGACTCAACACCAGGTGAACTTCCCGTGCCTGCCGGGATGTGTCAAAAAGAAAAAGAGAGAAAAGTGTTTCATGCCTGGCGACATCGCGGACAGCGACAAACGGTAACCCACGTGCAAGAGTTGTCAATATCATAGGTCGTAGTCAACTTTACAATGTAAAAATTATATAATAGTTTCTTAAAACGTTTGACAAATCTATTGCGGCAATTAATTTGTTTTATTGTGTTCGGCAGGATATTCCACATTTTTACTACCCGATTAGAGAAAAATAGCCCAGCCAATTCAGAATTAAAGCGTACAGATCTTAAAGGCAAGACCTGTTGACCTAGCCTAGTTCTAGAGGTGTCGGCGTTATAAAAAGAAAGAATATGTCTAATATCTATATCTATGAAATTATGTATACATTTATATAGAAAACACAAGTCGTTGATATCTTTTATAAAAGACAAAGGAAGTAATTTGGTGTTATGTAGTCTGGTTGGGTAATCCGACACATAATCATTAAGAATATATTTCGTGGCTTTACGTTGTATACGTTCAATCTGGTTGAGATCTGCCTTGCTACAGGAATAAACAATTGATGCGTAGGAAAATAACGGTTTAACCAAAGTTGTATATAGGTGTAGTTTGACTCTATATGGAGCATTGAATCCGACCGTACGCTTTATCAGGCCAAGCATTCTGTTCGCCTTGCTAATTTTAGTGGCAATATGACTTCTCCAGGTTAAGGAAGAATTGATTAGTAGTCCTAGATCATTAAACTCTTTAACAGATTCTAGATGTATGTTATTTGAATGGTATTGAAAATTATGTTTAAAAGATCTGGCTATTGTGAGGACTTTGCACTTGGTACCATTGAAGAAAAGCTTCCAAATATCACTCCAACGTGTAAAAATATTCAAATCGCTTTGAAGGTCTACACAATCCTGCATTGATTTAATTTCTCTTCCAATTTTTGCATCATCAGCATATAGAGTTTTAAAAGATAGATTTGAAATATTGTCCGCAATGTCATTCACATATAATATAAACATTAATGGGCCAAGTATTGACCCTTGGGGTACACCAGATCTAACAGGTAGTTTAGTAGACATGCTACCGTGAATTAATACTCGCTGGTATCGATTACTTAGATAACTATGGAACCAGTTAAGCAGCGTCCCATTAAAACCGAAAGTCTGAAGTTTATGTATTAAGAGATGATGCGGAACTGAATCAAAGGCTTTTGTAAAATCAAGATATATAACGTCAGTTTGGCCACCAGAGTCTAAAATTTTTGATATTTTGTCGTAAAAGACATATAATTGAGATTCTGTTGAGCGTCGTTGGACAAAACCATACTGGTTGTTAGAAATTAAATCTCTGATTTCTAGATAAATTATGTTGCAGATAGCACGTTCAAAAATTTTGCTTAAAATACTAAGTAAAGATATAGGCCTATAATTTTCGCAATTAGTTCTATCACCTTTCTTAAAAATGGGACATATATTAGCCATTTTCCAGGAGTTAGGAAATATGCCAGCTTGCAAAGATATGTTTAACAGTTTGGTAAAAGAAGGTGCCAGTTCCTTAGCACAATTCTTTAGAAATACACCTGGAATGCCATCCGTCCCTGTCGCTTTGCTAGTGTCTATATTCTGTAATATAATGCGGACTTCAGCAACTGATAACTGTACAATTGATAGATTAGGATTAATAAAACTATTGATGGGAGGAAGGTTATCCGTATTATGGACGTGAGTAAAGTTTGAATAAAAGAAATTGTTAAAATAATTCGCTACAACTTCAGGTTCGTCTGAAGTATTACCCTGAAATTTCATTTCAGAAGGGATATGTTTACTTTTTGTCTTTGATCTTAAGAAGCTCCAAAACCTTTTGGGATTAGTCCTAATATCATCGAGCGAATCCTTAGTATATTTATTGTATTTTTGATCTATCATGTTCCGCAGACTGTTTCTGAGTCGACGGTATTTAGCCCAAGCACTCTGGGTGTTAATCCTCCTAGCCCGTTTGCTGGCAGTCTCTTTCTTTTTGCTCAGATTTATTACCTCACTGTCAATCCAAGGGGGAGAATTAATGTCACGAATAATGCGACGGGGTACAAATGTATTTAATGTTTCTTCCAATTTAGAGACCCAATTATCACAAATACGATTAATGTCGGGTATACCCACTGAGTCACTAACTGTGTCGATGAGATCAGCGTTAGTTAAATATACCTTCACCTTAGTCCAATCCACATTCCTATAGTCAAAAACTGATCGAGTCAGTTTATTATTTTTAAGGCCACTAGCCTTGATAGAAAAATTTATAAGGTAATGATCCGATGGAAATAGGTCCTGTTCAACATCTATATCCGTAATTAAATGGGGTGATGTAGATAATATTAAATCTAATCTGTTACCATTTTGATGGGTTGAGCACATAACTATATGTTTTAAGCAGAATTCTTGGAATATATCATAATAGTACCAGTAGTTATTATTATCCGTAAGCGGAACATTCAAGTTCAAGTCAAAGTCTGGTAAATTAAAATCACCCATAACAAGAATGTTGGAGAAACCTTCTTCTCGTATACGACGGAGACAGGTTTCTAAATTTTGCGGACATTCCACAGAGTTATCAGACGGTGGTCGGTAATAAGTCAGAAGAGCTATCCTCGGGAGTTTAGGAATAATGATTTCAACAATAATGATCTCATTATGTCGATCATTCTGTACCATTAGATCAGGTCTCAGTTTTGAATAAATACTCGTGTGGATAGCTGTTAAAACGCCACCGTACCCTCCGCGATCCTTTCTATAAATATTAAAATCAGCTTCAGGTATTATTTCACAGTTTTTGATATCTTCTGTTAACCACGACTCGGTTACTGATATAATTTTTGCTTGTTTTAATTCGACGAGTGATTGAAAATCTTTTAATTTATTATGATTTTTTGAAACCGACTTTAAACTTCTAGTATTAAGTAGAAACGCATTTATATAATTAGATGGGCCTGGATTACGCTCTATATCTCCGCTGAGTAACAAGAGTGTAAATAACCAATACAAAATTCCCACCCTACACAGAAAACTGATTATAAGGTAACCATTGAGAATTATACCAGGCTTACCACGACCCCGATATGTACCAATACGTTTGATTTGAGACCAAAGACTTGCAAACTGTTGTGTTTAACCCTTTCAATCCTGAATTTACCATTGTCATCTTCATCCACTACAAGCCGCGAATTGCTGCCGCAATTCTCGACTTGTAGTGGATGAAGATGACTTGATGTGGTTTAAAAAATAAAGAAAATTACCACGTATTGGTAAACAAGTTTCATGGTAATTTTCGTTCTAAAACCCTTAGTTGTGGCAAAATTAAGTATATTTTCAGGGATGTAAAATGATGCTTTAATGCATTGTGGGGGCTTAAAGGGTTAAAGACCCATTTCATTCCCAATAGCTTTGATTTGATCGGCTAATAAAACAGATTGAGAACGACTTTAGTCGTGCTTAAGCGCTTCAAGGGTTAACTCTTATGCTGCCGAATGGTTTCGGACAATCTTTCATTCATTTGAAGCTGTAATTCCTGACATAATTTCCAGCTCCAAATGAAGAAAAATAATTATATAAATATGCAAAAATATAATATATCTTCGAAATGTAATTAATAGATTATCATCTAAAAAAGTAGCGATTCGAGTTGAATTTATTTGGTCTTGAAAACGCATAAATGCGATTCCGGCAGCATAAGGGTTAAAGGGGACACAGAGAGTGGCTTTTGACTGATGGGGATCACACAGGTTGATCCGTGCTTCAGGACGCCATCCTCATCCCACCGCGATCCGCGGATTGCCCCGCGTCAGCTCTCGGTATCACGACCTTCGCTAATTCCGCGTCACTATTATACGCCATATTGATGGCTTCATCACCTTTAATGGCCGCTAAATACTCAACAGACGACGGCACAGTGTCAGTCCAATGCCTGCGACGCCGGCCTGACATTCTGTCAATGCCTCTCAGCAACTGGTCAGTGTGGATAAATTTGATGTTCTCAGAAGATTGTCTCATTTCACACTGGTGACTAAGAAGAGACACGCGTGCAATAATTAGACTGCCATGAGAAAACAAGCAGCAGTAACTGCTTACACGATAAGAGGGCAGTTACTGCTGTTTGCCATACTGTACGGCATCATTGTTCGTTCTAGAGCTTATACATGCTAGGAAAACAGGGAGCATCAATTGGCCCACATTCTCGTACACGTTACGATATATCGTGGGCTTCGGATTTGTCGAGATGGCCATCTCGACAAATCCGAAGCCCACGATATATCGTAACGTGTACGAGAATACTGACGCAAAAACAGTATTTCTTGTTTTATAAAAAATGGTATCTGGTTACTAGAAAAGTAAACAGTGACTACCTTTTGGTTTTGCAACGCAGAATACATCTGCTGTCTGGTGATGTCTATTTGGCAATACTAAAAGCATATAATATTATTTGTAGAAAAGTCAGACTTGATATATCATGTGATCATTGATTTATACAACAATACATTAATATATCAATACATTGCGTATTAGATTATTCAAACATGTCATAAGGATTCAGTAAACACAAAACATAAATTTTGTATATCATTTGTACAATGTTAGGCCAACGTCGAAAACGTGGGGCCGACGTTGCATAAATGTTATGCAAATGTGTTGTGTTTGCTGTGGGCTCAACTACGTACCATTTTTTTTTAGTGTTTCACATACACTCTAGTTATAACTTTTATATAATACTGTTGGTATCTATGCTTTCCAGAGTGTCTTTTTTGTTAATTTTTGTAGTAATACCAGTTATTTTATCTCTGTTTTTTTGTGCGGGAAACATTTACATCTATCTCGTATAGTATTTTTAACATGCCTATTTATTTTAATTATTTTGAAGCATTTAATACGTATATTTACACCATTTCCTACTTTATCATATTATGCACCGTATATTATAAAGTAGGCTACTGTTAATTTTACGCATAAGTCTACATAGACTTCCCGTCGTCAATACATATCTGTCATTAATCTTTTTTATATTATCGCATTAACTCTGGATGGCAGTCGACTACTTTGTTCCTGTGACCATTAAGCCCATGATTATTCTTGGTTATCATTGTTTTACATTGTATTTAGAGCAGTATACACGGTTAATCGCTAACAACGACTACACTTCTTTTATTACCTCTCAGCATTACAAAACATGGTCAGGAGGAAAATGTGAACTTTGAAATGTACAGGAATTGACCATGTTTGGTCCCGTAATTTTCACTCAGTTGAAGTTGTGGATCGCGGTAGCGATCCACAACTTCAAGTGAGTGAAAATTCTAATAATTTAGGATGGCACTCAAGTTGTCATACTGCCAGCCAAGAGGTTAAAACATAAAACCAATCGACCTAATGAGTATTCAGGTATAGAAAAATAATATGTCATCACTGTCGCCTCAGTTATCCAGCAAACACGAGACCTTGAGCCAATGTTGTTTAAATGTTGGCCCGACATGTCGTGTTTGGTTGTCAGGTTGCTACTCACGGCTGCCCAGCTGTAGAGGACAGGTCTGGATGTCCATAGGGAAGTTCTCCAGGTGCATGGGGCAGCTCGCTTTGATGGTCAATCTGCCAACAGCAATCTTCACAGTTGACGATAAAATGATAAATCTGATTGATAAATTACAAATAATGGCACAAAGAACGGTCCAAATTAAAGTCGTGTTTTACATTTTTTGTATTAGCACAATAAGTAACACCTTTTAAACATGGTAAAGATAGAACGTGATATCAATCAACAACATTTCAAAATCGTTGACTTCCACTTTGTCAAGTCTGAATAATCTTCATTCACTTGAAGTTATGGATCGCGTCAGCGAGACACAATTTCAAGTGAGTGAAAATTCCAATTAAAGTGGTTAAAGGGATAATTTATAGAGTTTAAATATGTACCCACTTGACGTTGTGTCTCGCTATACCTCGACCCACAACCTAACCTTATCAGACTGGTAAAACTTACAAGTTTTCATAATAAACACAATTTTGTTTCAGAATTATGCCAGCCTAACACATTTGATGCTCATTTCGTCTTCAGATTTTCTTATTTGAAGAGCAAAAACGACAACAACCATTTAACCCTTTACCCTCCGGTCCCGCATAATATTCGTGTTTTTGTCATTTTTTTATTAGTACATCAATCAACAAGATTTCAAAGTAGTTGACCGCCCTTTTGTGAAATCTGTATAATTTTCATTCACCTGAAGCTGTGGATCGCGCTAGCGAGACACAACTTCAAGTGCGTGAAAATTCCAATTAAATAACTTGGCAGTCAAAGGGTCAACTCTTCTTTGCCCAAATTTTCCACAAAGTCGTCCTAGAACCCAAGTTTATTTTTCGTAAATCGTGATGTAATATTTCAACTAGACCCTCATAATTAGCAACGATTAGACGCAGTATGAAAATCGCATTATTGCGAACTTGGGCGGCAACAAATGATTCGCATATTAGTTAATATAATTTAAATTGCTCAGGTTAAGTAAAAAAAAATGTTATGTTGCTTAACGGAATATTGAATGTCTGAAATTTCAACCCATACGAGATTGTGTCTCGCTATCGCGACCCACTACATGGATTATGTATTTGTTATATTTCTGCCAGATTATTATGGGGCTCAAACTTAAAGGACTCCTATCAAACTTTCATCGTGTCTAATCGCGTTCTGACCATCAGATCATGTCAAAACCATCAGGTTTAAACACAATCTGCACAAAATTTTTCATTCTTTTTATTTTTAAATATTTAGAAAAAACAATTATTAGAAAAGAAAGCGACTAAAATTAACATTATAACCCCTATCTATTTGTATAGCATTTGAAACATTTTTAAACAAATTCAACTAAGTCAGGCAATATGTTGATTTTAAAAGAAATATAGGTAAATACATATAGGTAAATACATTTGTCAAGTAATTCAATAAAACAAAACAAAATTGGTAGCCTACTTTGTATGATTTCTACCAATTATTGTCTATACTTTTGAAAAATATGTTACACGACTGAACACGTGTAGATGGGTCACAAATTGACAGGTTGGTGACGTATTATGCGCCATTATATAATAATAATATATTAACCCTTTCAGCACGGCGACCGGCTTTAGACGTCAGAATCTGACGTCTATAGACGTCAGATTCTGACGTCTAAAATCGATCCCTTCACTGAAAACAAGTATAATTGCCGTAGACCCATAACATATGTGTTCAAGTGAAGCGGAAAGAACTAACTAAGACATGTGTGATAATTTCAAATTGACAAAACCCTTTGGTCTCCATTGTTTATAAAAAATATTTCATAGATGTACGGGTTAATGTGACTCTGCTGTGATGGACTACAACGTTTTATGCAATAAATTGTATTCAAAATAACACGCAAGTGCAAAACCAAATGGACACTGGGTCTAAAAGGGCTGACTATAATGGTAATAAACACCACGCAATCTGCCGTGCAAAACCAAAAGGCAGTAACTGCTTCCTTCTCAAGTAGCAGGCGCTGCCTTTTGGCATTGAAGCGCTGTGCCGGAGCTTGACCACACCTCATTTAGTAGAGTAGTCTCTATGGATCCAGTGTAATTTGTTGGGGGGGGGGGGGGGAGACGTCACCGTGAGCAGGTGGGACTTCTTGCCATTGAAGAAGTGCATAATTTAAATTTTCACCCACAAAAAGTTGTGTCTCGCTACCGCGACCCCCACCTTCAAGAGGGTGAAAATTACTCGTATTTGTTTTTTATTTGAGATCAACCATTTGAAAAACTTGATGTTCAAACATACATTTCGTTTCCAATAATTGCGATTTAAACGGTTAATGGTTAATGGTTAATACCATGGAATCAACACGACTATAGTCGTGCTTAGGGGTCTTGTCAAGTCGAAAAAATGTAAAAATACGAGAAAAACTTGGCGGTGGGTGGTCTGTTATATTTTGTTTTTTTGTTTATGATTAAAAAAATGGAAGGGGGTGGGGTCAGGCCAAACGAATTTTTGTTTTTTTTTCAACTTAACAAGACCCCTTAGCGATGTAAGGCTTCGCCCAATGTAGGATACATTTCGAGCCATCGTCGGACCTACATTGGTTGTTGTTGTCTGGGCTGGCTCACCTCATGGAGTAGAGGATCCTGCCGTCTCTATGTATCCGGAGTAGTTTATTAGGCGTGGTCACAGTGTGAAGGTAGGACTTCTTGCCGTTAAAGAAGTGAGTGTCCGGCATCCAAAGTCTGTCCAGGATGTTGACGGCCACCACCAGCTTGTCACTGGGTCCTGAGAACTCCAGCCGTCTGTCCACCCAGCTCTGACGGAAGTAGCAGTCCATCTGGTGCGCCTGTCAGAAAAAAGATATGTCCTGCAATTACTATGCAAAGGCACCTGCCCACGTGAAAAAAACAGTTATTGCTGTTAGTGGGGGCAGAAAAGAGGGAAATCGTGCATACTAATGATACAAGTACCAAAATTGGCATGCTTACTAACAAAGGTGTACTAAACAATTTTGTCCGACTGGCCACCTGAAAATCCAAGATGGCGGCAATTTTTTTCAAGATGGCCGCCAAACGAACCTCTAAATAACAGTATTTATCATAAATAGGTAACTATTTGGCCGATTCAATTAATTTTTGTGTCAAATTATAGGCCTATGTTTTAGGCATGCTGATTTTCTTTTTACTATTTTTAAAATCAAAGAAGGCGTCCCTTTTTTTTAAATTGCAGCCAAATGTATTTCAAAACACGGGTTTTCTCATAAAAAATGATCTAATTAGGCGATTTATGAGATATTTTTGTCAAATAATGCTCAGTAATTCTTCAGCGATGATCAGTAATTCTTAAAATCTGAAATTGTGTCATTTTTTTAATATGGCTTACAAATGTACTTTTAAATACGATCATTCTCATAAATATCAATCTATATTTAGCCGGTTTCGGTTATCCTTATGGCCAATTTCATGTTTTTAAAACCAGCTGAATTCATAAATAGAGCTACAGCACTAATTAAATACAATATTATTACCAGTAAAATGTATAGAACACTGTTAATAACAATACTCATGACATTGAGCACATATATACATGAACGGAATTAAGTTCAACGCTTTGTAACTAATGTCATTTGCCACAAAGAAAGATATGTATTACAATAAAGATGCAAACAGCAGTAACTTGTCTTGCGGTCCCAGTCAACATTAAAAAGAATCTCCAGACCACCAACATCACCTATATATCGTTGTGTATATGTTCTATGTTTGAAAGTTCGAATAAATAAATGACTACGTCTATCAATCTTACTTGAAAAGTAAGCATATGCTGCATTGGTTGACCAACAGGCTCAAAGAACGAGTCAGTTAGTGAAAAACACGTGTCAGGTCTAAAGACGTCAGATTCTGACGACTAAAAACGATCCCCGGACTGAACGAATTAAAAAAGTCATAATGGCCGTAGACCTATAGCATATTATGTATTCAAATAAAGCGATAAGAGCCAACTAAGACATTTATGATGATTTAAAATTGAAAAAACCCGTTGGTCTCCATAGTGTGTACAAAAATAATTCCGCGCTGCAATGGTAAAATCGCGTCAGCGAGACACAGCTTCAAGTGGGTGAAAATTTAGATTGAATAATTTGGCGGTTAAAGGGTCAACCCACTACAAGCCTAACTGCGACTTAATTAGCCGATCACATCACTGATATTGCGAATGAAATGTGTGTTTAAACATCAAGATTGTCAATTTCTTTGTCACAAGTTAAGCAAGCAAGAAATGATTTTCACCCAGTTGAAGTTGTGGGTCGCGGTAGCGACACACAATTTCAAGTGGGTGAATTTTTTTTCCTAATGTAAAGTTAGGTTAAACCATATTTAGATATCGTCAAAAAAATATTTTGAATACACGGGGTACATTTCAGGCCTATGAAACATAATGAGTTGTGAATGTATTTATTGTATTAATTTGAATTAGTTCACTAGTGAGTGATGATTTTTGGGGTGTAACACATTGGGGAAGATGCGTAGAGGTGTGCTCGTTTGATTTACATACAGGTATCTACCTGCATGGACTAGTTCAATGATATGTGGTAATTAGGTCAGTTATGTGGCAAAGGATACATATTTTTATTTTATTTAGCTTTTGACCAATACATACATTTAATACAGATACCCACGTGTAGGCCTACATATTATATCATTATAATATATGTACAACATTGATCGTGTAACTCTATAACATGCTTTATAAGCAAGCTAGGCAGCAAAGTTCTATATTCACTAACTTAATAGTCATATAATTATATTAGTACAATTATATCATATATTAGACCATTTACCACATAAAAATACATGCTGGTGTTTTCTACTTGTTTTACTCTCATGAAAAGGCATAATAAACTAGGGCGGGGGCCCTGGTGCAGTGGTTAAAGCCGCCTGCTTGGAAAGTCGGAGATCGCGGTTTCGAACCCCACTCTGGCCTTCATGTTTCATGGAAGAAAGACATTCGTAAAATATTAAATATTGTGGGGAGCCTCCGTGAACGAGACCGGCCTCTGACCGCCAGAGCTTGATTTTCGAATACTGAATACACAAAGGTGGCCTAAAACCCTATTCAATTCATTTTTACAAAATAAAACTTTTCTATATTGCCATGTCTTGCGCTCGCACTACCTCCCACCCCACCCCCTGAATATTGAAGCTAGATATCGGTCCTTGAATGTTATACTGTATTAGACTAGGTTATTTTTCAAGAAAGTACAAGACCGGAGGCAAATCGTGTTAATTTATAGCATAAAGTGTTTTAGGGGTAGTTTGATATACTGAACCCGAATTTGCTGTATGCCAAGCGTGAAAATGCCTCAAAATGTCTAAAAATAGAGAAATTCTATATCTTAAATAAAAACACGCAAGTTGGCTAAGACCTAAGAATATGATTTTTATATATGGGTAGCACACAAATAAATCATTATTTATAAAAAAAAATAGAAAATTTCCAACATTGCCGCCTCCAAAAATCGAATCTATCACATTAAAATAAAAATCTTTCACATGATGAGATCGTCAGTTTCTATCGTATACCATCTCTGTGAAACGCTCACCATTTAGCGTCTAATAATGACAGCTGCGACTAAAATTTTGACTTCATTGTAAGACTTTGTATGTAACATTTTGTAAGAAATTACTTGAGTTAGTTTGCTGCTGATTGCACATGTCGACTCAAGCACGTTCATCATAAACGTTTTGGCAATTATTGCTAATTATTTTGGAGTTATACATACACCAATGCCTCAATTTGAATGTTTCCGCAACTACAACGTTGGCATAGACAACCTTTTTTACAACGACATGAAGTAATTTCCTTGCAAGAGACTGGGTGGTAGAGATAATAGCCGTGGTAATATACTGCCTTCTGGCTTTGCAGTGAAGTATTGCTAAGTGTCATGATGCATGTGATCTTATTTCAGTGAGTGGGGGGGGGGGGAACATGACATATGCCTCGTTACAGACGCTTGCTTGATAATGATAACGCATTGTGTGAAGCTTTTCTGCATCTGACGTTGGCGGCAGAGTCGTTTGTGCATGGCCTATGCAGAAAAGCCTAACTCGGGTTTTGTTACAACATGTCTGACATACCATAATTTACAGATGATTTGTCCTGCTGAAGCAGCTGTAGTTTCTGTTAGATAACCATTGCTTATGCTTATTAATCAATTTTCTGAAAGAAGTTATCGGCCTCCTCAATAGATAGGCCTACCAATATGCGAATATATTGCAATTGGAAATACTTTGGAGCTTCAGTTCTACTAGGTCTTATATAAAGGTATGTGTGAGTTGCATTGTATCAATGTAAAAGTAGTATTGAAGTTAGCATGTAAGTATGAAAAAGATCCGCTTGATTGTCTTCAAGTGCCAGAAGTCCATATCTGTCTGATGAAAGATGAACGAATGGATCATTATCTATTTTACGACCTAACGTTAACTACCAGCTGTGTCATGGCAAATGTCTTAGTTTTTTAATGTGTGTTGTCAGCTCTAGATAATGTATGTATGTTCACATAGTCGTTTTTCTATAGTCTTCATTTGCTGCCGTCTAAAATATTCTGCTCTAAGTCACAAACAATATGGTTTCTCTCTAGGTGCAGGAGTCTTTCCTTAGAGCAGAGCACTATGTTATTTAGTATATATCAGTTGTATATGGGAACATGTCATGATTTTTCAAAGATACAGTTAAGATGATCATAATCATCTTTATCCAACTTACTTCCTGTGCACTCACTGTGAGTGTAGTAATCATTTTGACCGTATTGTATTATGTTCATCAATGCTTTTGATCTGCGATAATTCTCAGATTATATGATAACTGCCATATACAGTCAGTGCATAATGTTTTCCGGCTATACCTACTAAGCCAACACTCATTTGCGTTTAGTCATTCAGTACTCTGGTCAACTCAAACTTTATTAAAACGTCGATTGCTGCATGTTCTTTGAAATTACTACAAAGTGACACAGAGGAGGATGTTGACCTTTGTCGTGTTGGCATAGACAAAATTCAGCGTTTGGGTCATCAAGCGATAATATGTGTCAGGACTTACTCCTTCGCTTCTGAAATTCTATATTTGTCCGTTGTTAGTTTTTCAACCAGCTGTACAATGTATTCAACACCAACAGATTTGCTGATATCTGAGAATTCATCTTTTATAATACACTCTAACAATATAGGTTCTTTAGAATGAACCCTTTAGTACTATTACCATGCAACCCCTGGAGAGCCCTTGCAGGGTTCTCCTGGGGTTTTATGGTAATAGTACTGAAAGGTTTTTTTTAAAGAACCTATATTGCTCAGAGTGTAGCATCAAATTTGTCCAGAAAATAATAGAGCTGTGGGAGTAGCAGCTTGCAGTGTGAGTTTTTCAACCCTACGTGCATACCTTTTTGCAGTCATAGCATTGTTATGCGGTTGTCACTAATATAAATGTCATTAAAATAAATTCACACATGTATTACAGAGCTTTACATGACACCAGACGTGAATATAGCCACACGTGAACGATTCCCCCATATACCACCATCTCACAGTCTCATCTCCTTAGCCGAAAGATGAGACTGTCCATTAGTGCATAGTTCTCAACCAGATATCCCTCCTGATTCTTCCTGAACATTCTATCCAGACACCAGCCATCTTGTGAGTCACATAGCTTACGCGAGCTGACTGATCCAAAATAGTCCCAGGTGTCAGCCCAAGCAATTCCTATGTTTATATTACCCATTTCTGAGTTGCAGGCACAGAAATATCTAACAGGTTTCAATGATAGAGGCAGACATGTCATCTCGTTAGAAACATCTTCACAGCCAATGTTCAGCTCTCCAGCAGGGTAAGGATTAGTTGAGTTGACAGACCCAATTTTCTGGTAGTCCTCTTGGTCGGTCAGAGTGCAAGGTAGGCCTTGATATGCAGTTGTGTTCACGTCACGACATGGTGGATTAGACTGATGGAGAATAAAACCTCTCATGGCTGCTTTCTTATGAAAAACACTTCCCTCTACCATAAAGACAAGATATAGAACTCTCCACATAGTTCTTCTATTGGTAAATTATATTGCTTGAATGATAATCAGATTCTAGAGTGTATATGGCTGACGGCTTAACATAAGGTATCCCTCTGTATATAGGCCTAGATATGAGCGAGCGCTGTATTGATTTGAGGGAATACTAGAAATAATTCAGTGAAATGAGCTAAGGAAATGGGTTTTGACAGCTAAGAAGATGACGCAAGCACCTTTATTATTAATAGTCAACGTGCTGCAATACATAATTCACCATGACAGAAGAAGACATGGTGTTATGGTTGTGTTATTGTCAACATTGGTGTCATCGATTGGCATCCAAGAACAACTAGTCTGTTTGGCTGGAAACCATGACTAATTTATACAAGTTGGACATGGACAGAGCCGTGTCCAGGGGGTGGGGTGTCTATGACCCCCTGCATGACCTATGACTATGACCCCCCCAAAATGCGTTTTACTGTAGGAATATTATACAATAAGGGTAGACAAAAACATATCAATAAAACAAGTCAATTTTACCTCTGAATTATGCACCATTTCACGCCTTGATTTTTATAATTTTTCGGGGGAAGCCACGCGCCTATTACGAGATGGCCGTCCTGAACCCCCTCTTTGTCTTTGTCTGGATACGTCCCTAGTTGACGTAATCAATTAAACATGTATGGAATGACATATTGCACGGTTCCAACAAAATTTAAAGAATAAAAAAAAATCATTACCAAAATGGGAAGTATTTATAACCTAAATCTTGCGCAAAGTGGCCACAAATCAGTGGCGGATCCCGAATTTGAAAAAAATAGAGGCGCCGGGGGTTTGGGAGCTTGCACCCAATATGTTTTGGTTAAAAATAAGTCGATTTATGTGACTTTTAAAGGAAAATTACTAAATTTATCCTGAGTTTGCTTAAATATGTTTAAAACTAAGGCGTTTTTCCTGACAATTGTTACTGGAAAAGTCACAATTTTACTCTAGTTATAAAATGAAAAGGAAATCACATAAAGTACGTACTTTCCAAGTAAGCAGTTATGCGTAGTTACTTGTGCTTGTATTTGTATCATATATGAGTGATCAAAGTTGCAGAATACAAAATGAAAATATGGAATATAATCTGACTGCTGTAGATGATTGGGCACACTTAATTTTTCTAAATAAATACGCTATAATTATTTTGATAATTTCAGATCTATTGTTCCTTAATGGATTCTTTTCTCGGTGGCTCTAAGACATTAACCCCGCCACTCACCAGGCACAGGTGGCCCCCACAAAAATGTCAAACTCATCAAGAGTACACAAAGCCCTCATCAACCAAATTGACGCAGTGTTTCAAATCAACGAGAAATCTGTCACTGCCAAGCTGCGTGTTGCCAGGCTACACATTGGCATAGTGTTGAAGGTAGGGGGTGGACCAGAATACTTTTTGTCAGTCGTGAAATAAGTCGTCGCCTTGAATATGAAAGGGTGTATCTGCCACTTTGTAAAGTAACAGGTACACCCTTTATATCCAAGGCGACGAGGTATGTGCGAGGACAGGCGAAAATAATGTCATACCTCAAGCCAAACAAACACGACACGTTCACCCAATGTTGGGACAATTCCGGCCCATTGCCTACAGCGCTGGTCCAGCATTGTACCAAAATTGGTTAAACGTCTCGTGTTTGTTCAGGAGTACACAACAAACACGAGACGAAAAATGAAGGCGGTGATTGGCCGATATCATCATGTGACCAGCTGAACCACTCTTCGATTGGTCAGGGCGTCAAATATGTACTACAGCTGGACCTCTGGGGCGTGCAAATGTTGTACCTGCACCTCTCAAAAATGTGTGATATTATTTCATGTGGCCATTTTACACCTCGTAAATGAAATGAAATGAATCGGGCTTTAGGCCACTTTTGTGCACATATAGGCTAAACTGGGCCATGCGAACCTCCTGAGGATGGTGAGATGATTGAGATAACACTGTACTTCAGACACAGGATTTAAAATTCGAACCCTGGCGGTCTGAGGACGAGCACGCTACCTCTCGGTCACGGAGGTACCCCACAATACTGCATTTCACTGGCGTGAAAGGCAGCTAACCACTACCCTAGGGCCCCCGCCCTTTACACCTCGTACTTTGGGCGATTCCCGCACTGAAAGAATTAACAATTTATAATGTATATAGACCAAAAACATAGGTATTCAAATGAAGCGGAAAAAGTTAACTAATACATTTAAAGTAGGATTTCAAATTGAAAATGTTTGTTCTCCTTGGTTTATACAAAAACCTTCTAGCGTTGTAGGGGTCAAGTGGTATTTTATTTAACCTATGTCACACGCATTCGTCTGGGGAAAAGAAACGTCGGGCGGCGCGATGGCGGCCACGAAATGTCGCCTGATGTCAGACGTGGAGCGTAAATCACCTTGTGCCTCCATTCTCTTGAAAGCCAAAAAGCAGTAACTGCTTACTTGAAAAGTAAGCGGCTGCTGCTTTTTGATTTTGCACGGCACCGCTGTCCACAGCGACAGCGCGGTAAAAAAACCACAGGGATTCCAGGGATAAATTTCTCACATCGTTAGGAGATCACAGGGATACAGCAGGGACTCGACTGGAATATGTGTGAACTGCGAGATCCAGATCCAATCCCTAAAAGCCAACTGACGCTCTGCGGTCAGCTCGATCCTTTAACTCTTTAATCGCCGGTACCGATTATATTGTTTTTTTACATTTTTATTAGCATATTGCATATCAGCTTTTTAACAAGTCTGCCTAAAGATATAAAGTGGCATAAATCAGCAAGAACTTAAAAATAGTTGACCTGCATTTTGTGAAATCTGAATAATTTTCACTCACTTGAAGTTGTGGATCGCGTCAGCGAGACACAACTTCAAGTGGGTGGAAATTCCCATTGAATAATTTAGCTGTTAAAGGGTTACGTTAAAAAACTGCCAAAAATATTCAGCTTGATCTCCATAACTAATGATTTTTTTTTTACTATATTAGAGGCCCCACCCAATATTTAAAATTTCGGTTCACCTTTTGCTCTGGTTATTAATTCCATGGATGTAGGCTATTAGTTTCAATATGGTTAAAATATGAAATATAAAATAGAAACAACGATTGTACGATTTAGACTGCCGCGCAAGGTGTACGTGAAACATGGATTATATGCTTGCAGAAAGTTATTACAAAATTGAAGTGACGATATATATGCCAATATTTCCTGTATATTTTGAATTGCAAACTTGTCACGCATGCAGTATTCTGTGAAACGCAGTGACGTCACTCGGTGAAAACAAGGTTATATAACAGCCCCTCTCCCATACTTCATTCTGTGAAACGCAGTGACGTCACTCGGTGAAAACAAGGTTATATAAGACCTCCCCCATACTTCATTGTATTAGCCAGCTCGGTGAAAACAAAGGAGGTCAAGGTCATAGAGTTTCACAGAATTCAAGCCAGACACAAGAAGACAACAACCACCCACCCATCCACCGTTTTCAAATCTGACCCTTATCCTGCTAATTTAATTTATTTAAATTTTAACTCACTTGAAGTTGTGTATCGCTACCGCGACCCACAACTTCAAGTGGGTGAAAATTACTCATATTTGTTGAATTTGAGACAAAATATTTGCAAAATATTGCTGTTTAAACGCTCTTTACAATCTC
Organism: Flabesymbios commensalis; assembly: GCA_964017125.1. NCBI lineage: Eukaryota > Metazoa > Annelida > Polychaeta > Terebellida > Flabelligeridae > Flabesymbios > Flabesymbios commensalis. The sequence goes on from OZ024913.1 coordinate 19,861,332, forward strand.
AGTATCATTTGTTTGATTTGCTTATGAAATGGATTAAAAACGACTATAGTCGTGATCAGCAGGCAAAGGGTTAACACTGAGATTATCGACCTCTGGCAACCAAAGTGGCGCAAGTACCACTCATGTGAGTAGCTCATGCGACACGCTGCAGGAGGGGGGCATAGGCCTACAACTGATATTAACCCTTGTCCTGCTGACCACGACTTTTGTCGTTTTTAACATATTTTATTTGCGATTAAATCACTGTTTTTGGTAATTAAATGACTGTTTAGACATCAATAATTGTTCATTTTTGGTCTCAAATTATTCAAATATAAGCAATTTTCAACCACTTGAGGATGTGGATCGCGGTAGCGAGACACAATCTCAAGTGGTTGAAAATGTAAATAAATTACCTTGGCAGGATTAGGGTTAATGTCACCACGTTTTGTGCTGTATTTTAAAATGCCAACGTTAAGCCTGTTAACCCTTTAACCGCCAAATTATTCAATATGAATTTTCACCCACTTGAAGTTGTGTTTCGCTGACGCGATCCACAACTTCAGGTGAGTGAAAATTATTCAGATTTAACAAAATGGAGGTCAACTGTTTTCAAATATTGCTGATTGATGTCACATTGTATCTTTAACATGTTTAAAAGGTGGTACTTAATGTGCTAATAAAAAATAAAAACCCGAATATATGCGGCACCGGCGGTCAAAGGGTTAAGACCAGTGACAATAATAGATATCAATCCAGCTTACCATATCTATTTCTGAGATGGGACCCATGCTGCGAATATTCATGTTCACATCCACTAATGTTGGTGGACCTAGAAGTATACCAGAAAACAAACACTTTATTGTAGATTATTCGGCGTATGCCTATTTACATGTATATTTAAACACACCACTACATTATTTGCTTTGTTCGAACACTACATTCTAAGCCGGGAATTGAGAGTTATTGTTAATCAGAATAAAAATCTTTGCTCTACGACCATTATAAAGCACTTTTCTCAGAAGCAAGTACAAGTTTTTGGCTGTTAGCGAGACAAATTGCACTATAAAAAAACTGTCAAGTGCGTTTACCAGCAAATATTACTAAATAACATTTAGCAAATCGTACCGGTAAGCTCACTTAACGTGTTCTTGCAAATAATACAATCACAATATGGTAAGCACCCTTAACATGATTTTACAAACATCAACAATATTAATGTTGTGCAAAAATATTCAGATACATGGTTGTGGTCACCCTTTCTCAGATATCTTAATCGATATCCATGATTTCTGTAAAAATTCGCATGATTCAATAAGAAGGTAAATTCGTTTTCCACAAAATACTGTGATATTGCACTTGAACACTATTCGCAAATACTAGTTACTAAACTTTTAAAATGCGCACAAGGCATCCTGCGCGTCTTAGATATGATCACTCAACTTACTTTACCAAACACGCAACAGGTTATTACACGTAGACATTTAATTATTGACACACGTCCCCTTTGATATGAAAGGTGTATGTCACTTTACTAAGTGGCAGATACACCCTTTTATGACCCTTTATGTCACTCAGTTAAACGTATTTATAACATGCACTGTTAGAGATTCCTCATATTTTTCATCGCATCTCTGATTAACGCATTAACCTTATTGAAAATTTCACCTTCTCAAATATGTGCTTCACTGACGCGATCCACAACTGCAAGTCGGGGAAAACTATGTCGAGCTGTCAAACTGGTGGCGAAATATTTTAAAATTTTGCTAACGCAATTCACATTTTGTGTTGAGAAGGTGCCATTTAAGACTGAATAAAACGATTTTAGTCGCCGTGATTGACGCTTATAAATAATTATGGTACAGTGTAAATAATGCTTGTGCTATGTAACACGTATTCACGTGATAAATCAGTGGGCCCCGTGTTCAAGTTCATCTTTGAAAGTACATTTATGTAGTGAATAATATTATTAACCCGCTAAGCAACACTAAAGTCGTTTTTATATGTTATATTAGCAGGTTAAAGCACATTTATTGGGAACAAAACATCAAAATCTGGGAATCTTTAGTTTAAAGTTGGACAAATATGAGTAATTTCCACGCCCTTGTGGATGAAAATTATTCTATTTAGCACTTAGAGTCATTTAACAAAACTTTTGAATCGTCTCAGAATTTAGCCCATGGGATCTATAACGTACTCATAATCACTTCTGTCCTGCAACGGCAAACAGCAGAAACTATCTACTTTTCAGTAAGCATTTAATACTTTTCTCGTTGCACGGCAGTCTTGACCTGCACTCAAACCTACTTTCGGGCCCATTGTATACAGACTGGACCGCTGGGCCAGAATGATGAACCTCCAAGATGAAGTTAATTGAACATTCCATTCCAGCATTCATTGCTGATCCTTTATGTTCCCACCGGGATCAGGAACTCACACTGCCATCCAAAGCCAGAAGGCAGTAACTGTTTACTTTTCAAGTATGCAGTTACTGCCTTTTGGCTTTGCACGGCATCGCAGCATCACACTAGCTATCCAACTTGAGCATTCTTCTCCACCCCCTCGCATGCGACTAATTGGTTAAGTTAATTTCCTCTCATTTAGATGAGCTAATTCCTCTTCTTCGATGTCAACCCTGGTGATACGACAAAGCTCTATAGCGTTGAACTGCGTTTTATATTCGCTACATTGAATTGAGTTATGTGGTGAAGTCTGTCCTATGGTACAAATTAGGATGTTTGACATTACAGTGCAGTATGCACCGCCCTCGAGAAATATGGATCCACCACACGCATTATACATACTGCAGTTGCAACTAGCCTGTGATCAATTTTGATTTACTCTGTGAAATATGAATCTATTTGCCTTAAATTTTTCAAAACATAGGTCCACAAAAAATGACACCCTTGCTACAACCCAGGACTCTGCTGATCTGCCTCTGACAGTAACTGAAATTATCTGAGACTAGGCCTACATACTGCAGCTTGTGCGATTGTGTCTAATCACTTATTTTCACCATGGCCTAGAAACATGTATGGATTCAAGTCCTGATAATTTTGCACAGAATCTCAAAATATATACTTCCTGAAAGCTTAATAGATCAGCAATACAGAGCACTTGAATTTTTTTTTATAATAAGTGACTATTTTTAAAAACATTGTCCGAAAGTATTAGAAGCACAGTACATCAATGTCATTGTCGAGGTGGATCCATATTTTTCAAGGGCGGTGTAGAGCGTAAGGGGAGAAATAGGTGCACGTAGTGTATTAATTAGCCCTTTAAACCCTCACGATGCTTTAAGGCATCATTTTACATCCATGAAAACAGACTTAGTTTTCCCAAAACTAGGGGTTTAGAATAAAAATTTCCATGAAACTGGTTTACAAATGCATGGCAAATTTCTTTAATTTTTCACCCACTTCAATTAATCTTCATCCGCTGCAAGTCGAGAATTGCGACAGCAATTCGCGGCTTGTAGTGGATGAAGATGACAAGGGTTAACCCTTAAAGCGGTAAAAAAATTTCATATAAACCATGTAGACCAAATTTTCCATTCGAAATCATCATAAATGTCTTAGTTAGCTCTTTCCGCTTCCTTTGAATACCTATGTCATGGGTCTATAGTCTTTATAAATATTATAACTCTCTTGCCGTGCGGGGATAGAATTTAGACTTCATATTATAATCTAATATATAATCATCATAAACGGCAAATAAATTTCTGTCAAATGTCTTAGTTTGCTCTTTCCGCTTTATTTGAATACCTATGTTATAGGTCAACGGCCATCATAAATATGTTACTATTTCAGCTTGGGATCGATTTTAGACGTCAGAATCTGACATTTACAGACGGCAGATTTTGACGTCTAAAGTCGATCCCCGCGCTGTAAGGGTTAATGCTGGGGCAGCGTCCTAGACATAAGTTATGACAACATTTGACGTATGTATATTCGTCGTCCCGTGTGCTCATTTGTTAAAAATAAGGAATAAAACTGGACGTATGCGTCTTGCCCGTGTGTGGACGCGTCCGTCAGCCCCGTGTGTGTGTCGTGGAGACAAGGGAGCACAATGAATAATTCACACCAAACTACTTTTTATTATCGTATTTTTCCTAAGTGAGCATTCGACCCAATGCTGTTGAAACGTTTGGTCGGAGAATGGAGTGTTGGCTCAGCGTTGCCGAAATGCTGACGGATATCTCGTCTCTTCCGGGTTGTTCCCATCGATCTCCAGTGAAGGAGGAAGGAGTGGGGGTGGGGAGGTCACATTGCAGAAAACAGCTTCAACTGATATGTCTCTCTGCGTGAGCAAAATGCTCTGTGAACATGATGAAGGCAGCCTCATTATACATTTATTCCTTGGGACCAATGGTTCATGCATATTTAACAGTTGTTTAATGACGATGGCATCCGATAACTTACGACTTTCGATGTCTTTTATCTGTTTATTTCTTAGAACTTCAAACAAGAGACATTGATGGAGAATTAGGCGCTAAATTGGCTATATTGTCATGATGTTATCATTAAAATTGCACTATAACTATTTTGTACCCACTTTAAGTTGGGCGTCACGGTAGCGAGACACAACTTAAAATGGGTAACAAATTAAATTATATGACTTAGAGGTTAATGGGTTAAATATACTGTTGTTCCTATTGCAATGTTGGCAGAATACGAGGCAAGTCAGATGGTCTCTAAGCCAGCATCGCATGTATTATGCGAATCCCCTGTGCCACTGGAAATTGAGATGGATCGAACTCGGATACCAACAGGGCGGCATCGCCAATTCCTGCTCAATGTGATTTTTTTATGCGTGTTTTAATTACACTCAAATCGTCATTGAATACTATATGACTATACCACACCATCGTGCACTTTTTCAATGGTGTACGTGCGATGCTTATTCCTACTGGGCATGCGACGTTGTTACGAAGTTGAATCAACTTCATTGACGTTGATTCAACGTCGCAGCAACGTCGTGTGCCCTGTGAGTTTGCACAATTAGATGATGATGCACCGTTATTATGAGTGACGATTGGTTTTCAGTGTCTTACAGTGCAATACGTTACCCTTTGTATCATTCATTGTTCAGATGGTGTTTAAAGCTAGAATTTCTAACGCCAATTCTAGCTTCAAAAAGAGATTTAAAAATAACCTGCATTCCAAAAAAATACGACTTTGTAATGCCCTAGTTTGATGTATACGTATTACTGCTATAAAATATCCGAGCAAGCACTAGACGCGGCACGAATGCTGGTTTAATTTTGGACCGTCGTCTGCAACGCTTGACCAGAATAAAACAACGTTGTGGCAATGTCTCCTGTTTGCCGGAAATCTTTACGTATAGGATAAAGCCCGAGGAGCTCTACATTCTTAGGACAGAGGCCGAAGGCCGAGACCTTTATCAAAGCTAAGAATGTAAAGCTCCGATAGTCTTAACTGACTTAAAACACATCCGACCATAATGAAAATCCCTCATAATCAACAGTTCAGTCGCGCCTGACTGATCATAGTACCATAGGCCTACCGTGATAATTGGTCTGTACTTGATGAACAATAACTTAGAATGTCGTGGTCGGACAAAGAAAATAATGTAGTGGTGTGTTTTAAATTACCACAAGGAGCGATTGGACCCTTTACAACGCTGAAATATGTTTGTATAAATCATCGAAACCAAGGTCTTTTTTAATTTGAAATAATCATAAATGGCTTAGCTAGCTCTTTCTGTTTAGTTTGAATACCTATGGTATTGGTCTATGGCCATTAGAGATATTGTAGTTCTATCAGTGCCGGACCGTCTTTATACGTCAGAATAAATACCACAGACGTCAGATTTTAACGTATGAAGACGGTCCCCGCTTTTCATACGTCATAATCGGTCGTCTACAGACGTCACATTCTGATGTATAGGCCTAAAGACGGTCTCCGCGTTGGGAGAATTAAAAGTGTTGATGATTTCTCACGGCTCGGGTCTATGACAAGCTATTATAACAGGGATGCAGCCTGTGTTGGCTCAGACTGTCGCCAGTTCGCCTGTCTCGCGTTGTAGACAATGTTAATCCAGAACGCCTGAGAGCTAGGATCACCACGCTCCGCTATGCTCCTGAATGGACAATGAGCCTCGGGGGTGCACCACGGATTCCGCTCAATGCACCTGACCCCCTCTAGGCAATACATCAACCTTATCATATTCAGAACTCAGGGGCAGACATTTTTTTAACAAAGTAGGTGTCAGGTTTGGTACACCCCATGTGACCACTAGGACCAGACCCACGCGTTCTGATCAAGTAGCTTCGACTGTGACCCAGCGTGGCACAACGTCCAACATGCTATAATTTATGATCATAAAAATTCTCAATATCTTAATTTGCTAAAAAATATTTGCAATTAGTGAGTACAATGAGTGAGTGAGTGAGTGAGTGAGTGAGTGAGTGAGTGAGTGAGTGAGTGAGTGAGTGAGTGAGTGAGTGAGTGAGTGAGTGAGTGAGTGAGTGCAATGAGTACAATGAGTACAATGAGTGAGTGAGTGAGTGAGTGAGTGAGTGAGTGAGTGAGTGAGTGAGTGAGTGAGTGAGTGAGTGAGTGAGTGAGTGAGTGAGTGAGTGAGTGAGTGAGTGAGTGAGTGAGTGAGTGAGTGAGTGAGTGAGTGAGTGAGTGAGTGAGTGAGTGAGTGAGTGAGTGAGTGAGTGAGTGAGTGAGTGAGTGAGTGAGTGAGTGAGTGAGTGAGTGAGTGAGTACAATGAGTGAGTGAGTGAGTGAGTGAGTGAGTGAGTGAGTGAGTGAGTAAGTGAGTGAGTGAGTGAGTGAGTGAGTGAGTGAGTGAGTGAGTGAGTGAGTGAGTGAGTGAGTGAGTGAGTGAGTGAGTGAGTGAGTGAGTGAGTGAGTGAGTGAGTGAGTGAGTGAGTGAGTGAGTGAGTGAGTGAGTGAGTGAGTGAGTGAGTGAGTGAGTGAGTGAGTGAGTGAGTGAGTGAGTGAGTGAGGACAATGAGTACAATGAGCAGCGTTTTAATGGTGCCAGCATTGACCCATCATTGTACCTGTGTCCATTGTTTGTTAGGTTCCAGACGTTCCATATCTTGTGAGATTCCCTGGAGGTGACAGCACGGCGTATGGTGTGACAGATTTATCTTTACCATTTCTGCTCCTGGTCATTCAAGACATAGCTGCCAGAAATGCCAAGCAACTGCTTTAATTGGGTGCAAACACTTTACTCCCTGAGGCACCAACCGGTTTTATCCTTCAACTACAAAAGCTACCGATTTTAGAAAGGGAATTAGCTACATGTACATGCTCATGATGCTAGAGGCTATGTGTTTTAATTGGCTTCAAAGATGTGCGTCTCACTATTGCAGGTGAGGATCGCATTTGAGCAAAGCCTAGATACGAAAGGAAAGCAATACACAATCCGTTTCTGTGACTAAACAGTGAAAAATGAACGGAATACAACAAAATGAAACAACCAGGAAACAATATGAGTTATCCCCCCCCCCCTACCCCCAGGGCTAACTGGCAGGCAATCTGACAAAACACCTGGGATTTGGTGCCGCATCCGTATGACAGTTGTCCCTCACTCCACGTGTGTGGCAGTCTCCAGGATTGCCTCGCCCCCTCCCTCCCTCACCCCCTCGCCCACAGTGATTGGCAGATGATTTTCTCTGCGGGTGTCTGCAACCAGAGACGGCGATGCTTGCACTCTAGATTTATTTCTACAGGCCCGCTAGTTCTGGTGTCTCTTCAGAGGCATGACGTTGGATAGACGTCGGCAACGTCTCCAGCAAGCACGAGGCATCGAGAAAATTTTCCTTTATTGCTGGGCCAGTGTCTTTGGGCCAGCGTCTGCTGGCCCATCATCAACGCGACATTGGCGATATTTGAACAGACAGAAAACCAACAAGATTGCCTCTTTGAAATACGTCAAGTGACTATCGCAATAAGCAGTGATATAATTATACCACAGACATTTGAATAATTAAAATCACCGAGCAGTCAAGTATAACACAACTTGGTCATCAGGCAAAGCCGCAGTGTCGATGTCAGCTAGTGATTTTTGTTTTTTTCAGTTTAAATAAAAAAAATTGTGCAATTTGATTTATCATGTTTATCTTGGCCATTGCGCACTTTTTGCGATCTCATCAACGATTCTCATATATTCTTACTTTTATTATTAGCGAGAAAAAGTATGAAAATCAAATTAACAAAAAACAATCGTACCTAGTGAAGATTAACTATTATTTTCATGTGATCTTAGTGATGTAAACTGTTTATTTTTCATCAATAATGAGGTAACTCACCTCTGATGGATTGATTGTCACAGTTTAACACATTACACAATTTCCGACCGTCAGTTTTTTTTTAATAAGCATAGAGTATAATACTCAAATCTTAGGCCTCAGCTTAAATTATTTACACAGGTTCTTTTTGCATAAATGTACCTGTCATCTACAGCCTTCTTTATTGTTATTGTTATTATTAGCGAGAAAAAGTATGAAAATTAAATTAACAAAAAACAATCGTACCTAGTGAAGATTAACTATTATTTTCATTTGATCTTAGTGATGTAAACTGTTTATTTTTCATCAATAATGAGGTAACTCACCTCTGATGGATTGATTGTCACAGTTTAACACATTACACAATTTCCGACCGTCAGTTTTTTTAAATAAGAATAGAGTATAATACTCAAATCTTAGACCTCAGCTTAAATTATTTACACAGGTTCATTTTGCATAAATGTACCTGTCATCTACAGCCTTTTTTACATGGCACATTTGATGACAAGAAATATCTCACTAAGTATGTCCTATTTCTGAATGATTCTGCTGAAAATGAATACATGGGGCTTTGGGCACTGTTGTGCACAATGTAGGCCTAATTTTGAAAACTGAATATAGAGATTATAGAAGAAACCCCCTCAGCGTGACGGACGGTGGCGATATACGACTACACCATGTACACCAGGCCCCAATGGGAGTTGACGTCTGATAACAGCTTAGCGAAGCAACCTTGAATTTGGGAAAGACATAATTGTACTGCACTGCGCTGTAAATGCTAGCAGCAGTAGCTGCCTACTTGATAAGTATTCAGTTACTGCTGTTAGCCTTTTGGATTTGCACGTCAGAATACATTGTAAGTCAGGGATGTATGTTATTATTATTGATCGAAGCAAAGTCCCAATAACATGATTACCTTGCAGGATTAACTTATTTGTCTATAGGCGCGTTCTGGCAGCGTACTGTCAACAAGCAGATTGTTGATAACCAAGCCAAGACGAGAAGCTCATCCTGCGCTTGTTTAATAATGGCCCTCCATGAACGACGCAGGCTGAACATCAAATAGACATTGGATCAAACTCTCATCTTTGTTGGTTTATATAACATAGTAATGTTTTTAAACTGTGGTTCTACCATGAGCAATCGCCTCTCTGTGGTAAAAATGAAATGAATCGGGCTTTAGAACACTTTTGTGCACATATAGGCTAAACTGGGCCAGGAGAACCTCCTGAGGATGGTGAGATGATTGAGATGACACTGTCCTCCAGACACAGGATTCGAAATTCGAGCCCTGGCGGTCTGAGGCCGAGCACGCTACTTCTCGGTCACGCAGGCTCCCCACAATACTGACTTTCACACGTGGATGGGGAAGAAACATTTTTGTTTCTTTGAAACCGCCGAGAACGGGAACCGAACCCCGAACTCTGGCGTGAAAGGCAGCGGTGCTAACCACTACCCTAGGGCCCCCGCCCCTCTCTGTGGTAAATGAATGAATGAATGAATGAATGAATGAATTAATGAATGAATGAATGAATGAATGAATGAATGAATGAATGAATGAATGAATGAATGAATGAATGAATGAATGAATGCATATATGAATGAATGAATGAATGAATGAATGAATGAATGAATGAATGAATGAATGAATGAATGAATGAATGAATGAATGAATGAATGAATGAATGAATGAATGAATGAATGAATGAATGAATGAATGACACTGTCCTTTACACACAGGATTCGAAATTCAAAGACATGTTTGTTTCTTTCAAACCGCCGAGAGCGGGAAACGAACCCCGAGCTCTAGTGGGAAAGGCAGCTGTGCTAACCACTCCCTAGGCGCCCTGCCCTTAACCTTTTAAAGCCTGAATTTACCATTGTCATCTTCATCCAGTACAAGCCGCGAACTGCTGTCGAGATTCCCGACTTGTAGTGGATATAGATAAAAAATGAGAAAAAAACATTGTTATTAGTGAAGTTATAATTTAGATAGATATATAGATAGATAAATATTTTATTTGACGACAGGAAGTCTATGGAGACATATGCGTCATTAAAAACGGACAGTATAAAATATATATGTACATGTCTATATAAAACAGGATTGGTTCCATAAAATCACAGGCCAATTAATATATGCATGATATGTAAGCTTAAAACCAAATCATATTACATTCTAAAACAAGTAGGCCCCTACAGGATAGTTAAATATCCACCATAACAAATTAAAATACAATTGAACAGCATAGCCTACTGGATTTGACTTATTAAAATGTCAAAAAAAAATCAGCAAAAAATTCAAAAGCACTGTAAAAACTTATCTTGTCTCTTATTTCCAAGTTGTATATTGCCATGTAAACAAAACTGTAGGCATAATAAAACACGTACACCAAATAGACACCGTCTTAAACCGTGGGATGTGAAAGTGCATGGTGATTCCCCCGCAGCACTGATTATTATATACCCAACGCTGGGCCAACGGCTTTAACATGCTGTGTGATTCAACATTCAAACATGATTTAGGTGTAGTAATAGTTTGTTGGGGTTTCATTGGATTCTTGAAAAGGGGACGTGGCGCAATGACTAGAGCGCCTGACTGCCTCGCCAGTCATGCATGCTTACAAGTTTCGAACCCCGCTGTTCTCGTGTGGGGTTTTCAGAGAAGCAACATTGTTTCTCCCTTCTCAATGTGACTAGGCGATCACGTTAATGGCGGCCTCATCGAGTTAAGGTTGACACCAGTGTATCGACGTTAATTTCGCGCAGGTTGACACCAGTGTATCGACGTTAATTCGCACAGGGCCCCGCGCTGCGCGCTCCTCACACATTGAATTCTTAGAAATGTTGATAAAACGTTTTTTTAAATCGGAAAAAATCATGATCTGTAGAATACACTATACAACTTAACCCTTTAACCGCTAAATTATTCAATTTGAATTTTTACCCACTTGAAGTTGTGTCTCACTGACGCGATCCACAACTTCAAGTGAGTGAAAATTATTCAGATTTGACAAAATGAGGTCAACGCTATTCAAATCTTGCTGGTTGATGTCACATTTTATCTTAAACATATTTAAAATGGGGTACTTAATGTGCGAATAAAAAATGAAAACCCGAATATATGCGGTATCGGCGATTAAAGGGTTAAAACCAAAACTGATGTCATCCCACGGAGTCCTTTTAAAAAAATGTGCACATATAGGCAAAGCTTGGCCAAGAGATCCTCCTGAGGATGGTGAGATGATTGAGATGACATTGTCCTCCAGACACAGGACTCGAAATTCGAGCCCTGGCGGTCTGAGGCCGAGCACGCTACCTCGCGGTCACGCAGGCTCCCCACAAGACTTTCACACGTGGATGGGGAAGAAACATTTTTTGATTCTTTCAAACCGCCGAGACCGGCAACCGAACCCCGAACTCTGGCGTGAAGGGCAGCGGTGCTAACCACTACCCTAGGGCCCCCGCCCTAGATGTCATCCCACGGAGTCCTTTTTAAACAGCTGTATTGTGAATCGTTGTCGGACGACGATGTGATAATACGGTCGTCAGTCACAGCATGTAGATAGTGATGGTTCTCCAAATTTCCCCAAGGCTTTGTCCCAGGCCGAAATTATTTTGATGATAGTGGGGTTATATGTTATAGTATTTACATTGCTGACATTCATTAGAGGTCTACTGGAAGAGACTAACCCTCTCAGGACGGGATCGTTTTTTTCGAGGTCTGCAAAGGTCATATTCTGACGTCGAAAATAAAAAAATAACCCTTTCCTCTCCATAGTTTATACACAAATATTTCAGCGTTGTAAAGGTGAATAATCACCTCGCTAACACCGCATGATATAATCGTGAATAAAGGGAAACTTAGAAAGGTATCTGTCACTCACTGGCATGGAAAATACCACACTTTAGCGCCAAGGGAGCGAAAAAAATAGAACTCACCTCCAAATCCGGGTCGCAGACGTCTGTCGTATCCTTGCAGCAGATGGTCCAGTAACCTGGTAGTGTTTCTTCCCAGCTCCCACCTGGCCAGGTCTGAAGGCGGTGCTGGCGACGAACTGACCACCGCCTCCATTGTCCGAGCGGTCAGCAGGGCAGTACTACCGCACAGCCACGTGGTTAGTATCACAAGGATCCAAGGTGGCATGACTCCTCCTGTAAACATGGGTAGGACGTATATCGTCCCCTTGGTATCAAAGGGTCGTAAATATGTCACTTTGTAAAGTAGAAGATACAACACGATAACCCTTTCAGCGCGGGGACCGTCTTTATACGTCAGAATCTGACGTCTGTAGACGTCAGATTCTGACGTATAAAGACGATCCCCGCACTGAAAGAATTAAAATATGCCTAATGGCCACAGACCCATAACATAGGTATTCAAAAGAAACAGAAACAGCTGACTAAGACATTTATGCTGATCTCAAATTAAAAAAAACCTTGGTTTTTATGGTTTATACAAAAATATTTCAGCGTTGGAAGGGGTGATGCCAATGTGACGAAACACACTCATAATTTTGTTGTTATTAGCAAAGCTGTGTCTTGTTCGCGCTGCATTTGGTCAAGTATATAATAATATAGATCGTACTTTTTTGTATCCTGGGTTAGGGTTAGGCAAATAGTCACCACATAGCTGACGTTATCGTCGGTCACAGACAGGGCTGACCAGCTGCCTGTTGAAAAAAAACTAGATTCACAGGCGCTTGATGTTTGCCGCGACATAGAACTGATTTGTGGTCTACAATCAATTTGTGACACTGAAAAAACGTCAGCGCGCCACCTCTAATAAGTGATGTTAAGAAAATATGATCAATTCAAAATTCGAATCGAGAAAAGATAATGAGTATAAACGGCGGCCATTTTGTCTGAATTGATGCACTATTGAATTGTTACCAACATCCAGCTCCCTGTCTGAAAACGCTGTGCCAAAAAGGCATCCCGTGTAGTCTCCAGATAATATACAATACACTTATAATTAGATTGCACATGGCCTACTATTTATTTTTTAATTGGTATGGTGGTGACTCACCACCATACCAATTAAAAAATAAATAGTAGGCCCTGTGCAATCTAATTATAAATGTATTGTATATTAGTTTTCTAACATAACAAGCATGAATAAGGTGAATTAATCATTATTCAAATCAGGAAATATCCTGTTGTGGGTTATCTTATCGTCACATTCGATATGAAATGGTGCATGCCACTTTGCAAAGTGGCAGATACACCCTTTCATATCCAAGAGAACGTTATTTATATACATTTCATAGGCCCAGGGTTAAATAACAAATGTAATAACTAAGGAAACAATTTACAGGTGAATAAAACATCTGATCTAATTCTACTAAAAAGAACACCCGAGTGCACAATATGTCCACCGTTTATGTAACATAAAACAAAAATTGTAAATGTGTCAATTAATATGTTATTAAATAAAATGTATGACATGCACTTTCACCACGCCTACATAATTATGGAAGTTTATTAAAATTTATTTTTATTCACTCATTTAAACTTATTTATACGGGTAATAAACATTCTTGGTCATTGGGTATTTTGCATTATGTGCCATGTTTTACGACATGTATGTACGTATTATATAAAAAACATATTTAAGCAATTATAATACCTATGTGCAATAATTGTAATACCCAAAATAGAAAGTTCATTAAACACAAATATCCCGGCCCCGCACTAAAAAAACGTACAAAAAACAACAAAAATAGGAGAAAGCGTTAAGGCATGAATAGTAATAACAATGACAATAAGCGTCCATTATAAACATGACACCCAGCAAACAAAAAACATTTGTATAACATTTGTACAATGTCGGTCCAGCGTCTTCGACATTGTCCCAACATTGTACAAATGTTTTTGTATTTACCGGGTAGGTCTATATATACTTACCTAAGTTAACGAGGAAGTGTGTATCCAGTTGCCGCCGTGTCCAGGACGCACGCCCGCGGATCAGCGCGAGAAACAGCTGCTTCCGAGATCAAAGGGGGTCGGGATCAGCGGAGGATGACCGCAACACGTTATTAGTCACCTGGGCTGGGGTGCGGCGCAAGCAATGGTGGCACCGGGAATTACAATATTCGATCCATGTTTTCCAGTGAGCCGTACTTCAGGGTTTCCGGGGAGAGAGGGGAGGGACAAGGCACAAGGACAGCTATTCTGGATGTTTTTACAGCAGAACGTTATTTGAATTCGTTGAACTTGGATGAGAGACGTCACATGTAGTATACGAATGCTGAAAACAATGCAACCATAATTTAGATAAATTGATAATAGTCTTTTCTATATTGACGCCTATTGTATAAAGAAGCTAACCCTTTCAGCGCGGGGACCGTCTTTATACGTTAGCATCTGACGTCTATAGACGTCAGAGTCTGACGTCTAAAGTCGATCCCCGCACTGGAAGAATATTAAGATATAAATTTTAAAATGGCCGAAGACGCATTATGTATAGGTATTCAAATGAAGCGGAATGAGCTTACTAGCTGCATTTTGCATCAAATAATTTTCACCCAGTTGAAGTTGCAGATCGCGTCAGCGAGACACAACTTCAACTGAGCGAAAATTACAATCACCTTTGCGGTCAAATGGTTAATTTCAGAAAATCCAATAGCTTTCTCACGAATATATATATTTTTCATATAATATGTTATGTAGTGCATAAATAAAATTGAGCTGAAAGGTTTATTCGTGACGTGGATCTTACTTTTTGCTATGGCGGGTTTCAATATGAATTGAGCCGTGATGGTCAGCAAAACTCAGAAGTGAAGGTGATAATTCGAGAAGTGTTAACTTTTATCGTTATTCGATGCTCGACTAGTCAACACAAGGTGAAAAAAATAAGTAAAAAAAGTCATGTCTAAAAAAAGATAGATCGAGACCAGACAGTATCCAATATATTTCACTAAACATAAATGTTAAAATATGTACTGGTTTAGAGAATTAAGAATTACACACTTTATAAGCCGTGTTGACCCAGCGTATCCGAGGGCGACCTTCAATTCCCGAATCTGCTGCTGAAATGCACGAATCTGCATGTGTGTGGTCCACGGCAGTCCCACCGGGATTACAAAGGGGCAGTCCGACAGACTGATAGTCGTGAACAGCGGTCGTCAATTGTTCCTATCACGCTCAACATCCACTCCCGACGTCCACTACACGCTGTCCGAGCATGCACCGAGGGTAAACATGGTAAACCGAATATAAATTATCTTTCCGCCAGTGAGCAATTTCATTACTTTATGACCGGTGCAGTTTTGACTGAGACTCCGGTGTAAATAAAGTCGGTCCGACAAATGATCTGATAAGTATGACAGAGCGAGCAGCAGAACGACTGTAATAGAGCCGGCATAAGTCACTGATTGGATGATGTCTGTACAACCATCTGCATCCCAGCAAACACGAAACATTGAATCATTGTTGGTTCAATGATGGCCCAGCGGCGTAGACGATGGGCCATCATTGGTCCAACAATGGTTCAATATCTCGTGTTTTGCTGTGATGCTATACTGCTCTGGAAAGCCAAAGTACATTATCTGCTTACTTTTCAAGTAAGCAGATACTGCATTTTGGCTGTGCACCGCAGCTGTAGACTTTCGCATTACAGCACACGTGTCATCAGCTCGACCCGAACTTGACTCAATCGGAGATGACTAGAACGCGTTGACCCATATAAATCCATCACATTTTGTTCACTATAATTGCCAGCATAACGTGCTAATGATAATAAAATTAAAATTCAGAAACGAGCAATGATAAAATTTAACTAGGCAGTTATTTTCTCCACTTGCAGTAATGACCAGTATGCTGCATTCATAATATATCTGGTGGTATTGCTACGAGGACAGATCAACCACATGAGTTTGCGTCTCGCTACCGCGATCCACAACCTCAAGCGGTTGAAAAATTATGACAATTTGTTATCACGTTGTAATGATTTCTCGACAGCCCTTCATAATTAGTATCTCTTTGCAGCCTGATTAAAGCACTTGACGATTCTAATTCAAGTGTTAAATGTATCTTTGCGATGACAATATTTTTATATTCCAAAGGGCGACCATTAAAATAGCATGGATCTAGTTTTTATTCAGATTTTTATTTGGTTTATTTTAAGCATTGTATCAACTACATTTTTTTCCAGGCCGGCTATGAGCAAAAACCCCTTACCCCCCCCCCCCTAAAATATTGAAAAGATTCTTATTTTCTTGTGCCAGGTTATTGCTGGTGTTATCAGCCGGTTGCCACAGCTTAATCCCAGAGCAAGTAATTATGACAGTTGTGTTTTTTACAGAAAGTTTGATTAAATTATTTAAATATATCTGTAACTAAATTGTAATCCATATGGCGAAATTATTTTTTTTACAACAATCTTTCACAAAAATAAATAAAGATACATTTAGCTAATAATTTAAATGTAGTACAAACGACGGAAATATTGTTTGTAATCCATGCCGAAATTCATTGCGCATGGCCCTGGATTGAAACTAATTATTGGGTCATCGTTGCAATAATGCGTAATGCATACATGTGTACAATACGTTGTGACGGAAGCAATGTTAGTGCTTATTGTTCAGTACATGGACTGCATATACACATGGGCATGAAACCTCCTGTTGAAATTGAACAGCCCTTCTGATTCAAATGAGCCACATGGCTTATTTGAATAGGAAGGGCTGTTCCATTTCACCAGCCCGGTGGTCTCATGCCCATTGATAGCATATCTGCATTATGGTAGATCCACAGAATTCCCTCTCAAATCGGTAATTTATTTCAAAAAAAATTTATTGCAACACTTACCTGCGCTCCAAGCAAACACCAGATATTGGCCCGATGTTGTTTTAATGGTGGTACAGCGTCTCAGATGGCGGGCCAACATTAAATCAACATTGTATCAACGTCTGGTGTTTGCTGGGATCGTAGATTATTCATGGACCGCATAATCTGCATATCGCAAATTCCACAGCACAGATATACCTCCGGTCCAGAGAGCTATTTTCTCATAATAGTGAAACTATGGTCTTATTGGATTAAATCGCTGCATACGATACTGCAGATCAAAAAAGCTACGAGTGTTCATTGTGACAGGTAATGTCCTAATGTGTTTGCTTGCATATTTCTTATTAGCTGATAAATTCATGAAGATGTTACTATACTCCACATCTTTGTTTTTTCAAGTCTCGAAGCGTAGAATATAATCGTCTACCTATATAAAGTGTCTGAATCACCAGAAGCGCGAACATAGGCCTATAATACTTAGCATGTTCATATGCACCTTCACCTATCTGGTCTGACCGTCAGACTACCAGTCTGCCGGTAGCAGACAACTGGATAGATGAAGATGGTTCATATGTTACAATCCAGGCCAAAGCAACTTCGTCAACAAAGAGCCGGAAAGAAACAGAAACAAAAAGGTGGTACACTCCCATGCAGTGCTTGACCTAGCAGTGCCCATGCTGGCGTGCAGTGTAACCCATTTATTTAACATTTGTACAACGTCGGCCCAACGTCTTGGACGTTGGTCCAACATTGTACAAATGTTATACAAATGCTTTGTGTTTGTTGGGTGTATAGGAAAGCCAGACGGAAAATATGAGATTTAGGTAATTCACAGAATGTTAAAATTGTTTGTGCATTTCGTGTGGGGGCACAGGCAGAGCAGTTGGGACAGCTTTTGACATGCATAAGTATATTTTATTAAATAAAATACTAAAATAATCAATAGTCAGCTTTTACCGCTTTTATTGAATACCTATGTTTTGAGTCTACAGTCATTATAATTTGTATAATTCTTTCAGTGCGGGGACCGTCTTTAGCCGTCAGAATCTGACGTCTGTAGATGTCAGATTATTACTTCTAAAGACGGTCCCCGCACTGAAAGAGTTCATATGTCGATGTCAAATGATCACAAGCTAGAGCATATGTTCTGTCTAGCATATGAATCGCCAATAGGGCTGCATTAAAACATAACATAATACAGAAAAGGACCACAACAAACAACAAATAGGATAGTGAGACCCTATCGTTTGATATCAAGTCTAAAGACTTATCACCCGACTTTACATTTTTACGCAGAGAACTTATCGTACACATAACAATCTCTGTCCTACCGGGTACTCATTTTCACCTGAGTAGAGTGAAGCATTTCAGGGTGAAGCGCCTTGCCCAAGGACACAACATCGCAGCAATGTCCGAAGATTGAAACGGGAGAAACATTATATTTCTCTGAAAATTCTGCACCGAGCGAGGTTCAAAACCGCACGACAGGCAGCGACATTGGCAAAACGCAATGCTCTAACATTTACGCCACATCTCTTGCTAGAACAGCTCTACCGACTGGGCGCATTAAATGTCCAACTTTCC
This sequence comes from Flabesymbios commensalis, assembly GCA_964017125.1. Taxonomy (NCBI): domain Eukaryota; kingdom Metazoa; phylum Annelida; class Polychaeta; order Terebellida; family Flabelligeridae; genus Flabesymbios; species Flabesymbios commensalis. The sequence goes on from OZ024913.1 coordinate 19,879,954, forward strand.
GTGGCCTAGAACAGTTCTATCGACTGGGCACAATAAAATGACTTTCCGTGGCCGATCAGTTGATATTGTTTGTTGTTCACCCGGTGGTGTATGTGAAGGGTTCTGCAACATTTGCATACCACTCAGGAAAATCCCCTTAACCTTTACTTAAGTGATAATAGTGTCCATAGCCGTTTCTAACCCTTAAAGCGCTGTCATATTTTTATATAACCAGGAAGACCAAAGTTTTTTTTCAATTTGAAATCATCATAAATGTCTTAGTTAGCTCTTTCTGATTCATTTGAATACCTATGTTATGGGTCTACGACCATTCTAACTTTTTATGTTTACTCTTGTAGTGCGGGGATCGACTTTAGTCGTCAGAATCTGACGTCTGTAGACGTCAGATTCTGACGACTAAAGTCGATCCCCGCGCTGAAAGGGTTAACCTTTATAGTGAACGTCCAAACAAGAGCATCTTAAAGAAAAATGAGAATTAAAATGGTTAGATATTACAAATATTTGTAATTTTAAAATCTCAATTCTAGGACTTAGCGCTTGAAGAAAAATTAACATAATTTTAACAATGTTACGCAAAACGAACATACAAAGTCGCACCAGGCAGAGTGGACGAACTTTGCCCCTGTTCCATGATCAACCAACCCTTAAAGCGCTATAGAGTCAAGTCTATGTGTGTTTTGGCCTCTTTATTGCTCCCCAAAACAAGAAAATGTGAAAGAAAAATGGGCATTGAATTTGCTACATTTAATAATTATGTTATGTAAGTAATTTTTATCCCACTTGAAGTTGTGGGTCGCGGTAGCGAGACACAACTGAAGTGGGGTGAAAATTTAAATTGCAGAACCTAGAGTTTGAAGGGTTAATACTTTTCACTCATTTGATATAACGCAATTTACAGCTTTCTAATGACGAGAAAAAATATTAAAAAATGCACGCTCCCCAAATATAATTGAAGGGTTTCAAGCAAGAACATGCTAATACATTTTTTTGCCGTTTTGAATAAAAGCTGTGTACAGGTTTTTTACTAAAATACTATAACTCTATTGACATCTATCTATCAAAATATAATTTTTGCTTTTGCACGGCATGATAGCTGCCTTGATTTTTATGCTAGTGACTTAAAATAAAGTGCAAATTGTTTGTTTCGTGACGAACTCATCTCTACAGAAATTGTTTTAAATGTATGGTTTGTTTTTAAAAAGTCCGAATCCCAAATTGACATGTTTTGCACACGAAAGTGATAGCAGCTCATCATGCAAGATAATGCTAAGTGATGATGACAGCTTCATTCATTGTTGACATTCCCGCAAAACAATGTTTAGTACACAGTCATAACAACAACAATACATCAATTTTTTGCATGCTAATATGTGAAACTAAGATGACATATCGGTGAGGCCAATCCTTTAAAAAAAATCACATGTCATCTTTGCAATGTAGTCCAGAGGCTTAGCAAAAAATCGTGCACTTTGTGATACAAGTATGAAACTTGGCACACAGCTAGTATAACCAGCAATGACTTATTTTAGGGTGGGACCCCAGCCAGATTTGACCTGTGGCGGCGGTAGCGGCCATTTTTCAAAATGGCCGCCGTATCAATTATCACAGTGTCATATATAGCTTACTATTGGAGATAGAAACATGATTTTGGTGTCTATATCTATGTTTGTAGGCCCATGGATTTCAAATATCGTATCACTTTCAACATAGCATGTTTTGGTCCTTCTTTTTTCTGCAAAATTACTATTTTAGGCTTAAAATAGGTATTTTTATAAGTATAAATGTTTAAAAATCAACGTCTCTTAGTTCATCCATGTAGAATTGGCATTTTCTGATACAATTACGCTATTTGGTACATGCCTAGTATAAGCACCAATGACCTATTTTAAAGTGGGACCCCAACCAAATTCAACCTGTTGCGGCATGAGCGGCCATTTTTCAAAATGGCCGCCTTACCAATTTTCGGGGTGTCGTATATTGCTTACTATTGAAGATAGAAGAATGACTTTGGTGTCTATACCCATGTTTGTCGGCTCATGGATTGCAAATATTGTATCGCTTTCAACGTAGCATGTTTTGGTCATTCATTTTTCTACAAAATTACTATTTTAAGCTTAAGATAGGTATTTTTATAAGTATAAATGTTTATAAATCAACGTCTCTCAGTTCATCTATTTAGAATTTTCATTTTGCGATACAAGTACGCCATTTGGTACATGCCTAGTATAAGCACCAATGACTTATTTTAAAGTAGAACCCTATCTAGATTTTATCTATAGTAGCCGTACCAATTTTCGAAGTGGCGTATATTGCTGACTATGGTAGAAAGAAACTTGATTTTGGTGTCTATACCTATGTTTTCAGGCCCAATGATTTCAAATATGGTATCACTTTTAATGAATCAGGCTTTGGTCATTAAGTTTTCAATACAATCACTGTTTTAGACTGAAGATTTTTTTATAAAGTATAGATGGATAAAAATCAGCGCATTCTAGTTCATCCACGTAAAATGAAAAAAAAACTGATCTAGCAATGCTATTGGCCGAGTAATTTATTTTAATCGAAAACGGTTATAGTGGACAGGCAAGGCATAAGAACAAGGGTATTTAGAGATAAAAAATGACACAGGTGACAATTGACTGCATATGACACATGTATTGTATTGTTAATTATATTTAAATAGCTCAGTTATGACTTGCAAATAAGAACTAAACACTATACGCAAATATTTTGTATATCTAGTTGATGTAAGTGATACATAGCATTCAACATGGAGAATTATACATCAATCACACCCACCACATTTACACAGTGTTGTGCAAGCTAAATCCGATTTTTGCACAATCATCATCATCCCTTGGTGTATCCCTCTTTTTTATTGCACGGCATGCTTCACCAGCCGTTGGCAGAGTCATCCATTGTATTTGCCAATATGTACTTTCGGAGTCCCAACTACAGCCAAAGTACAGCTTTCGTGGTAGATTGTTGCAATATATGACTTGCAATGTATCCTACCTTTAACAAATGCTGTGCTGGAGCATCTCTTGTTGGTGGTATATTTTCTATGTATCTGCCTTTCTGAGTGAACAACATCTGTCTTTCATAATTGACACTGCTTTCACAGCTCGTACATAATTTTCATAAGTCTCTCAATAGAAGGTTTATCAGCCAGGATACACAGAGCAGGTGTAGAATCTCAAAAGTCTTCCCATGCATACCAGTTCGTACGTTTTTCCTCTCCTACCAAATGAAGATGTCACATCACAGCCTGTGAGGGCATGAAAAGCAGGCAGAGCTGTACATTTATTGCCACCAAGTGATTGCGCCATGTCCATAATGGCTGTTGCATCAATGTATCGGGATGTATTTCCTGTTACAAAGGCTAGCCACAAACGCTCATAATCAAACTTTAGAGTCATGCGAGACATGTACAAACATCCCTGTGTCTGCCTCCTCGTGTGTACAGCCGGTTAGCTCTTCAATATCACATGGTGTGGATGACAACACATTCTCACAATGTGTGATAATAACCAAACCTGGGAACACTTCATGTACAACTTGTTCGCTGATAGATAGAAAGAGTTCTAAATTGTTATAATACATACACAAAAACTCCTGCCAATTAAATTATTCTTCCCTTCGACGCACCTCTGTGTATCTTTACACCTTTTTTCTCAAGTGCCAGCTTTTAGACTTCCCCTTGTGTAAATTTCAAATACTATATCAACTTGAACCACAAACATTGTCAATGGTCCGTGACTTGAACCACCTCGCCACTGAACTGACTACGGATGTATACCATGATAGTTGAGCTGTAGTCGTTAAATAAATCAGATGCTTCTGGCTTGATAATGGCAGCACCGTCAAGTATAATCACCTGGACATCTGGTTGGTTCACTGAACCCTGTATGATTTGGTCCTCAATACATACAAGTAGATCTGTTTTTGTCCCGCATCTCATAGAGCCAAACTCTAAGAGAGAGGGAGTATGGGTATGGCTGGTTCTCATGCTGATTTACCGCACTTGACAAACAATATATAGTGTAGAGAATAATGTACGGTCCAGTTTCATGGCTTTCAACTGCTTTTGATCTCGCGATTTTTCTTTATGCTGACGCAAACAAAAGAGTTGAATATTTGCTATCGTAACTGTGTCACTAAAAGGGCTTATGCAGTCAACCAGACGGTTTTTTAAAGAAAGTGTCAGACATTGCCTGTCCCAGTTTTTTTATCTTCTGGATGGTGTCCACCACAGTAGAGCCAACGATGGTGTCTAGAACCAGTGAATCTCCACTAGTATCCATGAAAGGATTCCCCATGTGTGACATAGTTCTTGTCAGAAAATTGACATGTTGCACGAAGGTTGATTGCTTACCTAAAATGTGAAAGAAAGACATCAATAAATACTTTTTGAACATACTTGCCAATTTGCTCTAGATATTTCAGTGTCATCTTTGGTGTAGGCATCTTGTCGTAGCGTATATTGGACGCAAGCTGTCACCTGGTGATCCCTAGCTGTCTTCTTGACATGTGAAGCTTTGAGAAAACTTTCTGCTGTACCAGGTGTAGTAATGTTGGCCTGTGATATAGCAGATTTCCAGCCTCTCCTAATAAGTAGATCTCCAATATATTTCAGTAAAGGCATCTTAATGTGGAGGCCGCCCAGCATCACCACATAAGAATCTCCCCCATGTGTCTCTGATTAAGTCCACTTAATGTCTTTAGCAATCTTATAAAGTGGTTGGTCACATGCTGTAACAGGTGTTTGCCCATGGCTGACGATATTGACTACATTCCTTAAGTCCATTGAGAGGTTTTATCATGGCTACAGGTTTAGAGTCATTTGGAAATGTTGGCAGCAGAACACTAATTGACGTTTTCGTAGTATCACCAATCCCATTGCTATGATATACTGACCATGATACATGGTCCACGTACCTCGTGTGCATCTTTGTTGTTAATTGGCCGAATAATAACATCACATCCATGTTAACAACATAGATTTCCTTTTATAAGATCAAGAGTAAACTCCGGCTTAGTGAGGTTTGCTAGTTTGGGAACGTGTAGATTCTTGCTTGCAACCACAACTGGTACTGATGTATAAAAGCTTGGTAGTTTGGAAATTTGGCGGTTGAACTTCGAAAGTGGATAACGTTCTTGCTCAATGCCCATGTTTTCTTTATCTGGATGTTAAAGCATTGATATTCCAGTCCCATGGAAAGAAGTTTTAGCGGTATTGTGCTGGGATCATGGTCTATGTTATCAACTGCAGATGTTGTAAAAATTGCATATGCATTGTTTGTCAAATTTAGACACAATTGGAATATCTCAAATTTAAATGATTACTTTAGGCCTATATAGATTAATTATTAAAATAATAATGTCAAAACTTATATTAATATACTGAAATATTAGGCCTATAACATACGCCTGTATAGCACCTTGTGAAATCCGCTATCACAGCATGAATACTATCTGTTAAATACTGTAAAAAGAATATTTCGATCGTGAACCCATTTCAAAAACGTGATTGCCGCAAAGCCATTTGAAGCTACAAATCATATAGGCTAATAACATTTATACATCAAATGAACAAATCACAAATTAACTAACATACAATGTAGGTTTATGTCTAGTTTGGGTGGTGTATGAAATCATTTGATGCAACTATAAATAGTGGAATTGAACTGCGACGCCAAGATGGCTATGAAGTTCTACATAAAATGGAAACCAAACTGCAAAAAAAGGGATCTGAATCAAGATAGGTTGAAAACAATGCAATATTTGAAATCCTTGTACCTTATAACATAGGGTTAGACACCAAAATTAAGTTCCTATCCCGATTATTAAACAATATATGATACTTCTAAAATTATATGGCGGCCATTTTGAAAAATGGCTGTCACGGACGACACAGGTGAAATTTGGCTGGGGTCCCACCCTGAAATAAACTACTATATATTATTCTAGCTCTGTACCAAATTTCGTGCTTGTATCACAAAATGCACGATTCACCAAGAAATGGGGCTTAAGCCTCCGGACTAATGGTCTGTATTCCACGAGTGTGTTATGTTCAATTAGCACTTCTATGAACAGATGAAAACAGTCTATCTAAAGAAAACATTGCTCCGTGCAGTTGACAAGAGCTTCCACGCAAGTGTTGCAATTAGCAAGTGTATGTTAAATATGTATGTCATTTACTTGCAATAATTACCAGTGCAAACATAAATGCAAACATTATTTGATAGAATTAAAACTACGGCTCCTGAGGTCTTGTTTTTTTACAGAAGATGCAACAGGCTGAAATAAGCACCATGCGACAAAAAATCGAGTACATGCTAACTTGACTTATTTCTTCTAGCTTGCCATTGGTATTTTACTTTTGTTTGAAACGCGTTCAGATCTACGGTCCTAGCAGAGAAAGGGTCACCATGGTTAAGTGCAGACTGACTTACCTTCAATTGTATATTGTGAACAGTGCGTGAATGTTGTATCTCTCGTGTGTGCCTTCTGCTTCTTCACCTCTGCGCGTACTCCATTCCAGCGCAGCAATGAGCAGCAATCAGTCGTCCATCTGCCGAGCCCCTCCTCCCTCCTCCCACGGAGTTTCACAATTTTATCTCCCTATATGTTTTCCCGATCGGCGCGATCCCGCGGCGGGGAGGGGGGGAGGGCGAGTCACAGCGATTGTCCAGGCAGACCACGTGTCCGGCCTGCCGTTGGCGGGAAAGGACAGCTGGTTTAGTGGGAACGGCAACCATTTTCAGGGCTAAAAAACGAGCCATCTATTTTTTCCACCGGGCACACGACGTTGTTGCGACGTTGAATCTACGTCAGAAACTTTGATTCAACGTCGCAACAACATCGTGCAAAAACGTCGTGTGCCCGATGGGAAGTTTGGGCCCGCATCGGGGATCGCTTGATCTATCGTGTGGCACGACTGCTCGTCACCCGAACATTAGGCCTAGCAGCAGGACTGTTTTTGTCAGATAAAAACGTCACCCTATTAACACTCCCGCTGATGGATCAACACGAATGCGATTTTTTTCGGTTTGTTTTGATTCATAACCTCTCATTGGAGATGTATAGGCATCAAGCTACTAACAGAAAACCCACAGAACTCATGGGAGGTGCGGGGGTCGTTGGGCGTTGCACACGTCATATATTTCTGTACATTTTAAAACTTTCATTTCCAAAAATATATCTTTATCCTTATTATCTAATATATCAAATATCAGACGAGGCCAAATAAAACACTCAAATAAAAAGTGTTCTAGTAGACGATTCCAAACTCTCTCCGAACCCTAACTCTCAAAGCACTAAATAAAAAAATAAAATTTGCACACGCTTGAAGTTGTGTCTCGCTACCGCGACCCATAATTTTGCTGAATTTGAAACATTTGCAAATCTTGATATTTACACACTAATTTCATTCCCAATATTAACCCTTACAATCCTGAATTTACCATTGTCATCTTCATCCACTACAAGCCGCGAATTGCTGTCGCAATTCTGGACTTGTAGTAGATGAAGATGATTTGATGTGGTTTAAAAATTAAAGAAAATTGTCATGTATTGGTATACCAGTTTCATTGAAATTTTCATTTTAAAAACCCTTGTTGTACGAAAATTAAGTGTGTTTTCAGGAATGTAAAATGATGCTTTAATGCATCGTAGGGGCTCAAAGGGTTAAAGAGTGATTTGTTCCGCTAATAAAACGGCTTAAACAAATATATAGGGCCCAGTCATGCAGTAATAGTGCGGTAGGAAGACGGCATAAACCTGATTATTAATCCTTTGTCTGCTAATCACGACTATTATAGTCGTTTTTAATCTCTTTGATTATCAGGCTAGATAATGTTATTGAGAAGGATATGTATGTTTAACCGTTTCACTACTGAAGCCCGTTTTTATGTGCTGAATGCTATGGCATTCAGCACATAAAAACGGGCTTCAGTAGTGAAAGGTTTAACATCAAGAGTTGCAAATGTTTGGTCTCAAATTAAACAAATATGAGTAATTTTCACACACTTGAAGTTGTGGATCGCGGTAGCGAGACACAACTTCAAGTGGGTAAAAAATTCACTAACTTTAGGCCTACTTACTATAAAATATTTATATTAGAATATTGAATTTTACAGTAGCGTGATTAAAAATAACACACAAATAACACATCTGATTATACTATTTTTAAATCCAACTATGAGAATCCTTTCACACAATTTATGCAATGTAAATATTGTCCGTCTGGGGTACGATATGATCAAACAGAAGTTGAAGCTAGTTGAGATTGAATTGTTGAGCAACACATCGATCAACGCACGGCAAACACAGACTGCCTACAAAACTTTGTCCACTTCAACATGTTGTTTGAATCCACGCATGCAGCGTTGACTCAACGCGGGACCAGCGTCGAAGACGTTGGCCCCACGTCGTGACAGCACTGGGTTACGGCTGGATGCGTTGGCGGTCTGTCTGTCTCTGCGGAACTTGACGTCCTTGAACTGCAGAGTGAAGCGTCACGCAAATTACTTCGCGTACACAAGTTTCTAATTGGGGAGACGCCGAGTCCACACACACCACATTCCTATGTCTGTCATCTTTGACAGAATGAGCGCCGCTGATGCCTCCATCTCACCTGGTAAAATATTAGCTAATTAACCCCTATATAACCCATGGGGACCAAAGAGTTTTTTCAATTTGAAATCATCATAAACACCTTAGTAAGTATATGTTATATGTTATATGTTTAACTCTTTCAGTGCGAGAATCCACTTTAGAAGTCAGAATCTGACGTCTATGGACGCCAGATTCTGACTTCTGAAGTGGGTCCTCCTACTGAAAGTGTTTATTGTGACTCGGGAAGCAAGTTGGGTTCTCGCATCATGATATTGTAAAAAATCTTCATCAAATCTTCACATATCTTTGATATCAAATTGAAATCAAGGTCATTGAGGTCAAATTTTCATCAATGCTTTAAGGTCGGGGTCGAATCTGAAGCTGTACTGGAAATGCTTGGTCTCTCACAACTGATCAAAGATGTTCTAAATTGTGGGCTTACAGAAAGTTAAACTATAGATACGTGTTGATTATCAAGTGCATCTGAAGTTAAATTGAGCGCACTTAATTAAGTCGGAGTCTGGGTTCTCGCTGTCGCAATGTTGCCTTTCAAAACAAGGCGACGACAAATTCGCGCAATAGCAGCCAGGCAAACACTGAGCGATGAACCAAACATAACATGCGTCAACCTTTAGAAACGCGCGACAATTAGCACTTGAAGTTGTGTCTCACTGACGCGATTCACAACTTCAAGTGAGTGACGATTATTCAGATTTGAGGTGAACGATTTTAAAAAATTGCTGATTTTTTTATTGATGTCACGTACGTTTTATATTTACCGTGTTAAAAAACTGGTATTTAATTTGCTCATAAAAATTGAAAGAAAAACGAATTTAATCGTGATCGGTGATTAAATAGTTTTTAACATATTATACACCTCGATGCGGGCGTGAGCACGAAATTGAGCAAACCGGATCTCTTATTGACAACTATGAATGTTATTCCATAGACCTGCATAGGCTGTGACAAATAGTTATGAGATATTGCCAAACCACATTGATCTATAGGCCTATGTCATTGACGATGAACGGAGCAATTCACTTCGCATTCAATTTGTCATCCTCGCAGTTTCATTCTGTAAATGTAATAAAAAAATATTATATAAAGTGGGCCTGCATGTCAAATACCAGTTTTTGTGATAATAATATTGATGTTCAATCAGACAGGTAGCAAAATCTCAAAAGGGTTTATATAAGCAGTGCCGGGTGGACGGAATGGTATAGGGGCTGCATGGTCAGATGGTAATCACATCAGCATCTACTACCTATGCTAAACACATTTTAGGTGGGTGACAGAAAATAAATAGTTTATTACAGAAATATAGCAGAAAGAAAATGGCGACCAATTTCAGCCCTAACAACTTATCTATATAGTCAGGTCGCCGAGGGTGGAACCTTGAAAATGGGTATATACAAACTTGTTTACGGATTATTGATGCATGATATGTCTCGATTGATATGAGCAAGCATGCCAAACATGTCAATAGACTAGAACTGCAATCATTTTTTAAATTTTTGTTCTGCGCATTTACCAGTTAGGCTAGACATAGAGACGAAATTCCTGATTTCTTATTTTGGACAACCATGTCAAAAATAAGAAATACGGGAATTTCGTGTCTACATTTAGCCTAACTGGTGAATGCGCAGCACAAAAAAAAAATTAAAACTTTTGCAGCTCTAGTCTATGGACATGATCAGTTCAATTCAATTCAATTCAATTTATTCAGTGTACAAGATACAATATTATTAACAGTTTGATAACATATCTAGTAAAGGAAATTATATAACATTAAAATCCATTTGCCACAATTGTGACCATTTGTACATTGAATCTATATCAGATTGAAGTTCTATACATGATTGTCGACTCAGAATTTTCTTTTAACTTTTGAGGTCATCCGTATAAATGTTCACATCATATGGTCATATTAGGAAGACAAAATAAAATGACCGATTTTTGGATGATTAATTTTTAGCCTTGGTGGGCTAATGGACCTTTAAGTGTGAATTTTTATTTTTTATGGGAAAATAATAAATTCAGACATACTATAGTAACCCGAATAAATTGGAGCTTACCAACTATCATTTATAGCGCAGAAATAATTGTAATAGCTTGACCGTATGTGATTGTTATAGCATACTTGTCAGCACCGTCACCAAGGTTGAAAGTATGTTATCTTCCTAATCATGTATGCAGCTTAAGATGTAAAATCCCGGTGTGAAATATGGGAAATACCCCAAATATACGTTTATAATAGATTTTTTAAATAAAAATTGCATTATTGTGTTGTTTGATTGAGATGAATAGTTACATACAACAACGGTGCTGACATGCCATGTTTTCTCATAGAGTATTTTTTAAAACAGTGGATGAATAATATCTGCTGATTTTGTGAGAATTTTTATTTTGTCCTAATCATCATCTGTTTCTCACACTCAAATTTAATGAGATGGAAGATATATCAATACACAGAGAGTTATAAAATGTTACACAGTTGCTAGCCCAGCAGGACTGAGTGTGGTGTACCATCTCAGTCCAGGAAACAGCAAGTGAAAACACTCGTGCCTGGATTTTGATGCTATAAAAATCATACAAAAAAAAAAAAATGGCAAAATAAAACATACCTTAAGTATTTCCTGTATGTCAGCTAATTTTCCGGTATATTAGTTTGTCGATTTCAGCACCAAAAATCAAATATTCAAACACATTAGACCAACTACCGATAATAATTGTCCTGAGTTCCAACATCATGATGGCCTTCGTGTTCACTTTTGTTTGTACAGGATGTATGTACGCTTTTTTGCGGGCATGCGTGGTGAAATGACTACAAATTGTCAGTATGCACAGAATACAGACATGGCAAAAATACATGGACCAATACTTATACAAATCTGAGAACCAAATTATTACAGCCACGCATAAATCAATATCAATCGGTATTAAATGAAATATATATGAACAGTATCCCACCACTACACATTCACACAAGCAATGGCTAGTATTGACGCTGAAGCTATTGTTTTGAACACTCACAGTGAGTGAGTTTTACGTCGCTTTCTGCACATTGAGGCAATATCGCGACAGAAAGAAGCCCGAAGTGGAGCTATGCCCTTGACTTATTTCGAATGACTTCAAGGGTTCTTTTACCCTGATGACATCGCAAGGCTCTGACACACTGACTGTGATCACCAGAGCGCACTAGCTGACTAGGGTCAACACCGTTACCGTCTTATCGGTAGGCGGAGTCACTATCTTTTTTACACGGGCAGCTGTGGAAAAATGGCCGTCAGTGCGGCCGAGCTCCACGCAATGTGAGTAGCTTGGCTTAGCCGGGTAGGGTTCCTTATAGTGCACAGTGCCATAGACAGCATTGTACAGTCCATTCCTTTGAACAGTTTGGAACACTGTATATTATGCACAACCACGATAACAAATATCGGCCCGAACGGGATTCGAACCTGGTACCTGTAGGTTACAAGCCCCAGTCTATACGAATGAGCCATCGGGGCCGGCTTGAACAATCAGGGTTGCACGACGAGCAGATAGAAAATATTAGTAGTCTTTCTGTGAAAAAAACACGTTTTTTTAATTTATCCAACTGGATTTGTGAAAAGCGACTGCTTTGCTTATTTTCCATTTATAATTCAAAAGTAATAGTCAGGGCCGCTTTTCGAAATATCTAAACATGCTCTGCATTTTTTAGTATAATTTATCATCCACTAGTTCTTACATAATTTTGGTGTGCCTAATTTTAATCTGCCGGATGACATCCTCTGTTTCCGGTTCTTCGCCTTCAAATTAACAAAAAAAAGAACGGCCCATTTTTTTATGTTTTGTCGCACAGGAATACACAATTTATGGCTTGATTTTTATTAGGTTTTTATTATAATTATAACAAACTACACGTCATCAACAGCATTATTATTACCGATCAGTTTGCACGTTGAGGACGGTAATGACATTGGTCATTTCAAGTAGAGATACCAATGTATTCTTGACAAATTTTTGGTGAGAATTTAATTGCACATTTATTATTGTTTGCTGCTTTTGATGAGGAATTACATGATTAAGACAATTATGTGTGGCCTGTTGTTATATTTTATGTCCTCGCAAAAGATATAAATAACATAACAAAGATTACTTCTCTAATTCGTAAAACATAATTTATATATGTTTCATGCATTTTTATAATTTTTTCCCGATTGACATTGTCCAGAAATGGATTCAGCGTATGCAAATATGGTTGAAACCACGCTAATTTTAACATGAAATATATTCCACAAATTTAACTTCAACATGAATCTAGCTGCAAAAAATCGCAAATACGTTTATTCTGCGATTTTCAAGCATTTGTATTATCTGTCGCGCATAGCACTGTCCAGCAATGAATTCACTGTATGCCAAAAAAGTTAAAACGCTCTCATTTGTTTTTTCAACAAGAAAGATAAATGGCAAATTAATATTTACAAAATGAAAATTAGCAAAATTGCAAAATATTTTAATTTCGCGATTGTCGAGCATTTTTTTATTTTGCGCCCTTGTTACTGTTCAGAAATGGATTCAGCGCATACAAAAACGGTTTAAAAAGCGTGTTAAACATGAAATAGGTATGCAATTCAACTTTCGCAAGATTCAAACTGGCAAAATCGCGAACACTTCTATTTCGCGATTTTGAAGCATTTGCTTTACTCTGTGCGCTTGGCACTGTCGCGAAATGGAATCAGCGCATGCAAAAATGGTTAAAAGGGCTCTCAAAACTTTTTTAACACGAAGCAGCCATATAAACCGTCGATTGGGATAGGGAGGAATATATGAAAATTAAGATATTGTTGAATAATACTTTTAGTTTTTAAAACAAATGTCAATTTAATGTTGGCCGGTGTGGGACGTCGGCTGTTTCATGCTATACTCTTATGCAGCTCCCTCTTATTGTCAGCCCTGGGTCAAACTTGGGCCGAACAGAGAATCCTAAAAAACAAACAATCAGTTGCGAGAAATGACTGTTGCGAAAAGGCGTCGGTCTGCGACCTCGGGAGAAGCCTAGCCTTGCTGTAGGGAAGATGATTTCATCGATTGCCGTCACCTTAAGTACTCTTATGATTACACAGAATTAGCCGACAGCTTAATAGGCTTCGGGCTTCCTTCTGACGCGATATTGTAATAATGTGCAGAAAGCAACGTAAAACAATACTCACTCACTGTGAGTGTTCAAAACAATAACTTGGACGTGTAGTGATGGGATTCTGTTCATTTTCATTTCATTTAATATCGATTGATATCGATTTATGCGTGGCTATATTAATTTTGTTCTCAGATTTGTAGAAATATTGGTCCATGTATTTTTGCCCTGTGTGTATTCTGTGCATACTGACAATTTGTAGTCATTTCACGTACATAAAACCTGTACAAACAACAGTGAACACGAAGGCCATGATGTTGGAGCTCAGGACAATTATTATCGGTAGTTGGTCTAATGTGTTTGAATATTCGTTTTTCAGCACTGAAATCGGTAAACTAATATACCCGACAATTAGCTGACATATAGGGAATACTCAAGGTATGTTTTATTTTGCAATGATATTTTTCTTTGTATGATTTTTAGAGCATCAAAATCCAGCCACGAGTGTTTTCACTTGCTGTTTCCTGGACTGAGATGGTACACAACACTCAGTCCTGCTGGGCTACACAGTTGCCACTATGTACATGTCACACTGTTACTACTACATGTCTCACCGTTACCAAGGGTATGCCATTGTGATCATGTCACCCTTTCCATAATAACAAGTTTTAAAAAAATAATTTATTTAAAAAAAATATGTTTAATGTACGCAGCATCATGCCAAGCGCATATATATTTCATCAGATAAAAATATGCTTAAATGTACTATTGCTCAACACTGTGAAACCGGCAACACCTCTCGGTCACGGAGGCTCTCCACAATACTGAGTTTTACACGTGAATGGGGGAGAAACATTTTTGTTTCTTTCAAACCGCCGAGACCGGGAACCGAACCCCGAGCTCTAGCGTGAAAGGCAGCGGTGCTAACCACCACCCTAGGGCCCCCGCCCCCTGGCATGACAACACTGTATATAATATGTGTTATACTCTAATATGACGTTTTAATGCAAAATTAAAGCACATACAAATTCCAACCAATGGTTAACAAATTAATGCATCATTGAAGGAAAACAAATTATGATAAATCAAATGTAGAGCAAAGAAATGGTGGTATTCCCTGAAGACGAAAAAAAGGGACGATTGTCATCTGGTGATTATAAAGTGAAAAATATAGTTTGAAAACGTACATAAAAACGCGATTTTTTAAAGATGGACGATGCGAGAAATAGCCCACAAATTTAAAATCTAATAATCTGCAAAACAGTGTTTGGATTATAAATATCAAAAAAATGTACTGAAAAATATTTCAATTATCAATATTGTATTTGACTAAAATTGTACTGTGGCTTGTCTATTGCTGGAATAATGACGCCATCCCCTTGACATCGTAACTCGCATAATAATATTATTAAAGGGGCCTACTATTTATCTTTAATAAACTAACTAAGCATGGAAACCAATTTTGATCAATAAAATATTGCATATAAAGATGTGATACGACTCCATAGAAAGGAAAAAGGATGGTAAAAAATAACACTTGGAGATTATAAAGTAAAAAAATGTAAACAACAAACTCAAAACTGTGCTTTAAAAAAATATTATGCTAATAATTCACATAAAATTATAATTAAAATTTAATATTTTTTGTAAAGTAGCTTTTAGGTTCAAAAATATCTTGACATTATCCAGGTAGCAAATTCAGTATTTGACTCCTTGAGGCGATCTTATTGCATATATATACATATAGGGGCCTAGGTCCAATTCTCGTATTCTATCCCCGACCAATCGAAGAGTGGTTCAGCCTGTCACATGTCGAGATCAGCCAATTAACGCCGTCATTCAGTTGTTATTTAAATTAGGGGGTAGAATATGAGATATGGGCCGAGGCCTACGTCCCTTTAATTTCAGAATTCACACAATATATACTATATGTCTGTAAATACTACTTTATAATAGAATAAATTTGCCTCCATAAAATGTTGTGCAGTGATGTCATAATACACACTAGAGAAGACAAAGAAAGGAAAAGGTTTGCTGATTATAAAGTGACAAAATGTAATTAATTAATATGTCAATTTCAGATTGTACTTATATAAACCTCCATCGTAGTATGAAAGAAGGGGTCGCGTTCTCCTTGTATGGTGCATCATTCGGTACAACAATTGTTAATTGAATCCGATGCTGCTATTTTAATTACACAATTATTATAAGAATAACATAATGTGAGTTGTTCAAGAAATAACATGTTGTAGAAGTTATTAAATTGAGGGGTTGATGTCACCATTGTACTAAGAGGCAGGTACGTCCCATATACCATGTATAAGAACACAAATGTTACTTGAAAAATACGCGTTGTAGCTAGATATTTTTACATTTGAAAATATTTTGAAAAATTGTTAAATTCAAACATGTTAAATGTATCATGGATTTGTCTATCTACAAAACAATGTAGATTTTATGACTGCCAGAAAAGTTCAATTTTATTACTTGTTCCATTTAGGGTGTAGTATGTAATTATCTGCAATATTTCATCCATGAGAATATCTTTACATGACAATTTGTTCTGGAATACGGGTAGGTAGCATAACAAATTAAGGGGGTGGCGTCACAGTTTCGGCAATAAATAGGCAAGCCCGAGGGAATCAAATCAAAATATTGGTATTTTTTAATATTGTACATCTACAAAACAGGAGCGTTTTTAAGAACTTTTCCTCATGTTATCATAGTTATGGTGGTCATTTGTTTTATTTAATATTTGTGTTTTTAGGGCGTAGTATCTCATCTCTGTGCAGTATTGTTTCCCATGATTAAATACGTTTTAGCGTACTGGTAGATGGTGAATATTGCTTTACGTCGCTTTCTGCACAATCATGGCAATATCGCGACAGAAGGAAGCCCGACGCCGGGACTATTCCCTACTCTTATTTTAAATGACTTCAAGTGTTCTTTATAGCGCACAGTACAATAACACTTCACACTTAAGGCCTTTGAACAGTTTGGAGCACTGTACATGTACGTGCAAAACCACGATGACAAATATCTGGCCCGACCGGGATTCGAACCTGGTATAACTTAGCTTACAGGCTACAGTCGATACGAATGAGCCATGGGGCCGCCACCGGTAGATAGTATACTATTGTGCTAATCGGGGCATATTATGTTGCGACAATATTTCGGTAATAGGCAAGCCAAGGTAGTCAAATACACTATTTATATTTCAAGTAATTTGTTGATATTTATATCTAAAAACCTTTTTTTAAATGATAATTTTTAAATCTATGGGTTTTTTCGTACTGACCATCTACAAAAAGAACGTTTTTATACATTTTATCACTTTATGATCATGCACAATTTGTTTCATTTTGTTCTCTCTAAAACATAATTATTGGTAAGATAGCACTTAAAAAGGTGTACACAAATTCTACATTTACCATGTACATGATGTACAAATCTAAAACAATACCAAATAGAATCAAGTGTACATGTGTGTCACCAGAAATACATAAGACACATGTATTTCTGGTTTCAGCTAAATATTAAATTGATATATTTTAAGCGAATGTAGTCGGTGTAATATTGTATAAAATTATATTATATCATGTATATGTGATAAATTGCTATAAATCGGCCAATAATTGGGTGAATTAAATCGGCTAAAATGATGACGTGATTAAAATTGCCTACTTGAAGAGAACCCCAGCCATCCTAGCAAAGACTAAAGGCCCTACTTTGACCCTTGACTTCAAATCAGCATAATGTTAGCCGTTGTAGACGATGTGCCAACATTAGGCCAGCATTGAGACTGGTACTCTCTACATATTTATCATGTTTATTACAATATGCTTTAATTTTTGATGTGATGGTATAAGATCGCACTTCACCCTGTAAACATCTTATTTTTTAAAAGCCAGCACAATAATCATTTCAGTTCTACCGGCAAACACGAGACTTTGACCCAATGATGCTTAAATGCTGGGCCAGCGTCGTGGCGCATATCGTCATCTCAGTTTGACCCATTAACCGCCAAATTATTCAATCTGAATTTTCACTCACTTGAAATTGTGTCTCGCTGACGCGATCCACAACTTCATGTGAGTGAAAATTTGACAAAATGGAGGTCAACTGTTTTCAAATATTGCTGATTGATGTCACATTTTATCTTTAGCATGTCTAAAAGGTGGTACTTAATGTGCTAATAAAAAATGAAAACCCGACTATATGCGGCACCGGCGGTTAAAAGGTCAAAGGTTCGAATCTGTCACTTTGTAAAGTGGCAGTTTCGACCCTTTAAAACCAAGGTGACGATACATAAAATGATATGTGACTTAAAGGTAACACATGTAGTTTAAATTTGATATAATTTTGAAGATTATCAATGTAGTATCACTCTCAGGGTCTTAAAAATTTTAAAAATTGTGGAGGCAAAATTAGAGCTTCTGTGCACTGTAGCATACGGGTGGCATCACGGGCTGTTTCCGTCAATGCATACGTCATCTCTGGGGAATTAACATATAGCTATTCATATTGAGTTTGGCATCCTACGACGTGGGGCCAGCATTGGGCCAACGCCTCGTGTAGTTTGCTGGGATGGCTATGTTAAAATCAGTGATGGCCATGTTTACGTCAGTAAATGAGGTGAACATGATCATCAGTGATCATTTGTATGGAATGAAAGTAAGCGTTCCTCGGTGTTACTTTTTAATTAGACAGGGCTAGAAAATATTCTATATTTTTATTAAAATTTTGAAAAAAAAGTTTGTGTTATTTCTGTACCGCTTCTCAAAACTGTTGTCTAATCTATTATTTATTGCCAAGTTTTATAAAAAAAAACTGGTTCCATTTGACCTTTAAACATGTTAAACGCACTGCCTTTTATTTCATGTATTTTTTGACGTTTCTCAAAAGCTTTGTCTAATCTATTATTAATTGCAAAAAATATAATATTGATCAAAATGAAAAAAAATCGTGTAATTTGTTATACCGTTACCGCCAAGTTTTATCAAAAACGTTTGCATTTGATCTATAAAGCAGTTTTGTTATCAATGCTCACATAGATGGTATCCGGCGTGTACAAATATATAACTCCTACAAAAAATAAGGTGGGGATCTCAGTAAATGGTGTCCGATGTGTACACATTAAAACACTCATACAACACCTGTACAAAGCCTAGGGTGTGGGCCTTTGGGCGAGCGCCTTATTCTGTGAGAACGTGCAGCTTTATCAGGTTTATTTCATTTACATTGAATTACAGTAGCATACCGTAATTCACTCAGCCAGCACGGGACGATGTGAATTATAAATGTACCCCGATTTTATGTAATATCCAAGCATAGCAAATAATATATCTTACATGTATATCATAACGGCCTTATTGTAAATAAATAATGGATGGCGTCATGCACAAGTGGGCTAACCCACATTTTGACGATTTTGAGAACAAATCGTGCAACAACATAAAGTACAAGATAAAACGAATAAATACAAATTAACACAAAAAGGTAACAGCATCATTGACCAAATGGTCTAACCCTTAATGTGAAACTCGTATATTGATCAAGTTGTTGCTATCAATGACATATATTTTCATTGTTTTTTTAATGTGGGTTAGCCCACTTGTGCATGATGCCATCCTAATGTACTTCGGAATTACGCTAACAATTTCAGTTTCAAATAAATGAGTTGACCCTTGTCCTGCTAAGTAAGACAATGTATGTACAGCATATTCGCCAACTTAAAGCCTTCAAATTGAAGGGCAAAATAAATGGTGATATATTTTTAAATGCGCCTGTCAAATTGGACACTTAGGTCACAGAGGATATACTACTATAAAAAGTTCATCACTTTTTTTCACTGAAAATGTCTTTGAACTATACGATATAGTTTTATTTATGTGTAAATAATAATATGTAGTAAATGCCGCCCTCTAAAACCCCATTATTTCGTTTCAGAAATTTAGTTACATGTGCTAACTTCTGAAATACCTACTGAAAGTTGGAGATCAAAAAGATTACATTTAGCTGTGTTTGTAATTTAGATGTTTGTAAGTCTACACAACAATCTGAAAGTGATGTGATGGTAATGTAAGCACATCAACTGAATGATCGAAGTGCAGTGGGTCTGCTGCTTTGTCGGCCCTTTTAACATTGTATGTCTTATAAGCTCAAACACAGCCACCTTATGAATTATAATATAGAACAGAACATGTAATGCTTAAATTATCTGTGGCTAATATGGTAACCACATGAAAACATACAAATTAAGTTGATTGTATGAAATAGAGTGAGAAATCATAACGTAATTATTTATCAAGTATCAGAGGCTAATATGTGACCGGCATGTGTTCAACATGTTTCCAACATATGTCCAGCATGTGTCCAACATGAGTCCAACATGAGTTCAACATGAGTTCAACATGAGTCCAACATGCAAAGTAAGCAGTTACTGCCTTTTGGCTTTGCAAACAGAACAGTGTGTCGGTGTTTTTTGTGATCACTATTTCACTGGTGTGATCAGTAAGAGCCCCGTATTTCATACGGGGCTCTTACTGATCACACCAGTGAAATAGCTAATGCTACATTAATATGGTGATAATAAATAACAAAACCATGTCTATCAAACCAAGTTTAATCATTTTATCCTCATCACCATTATGTAGTGTTCTTTCCTAATGTTCATCAGAATGCTCAGATTGTGTGTACAGTTTCTAGACCAATACCAGCAGAACCACTTCATGATAATAGAAAATAGAACAATTTAATGTATACATTATGAGTATGCTCACTGTAGGCTAATACAAACCAACAACACCAGGACCACCTCATGATAATATAAAAATAGAACAATTTAAACTATAGATCATGAGTAGGCCTACTGTAGGCCAACATAATCCAATAACAGAATAAACCAAGCGACACCAAAACATTTATCTCTGAGGTAACGCCACCTGTTTTTGTTCTGCATTATTCACTCAGATCAAAACAGATTAAAGGTAAAATAAAAAAGGTGGCGGTGTCGGGTGTTTCACTCATGAAAACATATCTTCAAAAATCAGAAAGTCCCCTACATACCAATCATTCGAAAACATATCTGTTTCAAAAGATTTGGGAAATCGACGCCTAAATCTGGTTACTATCTACCGACTACCTGGCTCATGTAATGCTTTTTTCGACGAGTTTCGGGATTT
This sequence comes from Flabesymbios commensalis, assembly GCA_964017125.1. NCBI lineage: Eukaryota > Metazoa > Annelida > Polychaeta > Terebellida > Flabelligeridae > Flabesymbios > Flabesymbios commensalis. The sequence goes on from OZ024913.1 coordinate 19,900,876, forward strand.
TTTGGCATTTCTTATATCGCTGCCTTTAGATAATTTATTTTCTGGCGACTTTATTATTCCATTTGGAAACGGCTCTTCTGATGCAGTAGCTATGCATAATATCTTTGATAAGTTTAATTTGAAACAACACGTGAGCTTCCCCACTCATAAATTTGGAAATACCCTGGATTGGCTCATTAGGGATCGAACAGATTCTAATCGATCATGACTCAATGCACAAGCTCACCTGTGTAACAGACTAATGTCAAAGGCAAAAAAAAACTATTATACAAATTTGGTTTCGAAAAACATCACAAACCCTATAAAATTATGAGACAAAATGAAATACATTTTGCTTAAAAAGACAAACAATATACTTCCGGATAGTTCATGCAATACCAAGCTTGCTAGCTCTTTCAATGATTTTTTCATAAGCAAGATCGCTAAAATCAGGGACACTCTAATGTCAGCAAAATCAGATTCAAACATTCATCCTGAACCTACTCCTCCAGCTTCCCCAAATCCTTTACTCACTTTCTCACAAAACTCAGAAAGTAACGTGTCAAAGCTTATTCGGTCATCACCCAGCAAATCATGTGACCTAGATCTATGTCCAACTCAAATCGTCAAGGACAGCGCTGATATTCAGGCCGGGTCAATCACAAGGATCATAAATCTCTCATTGGTAGAAGGGAAGTTCCCAGATACCTTCAAAATTGCTCATGTTACACCGCTATTAAAAAAAACCTTCATTAGATCGAAATGAATTAAGCAATTTTAGACCTGTATCTGGATTAAATTTTGTTTCCAAATTAATCGAGAAAATTGTTGCTAGCAAAATAAAATCTCACATGCAAGATTCAGGTATTTCGAATAACCTTCAATCAGCATATAATTTTGGAAATTCCACCGAAACGGCCCTTTTGTATATTCGAAATGATATTTTGTCAGCTCAAGACCGTGGTGACTTACTGCTCTTTAGCTCTTGAATTTGTCTGCGGTTTTTGACACCATCGATCATGACCTCTTTCTCAGTAGATTGACTGAGTGGTTTGGCATTGATGGTGTGGTGTTGCAATAGGTTTAATCCTACCTGACCGGTCGTTCTCAGCTTGTTAAAGTTAATGGTGTACTGTCTACTCCGCAATTGTTATTGTGCGGTGTTCCGCAAGGCTCTGTGTTGGGTCCACTTCTTTTTACTATGTACACTACTCCTCTGAGTTCAATAATAACAGCTTTTGGTCTTAAGCATCACCTTTATGCTGATGATACACATATATACACATCTTTCGTTGCAGAAGATATAACACAGTCTTTAATTTTTGTACAAAATTGTATGCTGGCAATTCCTGGTTTGGATGAATCAAAACATGCTGAAACTTAATCCTAGTAAGACAGAGTTCATGATCATTGGAAATTAAACTCAACGGAAAAAAGTTTCCCAATTTGAACTTCTGAACCGAAATTTCGCCGAAATAGACTCCATACAAAACCTGGGTGTGGCTTTTGATCCAGCTTTTTCATTCAAGAAACATGTCTCGAATATGTGTAGATCAGCTTTCTACCATATTCGAGATATTAGACGCATTCGAATTCATTTGAATAATTCTACTGCAATTTATCTAGCCAATGCTCTAGTGAGAAGTCGCCTTGACTACTGTAATTCGTTGCTGTTCGGTTGTTCCGAAAAATATAAAACAAGCTTGCAGCGTGTAGCCTACAGAATTGCCTTACCCGAGTAGCGACCAGGTCAAGTAGGCTTTCAGAGTCTAGGCCCCTGCTCAAATCACTGCATCGGTTACCTATTAAATCGCTGCATAACTGTTTTGCTTATTTCGATTAAAATAACCTAAAACGTACAAAACAAGCATTGCTATTGTTTGAAAGGCCTTATAAATGCACTAAAACTGGGTAAATGTAGCGGAATTAGTTTACCATGCGGTACACCATCAAATATTTTTAAGTAGTGACTCGGTGTATGTACAATATTCATGTAATAACGGTAAGGTTATGGGCCAATATAATGTTACATTTGCCAGCACGAAACCACCCCCTTAATAGCAAACACATACGTTGAACTGAATTGGCATAATGTTGGGCCAGTACCGCAGACGATGGGCATTATTCTGCCATTGGACCAATGCCTCGTGTTAGCTGAGATACTTGGTTAGATGTAGGATACTGGGTCAAATCGGTTACAATAAAGTCTGATGTGTTTAAATATTATTTTATTTTACCGCATAGGGCGATGTATATCACTGTATGTGATGATTTACGATAAAATAAAATTAAGTCTGATATCGTCTAGTAGCATTTTTACTATATTTTGAAATGTCCATGTGATACCTAATAAAAAAATGCAAATGTTTTTCGAGAAAATCACGAAAATCCAAAGAGCGAAAACGATGATTTACATCACTGAATTTGATGGTTATTCCTAGTACAATTTCCGACTGTCTGGGGAGAGCTTCTTAATGGCGGGCCAAAGGCTCTGATGCTGGCCCACACTTAAAAGCACGATACTGAAATAGAGTTCTATTTTTCCAAGTGAGTGACATTCTCTATACTGGTACCGATATTAAACATGACATTACATGCAGATATCATCCATATCACACAAAGTAATAACTTCTAGATATGTCTAACTATGTTGATTGGAATACTAGTAGCCGACAAATTTGAAAAACATACTAGAATAGACTCGACCTATGATCATCTGGTATGGTTAACTATAACTACAGAATACTATCAGAAAAACATTAAAATCGGTTGTGCCTATATACCACCAGAAAACTCTACATATGTTGGTCTAAGAAATGATTATTTTACTATGTTAGAGGAGGAAGTGGCTAGATATACAGAAAGTCATCATATAATATTATGTGGTGACTTTAATAGTAGAACTGGCCGCGCTCCAGATTACGATAATAATATCAATGTTTTAAATAAACGCTGTAATGAGGACGGAGTCATTAACAAATATGGACGATCTCTGCAAAATTTTTGTATAAACACAGAGCTTAAAATAGCCAATGGTCGAATGTTTGATGATAAAGGTATCGGCCGCTATACATACTACTCGCCCATGGGAGCAAGTACTATTGATTATATGATACTAAGAGAAGATTATATGATCAGTAAATTTAAAGTTCTACCGAAATTAGTAGAATCGGATCATTGTCCTATAAAATCCCATATTCTCAATTCAAAATTGAAAGAGTTAAGCTCTGCAGAAATGAACATACATATTAATGACTCATCACCATGTTCCGATGTATATATATGGCAAGATGAAAAAAAAGATAGAGTACCAAGCATCTCTTCGAAATGATCAGACATGTATTGCGTTTGAAGAAATGCTGTGTGCCGCAGCTGAAGGTTGTAGTAGCGATAATCTATGCGATATTTTCAATGGTATGCTAGAAAATGCATTATGCCCGTTATTTCTAAAGAAGCAGCATCAATCAAAGTGTAGGAAAAACATAAAAAATAACTTTCCTTCAAACCCTTGGTATGATAAAGAATGTAAATCTCTAAAACAAGTTTTAAATAATATTGCTAAAGATAAGAAGTTTAACACACGTCAAAGTGAATATAATATAATGTTACGCCAATATAAACAATTAATCCAGAAAAAGAAAAGACATTACCAAGAAGTCAAACTTGGTCAGCTTGAAAATATGAGAACAGAAGATCCAAATTCCTACTGGAAATTTTGGAAATCTTTAAAACCTAGAAATTCAACCAAAGGTCCTACCCTGTCACAATTTGTGAAATATTTTGAAGAACAAGTCTACCCTCCTCATGTTGACTATTTTGACTACGATCACATGAATAATATAATGAAGCTAGTTAAATCATCCCCAAATGATATTAATGAGAAGGTAGAAAATGGACAATCCGATTTGTTACAGTTCTTAAACAGCCCCATAACTATAGACGAAATTCAAAAAGCAATTAGAAAGTTAAAATGCAAAAAAGCGGCAGGCATAGATGGTATTCCTGCGGAATTTTACAAGCATGGTAGTAATGAACTCTTACCAGCACTAGTTTTACTGTTTAATACCATTATAGCCAATGGAGAATATCCATCAAGTTGGGCCACTGGTATAATTCATCCTGTTCACAAAAAAGCTGCCCATAACGTGCCCGATAACTACAGGAAAATTACAGTAATGCCATGCATTGGGAAATTATTTGAATCTGTACTTAATAACAGACTGTCTTTTAAAAATGATGTATGCTATGATAATGATCCCTTTCAAGCCGGCTTTAGAAGTAACTCCCGGACGACTGATAATTTATTTATACTATGTGCCATTATAGATAAGCAAAGGTGTCTTTCAAAGCCCCTGTATACATGTTTTGTTGATTTTACAAAAGCATTTGACTATATTGACAGATCAGCACTGTACTATAAATTACTGAGCAGAGGAATAGACGGCATTTTTTAAAATGTAATAAAGGGTATGTTCTCTAAAGCTGAGTGCCGTGTAAAATGGGATTCATGCATCAGCGAGATATTAAAAAGCGAATTTGGTGTCCTGCAAGGTGGTATGCTCAGATTATTTACAGAATTTCTGCAGGATATATCCAAATCATTTGATCAAGGTGAGGGTATCCCCGTAGACACTTTATTAATTGTATACTTGTTATTTGCAGACGACCTTGTCCTTTTTTCAGATTCTGCAAATGGATTGCAAAAGCAATTAACTGCCCTGTATAAGTATGCTTCTCTGTGGCATATATTAGTCGGCATTCCTAAAACAAAAGTTCTCATATTTAACAAACGTCATACGTCAGAATGTGACAGCTTCTACTATGGTGATGAAATGATAGAAAAAAATAAAAAATATAAATACCTTGGGGTTGTATATAGCACTAAATATCCTAAGAATGTATTGATAGAAACGTTTCTCCATCTCGCTTCCCAAGCTGGTAAAGCAGTCTTTTCTCTACACAAGCAATCTCGTCCCGTAGTCGGTTAATTGTCACCTGTTATTGCATTCAAGGTTTTTGATTGTCAAATACTGCCCATATTAGAGTATGCAAGTGATATATGGTATACCGGTGATAGTGTTAACGATTTGGAAAAAATACATCTAAAATTTATTGAATCAACGCTGGGTGTTAGAAAGCAAACACCCACTCCTGCAATTTATGGTGACACAGGACGGTTTCCATTGATTATCAGATAACATATTAAAGCTGTAAAATATTGGTGTAGAATTCTAGACCTATCTCAGAACCACCCTGTCAGAAATGCCTACAATATGCTACTAGAGCTAGATGGCACTGGATTCACAAACTGGTGCTCGCGTATTCGGTCTGTCCTTGAACTAACCGGGCTAGACCAAGCTTGGGAGACGCAGCACATTGGCAATACAAATAAAGTCATGCTTTCCTTTAAAGATTCAATTGTTAGAATATTTACACAGCGGTGGAGACAAGATATTGAGAGTTCAAGTAAGCTGCGCACATATTCATTAGTGAAAAAATCTTTGTGTGTGGAACCATACATCTTAAACATAAAGGGGAACCACCTCATAACAGCAATGGCGAGATATAGAATGAGCTCACATGATTTAAAAATAGAGAGAGGACGATTCAATAATCCAATAACTCCAATAAACCAACGAATATGCACAAGGTGTGAATCAAACAAAATTGACGACGAAATACACCTTCTTCTCCACTGTAATGCCATGAACAATGAACGCGAAATCTTGCTTAATTCTATAGCCGGAATTATCAATATGCAACCAACAAATGATATTTTTCTACGAATTATGACATCTAGAGACATAACAGTGGTGAAGTCGCTAGCAAAATTTATCTATGGTTGTTTTAAACAAATTAAGGGTTGAAAATATTGAGTATGATTAATGTAAATTCATCTTCAAGCTGAAATATTTTGTATGTGTGTCGTGACTAGCATGATTAATCATTATCATCATGATCATGATTATGTGTCATTATTATCGTTTTAACGTTACATTTTTATGTAGAACAATCACAAGTCACCTGTCGCTATATTATCCATATTATCATGCCTTCATGATCTGACTTGGGTATTACCACATATCAGGACGGCTGTTGCTCTCGGATCTTATTATTTGGCTTTTCAGGGCCGGTTAGGGACGTTTCCGTCGCCTTTGTTATCAGACGAGGTGGGGCCTTATGGAGGATTTCAGAGTTGCTAAGTCAACTGAATTTCTCTATGAGGTCGGGAATGTTTTTCTTCGATTGTAACTCCTAAGTATGTGGTACTAACTAGGTCGTGAGTAAAATGGTATGAACTAAACAATATAGTGAATTAAAATAAGCTGTAATGTTTTTGTGCGAGGGCCGTAAAGATAATAAATCACTAGTTAATTAAACAAACTTTATTGCTATTGTGTGAGTGCCATGTCCTGCGTGAATGGCACGCATAATTATTATCCGTAATTTTTATTCTTATTACATCACTAAGTCTCCAACACTCGATAATATGGATGGTTCTGATGCTATACTTTGTTGGCAGTCGACGAATCACCATGTCCGACTTTAATTAGTATGTATATATTGTATTTCGGTGGTATTACTGTTATTACGTTGTTAAATTTGCATCACTAGTCTATATCAGGGAATCGCCGAGTTCATAGCGACTGTGCTTGCATGGTCACATGGCTCGGAGCTACCTGTGTCGCAGATTGTCACATTGATTGTACTTGCATGATATAATATTTGATTTTTAAAAATATCGTGTAATTTTTAACATTGTCCTAATACATTCTCAAATTACTGTAGCATAATTATGCACTTGTATATATTCTAGGTTTCTACGCTTTCCAGAGTGTCTTTTTTGCTACTATATATATAATTAGCATGTCATACATAGTAGCTATTTTATCTCTGGTTTTGGTGCGGGAAACAAAATGATAGACCTTACATGATTTTAGTTATGTATGTCATACTATGTATATTGTCATATGATTTTAACAAATTAACAATGTTGTATATACATGTACATATCTCTATTTCTATGACAAATAAGTCTGGATTGACTTTCTTTCTGTCAATAAAATATCTGTCTGTCTGTCTCTCTGATATGAGACAATACACTTTGTACTGTGAAATGTATCTAAGATCACTTAAAAAGTAACAATAATTTTAAAAGTCTTCCTCTCTTTTTTATGATGACAGTTATCTGCCACTTGGTACTTTTAATGTCCTGATTATATAGACAGTATGTCTTACTCCGCTGTGATCAGGTTTGTTTTGGTGGGGCAACAATATTAAAAAACAACAAACTTAAATCCCTAATAACTCAGTAACCTGAGCAGTAAAAAAAAACAAAAAAACACCATTCTCCATGGATTAATCGTTTAAATAAAATAAACAAAACAGTTATGCAGCTTTAAACTGAACTTTTTGACATATAAGGCACTATTCATGGCATCTTCATCTATCCAGTTGTAGTTTGACGGTCTGACCTGACTGGGCAGGGTGTATTCATGGGTACTCCCTCATATCTCAGTGATTTATTACATTTCGAGAAGGCCCAGCAAACACTGAGATCCGAAAGTATGAAGTTATTACATCCTGGACCGCGGTCAAAAAGAATTTACGGCCAGTCATCGTTCGTGGTTGCCGCACCGCGCTTGTGGAATAAATTGCCTCTTCAAATACGTGAAGCAAAATCAGTCACTGTTTTTCGGAAAAAAATAAAAACACATCTTTTTACATTAGACCTACTGCCTTAGGCTAATCTGCACATCCACCGACCGTCATATGACGAATTCCTTTTCCGACTGTGGACCTCCCCACTGAATACTGTTTTTAGTCCACAGCGCCATTGAGTCTCAATATTGTTGACAGATACTGACGCTATAGAAGTCATTACACTTATACTTATATGGGTCCTATTATCAAACAGTCACGGATTACTAATCAATGAGATCTGAATTCAATTTTAAATTTAAACACTTGGGCAATTTTTTATACATCCTACTAAGTTACAATTGCAGCTATTATATCATTATTTTTATCCATCCTACACAGGCACATTAATATTATTACAGCCCTTAGATAATTATTCTGGTCTGTCCTATACTACACATTCATAGATAAAGCCCTTGGGGGACTATGTATATCCGCCTAACATAGTCTCAGTTAAAGCCCTTAATCACAGTTTAGATCGGTCCTATGCCGTCACAAGATTTAGATCGAGTTGACAATATTTAGATCGAGTGGACAATATTTAGATCGAGTAAACAATATTTAGTCCGAGTAGGCAATATTTAGATCGAGTGGGCAATATTTAGATCGAGTAAACAATATTTAGTCCGAGTAGGCAATATTTAGATCGAGTGGACAATATTCAGATCGAGTGGAAAATATTTAGATCGAGTGGACACTATTCAGATCTAGTAGATAATATTTAGATCGAGTGTACAATATTTAGATCGAGTGGACAATATTGAGATCGAGTGGACTATATACAGATCTAGTAGATAAAATTTAGATCGAGTGGATAATATTTAGATTGAGTGAAAAATATTTAGATCGAGTGAACAATATTTACACCGAGTGGGCAATATTTAGATCTAGTGGATAGTATTTAGATCGAGTGGACAAAATGTAGATCGAGTGGGCAATATTTAGATCGAGTGGACAATATTTAGATCTAGTGGATAATATTTAGATCGAGTGGACAATATTTAGATCGAGTGGACAATATTTAGATCTAGTGGGTAATATTTAGATCGAGTGAACATTATGTAGATTGAGTGGACAATATTTAGATCTAGTGGATAATATTTAGATCGAGTGAAAATTCTTTAGATCGAGAGGACAATATTTAGATCTAGTAGATAATATATAGATCGAGTGAACATTATTTAGATCCAGTGGACAATATTTAGATCTAGTGGATAATATTTAGATCGAGTGAACATTATTTAGATCTAGTGGACAATATGTGACGCGCCACAGCAAAAACCAGGCGCTCCTCCAAAGGGTGTGAAGTGGTATACCGGAAGCAGTGTATAGTTGTGTACAGTATAGCGATAGTTGTGTTCAGCGCTCGATTCGAATTGATAAGTCGTGGAAAATGGATCATTTTCTCATTCAAACCAAATCAGCCTCTCCAAATAAATTGGTGCATCAAATGGCCACACATCTTAGCTACTCTCATGCAAACTTAGGTTACGTAACTGTGGCAGAGATCGTCAAACACTCGCGCCCCGTTTTGGTGGTCGCCATAAAACGCACTACTGGATCAGTGAAACGAGCCTTGAGAATACGATTATAGTTAAACAGAACAATAAAACATATACTTATTGAAATATTATAAAGTAATATATCACGATTTAACACTGCATAAAAGTTTGCTGCACATGTGTAAGTAGTTGTAAAGTAAATGTACAATATTTAGATGGTAGGACCACCGCTGTGATAGTTGTGTTGGTATATAGATCAAAAGCTGCTAGTTGTGTTGCACCCATTTAATTAGCCCGATACAGTGTAATGGTGAATGTTGTTTATACTATCCGAAGATTTGTCATGTGAGTGGGCCAATGAAGAAGTAATAAGATGGTGTTAATGGTATTATAAATACATCTAGTGTATTTGTACACTACAATATGCCGTTTTTATGTGTGCTTAAGTTAGGGTGGTCATTCCAGGCATTGTTCATATATATTATGGGTGTATATAATACCAAAAACTAGCAAACAAGACACTCCAAACTAACGCTGGGGTAATGTTGGCCCAGTATCGTGTTTCCTTTGGTGCAACTGAAACAATTCACACAGAACTACTGTCAGTCACATCAATGCACCCGCATTTATGGCGGCGAACCTACACGTCAGCAGGGAAGGTGTGTTCAGTGTTAACCCCATTTCCAAAAGCAATGATATTAAAAAATAAATTAAACAACAGGTAAGTTTATGTGCATCTGCCACAGTGTACCACATCAACCTACAGTCTCTAATGTTAGTCCGTGGTACAGATAGCAAAAAATTGGGTATTGGTACCAAATGGAGGTACCAAAAAATTGTTTGCTTTTCGTTTGGTCATACATCTGAGGAGTATAAAATGTTATGATGGACCTCTGTAAGTAGTAGCTTAAGGTTAGAAAAATCACTTTGTTTATATGTACTATAGTATTATTTTGATGATTTTCTCGCAGAAATTCTACCATTATGTCATGTAAGTGATGAGTATTAAGATGCCCGTGGGGGGCATATCAATGTCGAAATTCATGCAATGGTGACTGAGAACACAAAAACATACCTCGATTAAATTTAAATCCATTTTAATATGTGAAAATAACCTTTTAAGCACCGAAAATAAAATAAAAAACAGACGAATCAAGCGACATGGGACGATTTGACTAGGAAAATAATCAAAATTTTAATGAAAAATCAGTCGAGATTAAATTCATCATATACACAGTTACGTCCTACAACAACAGTCACTATAAACATTATGACATCAAACCAAGAAAATGTATGAATGCCATTAATACACAAAGGCTTAGCTTACTGCAAACTGAATAAGGCAGTTATTAAGACACATTTTACAAGCCGATCACATGATCATATTTTTAAAGATATGTCAAAGCAGAAATGCATGCAATCGCAACTGAGAATACACACAAAAAAAACAACTTATTAAATGTATTTTAATATGCGAAAATAACCCTTTGAGCACTGAAAAATAAAATCCCGACGTATCAATCGAAATTATACGATTTAACTAGGAAATAAGCAATATCTTGATGAATAATTATTCCAGATAATATTCATCATACCCAGCAAACACGACACATCCACACACTGTTGGGCCGACGTCATAGACGGTGGGCCAGCATTGGGTCGATGTGTCATACTTTCTGGGTATACACAGTTAGATACTACAACAACACGGTCATTATAGACACTATGGAAAATGTATGTGTGTCATTTATGCACAAATGCTTATATTGTAAACTTCACTGAATAAGGTAGTTATTAAGACACGTTTACAATTATGTGATGATATTTTAGTGATGTACTAAAAATGTAACTGGTATAATTAAGTAAACACAAAAACTATTATAACTTGGTTTGGAACAGATAATATCACATACTAATGATAAATGACTGGCTTCAAGTGACATGACACTGTTTGATCAGAATCAAACCAAAAAAATGTTTGTATGTTTTATGCAGATAGAGTAAAGTTTACTAAATAATGTGGTAATGGAGACAATTATTACAAGCCATATGATTATATCCTTACATGATTATATATTAGTTATATTATAAAAAAAAGCTGACAAGTCATTTGAAAAACATTACCACAGACTTATTTGTCATAGAAATGAAAGAGATATATGTACATGTATATACCTAACTGTACTTCAATAATTGCAACAGAGATAAATATTTCATACAAGCGATGACTGACTTAAAACTGCGAATGACAAGCAACACATGACTAGCTACAGACGACAGTTTGCCTAGGGAAATATACATTTTAATGAGTAATTATTTAAAGACTAGTTATTATATAAACAAATTACACCAGCCTATGATCATTTTAACGACATAATCTTTGTCTTCTTGAATATTGGAGTAGCCTTTCAGAAAGCATGCATCTGTACATTTCAGTTCATTGCTTACATATTGGCAGGATGACCCTTGGCAATCCCGTTTGCAGTTACAGGACATACAATTGAGGACCATATCCGGAGCTGGAGAGCCACTCATCCATTGCACTGTCAAGTCGCCATTGTCTACTGACCAACCATGCCCGTCTGCAGGGTTTGTTACCCGAGGTAACTTTTCCAAACAGTGTTGCCATATTGCTGCTTGGTAGTTATGGTAGTTGGCTCTTTTGTCACGAAGACAGCTGGAGGCAGTCACTGCAGGGTGGGAGCTCTCCAGAAGCTACAGCTCCTTTCTTGGCTCTAAATAACTCATAACGTGGATCATTTACATCACAGGTTGTAGACGACAAGGAGTAGAGACGGTAAGTGAATTATTGTAGTATGTCAAAAAGATCGCCTGGAACAGTCCATTGATGACCAACTCTGGCAAAAACATCTTGGAATTTCTTGTACACTCTTGGCATGCAAGAGAATGAGGGTGTCTGCTTCTTCTTGAGAGGTTTCCTACTCTTCAACCTCTACTGCGGATTTGTGCGTGATTCTGAAACACTTTTCATTACATTCTAACTCTAAAACTTTCGAGCCCAATCGTTCTCGTATGCGTGACGGCTTCCAGTCAGCAGCAATGAATTTGATAAGTTGTTTTTTGCTTAATTGTGAGGTCAAAATTCGTATCGAGTTTTCTATTCTGTGGGCACGCAATATTTGAGTAAATTGTACAACATCACTGGAACCTCTGCTCAGTCTCTGATGACACACTTCAGAAAAGGTACGATTCTCACCAGGTAGTTTGTGTATTAGTGACATTCCATCAATGATGGTCAGTGATGGCACTGAGACAGATTCTGTTGCAGACACCTTTTCTTCAAGTCTTTTAGCTAATATAGTCTTGCTAGTTTTCTTCATTTTAGGCCCTACCATCATAGTTGGCTAGAGACTATGGTATAAGACCCAGTGGGTGCTGCAAAACTTCACGGATATCTAATTGGATTGCATTGGCAATCATAACCATCTATCCAAATAGTTTGTGATCAGCATTTAGAAAAGTATCTTTGTATTTGTGAACAGATTCAACTTGGTGCTTAAGATGACTAAATGTTTTTAACTTGAGCTTAGGTAGTCGGTCATCAAACTGATGAGGGTTAGCTTCAATGCGTTCAGACTGGAATTTTCATCAATCTAGAAGCATCTAGAAGATCACGCGTCACATCATTCGGGGCCACTCTATCAGTTGCAAGTCCGGCAAGATCTCCTGGTGCCTCAGAGAAAGGATTTGTCCAGCTGTTTTCTAATAAATCAATGACTATCTAAACATCTGACTCATCTTTTTAAATGCCAGTTGGTTGACTCTGCTGCTGGTCGATAATGCTACGAAGTTGTCTCAGACATGTGCTACGGTATTCTTTATTTATGTAGTATTTTGTTAGCGTTGGAGGTTTCAAGATAAAGCCTTTAGGTCCGCCAGGGGTCTGTGTGTCCTTGTTCACAGTCCCTTCAATAATGTTTAATCAATAGGAACTTTCCCAAAAGGGTTGTGCTCTCACCTCTTAACTGATGGCCCTCCCTGCTTAAGGTGTTCATATGAAAATGGGTGATCTTTAGGTAGGCTTGTCAATCGCCCTCTCTTGAGGCCCTGATCAGACCTAGAAGTTTATACAATATGTCAAGGTGAGACATCTCGAATGATGCTATTTGGCCACTTTGTTTTCTTACTTTTCCAAAATACAGTGTTGTAAAGCATACATATGCGAACACAAGATTCGTTTTGGATGACTTCATTCAGACGACTTTGACACAGGTCATCACGTAGTTCTTTCATTTTGAAGACAACCACGTTCAAATATGGCAGGTCATCATGGTGATTGTCCTCCAGCCATGAATGGAATCCTTCCTACATGATCCTCCTCAACTGCTTTATATATTATTTTGTGCAGTCGAACACCACGGTTGTATTGTTTGCCTTCTACTACACTGCCAACTGATCCTTCTGCAACTATACCAAATTATATTGCTACATCACGCAAACCTGCATCTCCGAACCTCTTGCCAATAACTGCAAAAAAATTGCAAATGGTGTGTAAGACACTAAACCGAAGAACTATGTGGCTAAATTGCTGTGGTTGTTTCCATATCACTTCAGCTGTTTTTGCATACAAAGCCTGATCTAAAACACATAGCACTTCTTCAATATGGAGGGTTTTTGTGATGTACTGTGCTTGGCACAGTAGCTCATACACGGTAGAGATGTTAGTAGCAGGTCCATGGACTGCTGGAAGGTAGCTCACAGTGTCGTTTGAAACACTGATGTTGTTTCTTGTTAGAATATTAAATCCTGTCCATGAACTCCCGATCTGATTGTTTGTATCACACTGACGCACCAGTACTTGTCAGCATACCTGCGACCACTGCAAACGTAACTATTTCGCTCGGACGGACAGACAGACGGACGGACTGACGGTGGACGGACGGACGAACAATGAGCGGGCAGACAGGCAGATGGACGGATGGAAAATCCGTCTACATGATGTTTCTGGTCGCAGGTAGGCTGACGAGGCATACAGCTGTGTTCAAACACTCTTTATTATAGGTTTTTCCTATACTTAACAAGGGGGAAAGTTGCAAAATAATAAAATCGCTATATTTTAAAAAAGCTACTCCTTTCAGATGTCCATCATACATTTTTGATATGCCCCAGGCATGTCTAAGAAGGTGTAAAATTTTCGTTTGGTACCTCCGAGTGGTACCAACTTTTGGTCTGTATCACGGACTATGTGACGTATCAAAGGGTCAATTAATAAAATCATCAAGTGTAACTCTACTCCAAGGACTTTGATTTTCAATTGTTTAACCAACTGCCATTGGAAGCTACACCTGTCTGATTTACGTCATGTATGAGTGATTTTAACAGAGATGTGTCTGTTTTATTTAAATACAATTTTATAAAGTCACGCTTGGGTTTGAATAATCATCGTTGGTAATATAAACATACAATTAAGCAAAAATACATACCACGGGCGAAGATATAATTGATGAATTAGATATACTAGACAGAAAAATCACAGCTGTCGTGAAAGACTGAAAAAGCGTCTGTTAAAACTATGCAGCCCAATAACGTTGACCTGTTTTAGCAAAAAACATCCAGAAACACGTTCTACTTTAAAATCAGAAATTAATTTTGTTCTGAATTTATATTGTTTATATATGATTCATTATACATATTTAATTATTACCCTATAGTAACTAAAATGAAATTGTATTGTTTTGATCACAAAAGAATACCGACATTGAAAAATGCAATGGTTTAATACTTTCAGCCATGTGTGTATCAAAATTGATTTGCGCACCATCGTCATTGTGCTCAGAAAAATATGTTTTTTATAAAAAAGAATTTTTTAAAGTGATTTAATTCAATAATAAGATATTCAACTATGGCGTAATTATTTTTTTTATTTAACCAACCTAATTACGAGGGTCATAAAGGATATATTTACACAAAATAGACAAAATTTGTTCATATTTTTGTCATTTTAGATATGATTGCTACGACCGCTGTCTTAATGATGCGGCCAAGTTATAAATATATATTAGTCGAGCTCCATTGACCATATATACATATTTTTCCTGCTTTGTCATTTCTTTCCACATGAGCAAGTTAAGGTGGGGGTCATAGGTACAATATATTATTACATCACATTTTGATGAAGTGGAAATAAAGACGATCACTAAAACGTATAATATATATTGTGATTCACTCTCAGTAATAGGACTGGCCGGGGGCCAGTAC
This sequence comes from Flabesymbios commensalis, assembly GCA_964017125.1. NCBI lineage: Eukaryota > Metazoa > Annelida > Polychaeta > Terebellida > Flabelligeridae > Flabesymbios > Flabesymbios commensalis. The sequence continues at coordinate 19,916,277 of OZ024913.1, forward strand.
TAATAGGTTTATTTTGCCTGAGATTGTGTCCTATTTAGGGGAAAGAGGGGTGCTGTGTGGGAAACGGTTGACATTTCTGTACACCAGTCCTTATGAACATGTCAAATATAACGTTTCAGGTCCTTAGGTTAAGTACTTTTGTCTTTAACAAGTGTTCAGAAATAATAATATTCACGATTATAATCGTGGTTAGGAGCTTAAAGGGTTTTGTTGGGATGATGTTGGCCCAGCGTCGCAGACGGTGGCCCAGCATTACATCAGCTTTGGGCCAATGTATCGTGTTATCTGATGTTTCTGACGCCGGGATTTTGAAAGGTCACCAGCATAATGCAGCAGTCAGAAAAGATGGTACAATCACCCAACGCTGTTTCAATGACGGGTCATCGTCGAAGACTGTGGGTCAACATTGAAACAGCATTGGGTGAATGACACGTGTTTGCGCAAAGTATACAACAGACCCAGTGATAGATTAGTGCTGAGTCAGCGTTGCAGACGATTGACCGGCATTGAACCAGCAATGGGCTGCAACGCTGGCCCAACATTGAACCGGAATTTGGTGGGTAGGCCTACATCCTCTGTATCAGGTACATCGTAGGCAAGTATTGAATGAATGTTGGCCAGCACCGACGATGGTGGTGGAGTAATACACGTCGAAGCCATTTAGGATTCTGGCGAAGACCAAAAAATGAAATAAATCGGGCTTTAGGCCACCTTTGTGCACATATAGGCTAAACTGGGCCAGGAGAACCTCCTGAGGATGGTGAGATGATTGAGATGACACTGTCCTCCAGACACAGGATTCGAAATTCGAGTCCAGGCGGTCTGAGACCGAGCACGCTACCTCTCGGTCACGGAGGCTCCGCACAATACTGACTTTCACATGGATGGGGGCGAAACATTTTTTGTTTCTTTCAAACCGCCGAGACCGGGAACAGAACCCCGAGCTCTGGCGTGAAAAGCAGCGGTGCTAACCACTACCCTAGGGCCCCCGCCCTGGCGAAGACTAATACACTGATTTTTGTTATATAGCACTCAGCAGACTAAAGCCGGGCCTCGGAGTTCGGGACCTCCTTTTCTAGTTAATTATTCAGTTTTTACCCGCCTTTTATTCGAGGATGCTTCCTACCCTGATTACAAAGCATGTTGTGGCTTATTTTTATTTCTGACTTTTCCATTATCTGTCAAAATTCCTCCGGTTACAGCATGCAACATTTAACCAACATAAATCATTTTAACTTAATGTAATGGTATTCTATCACCCACAATCATAAATTAGTCATTTGAATTTAGTATATAACCCCACTTATCCTTAGATAAAAACGTGGTAGGATAACTCTGCTTTATGTGTTTATAAGCGTAAAACGCACGAGGGTGAAAGCAAATTCTTTCATGCACACTATTATATCACCTACAAAACACATCAACGCGAAGGCAAACGCGATTTTTTTGAACACTAAGTGCAACTTCAAAATTAATACAAGTGCATGCAAGTTAATCATATGATGTAAACATGTACATAGACTAGAACTGCAAATTAAAAAAAAAATTGTGCTGCGCATTTACCAGTTAGGCTAGATATAGAGACGAAATTCGTGATTTCTGATTATTGACAACCATGTCAGAAATAGGAAATGTGGGAATTTCGTCTCTATATCTAGTCATCATCATACATCATATGGTCATATTAGGAACCCGAAATAAAATCACGGATTTTTATGATTTTAGCCTGGGCCAGTCCCTTTAACAGCTACTAGATTTGTCTGAATTATTTTTGCAAAAAAGATTGTCAAAGTTACCTAAATTTGAACCTGCCGATCGGCAATAACAGGTTTACTTTTGAAAGCCATTTACTTTAGTAGACATTTGAAGTTGGCATCTACGTCAGCCATGCAGTCTGAAACGAATGAAAAATTGGAGTAGGCCTAATGCTGCTATAATATCGTCGCCTCGGAGCTAAAGGATCCTATCTGCCACTCTGACGAGTGTCAGATAGGATCATTTAGCTCCGAGGCGACGATATATCGTTTTGATTAGTGATTATGTAAATTAATTGTTTCACCCCCTCTGTATCGCATCTTCAAATGCGCTGTGCGTAATGATCTATGCTTGATCACATTGCACACGATTTTCAATGGAATAAAATAGTGCATCCAATCATAACGTCAATTAATATGTTTGTATAAAATATGGAGATCAAAGGGTTTTTTTCAATTTGAAATCAATATAAATGTCTTAGTTATCTCTTTCCGCTTTATTTGGATAACTTGTCTATGTTTCGGGTCTATGGCCATTATATAATTTAAATTCTTTAAATGCGGGGGCCGTCTTTAGACGTCAGAATCTGACATATGAAGACGTCAGATTCTGACGTCTAAAGACGGGTCCCGCGCTGAATGGGTCAAGTAAAATGTGCGGGTGTTATATCGCATGTTTTACCACAAAAAAAACAGTGTAATAATTATGTCACTATAGCCCAACGGAAATGGTTATTGCATGTGTTTTAGTAAGAAATGTCACATAATTGTATGGGTCATCATCAGATTGGAGCACATTTCCTGTCCAAAGTTTATTTATCCATAACATTTTAAAGAAAAGTTTTAATAAAATAGGCTAACATCATAAGCTGACACACTAGGGAATTCGCCAACATACACTACAAAAGTATTTTAAAAATGTTGTAACTTGTATGATTTTTAATTACATTTAAAAAAAACACCTCCATATTTTTTGCCTGTCTAGGAGCTGGCGCACACACTTTTGTAGTTATAAAACAACGATTACATTGATTTATTAGCTAATTTTGTTAATTTGCCGACACAAAATGAGTCAATGTATTCTCAATCACCAGATGTCGTCATGCCATTTCCTGGATGGTGACAAACACTCCGAGCTGCCAGTTTTGCATATTCTTCAACCTCAATCTTTCAGACCCGCAACCATGTTTACCGAATGATATGAAATATTTGTGTGTGTTATTTTAACTTGTGAGGTTTATCAACAAGGCAGGCCTGCAGTGCTATAGGTCTACCAGTGAGCGATACTGGGGAATAGAAAAATATGTGGGACAGGGAAAACATAGTAATCAGTCAGTTGCTGTCACACCATAACCTCAGTAAAAAAGTAACGCTGTGACACATATTAGTAACGGAGTGACAATTGTTTTTGACAGTTTTACAGCAATAGTACTATCTGATTAGATATATATGCGCATAACATGATGCTGCGTGCCTTAAACAATAATTTTCTTAAAGGGACCCCTTGGGATGAGACATTTTCAATGTTGACAATTTTGAAAATTTAATTTATATGAAGCTATATAACCTACTGATCTGAACTGAAAATACAAAAAAGTCAAAAAATAATTTTAAAGCACCGAAAAAGAGTGAAATAGTTATATTTCCTGGTCGTATATTGCCATGTAAACAAAACAAATCAGCAGTATACAGCACTTCACACCACATATTCCCACGACTTGGACGGTAAGATCAAAGCAATCGCCGCTAATTGACCGCTAATTGGTGTCTTTTAGTCAGGATATGGGGGGATACACCTGCAGCTCTGATTGTCTGCCCAACGCTGGGCCGACGGCATCACCATGTGGCCCAATGCTGTAGGAATATTTAACCGACCTTTAGCAAGTGTTTAGGTGTACAAAAAATGTTTGGGTTTTAAGCTGTTTCATAGAAATGTTGATAAAAAATATTTTTTAAAATCTTAAAACTCTGAAAAAAATAAAATCATGATCTGGGGGATACACTACTTCATTGCAAAACTAAACACGAAAATTGATGTCATCCCAAGGGGCTGCTTTAAATAAAGATTTTTTTAAAGCTTGCTATTATGGAAAGAGTGACATGAGCACAATGGGATACCCTTGGTAACGGTGAGACATGTAGTGGTAACGGTGAGACATGTAGTAGTAACAGTGTGACATGAGCGTGGTAGTAACAGTGTGAGATGTAGTAGTAAAAGTGTGATATGAGCGTGGTAGTAACGGTGACATATGTAGTAGTAACAGTGTGATATGAGCGTGGTAGTAACAGTGTGAGATGTAGTAGTAAAAGTGTGATATGAGCGTGGTAGTAACGGTGACATATGTAGTAGTAACAGTGTGACATGAGCGTGGTAGTAACAGTGTGAGATGTAGTAGTAAAAGTGTGATATGAGCGTGTTAGTAACGGTGAGACATGTAGTAGTAACAGTGTGATATGAGCGTGGTAGTAACAGTGTGAGATGTAGTAGTAAAAGTGTGATATGAGCGTGGTAGTAACGGTGACATATGTAGTAGTAACAGTGTGACATGAGCGTGGTAGTAACAGTGTGACATGTAGTAGTAAAAGTGTGATATGAGCGTGGTAGTAACAGTGAGACATGTAGTAGTAACAGTGTGATATGAGCGTGGTAGTAACAGTGTGAGATGTAGTAGTAAAAGTGTGATATGAGCGTGGTAGTAACGGTGAGACATGTAGTAGTAACAGTGTGATATGAGCGTGGTAGTAACGGTGACATATGTAGTAGTAAAAGTGTGATATGAGCGTGGTAGTAACAGTGAGACATGTAGTAGTAACAGTGTGATATGAGCGTGGTAGTAACAGTGTGAGATGTAGTAGTAAAAGTGTGATATGAGCGTGGTAGTAACGGTGAGACATGTAGTAGTAACAGTGTGATATGAGCGTGGTAGTAACAGTGTGAGATGTAGTAGTAAAAGTGTGATATGAGCGTGGTAGTAACGGTGAGACATGTAGTAGTAACAGTGTGATATGAGCGTGGTAGTAACGGTGACATATGTAGTAGTAACAGTGTGACATGAGCGTGGTAGTAACAGTGTGACATGTAGTAGTAAAAGTGTGATATGAGCGTGGTAGTAACGGTGAGACATGTAGTAGTAACAGTGTGACATGAGCGTGGTAGTAACAGTGTGAGATGTAGTAGTAAAAGTGTGATATGAGCGTGGTAGTAACGGTGAGACATGTAGTAGTAACAGTGTGATATGAGCGTGGTAGTAACAGTGTGAGATGTAGTAGTAAAAGTGTGATATGAGCGTGGTAGTAACGGTGAGACATGTAGTAGTAACAGTGTGATATGAGCGTGGTAGTAACAGTGAGACATGTAGTAGTAACAGTGTGATATGAGCGTGGTAGTAACAGTGAGACATGTAGTAGTAACAGTGTGATATGAGCGTGGTAGTAACAGTGTGAGATGTAGTAGTAAAAGTGTGATATGAGCGTGGTAGTAACGGTGACATATGTAGTAGTAACAGTGTGACATGAGCGTGGTAGTAACAGTGTGACATGTAGTAGTAAAAGTGTGATATGAGCGTGGTAGTAACGGTGAGACATGTAGTAGTAACAGTGTGACATGAGCGTGGTAGTAACAGTGTGAGATGTAGTAGTAAAAGTGTGATATGAGCGTGGTAGTAACGGTGAGACCTTCTAAACAAATATTTATGCATAAACATAGAACCTTATGAACGTAGGACCTTCTGAACATTTGACCTCCTGAACGTATGACCTTCTGAACATAGAACCTTCTCAACGTATGACCTTTTGAACATAGGACCACAGGCATTTGCATAGTTATTTATAATGCAAGCGTTCTGGTCAGTCAATGTCTCCAACAGTCCACAGTCCATACTCTAGAAAAAGAACAAGGTGTAAAACGCCTCCCCCCCCCCCACTCCTCCATGGCTTTAAAGAGAGATCTATTGCTCCACTTTCACCATAGCCCTAATGCCATATTTAGTAACATTGCGTCATTTGCACTCAAGGCTGCAGGCGGTGACGATTGGTTAAAAAGAAATATTCATCATGAGACACCATGTATTCTTTTAAGCTCAATGAAGGTCAACATGTGTGTACACCAGAGGGTAAAATGTATGACCGTACTATATAAGACTACTGGGGGTGTATCACGTAACAAGACAGAGGTGCATACAGCACTACTACCAACAAATAGAAGGCGTTGAACCGATATTGTTTTAATGTTGGGCCAGAATGTTGGGCCAGAAACTAGATGATGCCACTTTGGCACCCTTGAGCATTTTGAGAAATACGCAAATTAGTGCGGCCATTAATGAAAAACCTATTTCCTCTGATATCTCCATGACTAATCATGCTACAGTATTAATTTTCACATCTATACCCATGTTTTCATGGTCACAGAATACTTTAAAAATACTTACAAAAAGATTTAATGTGTTTTTCAATATCTATGTATATGTATATCCCAATTATGTTCGAAAGAAACCACAGATGCTCCAGAGGAAGCAACTTGTGCCGTACTACCTCTGCGTGTATTAGCACATCAGGCCATACAGCTCTCACGAAGTCATGATTTGGATTTTAATTTCTTCAAGCGTGTTATCACGGAACCTAACACACCAGAGTTTGGTGGTTTCAACACGAAGCTATCAAGAGAGCAGGGTCAATCAGCTCAACCTGCAACTAGAGCAATTTATACTCCCCTTATAGACATGACCCCAGCAGACCCGGATACCATGATGACTGCCATGGTACAGGCACAAAAACTAACAAAGGAATGTGGACAGGAGATCACCATCTTCACAAATGAGGGGGGGGGGGCTGATGACAGACAGTGGCTTAGAAGAAATTCTAAACTCCAGCTTTGGTGGTGTGCCCAATATGCTTGCAGGGAAACGATTTCCGCAGAACTTCCGAGCCCTGAGAATAGTAGTTGAAGAACTGCTTCGTTTTTCTTCGCTGCAGGCCATTGTAACTATGCGAGGTATGCTACATACTACCTGCATTCCATGGAGAAACTTCCAAAAAAGTGCTCCGATGCTTCATGAAAGGGGAACATGTGATGGGGCATAAAACTGGTGCATGGAATGCCATATGGAGTGATATGTACATAGAAACCACATTCATGTGATATGGCTATGGTCCAAATGGCATTGTTGGTATCACGCTGCAACCATCTTCTTTAAAGCGGTGGGCACTCAGTATGCACACATGCAGTCGGCTTGTCCAGGACGTGGCAGATATGGACAAAGGATATACAGAAAAGGAGGTAATGATTCACAAAGAAGAAAGACCTGCGCAAATAAAATCAGATGCCCAAGACAGGCGAGACATTCTACGTAAGCTCCAGTCCTGCATATATCCCATGGATCCAACTAATCATCCAGATGAACTCGTTAATATAGTGACTGGCAGAGTAGCCCCGGGCACTGTCAATGCAGGATTGTCAGTTCAAATTGGAACAGCGCAACTTAGGGAATTTGAAGAAAGTCTGCCGGATGGTTTCAACAGCACAATATCCAAAAAATTGTGACCATGTCTGTCAATACAAAGTCATTGGAAGCTGGATCTACTAGTGCTGTTGATGCAAACCTTATCTACAATAGAGTCCTTGGACTTCATCAATCACGGGGTATTCAGCTTGATAAAATACTGCATCACTAACTAGCACCCCTACCAACATCAATGTTTGATGAAACAGGTATAATGAGACTCTCAACAACAAAATTTACTCTCAAGAACAAACTGCAAGTGGAAGCTACCCTGTAGACTTACACATGAACCTCAAGCCACCGTCATGGATGGCTGCGCAGAACTATGAATAATAAATTGTCCAAGCAAAGGCACTGTTCACGACTATGTACACAATTTTGCCAGCTATTTATCGACCAAGACTAGAAAATGTGACATCTATTTGATTTTTGCAGTTGCTGGTCAGCACGCAAGCAGACGCCATAAACTGAGTCTTCAAACTCCCCTGCCCCCACAAAAAGAATTGTTGACAGTGACGGAAAACAAGATCAAATTGCTTGACATCATATGTGAGCAGCTTCTGGAAATATATCAGGCAGAACATGTACAAGATGCACACAGACTTGTGATAACCGGCAAGAAAGTTGTCCCTGTTGAAGTTTTCAAGGGCATCGCAATTAATCGCAATGACTTTAAAACATTTCATGAAGAAGCAGATGTGATCATCGTTCAACAGATGCTCGAGTTTAACACTAATGGAATAAGCTGCATCAACATTCTATGTGATGATACCGATGTCTTTGCCTTGCTCCTCTACTATTACGTGCACTGTCATCTAACATGCACTCTTACAATGGAAAGAACCAGCTCTAACATAATGTTAGTAGACATTACAGCAACGTCTAAGAAACATGGGCCTGTAATCTCCCAGCTTTTGGCTGCGCAAGCAGCCTGATACTGTAGGACTGTGATACTGTATGGCATAGGAAAAGTTACGGTAATCAAGGCATTACTTGGGGGTCAGCAAATTAAAAAGCTATAGGTGAGGTGAATGCAACGCTGGATGATATCACTGCAGAACGGCCTCAGTTCATTGTTGCATGTTATGGCTGCAAGAATGGTGTAAATATGGCACTGGTACGTACAGATGTTTGGTCCAAAAAATGGCCAAGCCAAAGTTATCGAAAGCACCTTAGTTAAAGTCCCTGCCGCCAACTAAGGAACTACATGTTCTACATGTTCTAAGGGCACACATCCAAACTGCCATATGGAAATCTGCTAATGATTCTCGTCCATCAGAGCTAAAATCCACGAAGTACGGATGGGGACGTGACGTAGTCTCGAAGTCACTAGTACCAATCACTCTGCTCCCTGACGTTGCATTGGCTCCACCTGAGGTATTGGAGCTTATCAGATGTGGTTGTTCTTCTCAGACCCCATGTTCGTGTAGATGCTCAGTTGCTAAGCTATCCTGTACAGTGTTTTGTACCTGCCATGGTGAAGCTGTATGCAGCAATAAGAGTAACAAAACTGCACAAACTAGTGAATTATACACAATATGCCGAATACAAATATTTGAGCATTACTTTTAAAGCTCTAAAACAAATCAGTATTGCAGCAATGTCATCATCACAATTCCGCTTACTTGTAAAATTCATGTTTACTAAGCGATTCAACTGCACCACCATTGTATCAAGCGGTATTACTATATTTAGAAAATCAATCAATTATATCACACTTTGGTTCCTAACATAAGTGTATTGAAAAAAAAAATACATCTCATATAGTAATCCTTGGCTTTTATTTGTCATTGTAAGTTATTGTATACAAGTTTTCAGGATGCTTGATTGGCTTGGATGTTCTTTAAATAAAATCATAATATTATCTTTTTTTAATTTCAAGTGTTAGGTCATTTTTAACGTTTCCTTCGTATTCCTTGACCATGAAAACATAGGTATAGAAACAAATTTTGTGGTGATATCATGCCTAGTCATAGATATATCGGAGAAAATAGATTTTCCGGTAATGGCCGCACTAATTTGCATATTTCTCAAAACGCTCAAGGATGCCAGGGTGGCATCATCCAGTTTTTGCATCTAGACACATTTTAGATCACAAAAATGCAAAAACATTTTGAGTGGACCCTATTACACGCTTTGGTGGAGTTTTCCCAGACTAAGTGATCAGTGTAGAGAGTTTGCTGTTGGCTCTACTACCCAGCGCCTATATAAACACATATAATATGGACTACTTATGTAGGCCTACTCATCAGACTCAACGTATTTTGAACAATTTGGGATAATCAAATAATTAAACCTACATTTTCCAAACAATAAGCACGTTTTGATGATGAATTGTTCCCAGCAAACACGAAACGTTTGTATAGCCTAACATTTGTACAGTGTTGACCCAACGTCGAATACGTTGGGCCGGCGTTGAACAAATGCTAGGCCTATACAAATGTTTTGTGTTTGCTGGGTTGGTTAACTTTATGGTAACTTTTAAAATGGATGTATGCCTACTTTTCTGGTCCATAGGTCCCCGCCGGTCACGATTATATTTTTATTATTTCTATTAGCATACCATAGAATACCATCATGTTAAAGATATATAAAAGTTGATATAAATCAAAAAGATTTACAAATCATTGATCTCCATTCCGCGAAATCTGAATAATTTCCGCTCACTTCCAGTTGTGAATTGCGTTTGCAAGAAATGAAATGAAATGAATGAGGTTTTAGGCCACCTTTTTGCACATAAAGGCTAAACTGGGCCAGGTGAACCTCCTGAAGATAATTCAAAATTCGGGCCCTGGTAGTATGAGGCCGAGCACGCTACCTCTCGGTCACGGAGGCTCCCCACAATATTGAATCTTTACGAAACATTTTGTTTCTTTGAAACTTGGAGGCCAGAGTGGGGTTCGAACCCGCAATCTCCGACTTTCCAAGCAGGCAGCTTTAACCACTGCAGCAGGGCCCCCGCCCTTGCGTTTGCAAGAAACAACTTTAAAGCGGCTCCTTGGGATGACATCAATTTTCGTTTTTATTTTTGTAATGAAGTAGTGTACTACGTATCCCACAGATGATGATTATTTTTTATTAACATTTTTGTTAAACTTTTGTTAAACTTTTTGTATACCTAAACACTTGCTAAAGGATGTCCTGTAAGACACCAATTGGCGGCGATTGCTTTGATCTCATGCACCGTCCAAAATGTGGGAATATATGGTGTAAAGTACTGATTTGTTTTGTTTACATGGCAATATACAACCTGGAAATATAACTATTTCACTCTTTTGCGGTGCTGTAAAATTGTTTTTGACTTTTTTGCATTTTTAGTTTAGATCAGTAGGCTGTATAGCTTCATATAAATTAAATTTTCAAAATTGACAAAATTGACAATTTCTCATCCCACGGGGTCCCTTTAAGTGAATGAAAATAACTTGCCGATTAGAAGGTTAAAGTTAATTTGCATATGTTATATGCACATAAAACTGGTATTATGTTTAAAGGTCCTGCCTGAACCAATAAATGTACACATATTTTGACGGTCCAGCTATTATTATGATAATAATATGATGTTCCTTAAGTTGGTATTCTGTTACAAATGTATCTTGTTCAGCGAATCATACATTATCATAAAGTAAATTTTAGTTTAAAACGACTCAATCAGGCTAAAATTGTCAAAAATTCATGCATGTCCATTATAAAAAAAACAATGTCGGTTCAAAAAAAAATGAATAAATTTTCGTCTCTATATCTCGCTTAACTGGTAAATTATAGCGCAGCACAAAAATTTAAAAAACTTTTGCAGTTCTAGTCTATGGACATGTTTACATCATATGGTAATATTAAGAAGCCTGATTGAGTCGCTTCAATCCCCTTATATGAAACTTTAATATTTGTTGTCTATTGTAAACAAAGGGATTAACATTACCCCATGTAATCATGGTAATACATACACCATAAATGGTGAGTTTGTAGTTTAGCTCCTTTATTCTTTTTAATTTATAGGCTCTGGCATTTTCGTAGGTATCACAGAAGTTATCTGTGGAAGGGGCCAATACAAGGCTAACCTGAACTGTTCTTAACAAGACGAATAACGAGAATAGAGTGATTTAGCATATTCCGGATGTTATCACACCCTTCTTCTCATCATATCAAAGATAGTGTAAAAGTGAACATTATAATATATATTTGATAATACCGCTTGTTACCCTACTTTAACTTTTAACTACATGGTCTAATTACATCATGCTTTAGGTATTATAGGTTCGCATAATATGCACAAATATGAGTACGCATACAAACACGGCAAAAATCCTTCTTATAGCATTCTTATATAATTTTGGTGTGGGTTTTCATACATAAAAAACGAACACAAATACGACACCTAGCAAAATAACATGAACAAAAAACAAATTTGCCGGGTTTGTATTCGTATTCGCGTACATGTGAAGGTATCTTAAAACGGATTTCGCATACGAATACGAACACAGCAAAATCCCTCTTATTTTTATTATTGTACGGCCGTTTTTATTTGTCATTGAGTTTTGAATCGAGTGTCCAGACATCTGACCTCCATGATTTTTGGCTAGTGAAGTATCCTACTATTTCTTTTAAGAGATCTGACCAATAGCGAGTGAGTATGGTGGGGCCAAATCTGAAAACAATTCCATTGACAATACATTAGATAATTTTCAAATGTCATACCTCCCAAATTGTGCGTCTGAGCCTAACAAATGAGTGACATTTGGGCCATTAGGGTTTATGATTCTGTATGATAAAATCTATTGCTAAAAACGATTTCGAATTTACCTGAATCCAAAATGGATGACAATAAAAACAAAATGAAACGGTGCATCTGAGGCTAGTAAGGACAGAAATTTAGACCCTGAAGAGTATAGTAGTACTGAGTACGTCGTATATGATTTAGGATCGTAGAAAAACGTACATAAATCCAAAATGGCTGACAAAGCTCAAAATGGCCAGAAATTTTAGAGAAACCAAATAGCCGACAATTTTTTTTTTTGGGGGGGGGGCTGTAACCCACGTACATATAGTTGAAGGTGAATAAGGGTTACATTTAATACCTTTTTAGCCTCTGACCAGATGCACAGTTTTTGATACATTAGCCACTTTAAATAATAGAGGGCTGCGCCCCTTTAGAAACATAGTTTTAAAGCTTCTGTGTGCGAGAATTGGGTCAAAAATAGACCATTCCATGTAGACTAGCTACTAGCCATTTTGAAAAAAAAATTGCTCAGAAGATCACATAGAATCAAAATAGCTGACACTATTCCACATTGATAATGCATTCGATCTGTTTAAAGCAATCTTAGATCAGCCCTTGACATATATTTAAAATTAAAAACGGTGTGGGTGTATTACATGTGGACACTTTTAATACCAACACCACATTCAACAAAATAGCAGATTTAACCGTGTACCCCCCCCCCCCCCCCTTCCCCCGTTACGTGACGCCGGTGTGAACTGACATGTTTTTTTATGTTACTGGGGGTGAAACAACTTCGGTTATAAACTACAAGAATATCTCAGAGGCAGAGTTCGAAATCAAACTTATGAAAATGTTAACGCTATAGGAAATATATAACAAATACCCGAGTGCAGTGACATTGCGATATCAATCTCATGTTGTGTTAGAGATCAAAATGTTATGCCAATGTATTTTCAATGATGGATCCCAGAGAAATCCCCATACTGGAAAGACATACAGAAGTCAACCTTCCCCCTTCAGGTCAGACCGTCAGACTACCAGTCTGACCTTGACAACAGGTGTGTGTGAGGCCTGTACGAAAAGGAGGGGGTGCGAGCAACATGAATATTCATTATGACGTAACCGGTTTACTGACTGTTGTGTGGAGGTCACACTCAGGTCAGATAGTCTGGCCTGCATGAGTTGGCCAAGGAAGAGGGGGGCTCTGAACTCATAGCACATATACCTGATATCCAGGCAGTCTGCCGGTAGCAGACAGCTGGATAGATGAAGATGACAGAAGTATATATATAGTAAACTCGCATTTACAGTTGGCCGTAATGGTCTATTTTGGCGCCAAAATACATTCATCTATTTTTTTGAAAAAACATTGATGGTTGGAACCTAGAACCATGCCTAATGCTGACCCCCACTTTATTACTGGTGGTTTAATAACCATTCCAGTAGGAATGCAAGCCAGTAGGCCTAATCGTAATTATGCTTCATTTAAATAGAGTTAGATCTACTAGTTGTCTTAAAGTTTAAGTTTCCCCAGTGCGACACTGCCCCGTAATGATCAAATTATGGCATTCAATTGACAGATTGAGTGTTTCATAGCGTTTGTCATTCATATAAAAAAAATATTTAAAACGTGAACACTATTATGTAACATGTCTTCACTAATGATAGGCCTGAAAGGGAAACATCTACATCCACATGCTACACCTACAAACCCCGAGACGTTGGTTCAATGTTTGCTTAATGCTGGGCTGATGTCGAGGATGGTAGCCCAACATCGCATCAACATTGGTTTAACATCTCTAGTTTGCGTGGCAAGTGTACATGAAGGCTCATAACAATTATAGCTTACATCCACTACCCACGTTGGTTACACATCACTACAACCTGACTGAATATCATATTTATTTAATTATCTTTTACACCAGGACGTTTTTTGGTGGTCACAAAATATGTTAATCATCTAGTTTCACTACTGAACATTAATGCTGTCCATTTATATATAGCACTGTAAATTTATATATTTTTTCTAGATGGGGATCATTGAAAATAGGCAATCATAAATGCTGTTACCCTATGGAGCCCATATTATTACGTCGTCTCATGACGGCACTTATCTAGACCATTCAGCCCCAGGAAAGAAAATGACGCAAAGTTACTAAATATAGCACATAGGCTGATGGGGAAAGTCGACCAAAGGATCTAGCTATAAGGCCATGAAGGGGTGGGGGGGGGGGGGTTTTCATACCTTGTCTATTTCTATATATATGGACTGCAGCCATTGACTGATCAGAACGCTTGCAATATAAATAACTATACAAATGCCTGTGATAGGACCTTCTCAATATATAGGACCTTCTGAACAAATATTTATTAAGATAGAGCCCTCTGAACATAGGACCTATATTCATACACATGTATATGCATCAGCATAAAACACGCAACTGAGGCCACTTGAACTCACAACTTATAAACCATGGAGACCAAAGGTTTCTTTTTCAATTTTAACTCAATATAATTTGCTTAGCTAACTCTTTCTGCTTCATTTGAATACCTATGAATGTTATGGTTCTATACGGCCATTACAAATATTCTAATTATTTCAGTCTTTATACGTCAGAATGTTGGATGGCGATCAGATCCAATACCTCCAGGTACAATCGTCTCGCCGATCCATGCACAATACAGCCTAAATCCAGTTTGGATCTGATTTATGACTAGCATACCCTTAGTAGGGTTGTCCTGTCACCACCCCAGTTCTTGCTGGATATATTTTGCAACAGATACAATGCTTTCTATACTTCTCTCAATGATATATTTAATGTGCGGCATACAATTTAACTTACCTTACTCTGCAAAAAATAATGAGGCATTTGATTTTTATTCAATAGGGAGTGGTTGTCCATATGGATTGAGATTATGTGATTATGCTCAGTGTGTAATTGTTGTAAATATATTTGGCGACATAATGCTTCCTTGTCGGACACCTTCCTCTTGCGAACATAGTGTTATCTAATCTGACTTTACATTTTCTCACTTAAAAAAACTACATTTGTGGCTTTTTGTGGATCGATAAATATTCCAACTATGAGCTGATTTTATTACAAAAATCTTTACGAATATACGTCTTAAACCTGTGGTGATTTTACCTTTTAGAAACCCGAAGTAGTATTTAATAGTGCTTTATACTGAGACCATATCAAGGAAACTTCTTGGAATCCGCTGAAGCAAGGACTATGGAGGCTGCATAAATGCTTGGATGGTTGTTGTAGACTAATTGATTATGTACCATGCCATGCAGCATGCAACAGACGTAACAACTCCCTATGGTGAGCTGCTAAGAAGGCATCAACATTATTTTTACCCCATTGGAAGCGCTGTCGAAAAACACACAAAGTAGAGACAATGTTGGTTTAATGCAGCGTCGCAAATGAACGGCTCCAGCAAGCACAATAAAGGGGAATGTGATGATGGTACGTACGCCACATGCCTCTAAAGGAGCAAACATATTGTGAAAAAACCCGCTGGAAAACACCATTTCATCAAACGTTTTTTATATGTATCCTCACTTAGGCCACGGTTTTTTAATCCAGTTATGCTTATAAATAAGCCTGGATGTTATGTGTGATTTTAAATTTCACACAATTTTGGTGAGAGACAAATACAAAACGGCCGACATCTGTTTTTTAAAGAATATGTAATTTTGTGCATTTTGTCTGTAACAATTTTTTTTTTTTACTTGACTTTGCATCGAAATAATGGACATCAATCAAGATTAGAGCTATATTAACAAAAAAACTTATATGAAAAATGACGAAATACAAAATGGCCGCCATCTGTTTTCTAAAAAAATAAGTAATTTTGTGCATTTTGCCTGTAACCATTGACTTTTTTCACTTGACTCTGCATCGAAATAATGGAAATCAAGCAAAATAATTAGAGCTATATTTAGTAAAAACCTTATATTATATGGAAAATGACAAAATTACAAAATGGCCGCCGTCTGTTCGAAAAAGTGTATATATCGACAAAATAACTGAAAACCCATATTAAAAAAATATACCAACATTTTTGAAAGTCACTATCAAGGGCTTTAACATAGATTCATAATATTTTATTTCTGCTAAATACGAAATGTACAACAAATCACTAAGTTTGTATTTTATCCCTCCATTTGAACAATTTCCAACGTTTTTTTCAGTGAATACAAGCAGGACTTCTCGCTCATGGTAACTTTATATGGTATAAATCTTTGTTATTACTTTTACTTTCTCTCGAGCCATTTTTCAAAAGTGATCTTGACCACCGAAGAAGTGATCACAGCCACTTTAAAAATGATCTCAGCCACTACAA
Source organism: Flabesymbios commensalis (assembly GCA_964017125.1). Lineage (NCBI taxonomy): Eukaryota > Metazoa > Annelida > Polychaeta > Terebellida > Flabelligeridae > Flabesymbios > Flabesymbios commensalis. The sequence continues at coordinate 19,932,596 of OZ024913.1, forward strand.
AAGTGATCTTGGCCACTGAAGAAGTGACCACAGCCACTTTAAAAGTTATTTCAGTAACTACAAAAGTGATCTTAACCACTGAAGACGTACACTTGGGCCGGCCCTGGTATGGAAGAAAGCTCTCAATTCAGTCCCAGACTATTTGCCACGACCAGAGGAACATGGTTGGATGTGCACAGATGACTTCCTGACACCAGTGTTAATGACTAATGACCCAGCACCAAGTGGACTAGTAGAAATGAAATTGTGTAAATGCAAAAAGTCCTTGTGTAGTAGGAGAGACGTCGCGTGTAAAAAGAATAAACTCCCATGCACCGAAACTTGAGCTTGCATGGCTGGTGAAGACTGTCAGAACCCAAGGAATATAGCTCAGCTTATTGTAGAGAACGATGACCAAAATGAGGAATAAATTAAGAATTAGTATGAACTTTGGGTCCAAACAACATAATGAAAAAAAACATATTTTATTATTTCAACATCAATATTAATATCACAAAAACAGAGATAATTACATATTGAATGCGAATTGAATTGCTCCGTTCATCGTTAATGACATATACATAAATGTGGTTTGGCAATCTCTCATAACTATTGGTCATAGCATATGCAGGTCTATAGAAAAACTTTCATAGTTGTCAATAAGAGATCCGGTTTGCTCAATTTCCCGCCCGCATCTAGGTGTGTAATATGTTATTAACCTTTTAACCGGCGATTGCGATTTATTTATTATTATTATTATTATTAGCAAATTAAAAACCAGCTTTTAAACACGGTGAACCTAGTACGTACGTGACAAAATCAGCAGTTTTTCAAAATAGTTGACCTCAGATTTGTCAAATCTGAATAATTGTCATTCACTTGAAGTTGTGAATCGCGTCAGCGAGACACAACTTCAAGTGGGTGAAATTTCTAAATAAATACCATGGCGGTTTGAGGGTTAAGGTCAACTAAGTATGAAAATAATAGGCGAAGGCGAACGCGATGTTTGCTTTTGTGTTGACGAGTTTTTTTGTAAAATAGTACCGGTATGTAAAAAAGTATTTTTGCTAATTGCGCGGTATGGTTGACGCAGCTTGTTATATTGGTTCATCAGTGTTTGCTCGGCTGCTATTGTGCGAATTTGTCGCCCCCTTGTTTTAAAAGGCAAAATTGCGACAGCGTGAAATCGAACTCCGACCTAATTAAGTGCGGTCAATTTAATTTCAGATGCACTTGAGAATCAACACGTATCTGGTTTAACTTTTTGTAAGCCCTATAAGCTCGAACATTTCTGATCAGTTATGAGAGACCAAGCACTTCTAGCACAGCTTCAGATTCGACCCCGACCTTTGAGCATTGATGCAAATTTGACGCCACTGACATTGATTTCAATTTGATATCAAACATATGTGAAGATTTGATGAAGATTTTTTATAATAATGTGAGAACCCAACTTGCTTCCCGAGTCACAATAAACACTTTCAGTGGGATGGACAGACTTCAGATGTTAGAATCTGACGTCCATAGACGTCAGAATCTGACATCTAAAGTGGATTCTCGCACTGAAAGAGTTAAACATAATTATACAATGGTCGTAGGCCCATAGCATATATGTATTCAAATGAAGCAGAAAGAGCTAACATTTACTTAGCCCCAATGGCTGAAACAGGTTTCAGCCACAGATTGACCGCGTACAAAATCGTGGGACATTTCTTTGGACTGTCATATCTGAATATATCGCTGAAAAATCAGGTGGACAATAGGTTTCTTAGAATCAGTAACATTTCAGTTCACAGATCACAGATTGACCGCGTACAAAATCGTGAGACATTTCTTTGGACTGTCATATCTGAATATATCGCTGAAAAATCAGGTGGACAATAGGTTTCTTAGAATCAGTAACATTTCAGTTATATGTACGCATGCTCAGCTCAGATGTGGCACAGACAATAATATGGACATTTTTCGAATCGTGGGGTCGAGAACGTCACCGCCATGTTGAATTTTTGGGGTAAAGCAAATATATCAATCCACGGCCTCGGAGAGGACGACACGGCTACCATTTACTAAGACATTTATGATGATTTTAAATTGAAAAAAGCCTTCGGTCCCCATGGTTTAGGCTATATATAAGCGCTGTAAGAGTTAATTAGCTAATGTTTTACCAGGTGAGATGGAGGCATCAGCGGCGCTCATTCTGTCAAAGATGACAGACATGGGAATGTGGTGTCTGTGGACTCGGCGTCTCCCCAATTAGAAACTTGTGTACGCGAAGTAATTTGCGTGACGCTTCACTCTGCAGTTCAAGGACGTCAAGTTCCGAAGAGACAGAAAGGCCGCCAACGCATCCAGCCGTAACCCAGCGCTGTCACGACGTGGGGCCAACGTCTTCGACGCTGGTCCCGCGTTGAGTCAACGCTGCATACGTGGAATCAGACAACATGTTGAAGTGGACAAAGTTTTGCGGACAGTCTGTGTTTGCCGTGCGTTGATCGATGTGTTGCTCAACAATTCAATCTCAACTCGCTTCAACTTCTGTTTGATCATATCGTACCCCAGACGGACAATGTTTACATTGCATAAATTGTGAGAAAGGATTCGCATAGTTGGACTTAAAATAGTATAATCAGATGTTTTGTTTTGCTGTTAAAATAAATTTAAAAAAGCATGCAACTACAGTAGCCTAACTATATTAATTTCATGCATCTGATTTATCTTCATAAACCGGACGCGTGAAACGGCACCCTGTACACATGTTATTGTTTAAGATATCCTAAGTTTGAGTGTCATTATGCCGACGAGAGCCACATTTAATGGCGATTTGTGTCAATTGTATAACGAGTTTTATTCTGATAACGTTAGGTACACTATAATATTCAATACCCTAATATAAATATTTCAAATTTTCACCTTATCCTGCTACGTAAAGTTATTTTAATTTTCACCGACTTGAAGTTGTGTCTCGCTGCCGCGATCCACAAATTCAATTCGGGGAAACTTACTCATATTTGTTATATTTGAGACCAAGCATTTGCAACTCTTGATGCTTAAACATACATTTCGTTCCCAATAACTGTGATCTAGCCTGGTAATAAAATAGATTAAAAACGACTTTAGTCGTGATTAGCAGGCAAAGGGTTAATAATCAAGTTTAGGCTGTCTTCCAGCATGGAGTTACCGCACGATTACTGCATGACTAGGCTCAATATATATAGTGGTCTTTAACCCTTTCAAGCCTGAATTTACCATTGTCATTTTCACCCACTACAAGCCGCGAATTGCTGTCGCAATTCTCGACTTGTAGTGGAAGAAAATGACATGAAAGTGGGTGACAAATGAAAAAATATACTGTTATTTTTAAAAAAGCTCCATGAACATGTTCGTTCTAAAACAACTAGATTTCAGGAAATTGAGTCCTTCTTCTGAGATAAGAAATGATGCTTTAAAGCATCGTGCGGGTTTAAAGGGTTAATCCGTTTTATTAGCTGATCAAAACACTCTTATTGGGAGTGAAATGAGTACTTACAATGTAGACATCAAGATTGGCAAATGTTTAGTCTCATATTAAGCAGATATGAGTAATTTTCACACACTTGAAGTTGTGGGTCGCGGTAGCGAGACACAACTTCAGGTGTGTGAAAATTTAAATTAAATTAATTAATTTAAAGCTTTACGTAAGGGTTAAGGTGTCAATTTCGAGTGTTTTATTTGGCGTCGTCTGAGTGGATGTATTGAATATAATTATATAATAAGATTAAGAAATATTTTTGAAAATGAAAGTCTAAAAATATACAGAAATAGAGGTGTGCAATCCCCCGCCCCTGTTTTTGTTCAGGGCTCCTTTAAGTTTTCTCAGTAGCTTGATGACATCTCCAATGATAGAATATGAATCAAAACGAACCGTTGGGCTAAAAATTCCGATTTTCCAACTCTCCGAAAAAGGTCGCTTAGGTGTTGATCCATCAGCGGAGTGTTAATAGGGTGACGTTTTTATCCCACAAAAACAGTCCTGCTGCTAATGTTCTGGTGACGATGAGCCGTCCCCGACAATATATCAACCGATCTCCAATGCGGGCCCAAACTTCTCACGTTGTGACGTTGCATCAATTCAACGTCGCAACAACGTCGTGTGCCCGGTGGGAAAAAATTGAAGGCTCGTTTTTCAGCCCACAAAATGGTTGCCGACGCGGCAGCGAACCCACTAAACCAGCTGTCCTTTCCCGCCAACGGCATGCCGGACACGTGGTCTGCCTGGGCAATCGCTGTGACTCGCCCCCAACCCCCCCCCCCCCACCCCCCGCCGCGGGATCTCGCCGACCGGGAAAACATATTGGGAGATAAAATTGTGAAACTCCGTGAGAGGAGGGGCTCGCCAGATGCATGGCTGATTGCTGCTCATTTCTGCTGATGGCGCGCTGGAATGAAGTACGCGCAGAGGTAAAGAAGCAGAAGGCACACACGAGCTATACAACATCCACCACTGAGATATTCACAATTAAAAGTAAGTTCATCTGCACTTAACCATTTCTCTGCTAGGACCGTTGATCTGAACGCGTTTCAAACAAAAGTAAAATACCAATAAAATTGATGAAATATACTGCAGCGGATGATGGTGCAGTTAAACCAATATTTGAAGGGGTCCGATCAAGAAGATGCTAAGTCAAGTTACCATGTATTCGCTTTTTTTGAAAAAAATCAAGACCTCAGGAGCAGTAGTTTTGATTCTGTCTATGTTTTCTCAGGTTTGCATGTATGGTTGCAATGGCAAGTGCTTTAAGTCAATGACATACATATTTAACATACACTTGCTATCAGAAGTGTAACTAGAATTCAACTGCACAGGACAATGTTTCCTTAAAATTAACTGCTTTCATAGAAGTGCTAACTGAACTGAACGTACTCGTGGAATGTAAACCATTGCTGAGATGACATGAAGGGAGCTATGATAGATATATATCAATGGATTTATAGCATTTTAGTTAAAAAAACCTTTACACAGCTTTTATTCATAACGGCAAAAAAAATTATATTAGCATGTTCTTTCTTGGAACCCTTCAATCATATTTGGGGAACGTCTATTTTTTATATTTTTTCGTCGTTAGAAAGCTGGCAATTGCGTCATATCAAATGAGTGAAAAGTATTCACCCTTCAAGCGCTAGGTTATGCACTTTAAATTTTAACCCACTTGAGTTGTGTATCGCTACCAGGACCCACAACTTCAAGTGGGGGGAAATCACTTACATAACATATTAAATATAGCAAATCCAATGCCCATTTTTCTTCCAAATTATCTTGTTTTAGGGAGGAATAAAGAGGCCAAAACACACATAGACTTGACTCTATAGCGCTTTAAGGGTTGGTTGATCATGTAACAGGAGAAAAGTTTGTCCACTCTGTGCGGTGCGACTTTATATGTTCGTTTAGCGTATTTTTTTTGAAATGATGTTAATTTCCCTTCAAGCGCTAAATTGCAGAATTAAAATTTAAAAATTACAAAAGATGGTAAAAATTGAATACAAACTATGCCAATCTAACCATTTATATTCTCATTTCTCTCTCAGATGCTCTTGTTTGAATGTTCAATATAAATGTTAACCCTTACAGCGCGGGGATCGACTTTAGTCGTCAGAATCTGACGTCTACAGACTACAGATTCTGACGCCTAAAGTCGATCACCGCACCGCAAGAGTAAACATACTTAAAATGGTCGTAGACCCATAACACGGTTATTCAAATGAATCGGAAAGAGCTTATTAAGACATTAATGATGATTTTAAGTTGAAAATAAGATTTTCATCTCTCGGGTTATATAAAAATATGTCAGCGCTTTAAGGGTTAATAACGGCTATTGATGCGATTAGCACTTTAAGGGTTAAGGGGATTTTCGTGAGAGGTAGGCAAATGTTGCAGAACCCTTCACATACACCACCGGGTGAACAACAAACAATATCAACCGATCGGCCACGGAAAGTCGGACATTTATTGCGTTCAGTCGACACAGCTGTCCTAGCGAGCGATGTGGCATAATGGTTAGAGCATGTCGTTTTGCCAATGTCGCTGCCTGTCGTGCGGTTTTAAACCTCGCTTGGTGCAGAATTTTCAGAGAAATATAATGTTTCTCCCGTCTCAATCTTGGGACATTGTTGCGATGTTGTGTCTTTGAGCAAGGCGCTTCACCCTGAAATGCTTCACTCTACTCAGGTGAAAATGAGTACCTAAGAGGACAGAGATTGTAATGTGTACGATAAGTTAAATGCGTAAAAAATGTAAAGTCGGGTGATAAGTCTTCAGACTTGATATCAAACGATAAACCTTCACCGTTACATTTGGCCAGGCCATCACATCTTCGGGGGCATCGGTCTTTTACCACAGTGGCAAGTGGGGTCTCACTATCCTATTTGTTGTTTGTTGTGGTCCTATTCTGTATTATGTTATGTTGTTATGCAGGGCTATTGGCGATTCAAATGCTAGACAGAACATATGCTCTAGCTTGTGATCATTTGACATCGACAAATGAACTCTTTCAGTGCGGGGACCGTGTTTAGATGTAATAATCTGACATCTACAGACGTCAGATTCTGACGGCTAAAGACAGTCCCCGCACTGAAAGAATTTTACAAATTATAATGACTGTAGACTCAAAACATAGGTGTTCAATAAAAGCGGTAAAAGCTGACTATTGATTATTTTAGTATTTTATTTAATACAATATAATTATACATGTCAAAAGCGGTCCCAACTGCTCTGCCTGTGCCCCCACATGAAATGAACAAACAATTTTAACATTCTGTGAATTTTTCCGTCTGGCTTTCCTACCCTCCCAGCAAACACAAAGCATTTGTATAACATTTGTACAATGTTGGACCAACGTCGAAGACGTTGGGCCGACGTTGTACAAATGTTATACAAATGGATTACACTGCACGCCAGCATGGGCACTGCTGAGTCAAGCACTGCATGGGAGTGTACCACCCTTTTGTTTCTGGATTTTCCGGCTCTCTGTTGACGAGGTTGCTTTGGCCTGAATTGTAACATATGAACCATCTTCATCTATCGAGTTGTCTGCTACCGGCAGACTGGTGGTCTGACGGACAGACCTGATAGGTGAAGGTGCATATGAACAGGCTGAGTATTATCAGATTATAGGCCTATGTTCGCGCTTCTGGTGACACTGTATATAGGTAGACGATTATATTCTACGCTCCGAGACTTGAAAAGACAAAGCTGTAGAGTATAGTAACATCTTCATGAATCTATCAGCTAATCAGAAATATGCAAGCAAACACAATAGGACATTACCTGTCACAATGAGCACTCGTAGCTTTTTTGATCTGCAGTATTATATCGTATGCAGCGATTTAATTCAATAAGACTACCATAGTTTCTCTATTTTGAGAGAATAGCTCTCTGGACCGGAGGTATGTCTCTTTCTGTGCTGTGGAATTTGTGATATGCAGATTATACGGACCATGAATAACCTACGATCCCAGCAAACACCAGACGTTGATACAATGTTGATTTAATGTTGGCCCGCCATCTGAGACGCTGTACCACCATTACAACAACATTGGGTCAATATCTGGTGTTTGCTTGGAGCGCAGGTAAGTGTTGCAGTTCTGCAGCTACAACCGTATCCACTGGTTTTGAAATAAATTACCGATTTGAGAGGGAATTCTGTGGATCTACCATAATGCAGATATGCGATCAATGGGCATGAGACCACCGGGCTGTTGAAATGGAACAGCCCTTCTTATTCACATTTGAATAAGAAGGGCTGTTCCATTTCAACAGCCCGGTGGTCTCATGTCCATGTGGATATCCAGTCGATGGACTGAACAATAAACACAAGCATTGTTTCCGTCAAAATGTATTGTACACATGTATTAGGCCTACGCATTATTGCAACGATGACCTAATAATTAGTTTCAATCCAATTAAGGCCACGGTCAATGAATTTTGGCATGAATCACAAATAATATTTCCATCGTTTGTATTACATTTGAATTATTTGCTAAATGTAACTTTATCTATTTTTGTGAAAGATTGATTTTCATAATGTTTTTTTTTTCATTCCGCCAACATATATTTAAATAATTTAATAGCACTTTCCGTAGAAAAACACAACTGTCATATTTGCTCTGGGATTAATCCGTGGCAGCCGGCTGATAACACCAACAAAAACCTGGCACAAGAAAACAAGAATCCATTTCATATTTGTATCATGTTTATAGCCAGTCTCGAAAAAAATATAGTTTATACAATGCTTAAAATAAACCAAATTAAAATCAGAAAATAAACTAGATCCATGATTTTTTAATGGTCGCCCTTTGGGGTATAAAACACATTGTCTTCACAAAGATACATTTAACACTTGAATTAGAACCGACGACTGCTTTATTCAGGCTGCAAAGAGATACACATTGTGAATGGCTGTCGAGAAATCAGTACAACCTGGTACCTACTCGTCATAATTTTCAACCACTTGAGGTTGTGAATCGCGGTAGCGAGACGCAAACTCAGGTGGTTAATCTGTCCTCGTATCAATACCACCAGATATATTATGAATGCAACATACTGGTCATTACTGCAAGTGGAGAAAATAACTCCCTAACTAACCCTTTAACCGCCAAATTATTCAATTTGAATTTTCACCCACTTGAAGTTGTGTCTCGCTGACGCGATCCACTACTTCAAGTGGGTGAAAATTATTCAGATTTGACAAAATTTTCAAATCTTGCTGATTGATGTCACATTTTATCTTTAACATGTTTATAAAGTGGTACTTAATGTGCTAATAAAAAATAAAAACCCCGAATATATGCGACACCGGCGGTTAAAGGGTTAAAGTTATCTTTCCTCGTTCCTGAATTTTAATTTTATTATCATTAGCACGCTATGCTGGCCATTATAATGAGCAAAATTTGATGGTTTTATATGAGTCAACTCTTTCTAGTCACCTCCGATTAAGTCAAACTCGGGTTGAGCTGATGACACGTGTGCTGGAATGCGAAAGTCTATACAGCTGCGGTGCACAGCCAAAATGCAGTGTCTGCTTACTTAAAAAGTAAGCAGATAATGCACTTTGGCTTTCCACAGCAGTATAGAATCACAGCAAAACACGAGATATTGAACCATTGTTGGTTCGATGATGGCCCACCGTCTACGACGCTGAGCCATCATTGAACCAACAATGATTCAATTTCTCGTGTTTGCTGGGATACAGATGGTTGTATAGACATCATCCAATCAGTGACTTATGCTGGCTCTATTACAGTCGTTCGGCTGCTCGCTCTGTCATACTTATCAGATCATTTGTCGGACCGACTTTATTTACATCGGAGTCTCAGTAAAAATAGCACTGATCATAAAGTAATGGAATTGCTCACTAGCGGAAAGATAATTTATATTCGGTTTACGCTCGGTGCATGCTCGGACAGCGTGTAGTGTGGACATCAGGAGTGGATGTTGAGCGTGATAGGAACAATTGACGACCGCTGTTCACGACTATCAGTCTGTCGGACTGCCCCTTGTAATCCCGGTGGGACTGCCGTGGACCACACACATGTAGATTCGTACATTTCAACAGCAGATTCGGGAATTGAAGGTCGCCCTCGGATACGCTGGGTCAACACGGCTTATAAAGTGTGTAATTCTTAATTCTCTAAACATATACATATTTTAACATTTATATTTAGTGAGATATATTGGATACTGTCTGGTCTCGATCTTTTATATTTTAGACATTTTTTTAGACATTTTTTTTGTGTTGACTAGTCGAGCATCGAATAACGTTAACACTTCTCGAATTATCACCTTCCCTTCTGAGTTTTGTTGACCATCACGGCTCAATTCATATTGAATCCCGCAATAGCAAAAAGTAGGATCCACGTCACGAATAAACCTTTCAGCTCAATTTTATTTATGCACAACATAACATATTAAATTTCAAAAATATTCGTGACAAAGCTATTAGGATTTCTGAAAATTAACCATTTGACCGCAAAGGTAATTGGAATTTTCGCTTACTTGAAGTTGTGTCTCGCTGACGCGATCTACAACTTCAAGTGGGTAAGAATTATTTGACGCAAAATGCAGTTAATAAGCTCATTCCGCTTCATTTGAATACCTACATTATGGGTCTACGGCCATTATAACATTTATATCCTAATTCTTTCAGTGCGTTGATCGACTTTATACGTCAGAATCTGACGTCCAAAGTTCTAACGTATAAAGACGGTTCCCGCGCTGAAAGGGTTGAATACTTTATACAATATTTTAATATAGAAAAGAGTATTATCAATTTATATAAATTATGGTTGCATTGTTTTCAGCCTTCGCATACATGTGGGGTATCTCAGCCAAGTTCAACGAATTCAAATGACGTGCTGCTGACAACACACCCAGAATAACTGTCCTTGTGCCTCCGGCGACCCCCTCTCTTTTCCCGGACACCCTGAAGTACGGCTCACTGGAAAACATGGATCGAATATTATAATTCCCGGTGCCACCATTGCTTGCGCCGTGCCCCAGCCCAGGTGACTAATAACGTGTTGCGGTCATCCTCCGCTGATCCCGACCCCCTTTGATCTCGGAAGCAGCTCTGTTTCTCGCGCTGATCCGCGGGCGTGCGTCCTGGACACGGCGGCGACTGGTTACACACACTTCCTCGTTAACTTAGGTAAGTATATTATATAAGCCTACCCAGTGAACACAAAACATTCGTATAACATTTGTACAATGTTGGGGCAGTTTCGAAGATGTTGGACCGACATTGTATAGATGCTATACAAATGTTTTGTGTTTGCTAGTTATCATGTTTGTAATGGACACTTATTGTCATTGCTATTACTGTACATGTCTTAACGCTTTATCCTTTTTTTGTATGTTTTTGTAATATTTTTAGTGCGGGGACATTTGAGTTTAATGTACCTTCTATTTTAGTTGCTATAATTATTGTACATATTATAATTGCTTATATATGTCTTTTTATATATTATGTACACACATGTCATAAAACATGGCACATAATGCAAAAATAGCCATTGACCAATAAGATTGTGGTGGATGTCATATTTTTTATTTAATAACATATTATTTGACACATTTACAATTTTTGTTTTATGTTACCTATACCATGTAAAATGTAGGCCTACTATACACTCGGGTCGGGTGTTCCTTTTAGTATAAAATTAGATCAGATGTTTTATTCACCTGTAAATTGCTTACATTAGTTATTACATTTTTTTATATCACCCTGGGCCTACGACATGCATAAACATAGCGACCCCTTGGATATGAAAGGGTGTATCTGCCACTTTGCAAAATGGCAGATGCACCATTTCATATCCAATGGGACGATAAGATAACCCACAATAGGATATATCCTGAATTGAATAATGATTAATTCACGTTATTCATGCTTGCTATGTTAGAAAGTTAATATACAATACATTTTAATAGATTTCACATGTTTCACAGGGCCTAACGTTACTATTTATTTTTTTAACTGGTATGGTGGTGACTGCTCCGGATGCCTTTTGAGCGTTTCCAGACAGGGAGCTGAATGTTGGTAACAATTAAATAGTGCATCAATTCAGACAAAAAATGGCCGCCGTTTTCACAGAATGAAGTATGGGGGAGGTGGTGTTATATAAGCTTGATTTCACAGAGTAACGTCACTGCGTTTCCCAGAGTACTCGTTATACTTTCTCGATTCGAGTTTTGAATTGATTATATTTTCTTAACATGATTTATTAGAGGTGGCGCGCAGACGCTTTTTCAGTGTCACAAATTAATTTTAGACCATGAATCGGTTCTATGTCGCTGGCAAACATCGAGCGCCTATGCATCTAGTGTTTTTCTCAGCAGGCAGCTGGTCAGCCCCCTGTCTGTGACAGACGACAAAGTCAGCTAGGTGGTGACTATTTGCCGTTTCATTTGATTAATACATAAATGTACGATCTATATTATATTCTTGACCAAACGCAGCGTGAACAAGACACAGCTTTGTTAATAACAACTATGAGTGTGTATGGTCACCTTAGTATTAACCCCTTATACAACGCTGATATACTTATGTGGTAACCATAGAAACCAAAGGTTTTTTCAATTTGAGATCATCATAAATGTCTTAGTCAGCTTTTTCTGTTTCATTTGAATACCTATGTTATGGGTCTGCGGCCATTAGGCATATTTTAATTCTTTCAGTGCGGGGATTGTCTTTATATGTCAGAATCTGACGTCTACAGACGTCAGATTCTGACGTATAAAGACGGTCCCCGCGCTGAAAGGGTTATCGTGTTGTATTTTCCACTTTACAAAGTGACATATTTACGACCCTTTGATACCAAGGGGACGATATACGTCTTACCCGTGTTTACAGGAGGAGTCATGCCACCTTGGACCCTTGTGATACTAACCACGTGGCTGTGCGGTAGTACTGCCCTGCTGACCGCTCGGACAATGGAGGCGGTGGTCAGTTCGTCGCCAGCACCCCCTTCAGACCTGGCCAGGTGGGAGCTGGGAAGAAACACTACTAGGTTACTGGACCATCTGCTGCAAGGATACGACAGACGTCTGCGACCCGGATTTGGAGGTGAGTTCTATTATTGTCGCTCCCTTGGCGCTAAAGGGTGTTATTTGTCACTCTGACGAGTGGCAAGTACCACCCTTTAGCGACAAGAATCGAAGTGGTGTATTTGTTGGTGGACATCTTGTCATTAAACATGGGCATTCAAAATAATAAATGGATGTACTGCTTTGTATTACCAAAGATCATGTAAAATAAGATGGTCCACTTCCGAATTTCTCCATACAAATGCGTGTTATCAAGAATCTATTATTGGTGTCATACATTATTATGCAGTGTAGGCCTACGTCCGGAGATCGACTTTAGACGTCATAATCTGACGCCCGCACATGTCGGATTCTGACATCTAAAGTCGGTCCCCGCACTGAAAGGGTTAGTCTGTTCTAGTAGGCCTCTATTGGATGTCAGCAAAGTAAATATAATATATAACTCCACGATCATCAAAATAATTTCGGACGGGGACAAAGCCCTGGGGAAATTTAAAGAACCATCACCATCTACATGCTGTGACCGACAACATTTCCCCACATTGTTCACAATGTGACTACTAGTATTTAACCCTTTCAAGCCTGAATTTACCATTGTCATCTTCATCCACTACAAGCCGCGAATTGCTGTCGCAATTCTCGGCTTGTAGTGGATGAAGATAATGTGAAGTGGGTGGTAAAGTAAAGAAAATTCCCATGTAATGCTAAACAAGTTTCATGGAAATTTTCGTTCTAAAACCCTTGGTAGTAGAAAAATTATGTCTGTTATTCAGGGATGTAAAATGATGCCTTATGCATCGTGGGGGCTTAAAGGGTTAATGTGAAACATTTGAGTCATTGATGTAAGATCAGTCATAATTTGTTTTTTTAGTTTTTTTATTGCTGATGACGTCTCTAACGGATTTGAGCCCTTTTGTACTTCAAACGGGATAATTTACATGAAAATGATCACTTATTTGACTAGATTAGCACAAATTGTGATCCAAGTTGTACATTATGTAAGTAACTTTTACCCACTTGAAGATGTGGGTTGCGGCAGCGAGACATAACTTCAAATAGGTGAACATTCAAATTGTAAAATGCGCTATCTTTAAAGGGTTAATCATATTTCGTTATTTTCAACAATTGTGTGACCTTGGCAATATTCTCAGTAACATAACTTCTTGTATACGTTTACTGTGGAATAACAAATGAGTCGAACTGAAGGGTTCGATGTTCGAATCCCATGTTCATTTATTGATTCATTGATTGATTGATTGATTGATTGATTGATTGATTGATTGATTGATTGATTGATTGATTGATTGATTGATTGATTGATTGATTGATTGATTCATTCATTGATTGATTGATTGATTGATTGATTGATTGATTGATTGATTGATTAATTAATTAATTCATTCATACATTCATTCATTCATTCATTCATTCATTCATTCATTCATTCATTCATTCATTCATTCATTCATACATTTCATTCATTCATTCATTCATTCATTCATTCATTCATTCACTCATTCATTCATTCATTCATTCATTCATTCATTCATTCATTCATTCATGTATTTATTTATTTATTTATTTATTTATGTATTTGTTTATTTGTTTATTTATTTATTTATTTATTTATTTATTTATTTATTTATTTATTTATTTATTTATTTATTTATTTATTTATTTATTTATTTATTTATTTATTTATTTATTTATTTATTTATTTATTTATTTATTTATTCTTTTATTTATTTATTTATTTATTTATTTATTTATTTATTTATTTATTTATTCATTCATTCATTCATTCATTCATTCATTCATTCACCGATTCTTTCATCCACTCACTGATTCATTCATTCATTTTTTTACCACTGAGAAACGTTTGCACTTTTCCTGTAGAACAATAATTTAACATAGTTATCGTGTTAAATAAACCAACAAAAACGAGAGGTTGATCCAATGCCTATTTGATGTTCAGCCTGCGTCGCTCATGGAGGGCCATTATTAAACAAGCGCAGGATGAGCTTCACGTCTTGGCTTGGTTATCAACAGTTTGCTTGTTGACTGTACGCTGTCAGAACGCGCCTAGAAAAAATAAGTTAATCCCACAAGTTAATCATGTTAATGTAACTTTGCTTCTATCAATAATAATAGCATGCATCCCTAACTTACAATGTATTCTGACGTGCAAAGCCAAAAGGCTAACAGCAGTAACTGACTACTTATCAAGTAGGCAGCTACTGCTGCTAGCATTTGCAGCGCAGTGCAGTAGAATTATGTGTATCCCAAATTCAAGGTTGTTTCGCTAAGCTGCTATTAGACGTCAACTCCCATTGGGGCCTGGTGTACATGGTGTAGTCGTATACCACCACCGTCTGTCACGCTGAGGGGGTTTCTTCTCTAATCTCTATATTCAGGTTTCAAAATTAAGCCTGCATTGTGCACAAAAGTGCCCAAAGCCCTATGTATTCATTATCAGCTGAATCATTCAGAAATAGGACATACTTAATAAGATATTTCTTGTAATCAAATGTGCCATGTAAAGACAAAAAAGGCTGTAGATGACAGGTACAATAATGCAAAATAAACCTGTGTAAATAATTTAAACTGGGGCCTAAGATTTCAGTATTATACTCTACCCTTATTTTTAAAAAGTACAGACGGTCGGAAGTTGTGTAATGTGTTAAACTGTGACAATAAATCCAGCAGAGGTAAGCTACCTCATTAATGATGATGATTCATCAATGATGATTTCAATCACCTGAAAATATACAGTTTACATCACCAAGACCACATGAAAATAATAGTTAATCTTCACGAGATACTATTGTTTTTTGTTAATTTGAGTTTCATACTTTTTCTCGCTAATAATAAAAGTAAGAAGTGACATGAGAATCGTTGATGAGATCGCAGAAAGTGCGCAATGGCCAAGATAAACATGATAAATCGAATTGCACAATTTTTTTTGTATTTAAACTGCAAAACAAAAATCATTAGCTGACATCGACACTGCGGCTTTGCCTGATGACCAAGTTGTGTTATACTCGCCTCCTCGGTGATTTTAATTATTCAAATGTCTGTGGTATGTATCACTGCTTCTTGCGATATTCACTTGACGTATTTCAAAGAGGCAATCTTGCTGGTTTTCTATCTGTTTAAATATCGTAAATGTCGCTTTGATGTTGGGCCAGCGTCGTAGACGCTGGACCAACATTTTAAACATGTTAAAGCAATATTTACTCAATGCCTCGTGCTTGCTGGAAACGTTGATGACGTCTATCCAACGTCATGCATCAAAAGAGACACCAGAATCAGCGGGCCAGTAGAAATAAATCTATGGTGCAAGCATCGCCGTCTCTGTTTGCAGACACCCGCAGAGTGTCATCTGCCAATCACTGGGGGCGAGGGGGTGTGGGAGGAGGGAGGGGGGGGTTTGGGGGGGGGGGGGAGTGAGGGACAACTGTCATACGGATGCCGCACCAAATCCCAGGTGTTTTGTCAGATTGCCTGCCAGTCAGCCCTGGGGGTGGGGGGGGGGGGCGGATAACTCACATTGTTTCCTGGTTGTTTCATTTTGTGGTTTTCCGTTCATTTTTCACTGTTTCGTCACAGAAACGGATTGTGTATGTCTTGAATGACCAGAAGCAGAAATGATAAAGATATGTCTGTCACACAATGCGCCGTGCTGTCACCTTCAGGGAATCTCACAAGATATGGAACGTCTGAAACCCAACAAACAATAGGCACAGGTACAATGATGGGTCAATGCTGGCACAATTATTACGCTGCTTGATCATGCATTTCAAGGTAGAACTTAATAATCACTCACTCACTCACTCACTCACTCACTGCACTTTAGCAAATATTTTTTGGCAAATTATGATATTGAGAGTTATTATGATCATAAATTATAGCATGTTGGACGTCGTGCCACGCTGGGTCACAGTCGAAGCTACTCAATCGGAACGCGTGGGTCTGGCCCTAGTGGTCACATGGGGTGTACCAAACCTGACACCTACTTTGTTAAAAAATTGTCTGCCCATGAGTTCTGAATGTGATGTATTGCCTAGAGGGGGTCGGGTGCATTGAGCGGAATCCGTGGTGCACCCCCGAGGCTCATTGTCCATTCAGGAGCATAGCGGAGCGTGGTGATCCTAGCTCTCACCCGTTCTGGATCAACATTGTCTACAAAGCGAGACAGGCGAACTGGCGACAATCTGAACCAACACAGGCTGCATCCCTGTTATAATAACTTGTCATAGTCTCGAGCTGTGAGAAATCATCAACACTTTTAATTCTTCCAACGCGAAGTATTCTGACGTATAAAAAGCGGGGATCGTCTTTATACGTCAAAATCTGACGTCTGTGGTATTTATTCTGACGTATAAAGACGGTCCGGCACTGATAGAACTACAATATTTCTAATGGCCGCAGACCCATAACATAGGTATTCAAACTAAACAGAAAGAGCTAGCTAAGCCATTTATTATTATTTCAAATTAAAATTGGTTTCGATGTTTTATACAAACATATTTCAGCGTTGTAAGGGTACAATCGCTCCTTGTGGTAATTTAAAACACACCACTACATTATTTTCTTTGTCCGACCACGACATTCTAAGTTATTGTTCATCAAGTACAGACCAATAATTATTATCGCATGGTAGGCCTATGGTACTATAATCAGCCAGGCGCGACCGAGCTGTTGATTCTGAGGGATTTTCATTATGGTCGGATGTGTTTTAAGTCAGTTAAGTCTATCGGAGCTCGGCCCTTTTCAAGCTAAGAATGTAGAGCTCCTCGGGCTTTATCCTAAACGTAAAGTTATCCGGCAAACAGCAGACATTGCCACAACGTTGTTTTATTCTGGTCAAGCGTTGCAGACGGCGGCCCAACATTAAACCAGCATTTGTGCAGCGTCTAGTGCTTGCTCGGATATTTTATAGCAGTAATACGTATACATCAAACTAGGGCATTACAAAGTCGTCTTTTTTTGGAATGCAGATTATTTTTAAATCTCTTTTTGAAGCTAGAATCGGCGTTAGCAATTCTAGCTTTAAACAACATCTGAACAATGAATGATACAAAGGGTAACTAAACGTATTGCACTGTAAGACACTGGAAACCAATCGTCACTCATAATAACGGTGCATCATCATTTAATTGTGCAAACTCACAGGGCACACGAGGTTGCTGCGACGTTGAATCAACGTCAATCAAGTTGATTCAACGTCGTAACAACGTTGCGTGCCCAGTGGGAATAAGCATCGCACGTACTACATCATTGAAAAAGTGCACGATGGTGTGATGTAGTCATATTAGTATTCAATGACGATTTGAGTGTAATTAAAACACGCATTAAAAATCACATTGAACAGGAATTGGCGATGCCGCCCTGTTGGTATCCGAGTTCGATCCATCTCAACCTCCAGTGGAACAGGGGATTCGCATAACACATGCGATGCTGGCTTAGAGACCATCTGATTTGCCTCGTATTCTGACAACATTGCAATAGGAACAACAGTATAGCTAACCCATTAACCTCTAAGTCATATATTTTAATTTTTCACCCATTTTAAGTTGTGTCTCGCTACCGTGACGCGCAACTTAAAGTGGGTACAAAATAGTTATATGTGCAATTTTAATGATAACATCATGACAATATAGCAGATTTAGCGCCTAATTCTCCATCAATGTCTCTTGTTTGAAGAAAAATATATAATGAGGCTGCCTTCATCATGTTCACAGATCATTTTGCTCACGCAGAGATCAGTTGGCTCTGTTTTTTGTAATGTGACCTCCCCCACACACACGAGTAAGACGGGTACGTCCAGTTTTATTCCTTATTTTTTGCCAAATGAGCACACGGGACGACGAATATACCCTCGTGAAATGTTGTCATAACTTATGTCTGGGACGCTGCCCCAACATTAATTCTTACCGCGCGGGGATCGACTTTAGACTCCGCGCTAACAGAGTAAAATATTTATAATGGACAGTAGACCTATACCATATGATTTCAAAGGAAGCGGAAAGAGCAAAGTAAAGCATTTATGATGATTTTAAATTAAAAATGCCTTTTGGTCTTATAGAGCCTATCTTAGCTGGTGTGATGAGAGGACTCAGTCACAACAACTTTACGAAAGCTACGAATGAAGTCCACCAGATCTGGGATGAAATACCCAAGGATTCCCTGGAGCGACTATATGACGGAATGACCCGTTGCGTCGATGCTTCAATGAGATTAACAGATTAAGAAGATATTCAACCAAATATTAAATGTTCAGTACATTATCTTATTCACAGAAAGACAAATTTGGGGGTAATTAGAATTTTTTGACTGTGGGACAATGATTTAAAATACAATATTTAAAGAAATAGTAACTATTTACAAAGGGGAAGATAATGAAGTGTCAAAAATGTTTTGTTGCTATTTCTCTTAGTCACTTTTACTCGGGAGGATGGTTTGAGAGTTTCACATATTATTTCCACACTTCCACCACGATGCCATCCCCACAGAATTTTCTAAAATATGATGAAAATATCCTGTTTTTACAACTATTTTTTTGCTGAACTATTTTTTGAAAAATTTCAGCCTAATCGATTCATAAATCAAAATTTATCACAGGCTATTTGCAACTGCAGTGTGTATAATGCGTGTGGTGAATTTATATTTTTCGAGGGCGGTGCATACTACACTGCAATGTTAAACATCTTAATTTGTAGTATAGGACAGACTTCACTAAATAACTCAATTCAACGTAGCGAATACAAAACTCAGTTCTACGCTATAGAGCTATGTTGTATCATCAGAGTTGCCATCGAAGGAGAGGAATTAGCTCATCTAAATGAGAGGAAATTAACTTAACCAATTAGTCGCATGCGAGGGGCGAAGAAGAATGCTCAAGTTGGATAGCTAGTGTGATGCTGCGATGCCGTGCAAAGCAAAGAGGCAGTAACTGCTTACTTGAAAAGTAAGGAGTTACTGCCTTCTGGCTTTGGAGAGCAGTATGAGTTCCTGATCCCGGTGGGAACGTAAAGGATCAACAATGAATGCTGGAATGGAATGTCCAATTAACTTCATCTTGGAGGTTCTTCATTCTTGCCAGCGGTCCATTCTGTATACAATGGGCTCAAAAGTGGGCTTAAGTGCAGGTCAAGACTGCCGTGCAACGAAAAAAAGTATTAAATGCTTACTTGAAAAGTGAGCGGTTAATGCTATTTGCCTTTGCAGGGCAGAAGTGATATGAACACGTTTAATGTCCCAGGGCCTATGTTCTGGGACGATCCTAAAAGTATAGTTATAAGCTGTTGATTCTAAGCGCTAAATGAAATAATTTTCATCCACAAGTGCGTGAAAATTACTCATATTTGTCTAATTTGTGACCAAGCATTTCCAGATCTTGATGTTTAAGCACTCATTTAGTTCCCAAATAAATGTGATTTAACCTGCTAATATAACCTGATAACATATTAAAAATGTCTATAGTCGTGCTTAGCGGATAAAGAATATTATTCCCCACATAAATGTACTTTCAAAGAGGACCTTGAACACGGGGCCGACTGATTTATCACGTAAATACGCGTTCAGCACTAGGATTATTTATTCAAATTGTATAATGCGCTATCTTTAAAGGGTTAATCATATTTCGTTATTTTCAACAATTGTGTGACCTTGGCAATATTTGAGTGAGTAAATATTCTCAGTAACATAACTTCTTTTATACGTTTATAGGCTACTGTGGAATAACAAATGAGTCGAACTTAAGGGTTCGATGTTCGAATCCTATGTTCATTCATTGATTCATTGATTGATTCATTGATTCATTGATTCATTGATTCATTCATTCATACATGTCATACATGTCATTCATTCATTCATTCATTCATTCATTCATTCATTCATTCATTCATTCATTCATTCATTCATTCATTCATTCATTCATTCATTCATTCATTCATTCGTTCATTTATTTATTTATTTATTTATTTATTTATTTATTTATTTATTTATTTATTTATTTATTTATTTATTTATTTATTTATTTATTTATTTATTTATTTATTTATTTATTTATTAACTAATTTATTTATTTATTTATTTATTTATTTATTTATTTATTTATTTATTTATTTATTTATTTATTTATTTATTTATTTATTTATTTATTTATTTATTCATTTATTCATTCATTCATTCATTCATTCATTCATTCATTCATTCATTCATTCACCGATTCTTTCATCCACTCACTGATTCATTCATTTATTTATTTACCACTGAGAAACGTTTGCACTTTTCCTGTAGAACAATAGCTTAACATAGTTATAATGTTAAATAAACCAACAAAAACGAGAGGTTGATCCAATGCCTATTTGATGTTCAGCCTGCGTCGCTCATGGAGGGCCATTATTAAACAAGCGCAGAATGAGCTTCACGTCTTGGCTTGGTTATCAACAGTTTGCTTGTTGACTGTACGCTGGCAGAACGCGCCTAGAAAAATAAGTTAATCCCACAAGTTAATCATGTTAATGTAACTTTGCTTCTATCAATAATAATAGCATGCATCCCTAACTTACAATGTATTCTGCCGTGCAAAGCTAAAAGGCTAACAGCAGTAACTGACTACTTTATCAAGTAGGCAGCTACTGCTGCTAGCATTTGCAGCGCAGTGCAGTAGAATTATGTCTCTCCCAAATTCAAGGTTGTTTCGCTAAGCTGCTATTAGACGTCAACTCCCATGGGGGCCTGGTGTACATGGTGTACTCGTATATCGCCACCGTCTCTCCCGCTGAGGGGGTTTCTTACCTAATCTCTATATTCAGGTTTCAAAATTAAGCCAGCATTGTGCACAAAAGTGCCCAAAGCCCTATGTATTCATTATCAGCTGAATCATTCAGAAATAGGACATACTTAATATTTCTTGTCATCAAATGTGCCATGTAAAGACAAAAAAGGCTGTACATGACAGGTACATGTACATTTATGCAAAATAAACCTGTGTAAATAATTTAAACTGGGGCCTACGATTTCAGTATTATACTCTACCCTTATTTTTTAAAAATACTGACGGTCGGAAATTGTGTAATGTGTTAAACTGTGACAATCAATCCAGCAGAGGTAAGTTACCTCATTATTGATGAAAATTTCAATCACCTGAAAATATACAGTTTTCATCACTAATATCACATGAAAATAATAGTTAATCTTCACGAGATACTATTGTTTTTTGTTAATTTGAGTTTCATACTTTTTCTCGCTAATAATAAAAGTAAGAAGAGACATGAGAATCGTTGATGAGATCGCAGAAAGTGCGCAATGGCCAAGATAAACATGATAAATCAAATTGCACAATTATTTTTATTTAAACTGCAAAACAAAAATCACTAGCTGACACTAGCTGACACTGCGGCTTTGCCTGATGACCAAGTTGTGTTATACTCGTCTCCTCGGTGATTTTAATTAATCAAATGTCTGTGGTATGTATCACTGCTTATTGCGATAGTCACTTGATGTATTTCAAAGAGGCAATCTTGTTGGTTTTCTATCTGTTTAAATATCGCCAATGTCGCTTTGATTTTGGGCCATCGTCGTAGACGCTGATGTTAAAGCGATATTTACTCGATGCCTCGTGCTTGCTGGAAACGTTGATGACGTCTATCCAACGTCATGCATCAGAAGAGACACCAGAATTAGCGGGCCAGTAGAAATAAATATGGGGTGCAAGCATCGTCGTCTCTGTTTGCAGACACCCGCAGAGAAAATCATCTGCCAATCACTGGGGGCGAGGGGGTGGGAGAGGAGAGGGGGGGGGGCGGCAATCCCGGAGACTGCCACACACGTGGAGTGAGGAGGGACAACTGTCATACGGATGCCGCACCAAATCCCAGGTGTTTTATCCGATTGCCTGCCAGCCAGCCTTGGGGGTGGGGGGGGGGGGGGGGGTAACTCACATTGTTTCCTGGTTGTTTCATTTTGTGGTATTCCATTCATTTTCACTGTTTTGTCACAGAAACGGATTGTGTATTGCTTACCTTTCGTGTCTAGGCCTTGCTCAAATGTGATTCCCACCTGCAATAGTGAGACGCACATCGTCGAAGCCAATTAAAACGTATGTACATGTAGCTAATTCCCTTTCTAAAATCGGTAGTTTTTGCAATTTAAGGATAAAATCGGTTGGTGCCTTAGAGTTTAGAGTGTTTGCACCCAATTAAAGCAGTTGCTTGGCATTTCTGGCAGCTATGTCTTGAATGACCAGGAGCAGAAATGATAACGATAAGTCTGTCACACAATACGCCGTGCTGTCACCTCCAGGGAATCTCAGAAGATATGGAACGTGTGAAACCCAACAAACAATAGGCACAGGTACAATGATGGGTCAATGCTGGCACAATTAATATGCTGCTTTATAATGCATTTCAAGGTAGAACTTAATAATCACTCACTGACTCACTCACTCACTCACTAACTGCACTTTAGCAAATATTTTTTGGCAAATTATGATATTGAGAGTTATTATGATCATAAATTATAGCATGTTGGACGTTGTGCCACGCTGCGTCACAGTCGAAGCTACTTAATCGGAACGCGTGGGTCTGGCCCTAGTGGTCACATGGGGTGTACCAAACCTGACACCTACTTTGTTAAAAAATTGTCTGCCCCTGAGTTCTGAATGTGATGTATTGCCTAGAGGGGGTCAGGTGCATTGAGCGGAATCCGTGGTGCACCCCCGAGGCTCATTGTCCATTCAGGAGTATAGCGGAGCGTGGTGATCCTAGCTCTCACCCGTTCTGGATCAACATTATGTACAACGCGAGACAGGCGAACTGGCGACAGTCTGAACCAACACAGGCTGCATCCCTGTTATAATAGCTTGTCATAGTCTCGAGCTGTGAGAAATCATCAACACTTTTAATTCTTCCAACAAGAAGTATTCTGACGTATAAAAAGCGGGGACCGTCTTTATATGTCAAAATCTGACGTCTGTGGTATTTATTCTGACGTATAAAGACGGTCCGGCACTGATAGAACTACAATATTTCTAATGGCCGTAGACCCATAACATAGGTATTCAAACTAAACAGAAAGAGCTAGCCATCTATGATTATTTTAAATTAAAAAAAAGACCTTGGTTTCGATGATTTATACAAACATATTTCAGCGTTGTAAAGGGTCCAATTCTAGCTTTAAACACCATCTGAACAATGAATGATACAAAGGGTAACGTATTGCACTGTAAGACACTGGAAACCAATCGTCACTCATAATAACGGTGCATCATCATCTAATTGTGCAAACTCACAGGGCACACGACGTTGCTGCGACGTTGAATCAACGTCAATGAAGTTGATTCAACGCCGTAACAACGTCGTATGCCCAGTAGGAATAAGCATCGCACGCACATCATTGAAAAAGTGCACGATGGTGTGGTATAGTCATATAGTATTCAATGACGATTTGAGTGTACTTAAAACACGCATAAAAAATCACATTGAACAGGAATTGGCGATGCCGCCCTGTTGGTATCCGAGTTCGATCCATCTCAACTTCCAGTGGAACAGGGGATTCGCATAACACATGCGATGCTGGCTTAGAGACCATCTGATTTGCCTCATATTCTGCCAACATTGCAATAGGAACAACAGTATAGTTAACCCATTAACCTCTAAGTCATATAATTTAATTTTTTACCCATTTTAAGTTGTGTCTCGCTACCGTGACGCGCAACTTAAAGTGGGTACAAAATAGTTTTATGTGCAATTTTAATGATAACATCATGACAATATAGCAAATTTAGCGCTTTATCCTCCATCACTGTCTCCTGTTTGAAGGGAAATATATAATGAGGCACAGATCATTTTGCTCAGCAGAGAGACCTATCAGTTGGCTCTGTTTTGTGTAATGTGCCCTCCCCCCCCCATTTCTTCACTGGAGATCGACGAAGACAACCCAGAAGAGACGAGATACCCTCCAACATTTCGGCAATGCTGAGCCAACACTCCATACACCGACCGAACGTTTTAGCGGCGTTGGGTCGAGGCTGACTTGAGAAAAATACGGTAATAAAAAGTAGTTTGGTGTGAATTATTCATTGTGCTCACTTGTCTCCACGACACACACACGGGGCTGACGGACGCGTCCACACACGGGCAAGACGGATACGTCCAGTTTTATTCCTTATTTTTTGCTAAATGAGCGCACGGGACGACGAATATACCCTTGTGAAATGTTGTCATAACTTATGTCTAGGACGCTGCCCCAACATTAATTCTTACCGCGCGGGGACCGAGTTAAAGAGCAAAGAGCAAAGTAAAGCATTTATGATGATTTTAAATTAAAAATGCCTCTTAGCTGATGTGATGAGAGGACTCAGTCACAACAACGAATGAAGTCCACCAGATCTGGGATGAAATATCCAAGGATTCCCTGGAGCGACTATATGACGGAATGACCCGTGTGTCGATACTTCAATGAGATTAAGAAGATATTCAACCAGATATTAAATGTTCAGTACATTATCTTATTCACAGACAGACAAATTTGAGAATAATTAGGACTTTTTGACAGTGCGACAATGGTTTAAAATACAATATTTAAAGAAATAGTGACTATTTACAAAGGGGATGATAATGGAGTGGCAAAAATGTTTTGTTGCTATTTCTCTTAGTCGATTTTACTCAGGAGGATGGTTTGAGATTTTCACATATTATTTCTACACTTCCACCACAATGCCATCCCCACAGAATTTTCTAAAATATGATGAAAATATCCTGTTTTTACTATTATTTTTTCGCTGAACCATTTTTTGAAAAATTTCAGCCTAATAGATTTATAATTCACGAAGTAAAGCAAAATTGATCACAGGCTATTTGCAACTGCAGTATATAGAATGCGTGTGGTGGATCCATATTTTTCGAGGGCGGTGAATACTACACTGCAATGTCAAACAGCTTAATTTGTAATATAAGACAGACTTACCACATAACTCAATTCAATGTAGCGAATAGAAAACGCAGTTCAACGCTATAGAACTACATGTCGTATTATCAGAGTTGCCATCGAAAGAGAGGAATTAGCTCATCTAAATGAGAAGAAATTAACTTAACCAATTAGTCGCATGCGAGGGGGTGGAGAAGAATGCTCAAGTTGGATAGCTAGTGTGATGCTGCGATGCCGTGCAAAGCCAAAAGACAGTAGCTGCTTACTTGAAAAATAAGCAGTTACTGCCTTCTGGCTTTGGAGAACAGTGTGAGTTCTTGATCCCGGTGGGAGCATAAAGGATCAACAATGACTGCTGGAATGGAATGTCCAATTAACTTCACCTTGGAGGTTCTTTATTCTGGCCAGCAGTCCATTCTGTATACAATGGGCCCAAAAGTAGGCTTGAGTGCAGGTCAAGACTGCCGTGCAACGAAAAAAAGTATTAAATGCTCACTTGAAAAGTGAGCGGTTAATGTTTTTTGCCTTTGCAGGGCAGAAGTGATATGAACACGTTTAATGTCCCAGGGCCCATGTTCTGGGACGATCCTAAAAGTATAGTTATAAGCTGTTGATTCTAGGCGCTAAATGAAAAAAAATTCATCCACAAGTGCGTGAAAATTACTCATATTTGTCTAATTTGTGACCAAGCATTTCCAGATCTTGATGTTTAAGCACTCATTTAGTTCCCAATAAATGTGATTTAACCTGCTAATATAACCTGATAACATATTAAAAACGTCTATAGGCGTGCTTAGCGGATTAATAATATTATTCCCCACATAAATGTACTTTCAAAGAGGACCTTGAACACGGGGCCCACTGATTTATTACGTGAATACGCGTTCAGCACTAGGATTATTTACACTGCAAGCCTGCCATAATCATGATAATTATTTAAAAGCGTCAATCACAAAGATTAAACTCGTTTTATTCAGTCTTAAATGGCACCATTTCAACACGGAATGTGAATCGCGTTAGCAAAATTGTAAAATATTTCGCCTCCAATTTGACAGCTAGACACAATTTCCACCCTCTTGCTGTTGTGGACCCCGTCGATCAGTGAAGTACATGATATTTGAGAAGGTGAAATTTTTAATATGGTTACTGTGTTTATCAAAGATATGCGATGAAAAATATGAGGAAACGTTAATAAAGCTAGATAGCATCACACGGTCACCAGTGCATGTTACAAATGCTTTTACCCGAGTGAGTTTAAATCCCCTTGGATATAAAAGGATTTATCTGCCACTTTGTAAAGTGAAAGATACACCCTTTCATATCAAAGGGGACGTGTATCGATAATTGCTAGTGAAAAAAAAGGTCAGAGTGATCATTTATGTATTTAGATAGGCCAAGTCGATTGCTTATTACCCATGTAAATAGGTCTATGCCAAATAATCTACAATAAAGTGTGTTTTTTCTGGTATACTTCTAGGTCCACCAACTTTAGTGGATGTGAACATGAATATTCGCAGCATGGGTCCCATCTCAGAAATAGACATGGTAAGTTGGATTGATGGTATCTACTATAGTCACTGGTTTTTACGTTGGCATTTTAAAATACAGCACAGAACGTGGTGAAATTAGCCCTTATCTTGCTAAAGTAATTTATTTAAATTTTCAACCACTTGGGTTTATGTCTCGCTACCGCGATCCACAACCTGAAGTGGTAAAATTGCTTATAATTTATTTGATTTATTTGAGGCCCAAAATTAACAAATATTGATGTCTAAAGAGTCATTACATTACCAATAACAGCGATTTAATCGGCAAATAAAATAAGTTGAAAAAGACAATAGTCGTGATCAGCAGAGTAGGGGCTTAACCTTCAACCGCCAAATTGTTTATTTGGAATTTTCGCCCACTTGAAGTTGTGTCTCGCTGACGCGATCCACAACTTCAAGTGAGTAAAAATTATTCAGATTTCACAAAATACAGGTCAACTATTTTTAAATTCTTGCTGATTTATGTCACTTTATATCTTCAACTTGTTTGAAAGTTGATATGCAATATGCTAATAAAAAATGTAAAAAATGAATATAATCGGTACCGGCGGTTAAAGGGTTCGAACTATCCGCAGAGCGTCAGTCGGCTTTTAGGGATTGAATCTGGATCTCGCTGTTCACACATATCCCGGTCGGGTCCCTGCTCTATCCCTGTGATCTCTTAACGATGTGAGAAATTTATCCCCGGATCCTGTTTTTTTTTTACCGCGCTGCCGCTGTGGACAGCGATGCCGCGCAAAGTCAAAAGCAGTAGCTGCTTACTTTTTAAGTTAGCAGTTACTGCTTTTTGGCTTTCAAGAGAATGGAGGCACAATGTGATTTACGCTCCACGTCTAACATCAGGCGACATTTCGTGGCCGCCATCGCGCCGCCCGACGTTTCTTTTCCCAGACGAATGCGTGTGACATAGGTTAAATAAAATAACACTTGACCCCTACAACACTGAAAGGTTTTTGTTTAAACCATGGAGAACAAACATTTTCAATTTGAAATCTTACTTTAAATGTCTTAGTTAACTCTTTCCGCTTCATTTTAATACCTATGTGTTGGGTCTATATCCATTATAAATTATTGTTAATTCTTTCAGTGCGGGGATCGCCCAAAGTACGAGGTGTAAAATTGCCACATGAAATAATATGACACATTTTGCGAGGTGCAGGTACAACATTTGCACGTCCCAAATGTCCAGCTCTAGTACATATTTTACGCCTGACCAATCGAAGAGTGGTTCAGCTTGTCACATGATGATTTCGGCCAATCACCGCCTTCATTTTTAAATTTGGGGATGGAATACCAGACTTGCCAAACTCGATAATTTCAAGCAAAATATCTCAGCACCTGGTATTATATTGGGCGACCGTCTGCGACGCTGGCCTAGCATAAGGCCATCACCGGGCCACCATCGCCTGTTTGTTGTGTATTCTCAGTAAAGACGAGACGTTCAACCAATGTTGGTACATTGGTTGAACGTGTCGTGTTTGTTTGAGGCATAACTTTATTCTCGCCTGACCTCGCACATACCTCGTCGCCTTGGATATGAAAGGGTGTACCTGTCACTATACAAAGTGGCAGATACACCCTTTCATATCCAAAGCTACGACTTTTTTCACGACTGACAAAATGTATTCTGGTAATTGCCTGGCAACACGCAGCTTGGCAGTGACAGATTTCTCTTGATTTGAAACACTGCGTCAATATGGTTGATTAGTGCTTTGTGTACTCTTGATGAGTTTGGCATTTTTGTGGGGGCCACCTGTGCCTGGTGAGTGGCGGGGTTAACGTGGTAGAACCACCGAGAAATGAATCCAATAAGGAACACTAGATCTGAATTTATCAAAATAAGTATAGCGTGTTTAATTAGGAAAATTAGGTGTGCGCAATTAATTATTATCTACAGCAGTCAGAGTATATTCCATATTATCATTTTGTATTCTGCAACGTTGATCACTCATTTGTGATACCACGACAATCACAAGTAACTACGCATAAATGTCCTCTTTGAGAGTACGTACTTCACGTGATTTGCTTTTTATTTTATAACTAGAAAAGAATTGTGACTTTCCCATCATTGGTTCATTGTCTCGTATTTGCTGGCAGGTGACGATGTGTGCAAGGGTAGATACGGGCAAAGAAAACCAAGATAAAGGCAAAGGAAAACATAATTTGACTATACTTATATATTCTAATGACCATGGATCATTTGTCATGTTTATCATACGGAATATACCTGAACAGAAATATTTTGCTGATATAAAGCCTGTTACGGTTACTGCTGATTCACCTGATTTGAGCGATTCTGTCACAGAATTAGCTTATTCAATGCTGAAATCATTCACGCCCCCATGGGTATCACCATCGAGGAGGGGAATATTCTTGTATATATCAGTGGATATATATGTTACAAAGTGTCGCGATCTGCATGTGTTCAACGTAAAGCAATGTTAATGCCAATAATAAATTGCATACATTTCTGTAGTTGAATATTCAAAGTGTGGGGCTTTTGTTCCACGTCAATACTTAATGCAATTAATTGGTTCAAATGAACGAATTTTCGGAATATACCTGAACATATTCTACATAGGAGTCATAAAAGAGATCAAATTATTACGTTCAACAAAGACAGTACATCACATGCAAATTGTGAATGTTTCACGTTAATACTACATATAGATGTCCCCATTTGGCTACACCATGTACTGCGGGAAAACAATGAACATATTATTACCAGTAATGGAAGGAGAAATAGAAACTTATTAAAATTCAACTATAAATAAATTGTGTCATAAAAATGACCGTGTCTTGTTTTTAACCCTTTAACCGCCAAATTATTCAATTGGAATTTTCACCCACTTGAAGTTGTGTCTCGCTGACGCGATCCACAACTTCAAGTGAGTGAAAATTATTCAGATTTGACAAAATGGAGGTCAACTCTTTTCATATCGTGCTGATTGATGTCACATTATGGCTTTAACATGCTTAAAAGGCGGTACTGAATGTAGTAAGAATTGAGGGAAAAATCCAATATATTCGGCACCGGCGGTTAAAGATACCAGTATACTGCTAACGTTCCAGCCTTCAGTGACATTGATGGCAGTGGTCCGAGAGAGAAGGCTTACATTTTATAATTTTATAATATTGCATATGTGTTCTAAATCAATTTTTTAAATAATAAAAGCTTGAATCAAAAGACACGTCTGTCAAGTTACGGTTGTGATTTGTTACCAATGTGTTGCCCCGATCTCCTTTGTGGTCGCTATGCTAGACGACATACCGTCACTCCCCTCCCCTTCTGTGCCCACATATTTGTGTATTTTCTGTACACAGCTCTTCTGTTATTTAAATGAAGACATTTTAATTTCTAAAATTTATCAAAATATAAGATGACTTATCTGCTATATTAGCAGTTATTTTCGTTCCAAAAATAAATATTGCAGAGATATTGTCCTAACTGTCAAACCTAGAAAAACATTATTTTTTATTTAGAGGCTAAAGTGGTGAAATTATCACTTGTTTTATATGATGATACACTTGCCAAAGCGTAGTTCCAACTCCCGTTAAAAGGGGACACTGCATAATGTATTACACGCATTTGTAAAATCCGCAAGTCGATCATCTTATTGTACAGGGTCTTTGGTAATTTCAAAGCGCATGCAGCGATCGACGTTTCAATAAAGTTTGAGTTGGCCAGAGTACTGAATGGCTAAATGTAAATGAGTGTTGGCTTAGTAGGTATAGCCGGAATACATAATGCACTGACCACAGTAGATGACAGTTATCATATTATCTGAGAATTATCGCAGATCAAAAGCATTAATGAACATAACACAATACGGTAAAAATGATTACTACACTCACAGTGAGTGCACAAAAAGCTGGATAAAGATGATTATACTCATCTTAACTGTATATTTGCAAAAAACATAGTATGTTCCCATATACAACAGCTGATATATACTCAATAACATAGTGCTCTGCTCTAAGGAAAGACTCCTGCACCTAGAGAGAAACCATATTGCTTGTGACTTAGGGCAGAATATTTTAGAAGGCAGCAAATGAAGATTTTTATAGAAAAACGACTATGTGAACATAGTCTTTTTTCTATATGTGAACATACAGACATCATCTCGAGCTGAAAACACACATTAAAAAACTAAGACATTTGCCATGACACAGCTGGTAGTTACGTTAGGTCGTAAAATAGATAATGATCCATTCGTTCCTCTTTCATCAGACTGATATGGACTTCTGGCACTTGAAGACAATCAAGCGGATCTTATTTATACTTACATGCTAACTTCAATACTACTTTTACATTGATACAACACATCTTTCTCTGGCAGGCGCACCAGATGGACTGTTACTTCCGTCAGAGCTGGGTGGACAGACGGCTGGAGTTCTCAGGACCCAGTGACAAGCTGGTGGTGGCCGTCAACATCCTGGACAGACTCTGGATGCCGGACACTCACTTCTTCAACGGCAAGAAGTCCTACCTTCACACAGTGACCACGCCTAATAAACTACTCCGGATACATAGAGACGGCAGGATCCTCTACTCCATGAGGTGAGCTGGCCCAGATAACACCAACCAATGTAGGTCTGACGCTGGCCCAACATATATCCTACATTGGGCAAACCCTTACATCGCTAAGGGGTCTTGTTAAGTTAAACAAAATCCGTTTGGCCTGACCCCACCCCTTATCCATTTTTTGAAACATAAACAAAAAAAACAGACCACCTACCGCCGAGTTTTTCTCGTATTTTGGGATTTTTTAACTTGGCAAGACCTCAAGCACTCGTTTTTAATCCATGGTATTAGCCGTTTAAATCGCAATTACGAGCGAAATGTTTGTTTGAGCATCAAGTTTGTTTTTATATGGCTGGTCTCAAGTTAAACAAATATGAGTAATTTTCACCCTCTTGAAGGTGGGGGTCGCGGTAGCGAGACGCAACTTCATGTGGGTGAAAATTTAAATTATTCACTTCTATAACGGCAAGAAGCCCCACCTGCTCACGGTGACTCCCCCCCCCCCCCCAACAAACTTCTCCGGATCCATAGATTCCACTCTACTACATGAGGTCAAGCTCCGGTACAGCGCCGCAATGCCAAAAGGCAGCGCCTGTTACTTGGAAAGTAAGCGGTTACTGCCTTTTTGGCTTTGCATGGCAGATTGGGTCACGTTAACCCGTGCAGCGCTGGAATATTTTTTTATAGACCAAAGGGTTTTGTCAATTTGAAATCATCACATATGTCTTAGTTAGTTTTTTGCGCTTCATTTGAACACATATGTTATGGGTCTACTGCAATTATAATTGTTTTATTCTTTCAGTGATGAGATCGATTTTAGATGTCAGATTCTGACGTCTATAGACTTCAGATTATGACGTCTGAAGCCGCTCCCCGCGCTGAAAGGGTTAACTTTTAATTATTATATAATGATGCATTATACGTCACTAATATAACATGTCAATTTGTGACTCATCTGCACGTGTTCAGAAGTGTAGCGTATTTTACCAAAGTATAGGCAATAATTGCTAGAAATCATACAAAGTAGGCTACCAATTCTTGTTTTGTTTTATTGAATTACTTGACAAAATGTGTTTACCTATATGTAAACAAACACATATTTCTAATAAAATCAACATATTGCGTGACCTAATTGTAATTTATTAAAACATGTTTCAAATGATATACAAATAGATAGGAGTTACAATGTTAATTTTAGTGGCTTTCTTCTCTAATAATTGTTTTTGTGAATATTTAAAATTAAAAAAAATGAGTTTAGACGGGCCTGTTTTTTAACAATCTAGGCAGAAACATAACAAATACATAATCCATGTGCAGTGGTCGCGGTAGCGAGACACAATCTCGTATGGGTTGAAATTTCAGAATTGTATATGGCGTCAAGTAACATGACAGATCTTTTTTTTAATAAACTGAGCAACATTAATTATATTCACGATTTTCCTTAATATGCGAATCATTTGAAGCCGCCCAAGTTCGCAATAATGCGATTATCTTACTGCGTCTAATGGCTGCTAATTATGAGGTTCTCGTTGAAATATCACATTACGATTTACGAAAATTAAACTTGGGTTCCAGGAGTACTGTGTGGTAAATTTGGGCAAAAAAGAGTCAACCCTTTAACCGTCAAATTATTTAACTGGAATTTTCACGCACTTGAAGTTGTGTCTCGCTAACGCGATCCACAACTTCAAGTGAGTGAAAATTATACAGATTTTACAAAATGGCGGTCAACTAATTTGGAATCTTATTGATTGATGTCACGTTTATCTTTAACGTGTTCAATTGCTGGTATTTAATGTACTAAATAAATAAAAGATAAAAAAACACAAAATATATATGCGAGACCGGCAGTTAAAGGGTTAAATGGTTGTTGTCTTTTTTTGCTCTTAAAATAAGAAAATCTGAAGACGAAATGAACATGAAATGTGTCAGGTTTGCATAATTGTTGTGTTTATTATGGAAACTTGTAAATTTTACCCGCCTGATAAGGTTAGGTTGTGGGTCGAGGTATAGCGAGACACAACGTCAAGTGGGTACACATTTAAATTCTATAAGTTAGCCCTTTGACCTCTTGTATTAGAATTTTCACTCATTTAAAATTGTGTCTCGCTGACGCGATCCACAATTTCAAGTGAGTGAAGATTTTTTTGACTTGACCAAGTTGAAGTCAACGATTTTGAAATCTTGTTGATTGATATCACGTCCTATCTTTACCTTGTTTTAAAGGTGGTACTTAATGTGCTAATACAAAAAATTATAAACCCGACTTTGATTGGGACCGGCGATTAATGGGTTAATAAGTGTCATCATTTTGTAAGTTATCAGTCAGATTTATCATTTTATCGTCAACTGTGAAGATTGCTGTTGGCAGATTGACCATCAAGGCGAGCTGTCCCATGCACCTGGAGAACTTCCCTATGGACATCCAGACCTGTCCTCTACAGCTGGGCAGCCGTGAGTAGCAACCTGACAACCAAACACGACACGTCGGGCCAAAATTTAAACAACATTGGCTCAATGTCTCGTGTTTACCGGATAACTGGGGCAACAGTGGTGAAATATTAATTTGTTATGCCTGAATACGTGTTAGGTGTGACAATTATATTTAAATTTTAACCTCTTGGCTATCAGTATGACGACTTGAGTGTCATCCTAAATTATTTGTTTTTTCACTCACTTGAAGTTGTGGATCGCGGTAGGTACCTTCATATGAGTAAAAATTACGGGACCAAACATGGTCAATTCCTGTACATTACAAAATACACATTTTTATCCTGACCATGTTTTCTAATGTTACTGAGAGGTATTCAAACAAGTGTAGTCGTTGTTAACGATTAACCGTGTATACTGCTCTAAATACATTGTAAAACAATGATAACTATATAGAATAACCATGAATAATCACAGGAACAAAGTCATCGACTGCCATCCCTAGTTAATGCGATAATATAAGTAGGATTAGTGACAAATATTTATTGACGACGGGAAGTCTATGTAGACATATGCGTCATTGAAATGAATAGTATCCTACATGATATCATACGGTGCATAATAATATGATAAGGTAGAAAATGGTGTAAATATAAATATTAAATGCTTCAAAACAATTAACAGAAATTACATGTTAATTATATTATACTAGATAGATGTAATGCTTCCGCACCAAAACCAGAGATAAAATAACTACTATTACTATAAATAGTAACAAAAAAGACCTTCTGGAAAGCCTAGATACCAATAGTACTATACAAAAGGTAATAAAACTAAAGCATTATGTAAAACACTAAAAATAAATAAATGGTACGTAGTTGTTCCGGCCCAGCAAACACAACACAAGTGCATAACATCTCTAAAACGTCTTCGACGTTGGCCCAACATTGTACCAATGTTATTGAAATGTTTTGTGTTTACTGAGCCCTTATGACATGTTTGAATAATCTAATTCGCAATATATTGATCTAAAATGCATTGTTGCACAAATCAATGATCACATATATCAGGTCTGACTTTTCTACAAATAATATTATATGCTTTTAGTATTGCCAAATAGACATCATCAGACAGCAGATGTATTCTGCGATGCAAAGCCAAAATGCAGTAACTGTTTACTTTTCTAGTAAACAGTTACCATTTTTTAAAAAACAAGAAATTATGTTTTCGTGTCCGTATTCTCGTACACGTTACGATATATCGTGGGCTTCGGATTGGTCGAGATGGCCATCCCGACAAATCCGAAGCCTACGATATAATATATCGTAACGTGTACGAGCATGTGGGCCAATAAATAATTGATGCTCCCTGTTTTCCTAGCATGTATAAGCTCTAGAATGAACAAATGAAATGAAATGAATCGGGCTTTAGGCCACCTTTGTGCACATATAGGCTAAACTGGGCCAGGAGAACCTCCTGAGGATGGTGGGATGATTGAGATGACACTGTCCTCCAGACACAGGATTCGAAATTCGAGCCCTGGCGGTCTGAGTCCGAGCACGCTACCTCTCGGTCACGGAGGCTCCCCACAATACTAACTTTCACACGTGGATGGGGAAGAAACAATTTTGTTTCTTTCAAACCGCCGAAACCGGGAACCGAACCCCGGACTCTGGCGTGAAAGGCAGCGGTGCTAACCACTACCCTAGGGCCCCCGCCCCTAGAATGAACAATGATGGCGTACAATATGGCAAACAGCAGTAACTGCTTACTTATCGTGTAAGCAGTTACTGTTGCTAGTTTTCTCATGGCAGTATAATTATTGCACGCGTATATCCCCTTAAGGCCCAGTCACACATACCATCACGCACGTCCAGCGCAAAAAAATGAAGAATTTTGATCAGTGCGTTGTGATTCGCTGGACGTGCGTCAGAATTCGTTGATGCTTCGACGAGAACGCTGGGTGAACGGTATTTATTTATTGTGTACGTCAACCTCTGCGCACATTTTCTGCATGTACAAAAATGTGAGTGTTTTTCCACGTGTAAACATAGACGTCAGAAGAACGTCAGACCAACACCAGTCTAACGTTAGGCATAAGTAGAGCACACGCTCTAAATTCGTTGTTTTCGTGGGGTTTTCGTTCACCGAGGTTTGTCCCAGTCAGACATAAACGACGCACAGACCACATGACAAAATAAAAAACAACGATTTGAGTCCCGATTGTGAAAAACGTCGCAAGCTGGTAGCAAATGCACAGTGTGTTTTCAACGCAAAGGGCGAATGAACAGCGCTTTTCTAACGCGTTGGACGCATACAGTGCGAATAAACCCTATAATGCTAATGTTGACAATAACAGTAACTTTTCTCAGTTTTTTTTGTACGTATGTAACCATTTTTTTTTTTAATGTGTCCTAAATTTATGATAACATTATATGTTTGGACTTAATTTCGACAAATTAAAAACAAATTCTGCACTTAAAGCCGTGTATCGTGTAAAACTCCACCTTTAATGATCAAAAATAAAATGTCGTTTTTCAGATGTGTTTATTCATTCATTCAGCATAGACCATTGGTCTGTGTGCTACATAAATATGAAAATATACAATAAGTATGATGCGTGCAAGCGAGGGTGAGAAGTACAAATATATGATAATTAAACATTTTCTCTTTGCAATCCGATATGTACAAAAGCAGCAAGCTTGATGATTACTACTTTACGCTGGGAAGACATTAACAACAAATTTGTGCATTGATGGTTTTTCCCAATAGTACCGTGCAATTTTGAGCGTAAATCTTGGTGCTTAGTGCATTGGAGAAGAAAATGATATTCGTCTCCCAAAACTTCATAGACGTTCATTATAAGGTTTAGGTTGAAACCATTTACCACGGACAACGGGTAGATTGTGATTTTTTGTGACAAATTTTAAACAGGAATATCGATAGCAAGGCTTAGTTATACTATTTATGAATTGACTATAAAATGGCTTGAGTTTATATGTTCTGTACAAAATTCCATCATTGCTGTTCGAAACAGCTCTATTCCACTCTGTAATATGGTTATCTTGCAATCTTGGTTTTAATACATGTACAAATAATTTCACATTTACAACACCTTGGTCAAACCATACAAAATTTAGGCCAAGACTGAACAGTAGAGATTTAATTGTAACGGTCCAACCATTCAGTGAAATGCCATTTTCACAATGTCGGTACGTAATTTGGTACATAATAAACACTAGCGTATAGTGCTTGCCCATAATTGTCTTCAACCAATATCTAATAATTGACAATTTACAATTAACATTCAGTGGGTATCTTCCCAATTCACCATATATAAAACAATTAGCCGTATTTCTTTTTAAGTGCAAAATTTTCTTACAAAACAATAAATGAACCTTTTCAATATCAAGAGCTTTATGAAATCCCCAAATTTCATTTCCAAACAATAAAACGGACATCACCAATTTATCAAATAAGGTACAAAGGAAACTTGGTTCTGGTGAATATAATTCATTAACAGAGCGTAACAGTTTAAACATAGCTCTTAAACCGCGATCTGCTAAATTAGACTGTGTTTGGGCAAATTTACCTCTACTGCTCAATGTAAGGCCCAAATAGGAAATTTTATCTAATAAATTCAATCTTCTGTCACCGAAAAATAAATGGTCATGCTATGTTACAGTCCCTCCCTTCCTGAAAATAATTATAGATGTTTTTTCTGTGTTTATAGTTAATTTCCATCTATGACAATAATCATACAAAATATCTAGCTCAACCTGTAAATCCTCTCTAGTTTCTGATAAAAGTGCCAAATCATCTGCATATAATAATGTTTTTATATTAATGTCACTAATATTGATTCCAGAGCTTCAAGGGTTAAGCTGCAGAAATAACATAGTCGCAGCCTGTCGCTCGAGCGCTGGGCGTACCGCCGGCGTGTATCCAGCGCCTACTTCGAGCGCTCATGCAGCGCGTCGCCCGCGACTGCCCTGCGCCCTCAACGGGCAGCCATGTGATACAAAGGAAGCGTATTTGGCGTTGATATAACGTTGTTCTAGCGCGCCCTACGAGTTTCTAGCGGTCTTCTGGCGTGTACATATAAATGCGTTTATATGCGTTCAATATTTTGAACACACCCAACTTCCCTTGGCGATTACTGGGCGCACAAAAATATGCGTAGCGTTAGTGCAGCGCGCTTCACGAACCAGTAACGAGTGCTGACGCACGACCGACGCACGGCCGACGCTCTGGCAAAAAATAATCAATTTCCAGTGCGTGGGTCGTGCGTAGACTATGTGTGACTGAGTCTTAACGCTAGAAAAAAGGCAAAAATGCCGGCACTGATCGCGCATATAGCGCCCATCCAACGTGTTCCTAACGCATGTCCAGCGAGCATATAACGTATGTGGCGTGCTAAATGCTCATTCGTGTCTCGCGCCGGCGATGCGCGATGTACTCGTTACCTTTGTCGCCCTGCTAACGCGCAACGCGGTGGCGAGACGCTGTGTATTCGCTGATTTATACACCTGTTTTATTTATAATAATAATCGTCTTAAACTCGCAGGTTCTTGTGATATCTCGACAAAATTAATGGACGCACAACGACGCACTGCTCTATTTTTTGTCACTCAAGGCGTGGGCTGTGCGTCGTGTATGTGTGACTGGGATATTAGTTTCCAGTGTGAAATGAGACAATCTTCTGAGAACATCAAATTCATCCACCCTAACAGGCATTGGCAGAATGTCAGGCTGGCATCGCAGGCATTGGACTGACACTGTGCCGTCGCCTGCTGAGCGAGTCATTAAAGGTGATGAAGCCATCAATTGGCGTAGGGGATAGTGATGCGGAATTAGCGAGGGTCGTGACATAGAAAACTGACGCGGGCAATCCCTGGATCGGGATGGGATGCGGATCTCAACAAACACGGAGCA
This sequence comes from Flabesymbios commensalis, assembly GCA_964017125.1. Lineage (NCBI taxonomy): Eukaryota > Metazoa > Annelida > Polychaeta > Terebellida > Flabelligeridae > Flabesymbios > Flabesymbios commensalis. The sequence goes on from OZ024913.1 coordinate 19,971,525, forward strand.
TTGACCCAATGCTGTTTCAATGCTGGGACAGCGTCGTGGACGCTGGGCCAACATTGAAACATCATTGAGTGAATGTCTCGTGTTTGCTGGGATAGCATCCTGAAACACGAATCATCCTGTGTGATCCCCATCAGTCAGTCTTTGTCCCCCTGACATATTTTTGTATAAACCATGGAGACCAAAGGGTTTTTTTCTATTTGAAATCATCATGACTGTCTCAGTTATCTCTTTCCGTTTCATTTGAATCGTATGGGTCTACGACCATTATTAATACGTTTACTCTTACAGTGCGGGGATCGACTTTTGCAAACGTCAAATTCTGACGTCTAAAGTTTTTGGTGTAAAAATGTTGATCTCACCTGATAAAGTTGCCATTTTTGAAAATGGCTGCCAAATGCACTTGTCCAATGATACCGTCCGAACCGATTGACGGATTTTTTTATTTTAAATGTATATTGAAGCTGTAGTATTGTTCTCGCCTTGATTATTTTTGTTGTATCTCGGATAACTAAAAGTGTCCGAAATAGTCCGTTTAAGATTAAAAAAAAATGTTTTAACAGCTATAATTCAGTTGTCGTTCGATTTAGTCAAAACTGAATGACAAATTTCTTTCATTTTGGGCTGAAATCGAAGCTGGGGACCATCCTCGGATTGATTACTTTTTGGTGTATTTTTCTTGGGGGGGGGGGGACACATTTTTTTCTTTAAATTATTGTTTTGAAAAAAATATCGTAGTTACAAAAGATGGTTTAACATCCCGGCGCCAGAAACACCAGATAACACGATACATTGCTGGGCCAACATTATTCCGACCAAAACCCTTGAGGCTCTTAACCACAAGTATAATCGTGACTATTTTTATCTGAACAATTGTTAAGGTAAAAGTACTTGACCTAATGACCTGAAACGCTATATTGCAAATGTTCATATGGACTTGTGTACGGAAATGTGAACCGTTTCCAACACACAGCACCCTTCTTTCCCCTAAATAGGACACAAACTCAGGCAAAATACCGTGACGTCACCGGAAACCGTTTTGAATGGGAACTCGGGGAAAACAAAGTTATATAAGATCCCCTTTTCCATACATCATTGTATTAGCTAGCTCGGTGACAACAATGAAGGTCAAGGCTATTGAGTTTCACAGAATTAGAAAAATGTCTTGACGTGGAGATTTAACTGGCAGTCTTTATAGGTCAATTTATCATTCAAACAGGGTTACTCTCACATTTTTCGTGAAATTGTTGATCTCTGCGTACATTACAGGCTCAGCCAAGCTCTGGCAGGCTACTGTAACCAGCACACAAAACATAGCTTTCGCTATTATATGCTCTCCCGCTCTGGCGCTAATCAATTTGGTTGCGTCTAATTCAAACTACATTATTTGGACTACGTTGAGTGATCATTATCTCTAATATCACTTGTGTTTATCTCGTTTGTGCATGTCGCCATGGCTTTGGAGAGCTGAATTCTAATGATTATTCTTTCTTATTCATTTCTACACGTATGTTAGATATATAGGCCTATAGTGATACATATAGTTGAGAAAAGATGTTAATTCAAAAGTTAACCTATATGCATAATTATATTAATATGATAAGTATTTGAATGTAATTCTAGATGGAAACTCAGATTATACGTGTATAAAAATTTTGAAACTCGACATAAAAACCCAAATTGTTAATACAGATCGAAGGTCTTACAACGATAAAATATTGTCATACAAACCGTGGAGGCCAAATGTTTTTAATTTCAATTTTAAATCATTATAAATTAATGAAATCTTATTTAGCTCTTTCCCCTTCCTTTGAATACTTATATTAGGGATCTACAACCAATATAAATCTTTATTTCATTCAGTGCGGGGATCGACTTTAGATGTCAGAATCTGACGTCTACAATCTGACGTCTAAACTCGGTCCCCGCGCTGAAAGGGTTAAATCTTGATTGAAACTTATGCAGTGTTTTATGAAATGATAGGTTTCTGAATGGGCTTTCAATATCTGTTCATTTGGTCACCTCATTACCTTTCAGATATTTAAGTAGCCAATTCATTATCAAACAAAACAATTATTTTGTGTTGTTGCTACGCGCCTATCACACTAAAACGTTAAAGTGTCACAATCAGGCCAAAATCATCATTTTTATTTTGGCTCCTTAACATATCCATAAAATCATGTTCATGACTAGAATTGCCTAGAATCTGGTGTTGCCTAGAATTGAGACGCGCATTTTCTGGTTAAAGGAGAAATAAGGACGAGATCTAATTTCAGACATGAACGTGCAAAATGAGAAATACGGGAATAACTGATGAACTGGGTTTTTGGTACACTTGCTACGTATCAACAGCAGCCCCAAATTTAAACACTTCCGAAATTTTGGTTCATGGAGTTATGTTCATAAATTATGGACATATTAAGGAGCCAAAATAAAAGTGATGATTTGTATGCTTTTTGGCCTGACAGAGTCGCTTTAAGATCTTATTTTTTATTTCCCTTATTCCCATTAAAAATCAATATAATGGTCTTAGGTCATCCCAAGCCAACCGGATCTATCTTGTTCAACGACAATATTCTGCGTCACGGACTATAAATTATTGTCCCCGCGGATATGAGAGGGTGTATCTGCCACTTTGCAAAGTGGCAGATACACCCTTTCATATCCAAGAGGACGTTATGTTCGCAGATGCGTAACACTAATCACCATGATCATGTTTCTAGCAATATTTAATGACTGTTCTTTCTCTGACAAAGAACATAATTTCTTCCATAAACCGGACAATAGCCGTGACAGCTATGGCCACAGTGAAGGCTGGAAGAGGCACGCCTATAACACATCGGCCTAGCGTTGGCTCAACGTTCACCAACGTCGCAGATGTTGGACCGTCGTTGAACCAAATTTATCCAAGTGTTTGCATCTTCGCGGATATCCATCAAGTTTCCCGCAGCGCGCGGAGAACGCAGATGTAAATTCCGTAACAATAAATGTCGAGGGCCGACAGTCCGAGACATAATTTGCTCGGTCCAGGTCGAACTTGATGACCCGACCATTTTGTAAGTAGGAAGTGTAAAGCGTCATTTGTTTGATGTTAGGGATAATGTGAGTGGTGGAATCCGCTAATATCCCATTCGTAGGTTGTTCTCCTCGGCATAGAATAGTTCTGACCAGCCGTTCGCAATTGCCAGACACATTTCTGGGAATATTGGTCGTTATTCTGCATTTCACACACAACAACAACTGCTTATTGTTGTTTGCATTTTTGTATGAGGTATCCCAGTAAATTACATTTTACGTATAACATTTGTACAATGTTGGACCAACGCCGAAGATGTTGGGCCGACGTTGTATAAATATTACACAGATGTTTTGTGTTTGCTGGGACATTGGTAATTATATATGTTGACGAAGTACATTTTGCTTCTTTACTCCTAGCTTCTTCAAATTCAAAATGGCTTCTTGCACACCCCGTGACGGGGTAAATAGACACTTCCTTATATAATATAATAAATATGCTCGAAATCCAGCAAACTGTGCAGTACGGCTAGACCTATACTACGAAACAAGATGTGAAAGTTGAGGGAATGATACCTCTTGAAAAACATGGCAAATTTAAATTGGTGTTATTTTTACCATCTCGACCAATCCAAAGCCTCCGATATATCGTAATTTGTAGAGTATATAATACGGGCCCTGAAGGTTTCTGTGAGGGCAACACTTTTTAAACAAAATGTAGGCCCCTATAAAGTAAAAAAAAACCTAAAGCGCTGAAAAACTACTTTCGTATAAAACATGGAGACCAACGATTTTTTTTCAATTTGAAATCATCATAAATATCTTAGTTAGCTCTTCCTGATTCATTTGAATACATGTACCAATGTCATGGGTCTACGGCCATTAGAAATAATTTTTACTCTTAAGAATTTGGGGATCGACTTTAGTCGTCCGAATCTGACGTCTGTAAGACGTCATATTCAAAAGATAACTGTTAGCGTTGTCAGGAGAAAAGTAAATTGTTGCGGGTGTACAGAAACCAGATATCTTGCCATATTCATATGGATAGGAGTTAGACATAAAAATTCCCCTCGACAAAAAAGACAATTTTATCCCGCACTTGAATATAAATCAACAACACTCACAATGTTTATGTATTAATGTCATAATATGTATTACAATTTACGATAGATATTATGACGTAAATGATTTAAATTAAAATGCGTATTTACAACTTGTAAATAAGCATTTAAGTTAAATAATTTATATAATTTTAGAACATGTTTACTATTATCAAGAATATATATTATGTTATGTATTATTGTAGTCTCTTCTTTACCAGAGCCAAATACCATTTTGCATTTTCTATTTCCACCATATTTTTAATCTGGCCTGGTCCTTGACAAAGCCCGATGTCATCTGTATCTCTATTTGTCCACGCAGATGGCTACGGCAGGACTGACGTTTCCTACATTTGGACAGACGGAGCGGGCAAGTCCATCAGCACGGCACAGGATATGAGACTGTCACAGTTTGACCTGGTCGGCATCCCCTCCGGCAATTATACCATGAAGACCCCAGGAGGTGATCCTTGTGCCTTCTCAGCTCTCTACCAAGTAAACACAAAATATTTGCATAACATTTATAAAATGTTTGACCAACGTCGAAGACGTTGGGCCGATGTTGTAAAACTGTTAATAGGCTACAAATGTTTTGTGTTTGCTGGGTAGTCTGTGGTCATAGGCCGGCATCCGTTCAATATCGGGCCAACATTGACCAGGTATTGAACCGGTGTCGGCCTAAATTTTGTCTTCGTTCTGATTTTACAATTGTGAAATAATAGTTTGAAAATCTCCATGATTTAGTAGGGAGTATACATCTACGTATTAATATTGAGTTCGGATATAGAAAATTAGTCGTTAGAATTGCAAGTGATTAAAATCAGTCAACATTTTCATATTTTGATGATTGAAACATTATACTACAATTAAATATGTGGCCGTTTTTATTTTATGATGAATAAGAATCAATATAATGTTTAGTGAAAAAGCACCCACGTATTTTTAAACACAAACACAGCATGTTAAGTAATACTTGCATGTAATGAGGAATAATAGATTATTTAGCTATTATTTTTATTTTATCTGCAGCAAGTTGCAGTCACTTTTGGTTTACTATCTTCGCCAGATGGGGACATCATCAATCTGTTCTTATGTTTCATTGTCTGCTCATGTCGGCCACATGTTTAACAAATACAAATTTTGTCCGGCATTGTAATGAAACCAATTTTACATGTTTGCACAGCTGTGAGAATTGATTACGTAAACGTGCTACAAGTGCAAAAAAAAGAGAAAAGTAAGCATTGCTTCTCTGCAAAGCCAGAAGGCAATAACTACTTACGTGAAAAGTAAGCAGTTACTGCCTTTTGGCGTCGCACGGCGGACTGAGGTGTTGTGGTGTTGTGGTTAGCACTACCGCCTGTGAAGTTAGTGTTCGGATTTCGTTTGAAATAACAGACGTTTCTTCCCCATCTTTGAAGATCCCATATTGTGGCATAGCCTTCGTGCAGTGTTCTAATTTTCAATGCCTTGTCGAAATGGCAGCGTCATTATAAATTCAGATTATTCTTATTAACCTCGGGATGTTCTCCTTTATCCTGTGCCCAACAAACACAAATCATTTGTATAACATTTGTATAACAATTGCACAATGTTGGACCAACGACGAAGACGTTGGTCCAACGCTGTGCAAATGTTATACAAATGTTTTCTGTTTACTGGGTATGTGAAGATAAATCGGCTAAAGTCGCAATTATTTATTCAGTCATTCATTTATACATAATGTTGCTGCAATAGGCCGTAGACACTTTTTTCAACATTATCATTCTAGAACTTTGATCAGGCCAAATCACGATGTAGTTAGTAGCCTACTCACCATTGGTCATGCAAAGATCACTCTTGATTTGCGACGCATACATAAATTGCAGCATCTTTACGAAAACCGCTATTATAAACTGATAAATGAAATGAAATGAATCGAGATTTAGGCCACCTTTGTGCACATATAGGCTAAACTGGGCTAGGAGAACCTCCTGAGGATGGTGAGATGATTGAGATGACACTGTCCTCCAGACACAGGATTCGAAATTCGAGCCCTGGCGGTCTGAGGCCGAGCACGTTACCTCTCGGTCACGGAGGCTACCAACAATACTGACTTTCACACGTGGATGGGGAAGAAACATTTTTTGTTTCTTTCAAACCGCCGAGACCGGGAACCGAGCCCCGAGCTCTGGCGTGAAAGGCAGCGGTGCTAACCACTACCCTAGGGCCCCCGACCCACTATTATAAGTTATACAAAATTTAAAATTATTCAATTTGCTTACAGAAATTGTTGTTATGATTGGTTTGATTAATTGATCGGTAGATTTTAAGAGCCTCCCAGAGTTAATACTTTAGCATGTAAAGTTACCGCCCTTTCACATTGTACGTGTAAAAACTACATATAATCTGACTCAATCATCGTCCGCGTGGGCCGTACACATTTAATTTGCCTCGGCTATTTACATCAAAATATTATCACATACCCGCGTTGACGATGAAGAATTGTCCGTAGAACTGACAGAAAAATGACAACTATCAATCACTCTTATCAAAACGTATATGGATGCAAGGTCGGACCAACGTCTCAGGCGTTGGGCCGACGTTCAATCAACTGTGTCTTTTGCAGGTGAGACCCACACGGTGCTGTTTGCCAATTTTGTACTGAGAAGAAACATGGGGTACTTTTTGATCAACGTGTACGTGCCGTGCAGTCTGCTAGTGGTGCTGTCCTGGGTGGCGTTCTGGATCAACAGGGAGGCCACTGCTGACAGGATCGCCCTGGGTGAGTCCGGATCCGGGCCAGCGACGGACCGACGGCGGGCCGACGTCGGCAGACGTCGGCCAGCCGTCGGCCCGTCGCTGGGTGAGAGGCCTTGCTTCAGTAGAAATATTTTCGAGGAATGGTTCTTTCCATTTTGACGTGGACGGATGATCCCATTAATCGTATTAATGACGATCCGGTCACGGTATTCCGTCCGTGTTCGTTATTGCTTCCGACCGTAAGTCAGTCCGTTATCAATGTTATATCTGTCAAACCAAGGAAAATAGAATGCGATGTGATTCCGTTTTCCTTTGATCAGATGAAAAATATACAGTGGCCTCACATTATAAAGTATGACATAGTAGGATATAAAGTGATTATAATTGTTTAGTACAATACTAATTTTGAAGAGCAGAGATATTTATTATTTAATTTCGGCTTAAAACTACAAAGCAACTGTGTAATTAGATAATATTTAAATAATTAAAAGTTACCAAATTATTAATGACACAACACTTGAAGATAAATTTACACCGAATCAAAGTGGATATCACCAATGCAACATCGGAAAAGTAATCACAACCTTCAATAGGTCCGACGCTTGGCTAGCTTTGTAAAATACGTTCATATTATTCAGCAGACATGCGGCCGGGCATTGGGCCAACATTGTGCCAATCGGCGGCGACCACTGGAATCCTGCGAATTACTGATAACATTTTACACGCAATTACATTGTTCAGTAGAATAGCCCACTCTAGCCGCCATGCCATTCTGTATTCAGATCACTTGACTATGCTGTCCTCCTGCAGAGGATAAGGGAGTAGCTGGGGAATCAAATTTGACAAGCTTATCAGCGAGCTGATATTCAGGAAAATACCCGAGGAATTCAATTTTCATTCAAAATCTAGACAGCAGTACCCAGCAATCACAAAACATGTGTATATCATTTATACAATGTCGGGCCAACGTCTTCGACGTTGGCCCAACATTGTATAAATGTTTCACAAATGTTTTGTGTTTGCTGGGTAATAATTCTTGCTTCTCCAACTTGTGTTTCTGTCTACGGTTTTTTAAGGTTTTACTGTGAGCTGTCATATTCCTTTATGATTATATGAATGACATTACTAATAATATTAATATAAAACTAGAAAAGGAGTTCACGAACTCCGAGGCCCGGCTTTAGTCTGCTTGAGTACTATAGACAAAAAAATCAGTGTATTGGTCTTCCTCATGGGCCAGACTCCTAAATGTCTTCGACGTGTATTACTTCCACCACCATCGCCGGAGCTGACCAACATCCATTCAATACTTTCCTACGATGTACCTGATACAGATACAGATACCCACCAAATTCCGGGTCAATGTTGGGCCAGCGTTGCGGCCCATTGCTGGTTCAATGCCGATCAATCGTCTACGACGCTGACCTAGCACTAATCTATCACCGGGTCTCTTGTATACTTTGCGCAAACACGTGTAATTCAACCAATACTGTTTCAATGTTGACCCACAGTCTTCGACGCTGGCCCGTCATTGAAACAGCATTGGGTGATTGCACCATCTTTTCTGACTGCTGCATTATGCTGGTGACCTTTAATATCTCGGCGCCAGATAACACGATACATTGGCCCAATGCTGAGGTAATGCAGGGCCACCGTTTGCGACGCTGGGCCAACTTTATTCCAACCAAAACCCTTTAAGCTCTTAGCCACAAATATAATCATGAATATTATTAATTCTGAACACTTGTTAAAGACAAAATTACTTAACCTAAGGACCTGAAACGTTATAATCGACATGTTCATAAGGACTGGTGTACAGACATGTAAACCGTTTCCCACACAAAGCAACCCTCTTTCCCCTACAGAGGACACAAACACAAAATAAATAAACTTAAAGGTACCGGCCTCCGGCCGCTCCTAAAATAGTAGCACGTTTTAAGTTGTGGCAATGCTTTTCCCGTATGAGCGCATGTGTAGATTAAACAACATAAGACTTCGTTAGGATATCAATAGGGGCATACATTTTAATGTATATACTATCCACATAATTCCACTAAACCTTTAGACCCTCACGTTGCATCAAAACCTAATTTTGCATCTCTGAAAAAATTACTTAATTTCCTAAAACTTATGGCTCTCAGAACAAATTTCACAGAACTCTTTTAATAATAACAATATAATTATTTGTTTTCTTTCTCAAGGTGTGATGACTGTTTTGACTATGGCTTTTCTGGGGATTGACAACAGGCGGGATCTCCCAAAAGTATCCTACTCGACTGCTCTGGATTATTACGTGGGGATCTGTTTCGCCTTCGTGCTGGCCAGCATTTTACAGTTCGCTGGGGTACACTTTTTTACCAAGCATGGCAGCGGAGAATGGATGCCAGAAGTCACGGCAAATATGTCACAAGACAACGAAGCGGAATCAGAAGTTTTAAGCGTAGAAAAACAAGTAAGTGCAGTGTTTAAAAGCTGCCTGCATGGAAAGTTGGTGATCGCGAGTTCAAACCCAACTCTGGCCTTCAAGTTTTAAAGAAACAAAAGTCCCCCCTCACCTATAAAGATTCAATATTTGTGGGAAGCCTACTTGACCGAGAGGTAGCGTGCGTGGCCTCAGACCGCCAGGGTTAGACTTTCGAATCCTGTGTCTGAAGGACAGTGTCATCTCATTCATCTCACCATCCTCAGGAGGTTCTCCTGGCCCAGTTTAGCCTATATATGCACCTATAGGTGGCCTAAAACGCCTTTTTTCATTTCATTTTACTGGTACGTTATGTCATGCGTTTGTTATTTAATTTTATAAAAACATCCGTTTGTCAGATTTTCGATGCCAGCAAGAGGTACTTATAGACGTGTATGACCTGCTTTTTTACGATAGAAAATTCTAAATTAAATGTATCGTACGTGAAAGTGTAGATATGTTTTTTTAACAATTCTAGATTAATTTTGAACAAACATTATAGGTATTTTTTTTTTAATTATATAAAGCCTAAGCCTTCAACCGCCAAATTAGTTATTGGAATGTCCACCCACTTGAAGTTGTGTCTCGCTGAAGCGAGCCACAATTTTAATTGAGTGAAAATTATTCAGATTGGACAAAATGGAGGTCAACGATTTTGAATTCTTGTTGATTGATGTCACGTTTTATCCTTATGAAAAGCTGATATTTAATGGGCTTATACTAAAAACGAAAAAAAAAAAAATCGGGACCGGCGGTTAAAGAGTTAAGCTGACAACTGCTTCAGAATGACAGTTTCAAGTGATCTAAAAATGTTCAGGTGCAAGAGTTATTATACATTGCATGCGTACACGACGTTGTTGCGACGTTGAATCAACGTCAATGACGTTGCAACAACATCCTATAAAAACGATCATTATTTTCAAACACGTTTTTGCCACCTGTTTTATTCATCACCACCACTGGCGTACCATTAATTTCTTCACAGAAAAAACCCAGGACTTTCATACTGCAGAAACATGTGAAAAATATTAACACAAATACAACCCTATAATATAATTATTCATCGCACACGAACCACAAATGTACATGCACACTACTTTACAAAGCCAACCCAGCAAACACGAAACATTTGTATGACATTTATACAATGTCGGCCCGACGTCTTCAACGTTGTACCAACATTCTATAAATGTCATACCATTTTTTGTTTGCTGAAAAATGCAGTAACTGTAGACCTGGCAAGCAAGTAGTTTATTTTTACAGTAACTGCCTGTTGGCTTTGCACAGAACTGAAAATGTGCTAATTATCAGGAGAGTTACTTTATTCTAAGTATACTTGTGTATATACTTGCTGGCTGTTTGGAAAGCCGGTGATCGCGGGTTCGAACCCCGCTCTGGCATTTAAGTTTTAAAGAAACAAAATGTTTAGTCCGCGATCACTCGTAGAGATTCAATATTGTGGTGAGCCTCCGTGACCGAGAGGTAGCGTCTTGGCCTCATACCGCCAGGGCTCGAGTTTCGAATTATGTGTCATCTCATTCATCTCACCATCCTCAGGAGGTTCTACCGGCACAGTTTAACCTACATGTGCACAAGGGTGGCCTAAAACCCCATTTATTTCATTTTATATATATATATACTTTATCCTTTCAATATTTCAGGACACTGACACACTCAATATGTACGAAAACGACCATACATCAGCAAACGTGAAAGCCAGAATAAACGGAAGTTCAAGAATGAAAGGGGACCAGACACGGGGTGACGAAGAAGGCCATCATGGGAGTAGAGAAATGTGCTGCCTCAAATTTTGGTATTGTCTTCGTGGAAGCGCCGCCTACCGAAAGCTTCAGATGTTATCAACACCACACGGCGTGAATAGCGTCTCTCAGATAGACATAGCCTCCAGAGTGCTATTTCCATTAGCTTTTGTTTTATTTCACATTGTTTATTGGTGGTATTATGTTGATAGTAGTTTTAATTCACCATTACTAAATATATAGTATTTATTATATAGTATTATAGATTTTAGTAAAATTTCATACACATGATACACAAACTAAAAATTCTTATCATAATTATGTTTGTTTCTAAATTGCATGGTGATTATGTTTTCAGTATTTTCCATGATACATTGTGCACTTATTTAGGGGCTACACATAAAGGAAAATGTTTGCCTCAACATAATAATCATCAGTATAGCACTTTTGAACAAGTCTTACTTATATATACGTGAAGTAACACTGAGTCAAGTGAATCATTTGAGGGTGAATTGTCTTGCCCAAGGACACATCATCTTAACAATGTTCCAAGATTTGGAGGGGAAAAACATGATATTTCTCTGAAAATCCTACACCAAGCGGGATTCGAAACCGCACGGCAGGCAGCGACATCGGCAGAGCGCCACGCTCTAACCATTGCGCCATGTTCCTCTCTAACATACAAATCATTAAAAAATCATATTTTTTTATTTTAGCTCATTCATATATCCATAATATGAAAAGGGTAGGCCCTATTCTATGTGAACATGTCCAAAACTAGAATTGTGCAAGTCTTACGGCTTGCTTTGGCAACGTAGTAAGTGTACCGAAAATCCCGTTTATGAGTTATTCCTGTGGGCCCTATTTCTTTTTTTGTCCATGCATGTCTGAAATTAAATCTCGTTCTTATTTCTCTTTTAACCGGTGAATGCACAACCCAAAATTTAAAAAAAGTTACGCAACTCTAGTTTATGCTCGTGTTGACATATTATCTGATTATAATAAATGATAATTCTGCCCTGATTGTGTCGCCTTAACCAAGCTTTCTGCTTGTCCATCAAAACAAGTACCTGGTATGACTGGGCCGCCTAGCTCATTTACTTCGCCGCAGGCCCAGTCACACTGACCGCCATGTGGAAAAACGACACTCGCAGACTGATGTCCAAACTAGATCATTAGGCCTATGTCATAAGAGGAAATACAATTCTTTCGGATATAATTTATGTAGACTCAGGGGTGCCTCAAGGATTTAGTCTTGGGTACAATACTGTTCTTGGTATACATCAATGAACTGCCTGATCTTGTTAAATCACAATGTCACGTGTTTGCTGATAACGGCCTTTTGTACAATGAAATAAAAACTTTAAATGACTCCTTATAGCTACAAAAAGACCTTAAATTACTTGAAAATTGAACTGAGGAATGGGGTATAAGATTTATTGACAAAAAGTGCTATATAATTATATATAATCGTACAAACCCATACCAGGGCGTCAGGCTTTTTGAAGACCTGACATTTGACGCTCATGTGGGAAACATTAACAAAAAGGGCAGTCGAATGCTTGCTTTAATACAAAGAAACCTCAAGGGATCTCTATCTTGCCTTAATAAACTGGCATACCTGACATTGGTGCGATCTGGCTTGGAATATGCGTCTTTTGTCTGAAACCCGTTCCCGCTGTGGGAAATCGATCGTCTCGAAAAGATCCAACGCAGGGCAGCACGCTTTGTCACCAATAACTACAGGAGGGAATGTGGACTCACCTCGACCCAACTATTTGACAGCCTAGGTTGGGATAGTTTGCAAGAACGCAGTAAAACAGCTAGGCTTTGCATGCTCCACAAAGCCATTAATAAACAGTAGCCCTCTCGACTGACATGCTGTGTAGACCAGATAGTAGACCAAGGAGCAGCACACACAATTTCAGACCCGTTCAAACCAAAAAAGACCGTATACTCAAATTCTTTCTTCATTAGAACAATACCGGATTGGAATAAACTAGCATCTGATGTGAAATTGGCGCCGACCTTCACAGCCTATAAAGGCTGGATTGAAGAATTCGGACTTTTTTTAGCTACCCATGAAAACTTCCCCCCTTGTCGCGATAGCACATAGCGTGCTCCTGCCACGTAATATTCAGATTCAGAATGTAGACATAGCTGTTACTGTTCGCTGGAATATGAAAAGCGTAACAACTCTTTCTTCAATAGACCTACTATACTTTTTGGCCCAATCTCAAACCCGTACCACTACAAAGGGAACATTACAATTTGTATTTTAGTAGTTGTGTGATTTTGTCACTAGGGGAGACTGGGGTGAGTTGATTCCCCGGGTCAGTAGATCCACCTCTCCTCCCCCTTGGCAATTCACTAGAAGTGAAAATACAAGCCACATGAATAACACATGAAATAGGACAGATCTTTTGGTGCGCGTTGTGGATCGATTTCAGCACTTGTAAAAAAAACTATCCAGAAATAAGCAGAAAGTGAAACTCGTCGAATCAGGTAGGCCCTATGTTAAAGATAAAATGTGACATCAACCAGCAAGATTTGAAAAGAGTTGCCTCCCATTTTGTCAAATCTGAATAATTTTCACTCACTTGAAGTTGTGGATCGCGTCAGCGAGACACAACTTCAAGTGTGTGAAAATTTAATAATTTGGCGGTTAAAGGGTTAACGTATAATTTGATCACATTATTTGTTGGAAGCTTTTTCCTGTCGAGCTGAGATAATCATGCAACACAACCTGGGGTTAGATGATCCTTGAGTCATGGGGTCAGTTGATTCATCAATTGAGTCATGCATCAACTGATCTCAGCATTGGTGACCTGACCCATCAATTGACGGGTTGTACATTGATAGTTCTGATCTGCAAAGCCAAAAGGTTACAGTAAGACCCTTCAGAAGTTCTGCTTTTTAGCTTTTTAGCTGCTAGACGTTAACGTGATCACCACCAGGTTGTGCTTTGCTACATAAAAGTCCCATTGCAATCACCAGATGGAGCTTCTACCAGTTCTGTTTTCTCGAAATTCGGAAGAAATCTCGGTTGACATTATTAGATTTTTGTCTGATCAGACATCAGATTATTAACTCTAACAGACTCAGGTTTAAAACCTTCAGACATTTCAAGTGTTTTGCACTATCGTTTTCATTCCGCTTTCACCAACCGATAAGTCAAAATTGTGTCTTAGCTATCAACACGTGATCAGGTCGCAACCAATCAGTGAGCTTAACCCTTAGAGCACTGATGTCGACTTCAGTGGATATTCTGTATTTTTATTAGCTCCTGTAAAACCCCTGTAAACGAGCTGTTCATAGGAAAATATTACTTCAATCTTGTAACACTGATATATATTTAGACTTATATTTCACAAATAACATAAATTTTCAATCACTTGAAGTTTTGTATCGCGGTAGCGAGACACAACTTCAAGTGACTGAAAAATTAAATTGAATATCTCAGTGTTCTAAGGGTTAAGGTTGACTTAGCTGAGCCAGTTTATAAAACCAGGGCTAGGTTCGAATTTACAACCTGACGTAAGGCTAAAACTTAAGTCAAGTCTTAGGCTCGCTGAATGGTTGAGACTTGGTCACGTTTTGCTATTTAAGACAAAAATTACCGGGACCGGCACTTTTCTTGTGCAGTAGGCCCTATAGCTACAGACCCCATTTAACTGTTTGAATATCATGGATTGGCAATTTTCGACTACAACTTGTAACTTGTTAGGCATCCTTGTATCTTCGATGTATAAATATTTTGCTAATTACTAAAAAAATGATTAGCAAATTGGCAGAATTGGGTGGCATTTTTCAAGGCGATAATGAACACAGTTTTCCTTGATGAACTTTTGGCGCACCAATGAAGAAATAATGTAGCCATATCGCGCACCTATTGAGCCAATAAAAAATGAATGTTAATACATGATTACGAGTAATATTTAATCACCAAAAATGATAGGTCCTTGCAGCGAGCCAAAGCTTCAAGTGGATCAGCTGGAATGTATTTAAGTCGGCGTTCAGTGCAGTGCCGCTCCTCAAAGCCAATATATGACAGTAACTGCACTGTGGTGCAAAGCCAAACGACAGTATTTGCGTACTTTACAAGTAAGCAAATACTGCCTTTAGATTTAGCAGAACTGTATATTGGCTTTGTATTGCGGAGCACAGTGCTCGGCTGAAATTGAGCTTAGAAATGAAATGAATCGGGCTTTAGGCCACCTTTGTGCACATATAGGCTAAACTGGGCCAGGAGAACCTCCTGAGGATGGTGAGATGATTGAGATGACACTGTCCTCCAGACACATGATTCGAAATTCGAGCCCTGGCGGTCTGAGGCCGAGCACGCTACCTCTCGGTCACGGAGGCTCCCCACAATACTAACTTTCACACGTGGATGGGGAAGAAACAATTTTGTTTCTTTCAAACCGCCGAGACCGGGAACCGAACCCCGGACTCTGGCGTGAAAGGCAGCGGTGCTAACCACTACCCCAGGGCCCCCGCCCTTGAGCTTAGAACGTTTAACGGTGTACATGAACTCATTAAAGCTTTAAATTCCATTGTATATTTATTGAGCTTCACTGGGGACATATGTAAGATCTCTCACTGAACATGCTCGTTCCCTCGTTTTGGATGAGTGTGGGTGAGCCTCCACCGCTGTCATCACCGCTGTCATCACCACTGTCACCACCACTGTCATCACCACTGTCACCACCACTGTCACCATCACTGTCACCACCACTGTCACCATCACTGTCACTATCTGTGAAGTGTCTCTGAATCACATTTACAACCTGTGTATTCTGTGTTGTATTAAAAGGCGTATGTATCTCACTATCTTGATCTACTTGTGAGCTGCGTGAGGGCCATGATTGGTCAATATTGTCAAACATCGCTACGTGTTCCATCTCACCTGTGTCCTCTAATAAAGTGAACTCATCGTCTATGTCCAACAATTGCTGCCTGAGCTCCTCTTTATTTAAAGGCCTGTTGAAGACGCCTTTCACCACGGCGGCCAGATGATCTTTGTCAGCGTGCAAGTCATTTGTATGCTTCATTTTATTGGAACTCGACAATGGAAATGAGCGCGTTCTTTGCGGAGAATGGTTATGTGTATGGCTAGTTCTGCCCTGGCTCAGTGTGCGCTTATGACTTAGTAAATTTGGTGATAATTTACTACATTCGGGGTTATCCATAGATTTGCTTTTGATTGTCCTTTTTGATATTGCCATTTGCGTCGCTGCTTTTTCTCGCAAATGATCCATTAAATCTTGAACCAGATCTTTTCGATGATTCACTCTGTCATTTTCGTCTAATCTATCACTAGTAGTTGGGACACTAAACACGATTTTATTGTCATTTATTTCTAGTGTACGTGTATTGAACGTAGAAGGATATTTATTAGCAGCGGGACTGGTTCTCTCATTTGGGGAATTGCCACCCGGCTTATAACCCAGCTCTTCTTGCATGTTCAGTGTTGGCAGCACTATTGTGTTGTTACGAGTCATGTGGATTACCCCGTTTTGTGAAAACGTATCTTGTCTAGTGGAAATACCACCTCTTGAGATGCCTTTAAAGCTGTGCGCATTGGGCATGTTGGGTACACCAGTTGTGTGACCTGGTGCTGGAAAAGATGAATCAGCCTGCAAAGCTATCTTACTTTTTTCTCTAATATAAACAACACCCTTTGGTAAATTTGAAGACACAAATCCCTTCTGATTGAGAAGAAATGCGGCTGGCTTTCTGGAGCTGTCCGTGCTCAGACCTTCTGTGAATATTCTACCAGGTGAACCTCTTCCGTGTCCAACAGCACGCCCCTGACTGACACCATGAGTCGTCCCCCAAGAAGCACGTCTTCTGACTATCAACGGGGGTAGACTATTTACTGCATGGGAACCAGTAGATGTACTTCCGTGCATTGTTCTGTGTCTGAGGGTGCTGTCCAGAGATGACACCCTTTTCGGTTGGACCACGCCCGGGTGTCTCGAGTCTCTGTTGAAGTAGGGCATGCCACTGGACACAGGGTGCGCTATGTTGGCCGCTCCTCGTGCGTGGCCGCCAGTCATATTGTCCTGTAACAAAATCAAAATAAACAAAGGTTATACAAACTACTGCAATAGCATGCTTTGTCGGACATAAAACCGCTAAATTAAATAATTATTTTTTTACTCACCCGAAGTTGAATCTTGGTATCGCGACCCACCACTTCAATGGATGAATATTACTCACATATTTTGTTTAATTTGAGACAAACATTTGCAAATATTGATGTTTAAATGTTCATGCTCAATGACTGTGACCAGAACAACTGGACAACAAAATAGATTAAAAACGATTATCGTCGTGCGTGATGGACTAAAGGGGTGGACATAACTCTGCACCGAATGCACCGAACAATAAAGCTCCCAACAAACCTGTTTACTTAGACCGTATCACAGGCAAGACGTGTGCTTACAATATAATTCGTCCCCTGCCACATAATAAAGTAGCAGATAGACCTTGTTATATCCAAGGGGACGATATGTGTACATATTATACAATGACGGAAACCCTAGCAAGCGCAGCGTAACACCTATCTCGATTCAAAAGTCAAACTTTGTCCATTGCTCAGAACAGATATTGCTTGTGATTCATATGGTGGGTGGGGTTTAACCCTTAAAGGCCTGCCATATTTCTGTATAAACCATAGAAACCAAAGGGTTTTTTGAAATCATCATAAATGTCTTTAGTCAGCTATTTTCGTTTCACTTGATTACCTATGTTATGGGTCTAAGGCCATTATAAATTGTTTAATTCTTTCAGTGCGGGGATGGTCTTGAGATGTCAAAATCTGACGTCTGTAGACGTCCGATTCTTACGTCTAAAGACGGTCCCCGCGGTGAAAGGGTTAGGCAACATTTGTATAATAAACGCACACTGCCATGCGATGTCAAAAGACAGTGTCTGCTGACTTGTGCGTTGTAAAGTAAGCAGATGCTGCCATTTGCAGAGCCGTAGAGGTGGCTTGTTCAACATGAATCCTATTGACAAATATCCGGAGATATCACATCATGGCATGTTACTGGGTAACTAGTCATTTTGAAAAAAAAACAGCCCATAGTCCCAATAACATCATAACAGCAGCTGCAAAGATAGTATCTATATTACTTTTTATTTAAGCTGTTTTTTTTTGTTTTTGCATTACAGAGTCGCTTACATTTGACATGAATTGCTCTATGTTCATACAAAAGAATGCACCTATGAAAAAAAATGTGCACGGGAGACAAAACTGTTTATCGCTTTTTTCATACAGAAAAATGCATCGTGTTTGCTGGCGGTGATACATAACAAAAAATACTTACTAATAATATCACGTAACGTATGTTAGGACATGATTTATATGGTGTGCTCATCGAACGGTTGATAGATATGTTATAAAAAGCTTGGCTGACGATCAAAATTCGACAACAACGATTGGCGTGCGTGTTTCTCCTGGCCCAGTTTAGCCTATATGTGCACAAAGGTGGCCTAAAGCCCGATTCATTTCATTTTTTGCGTGTTTCACTTCGCCAGTTATATATGGATGTACGATAATCCAAGACGTAAATTAGAGTAATGACAAATGAGCTCGGCAATTTAGTATGATTTAAAATGTATATATAGTCAACTGTGTAACAGAAGCAGGTTATGCATATTCCCAGAAAGCACGACGTGACTCAACCCGTACAACGCTGAAATAGTTTGTGTAAACCATGGAAACCGAAGGGTTTTAGTAAATTCTAAATCACGAATGTCTCAGTTAGCTATTTTCGCGTCGTTTGAATACCTATGTTATGGGTCTAAGGACATTATAAATGCTTAATTCTTTCAATGCGGGGATCAACTTTAGATCAGTTTATGACGTCTAAAATCGGTCCCCGCCTTGAAGGGGT
This sequence comes from Flabesymbios commensalis, assembly GCA_964017125.1. Taxonomy (NCBI): domain Eukaryota; kingdom Metazoa; phylum Annelida; class Polychaeta; order Terebellida; family Flabelligeridae; genus Flabesymbios; species Flabesymbios commensalis. The sequence goes on from OZ024913.1 coordinate 19,990,504, forward strand.
TATGGAACTAGTTCTAATAAGAGCCATCCAGCGAATAACGTTAAACATAAACTGTAAGCATGCCTAAGGCTAACAGGCTACTACTACATACATTGTTTCTTAGCTAATGTCACTGGTGCAGCACTTATATAATCTTCGGAGTCACTTAAATTTGTGTATCGCGGTATTGAAGTGACTGCAAATATATGTAATTTGTGACAATTAAGTCCCGACCTATAACAGTATGTCTAAATTTAAGACATAATATTATACTTTTACCAACTGGTTATGCAAGTGATGAGAAAAATACAGAATGTCAACTGCAGTCCACATCAGTGTTCTAAGGGTTAATCTTTACAGCGCGGGGATCGACTTTAGTCGTCAGAATCTGACGTTTGTAGACGTCAGATTCTGACCACTAAAGTCGATCCCCGCACTCTAAGAATCAACATTCTAATGGCCGTAAACCCATAACATAGGTATTCAAAAGAATCGGAAAGAGCTAACTGAGACATTTATGATGATTTCAAATTGAAAAAAAAACTTTTATTGCGGAGTTTTTTTTACAAATTAATTCAGCGTTTATTACCACCAGTTGCAGACTATCATAATCAGGACTGTTATGACAATACAATACAGAGATAGGCCTGTGTCGGTTATGCTTTAAAAATATTAACTTTAGCGGTTACTATTGGTTATAACTCATCTTACATTAGATCTAATTTAAAAAACGACGAAGTTGTATCATTATACAACGAACGTATATTGGCTAACAATTTTGCCGTGCAAAAAACAAACAGCAGTAACTGCTTACTTTTCATGTAAGCAGTTACTGCTGTTTGACTATACGGGTCGGAATTAATACTCGTTAAATGTTTAGTAATCGTAATAAGAAAATGTAAGCTTGCAATGACTAAGGATTTCACTGACACTTGTCTGGCATTTAACTTCAGTAATATAGCTGATCTTTATAGTACCATTGATTGTTCAGCTTCTCATGAAGACGACAGTCTGATCCTGGCCTCTCCATGTAGTAATCCTACTGTCAAAATCGAAGTGTACCTCTGTAAATATATAGCCAGAACTGGAAATTTTCGCTAGTGAGAACATAACGCTATACCACCAAACACAATACGTTGACACAATGTTAGGCCAGCGTGGTAGACGGTGGCTCATCACAAAAACAGTATTGAATCAACGTCTTGTGCACTTTCAAGCCCCAACTCGGATTTTCTTTTCTTTTTTGGAAATTGTTTTTTTTTTGTTGCACATGTTTTTTCAAAAATATATAAAATTGTATAGGGAGGTGGGTGGGTGAGGTCTGGACCAATCCGAGTTTTTCTCTGATTTTTTGATTTTTTTTAAACTTCTTTTGACATTTCCCCATTTAAAAAAAAATATATATAAAGTAGGTACATACAAAATGAAGTATAACATTATAATACTATAGATCTGGTAATATTCGCGTGTTTAAATTTTCGCGAATTTCCGATTTTGTGACTTTTTGCGAAGTTTAGAATTCGCGAATTTTCATTTTTCTTAAGTAGCGCTATTATAAAAATAATTTTCTCGAGATTCTTGAATTAGCGAATCACTCCTCCTCGCGAAATTCGCGAAAAATAAAACCTCGCGAATATTACTAGATCCACAGTATTCGTCCCCTTCGTTATGAAAGGGTGTGTCTGTCCAAGGGGACGTGATATAGTAGGGTCTCGTTAAATAGTAGGCTACACGCTGTGGCATGTAAATTAATTAAATTAAACGTTTTTAACCTGGTGAAAGTAGTAGACTTACGGTATACAATTAACCTGGGAAGATTACGTATCCATTGAACTGCACGTACGTCCAATCCAGTACGTGATAAGCGTCTGATATCGGCGTTAATCCCTCATCAATGGTGTCCCGGTGTAAACTAATATCGAGTGCTCCGTTCACAGCCACCGATCGCGCGTTTTGTTAATCGGAAGCGAGTCCCACACGTCATCTCTCGGAAACCCCGCGTCATGGACTGACGCTGCCAGCCAACGATCAACTACGCCTCCTTGCAAACCCAAAAGGCAGTAACTGCTTACTTTCCAAGTAAGCGGTTATTGCCTTTTGGCTTTGCACGGCAGTACGGATCACAGGTCCCGGAGTGGGGAGGTTATCCATAATGATAAAGGACACACGTGTATAGTATGTGACGCTCTCTAATCTGCTGATAGAGGTGTTATATGTGGATCCATATAATGGCATGTAGGTCTACATGCAGAGTGAAGTTTTTTAATTGAGCGATCAAGGCTTATCCAGAAATAAAATAAGAGGGGTGCTTAGTTATTAAACCCTTACAACGCTGAAATATTTTTGTTTTGCATAAACTATGGAGACCAAAGTTGACAATTACCTAATTAGCTCCTTCCGCTTCATTTGAATACCTATATTATGGGTTTAAACCATTACATTTTTCTCTTATCCTTATAATGCGGGGATTGCATTTAAACGTCAGAATCTGACGTCTATAGATATCAGATTCTGACGTTTCCTGGTGGCAGCCTACATATGTTATAAAATGAAGACATTTATTTAAGAGCCTAGCTGAAATTCATGAGATGAAAAATCATCAACTGATCACTCTGTAAATGAATGATGGTACTGGAGTACCATGAGTACCCCATGAGCTGATGAGTACCCCCTGTATACGCCGACCTCTGCTTAGATTTTACGCAAGTTCTTGATTTGACATTATTTCTCAACCAGCTATATTATATAGATCTGAGTATTGTATATATGACTAGTCCATTATTAATTACCATAACTTTATGTCTAAAATACACATGTTTGAAATACAGCTAGTAAAAGTAGTTTGACAAATATTTCCCAATACGTGAACACACAAATGCCCCGGAAACATTTACAAACACACGCCCGCAGCCACTATATATACACGTTATCAGGTTATTTGACTATGACCCCATCAAATCAGCAGTGCCAAGACAATAGCGGTAACTGCTAACTAGAAAAATAGTCAGTTACTGCTGTTTGTCTTTGCACTGTTGATTTGACGTCGTCAAGCGTATTTTTATCGTGTTTACAGCACCATTCCATATCGATGTGCACCCGGAAAACACGAGAGGTTGAACCAATGTTGCTTCGATGTTGGCCCAGCGTCCGCGACGCTGGGCCAACAATGAAACAACATTAGATCAACACCTCGTGCTTGCTGTGTGCGGACGCTCCGTGCAAATATTGTCTTCCTTGGATTACAGCTCATCAAAGGATCCCGTTGCAGAATAAACAAGGCGGCCTTCATGCCACCTCCTGTCGATCAACACAACATGCTTTTTTACAGTTGTTCAAATCTAACGTCAGAATCACCACCCTACATAGACATGCACGCTGTGGAAAATTAGTCATTTAACCCTTTCTACGCTCAAATATTTTGCACAAACTAAAGGGTTTTTTCAATTCGAAATAATCATAAATGTTTTAGTCAGTTCTTTTCGATTCATTTGAATACCTATGTATAAATATTATAAATATTTTAATTGTTTCAGTACGAGGATCGTCTTGATATGTCAGGATCTGACGTCTGATTCTGGTGTATCAAGACGATCCTCGAACTGAAAGGGTCAATGGCTAGGTCCCACTATCTAGTCGTTTTAATCTCTTTTATGAGTTGGTTAAATCGCAGATATTTGAAATTAAATTTGAAGATCATGATTTACAAATGTTTGGTCTCAAGTTAAACATACATTTATAACTCTCACCCGATTAAAGTTGTGGGTCTCGATAGCGAGACACAACTTCAAGTGACTGGACATTTAAATAAGATAAGGCCACTATGTTTTTTTCTATCTTTCGGATGAACGCGCGCATTAGACTTAGGCAGCGCATTATGAAAAAATGTGTTTTTTAACTTTTCTAGAAATGTGTCCAATGTTTTTTTTATTTCGTCGCGCTCATTAACTTTTTCAATATTTTTTTCTGAAATGTTTTTTTTAACGCCCTCCCTCATAAGATTTTGGATTTTTTCTGATCTAAAACATAGGAATTATACATAGTGGCCTAACGGATGTAGCGGGTGGCGCGATAGCACAATAGTGCGTATTGCCACGTATTACATATATGTAGATACAGATAACGGGTGAATGATTAAAACAAATTGGTCGACATTTTAATATGATTTAAAAATAGCCAAACATATTAGCGCCGCCAACTGACACTCCCCCTAAAAGAGAGAGAGATATGTTGTTTTAATTTTGGCACGCCCTCTGCAAATTAGTCCAGTCAAGAGAACTAATACAAAATCATCCTGGTATATTATTATGCATTTGACTTTATACATTTTTGACAAAATATCGATATTTATAATCAAATATTTTTTTCTAAGATTGCTGGTATAGGTGAGATTGCTGTGAATAATTTAGCAAAACTAGAACAGTGTATAGGTAATAGACTATAACCTATTATTTGACCATCTCTATCTATTCCCATGATTACTATTACTTTATAATTATTAGTCTACTAGTACCCCATCCCTGCTCTCAACAAGGCCCCATACGATCGCCATGACGTCGTCAAGACATCGCCACGATATCGTCATGATATCACCATTACACGCCAACGCATCGCCGAAGGATCACCGACCGTCGCCGATTCTAAAAGTACATCGTTAACTGTTAACCGATGAAGCGCCGATTAATCCCCGAATATTCCCCGATGCATCTTATATATTATTTTATATAATATAAGGAGATCACCATTTTGAGAAATATTTTTTTAAGCGGGATACTTCACTCTCACATAGATTCACACTTACTCACATTCACTCACACTCACTCACTCACACTGACACTCTCACTTGCTCACACTGACGCTTACTGAAACTCACGCACACTCACTCACTAATTCATTCATTCACTCACCACTATTCTTGTTATGATTCAATTAAAATGGACAAAACAAATTAATACTTCATTCGCCAATAAGCATTTACTGGCATTGGGTATTCTGAAACAGCATATTACTGCCAATAAAATATTGTTTTACCTATTCGACCGATTGTTATGACATTTAGCGAACAAATATTGTTTACCGTTTTTAGTTATAATTAGCGGAACGCCATGTATTTACATAACTTATTGCGGAAGATCCTTTTTTCACGTATTGGACGAATATTATTTTTTTTACATTTCATCTATTTACATATTCAACCGATTGTTTTACATTTAGTGTTTTTATACATTTAGCGTCAATATTTTACATAATTATATCGGTCTAAAAGGCCTACGAGTATTCATGTATCTTGGACACTGTATATATCTGACAAGCGACTTTGAAGTCGTCGGGATGATAACGTCCTAATGTGACGGATGCAAAATAAAGTTGGCCACTATGACAGCAATTTAATTCCCAATTTTTGTAAAATTAAAGCAATCTGGGGAAATAATAACAGCATTCATTAATAAATTAGAATAAACCGGATAAGTGGTTTTGAAGATATAAGGGTGGCAAAATGTTGATCGCTATGACCGGACTAAGCTTCTCAACATTCCGAAAAAATAGGCAGTCTAGGATTTGAGACTAGTAGGCCTATTTAGTATAATGCTTACCGAATAAATTGGATTAGCGGTTTTGTAGTTATTAAGACAACAACATATGCATGCGGCAGGTGGTCAAACCGAACAAAAATAAAATAACTCCCTCTCTCTAGCATGTCTAGTAAGGTAGATCCTTAAAAACTCACAAGTGAATAATTGAACAGATATAAGTTTATTAGCTCTGACCTATAAGTAGGTATGTAGCGGAGTCCTAATATACATCATACACTATTAGAATAACGAAAATACGTCGTACACATAAGATAATGCACAGCATAACATATAAGCACAAAAAGTACGTAGTAATGTATACAAAACATGTAGTACATGGAAATAATACTTCAAATAAAATATTATGCAAAATTTCCCAATCCAATTTTTATATAGTTTGCAAGTGTTTCGTTAAATGTTAATACGAGTGTCGAAAAGTGAAAACACTTGGCAGTATTTGAGGGTGCAGAGTATTTACATGTTTAGCTTCATTTGTCGATATGTAATTTGGTATTACATAGCCTTAATTTACACCAGTTAGTGGCCAAAGTCCTCGGTAAATGTTTTAGACAATATCAAATGTAACTTTAAATTTGATGCATTTGTTTGAGCTGTGCATGCTTTCATTCCACGATTGCATAAACTGATATTCTAAGGTACACTTTACATGATGTTCAAGTCATTTTATTTGAAAGAAAATATTCCATAAATACTCATGATGGGTCAGGGCAATTGATTCAATGTCTCAGGATGAGACAGAGGAAGTCATCCAATGTCTCAGGATGGATCAGGTTTATTGATTCAAAGTCTCGGGATGGGTCCGGAGAATTTATTCAATGTCTCAGGATGGGTAAGAGGAATTGATTGAATGCCCCAGGAAGAATCAGGGGAATTGATTCAATGTCTAAGGATGGGTCCGAGGAATTGATTCAATGTCTCGGGATGGGTAAGGGGAACTGATCCAATGTCCCAGGATGGGTCAGGGGAATTGATTGAATGTCCCAGGATGGGTCAGGGGAATTGATTCAATGTCTGAGGATGGGTCAGAAAAATTGATTCAATGTCTCGGGATGGGTCAGGGGAAATGATTCAATGTCTCCGGATGGGTCATAGAAATTGATTCAATATCTCAGGATGGGTTAGGGGAATTAATTCAATGTCTCCGGATGGGTCAGGGGAACTGATTCAATGTCTCAGGATGAGTCAGGGGAATTGATTAAATGTCACAGGATGGGTCAGGAAAAGTGATTCAATGTCTCAGGATGAGTCAGAGGAAGTCATTCAATGTCTCAGGATGGATCAGGTTTTTTGATTCAATGTCTCAGGATGGGTCAGGGGAATTCATTCAATGTCTCAGGATGGGTCAGGGGAATTCATTCAATGTTTTACTTTGTACTTTAAATACATTGTGAGGATCATAGCTGTTTCCGCCATGGTATGCAAACATGGTCTATTTAGCTCTAATTGGCTTCTCGTTCGTTTTCATACCATGTCCTCATAGCAATATTGGTATATAAGTTGAATTATTGGACAGCACAGATTTTGTTTCAAAACGTCCTTAGTAGAGGCTTAAAATGCAGTCTGTTACTATGATAAGAGGGAGTACACTGAAAATGCCTTAAACGCCATAGTTGTTCCCACAGATACAGAAATGAATCCATTTATTATATGACAACCTGTACTTGTCCTCCAGCTGATCAGATGAATATCTATAAATCCAATAATCGATAAACAAATTAAACATGTAGTGGTACATGTGGATGACACCACATGGTTGAGTATGCAAATATTATAGTATTTTCGAATTTTAAAATTCATAAATACCATTTTCAATATTTTAATTGAAACACTTAACACAGTAGCGGCAGCTAAAATTGAAAGTGCAATAAATGCTATACTTGATGCCATGTTTTTCATTATTCCATAACATTTTGAAATCCCTCCGTCATAGATACAATTAATTGCATTGGGACACAAGCAGCATAAGATAGAATCTGTTACGACTATTTTCAGTTTGAAATTGTTGATCTTACAAATCATTCTCCACCGGAATTCAACATTTTGTAAATTAATTAATTCTAAAAAATCCATCCCTTTATCTATTTGTATAAATAGTAGCGGATTATGCTTGGCATAGATAACCGATAAATATTTCAGCTGTAAATTATTAGAACTGAGCACTGAGATGAGGTTTTCACTTATATCTACCACAACGAGTTTACGTAGCAGTTCAGCACGAAAAAATGCAATATCATTTAATAAATTGACACTAAAATTGCCAAATATTATATGTTGGTGAAATGTGTGAGTTCGTAGAGTAAAATGAATTTGTCTAATTAAGCAATGTGCTACGTCTATGAAAATCAAAGACAGTGATGAAAACATATCAATTGATATAATCTTTTGTTCTCCATTCAAAATGACTCCTTTACTATAAGGCCCACGAGTAATAGTGACGACATCTGTTATATTGTCCGCAGTACAGTACAATAAGTAGCCATCACATCGACAAAAAGTGGGACAATAGTTACATGTGATTTCATCATCGAATGCTAAAATACAATCAACTTTCCCATCACATATTTGATCAGGACTGATACACCTGGATTCACCTCTGCATTTCAAGAACCCAGGACATGATGGATTGGTGCAGGATGCCTCATCCTCGCCGTATATACAATCATTTTGCCCATCACAAACTAAAGACATATGTATGCAGTATAAAGATATACACCTAAACATACCTGGGCAAATCATATAAGAACAGATGCTGTGTCTTCCAGGTAATGCACATTCGTGTCCTGATGCCCGGATTTCGCAAATGTCAGAGAATTGTGTGTAATGATTACTTTTACTACAAGGTATTTCAAACTCCTTGATATACTTCGCATTCTGGTTAAATAGTTGATTAGCCTTTCTCATCATAGCTGCAATATTCTCATTCTGTTGCATTATTCGCAATTTTTGTACTTCATATAAATCATCACTATACTTGGCATCCCGTTTGTTTGTCCAACGGGAATTGGTGATCAGCTGACTCAGGTGTATATGTTCAACACGCCTCTTTATACACACTTCGTCTTCGTCAAGCTTAATCACATTTGACAGCAAACCATCACAAATGTCATGTAGTTTAACAGGCGGAACCTTTGATTCAAGGGTGTCATTACAATTGTAATATAGCGAGCAAGGCAGATATAAATGACTGTTTTCAAAAGAAAACACTGCCTGCTTCAAGACGTGTGTGTCACACTTTGTTTCGTCCTCTCCATTCAAACAATCATTGACAGAGTCACAGACATAAAGTTCTAGTATACATGTTGCATCTTCACATTGATAATAGTCTGCATTACACATCATGGTGTTTACCATTCTGGGTTTCTCACAAATAAACACATCAGTTGGACTTGTGTAGTTTCTGCAAAAAGTAGCTATCCACCTCCTTGATCCTCCTGTAAAGGTAAACGAAGGATATTCCGCTCTGGCACATCTGCCATTGACGCTGATCAGTATTCTGATATTGCTTAGTATATATTCTGAACACAGCTTAATGAAAAGCAGCAAAGGGTGCGTATTATCAAGAGATTTCCACGTTTCAAAATAGTAAAGCGTTTCCATGTCTACCTAAGAAGCACATCTAACCTGATCATTCCGCTGCAGTCCAATGAATACAATGTCTCCAGATGCGATCTCAGAGTATTGGTCAAGAACGAATTTCATTGTAGCATCGTAAAAATTACCTAATAGGGTCATGCCTTCCGCTTCACACGAGTGTTGAGCTTCAAGCCAGGATATTTGTCTGCAAACAGTCAGTGAGCCAGGATTTCAAATTTTCACAATGAATGCCCGACACGATATTCAATTTAGCATTTTCATATAAATCATCACTATACTTGGCATCCCGTTTGTTTGTCCAACGGGAATTGGTGATCAGCTGACTCAGGTGTATATGTTCAACACGCCTCTTTATACACACTTCGTCTTCGTCAAGCTTAATCAAATTTGACAGCAAACCATCACAAATGTCATGTAGTTTAACAGGCGGAACCTTTGATTCAAGGGTGTCATTACAATTGTAATATAGCGAGCAAGGCAGATATAAATGACTGTTTTCAAAAGAAAACACTGCCTGCTTCAAGACGTGTGTGTCACACTTTGTTTCGTCCTCTCCATTCAAACAATCATTGACAGAGTCACAGACATAAAGTTCTAGTATACATGTTGCATCTTCACATTGATAATAGTCTGCATTACACATCATGGTGTTTACCATTCTGGGTTTCTCACAAATAAACACATCAGTTGGACTTGTGTAGTTTCTGCAAAAAGTAGCTATCCACCTCCTTGATCCTCCTGTAAAGGTAAACGAAGGATATTCCGCTCTGGCACATCTGCCATTGACGCTGATCAGTATTCTGATATTGCTTAGTATATATTCTGAACACAGCTTAATGAAAAGCAGCAAAGGGTGCGTATTATCAAGAGATTTCCACGTTTCAAAATAGTAAAGCGTTTCCATGTCTACCTAAGAAGCACATCTAACCTGATCATTCCGCTGCAGTCCAATGAATACAATGTCTCCAGATGCGATCTCAGAGTATTGGTCAAGAACGAATTTCATTGTAGCATCGTAAAAATTACCTAATAGGGTCATGCCTTCCGCTTCACACGAGTGTTGAGCTTCAAGCCAGGATATTTGTCTGCAAACAGTCAGTGAGCCAGGATTTCAAATTTTCACAATGAATGCCCGACACGATATTCAATTTAGCAATTTTGGCTGTTGCAGTTACTTAGAATAGTATATCGAGATACAGAAAAGTAATGTTTGCCAAAAATTGAAGGGCTCCATGCAATAACCTGTTAAGCGCCAATAACATGTTCTTGCTGATAACGACGGATTTGAGGTGCTGAGGTAGGGAAGATTATTGTGTAAAAAAATCTTAGCTCTACGACCATTATAAAGCACTTTTCTCAGAAGCAAGTACATGTTTATGGCTGTTAGTGAAACACATTTCCCTATAAAAAAACTGTTAAGTGCGTTTACCAGTAAATATTACTAAATAACATGTAGCAGATCCCACCGGTAAACTCACTTAACATGTTCTTGCGAATAATGATAATAGAATCACAAATCAGAAATGGTAAGCACCAGTAACATGATTTTACAAATATCAACACCATTAATTTTAAATGTGCAAAAGTATTCAGATAAATGGTTGTGAAGTCACTAGTTCACAGATATCTAATCGATATCCATGATTTCTGGACAAATTTGCATAAAGCAATAAAATGATAATGTCATTTACCATAAAATATTGTGATATTGAACGAACAAACGAACGAACGAACGAACAAACGAGCGAACGAAAGAACGAATGAATACATGAATGAATGAATAATTGAATAAATGATTGAATGAATGAATGAATGAATAAATGAATGAATGAATGAATGAATATATGAGTGAGTGAGTGAGTGAGTGAGTGAGTGAGTGAGTGAGTGAGTGAGTGAGTGAATGAATGAATGAATGAATGAATGAATGAATGAATGAATGAATGAATGAATGAATAAATGAATGAATGAATGAATGAATGAATGAATGAATGAATGAATGAATGAATGAATGAATGAATGAATGAATGAAAAAATTTAGTCCAATAACGTTTCCTTCGTCATAGCCACACTTGGTCACGGTTTATATTTTTATTTTCAACCATCTCTCATTTGTCTAAGCACACTACCCATATCATTACTTGAAATATATTACAAACGGAGGCTGTGTGTTTTTAGAAAATATATATTTATTTATTATAATCTATGATTTCACAATGTCATACTAATTGCAAACAAAACAATTATCATTTGGTATAAGAGATAATCACCTTTTATTATGAAACCGATTTGTCTTGGCTGAAGCTCGATTCTTGTTAGTCTGTTTTTGATAATCGTAGTCCAATACTGATACAGCCGCATAGCATTTCTTAGATGGACATGATGTTCGGGATTTTCTTATCCTCATCCAAAAACTTTGATAATTGAACCCAGTGGGTATTTGTTCTCCGATTTTAGCTGCATACATAGCCACGCTATCATTGAACTTGTGATATACTTTGAGATCAAATGAATGATTTCTACAATCGCGTGGACAGTCACCTCGATATGTAGTCATGTATGATGTCGAGAATAATTGCGGTTATAATTTTCGTGTTTAACTAATATAGACCCAGGCTTCATAATTTTGGTATAATTCAAACAATCGTCCAGAGAATACAAGTTGTTGAGTATGGGCATGGCTATAAGATTGAGAACCCGACAAACTGCGACATGAACCGCTATAATTGGTCTCGAATATCGTGCTGTTCGGAAACAAACACGAGGAATAGAAACACGTCCACTGACCAGATATTGGAAATATTCACCAAATCGTTTGTAAGTTAGATTGGAAACACTACGTTGTTGAACGTATCCAAATCGTGAGTGATTGTAGTAAGTCACATTTACAGTATATACAGCAGTGTCTTCATCACTACCAAGACCAGGTACACAGTCTTCAAAAGTCCTCATCGTGAATATTTGAATTTTTGAAGATCCCACAGGCCTTCCTGGTATTTTTATATCGAAATTGACCATTTGAAGTTGTGTACTCGTTGACAGTATCGATCAACTCTGTCTATCAGCAGAGTATTATTATGCTCCAGAAATTCATTATCTAAATGGCGTACCCAGCATTGTTTTCGATATGTTTTGTCTATCAGAATGACACCTGTGGAATACCCAGCGAACCAAACTATCAATATAAAATCAACTGACCCATCATTTTGTAATACAAAGTTTCGAAGGATTTTGCAGAGAGCCTGGTTTTTATTTGGAATGTAATATAGTCCGCCATTTTGACATTTTGGAGTCATATACCCTGTCATTGTGGACACTGTACCTTCATGAATATATTTGATAAGTGACAGCTCATAATGAGCCACACGAAAATGGGGCCACTCAATGAAACATATTGTGTTTCTTCCGTCTTCAGATCGTGCTCCATATTGATCATGTCTAGTTGCACAACGAGGATAAACGTGATAAAAATGCCGATCAACTTCTGAAAATAGTATATACGATGCCTCTGTTGACGTAAATAACAACATATGAACCTCAATATATGCATTAAATGTGGTTGTCTTAATAGTTGTTTTATTTGTTGTCAATAATCGGGGGGACCGATTGCCTGGTCCATCATATATAACAATACGAGCTTTAGAAGCGGCGATAGAGTCAAATGATATAGTGATTGGTTTAAAATATGCTTGTATAAAATGATAGCTGAGTGCTTTAAATACACGATTTCTCATTTGGAATGACATCACAAGATCTAAAGGATATATCACGTCTGATAACATGCCTGCATAAACGGCTTTGATGTTAGGATACCAGTTTCATTTGGAAAAACTGTAAAATAAATTCAGCCGGAATTTCAGATAAGCATATGTAGATATGGTCATTATGGCTGTATTGCTGGTGGTGAGCATGGTCCATGGTAGGCGCCTCCCAGTATAGTATGTGGTATTTCTCCCTCCATCTTTGCCAATTTCAGATACTGACAATCCATGATACACCAGGCTATGCCACTCAAAAGCAAACAAAAAGAAATCTATATTTATTATAAAATTACGTAATGTTTGAAAAGTTAATGTTTTATGTTGGTGACTAGTGTCAACACCTGTGTGAATAATATTAGTACAATAAGTGTGATTCTTGTCTTGAGCAAGTTGAGCTGCTTGCATTGATTTTCGATGTCTCCTATCGCAGTGAATAATACGTCCACGTAGACAGTGATATAATAGTTTGAGGTTTTCTCGCAATAACACCTTCGGCTGCTCGCTGCAGGCGAATACATTTTTCAGCAACAGCTGCCTTTGTTCAAGAAGATGTTTCTCTTGTATTTTCCCTGTCAGGTATTGATTTACTGCTGGTGAAGCCAACACAGCGATAAGTAGAAACGTTACCGTCTTCATCTGTGCTGTGACAATTTACCACGACCAAAAACAAGGACAAAGTTGGATCTGTCAAAACAACAATCAATGGAAATAATTCAATATTTTACCATAAATTGATGTTGTTACTCTAAAAACAACAAAATATTCAAAATGCATATTATCAAAATATATTAATAAACAAAGGTTTGCCAACACATATATTTGATGCAGTTGTAAAGTAGGCATAGGAAAAATGACGTACATGTACTTATCTCCTGTTGTCCACGACGTTCACGTCTTAGGTAGACACACACAATCCGTGCTAATACTCTGTGCCCACTTTGTTATAACATGAAAGTAAAGAAAAACAATAAAACGTGACAAAGCTTTTAAAACAAAAAAATAGCTTTTAACATGAGTTTGCACTACTCTACATAATATCACGTAACATTCACAGCATCACCGCACATTGACCCGCGTGTCTGTGACACACGAGGTCGTGCACTTACCAGCAAAGACAATACTGGTTGAATGCTGGTTCACGGTTTAAGATGCTGGCCCAACATTAAACCAACATTGGCTCAGTGTCTCGTGTACCTTTCATTTCGTTTTATGCTTACAAGACCAGTATTAACCTTTCAACTGCTGAATCACTCTAAACTAATTTTCCAATCGTTCAAATTTGAAACTACTGACACAATTCCCAATCTTGAAATTAACATAACATCATGTTACTAAACTTTACAGCGCGGAAACCAGCTTTATAAGTCAGCCGTCTATAAACGTCATATTCTGACATCTACAGGGGATCCCGGTCTCCATGGTTTGTACAAGAATGTCAGCATTAAAAGGATTAAGGAAAGAGTACATGTCTACATAATTATAAATATATATAATATACATTGGATATACAGGTATATATATATATATATATATATATATATATATATATATATATATATATATTGAATTAACAACGTTATCACTATTCAATTACACGGAAAAAATAAGTATTATAAAGCACACAAAAAAAAGCCACAGCGACTGAATGGTTGAAAAAGTTATATAATACTTGACAAAGTGCCTCTGTCACTTAAAAGAGCATTTTAACAGGAGCTACCACGACTTGACATATCATGTAAGATTTACTGTATGGTGTATCTATACTACCGTGCGAAGCCAAAAGGCGGTATCTGCGGTATCGTCCAGAGAATACAAGTTGTTGAGTATGGGCATGGCTATAAGATTGAGAACCCGACAAACTGCGACATGAACCGCTATAATTGGTCTCGAATATCGTGCTGTTCGGAAACAAACACGAGGAATAGAAACACGTCCACTGACCAGATATTGGAAATATTCACCAAATCGTTTGTAAGTTAGATTGGAAACACTACGTTGTTGAACGTATCCAAATCGTGAGTGATTGTAGTAAGTCACATTTACAGTATATACAGCAGTGTCTTCATCACTACCAAGACCAGGTACACAGTCTTCAAAAGTCCTCATCGTGAATATTTGAATTTTTGAAGATCCCACAGGCCTTCCTGGTATTTTTATATCGAAATTGACCATTTGAAGTTGTGTACTCGTTGACAGTATCGATCAACTCTGTCTATCAGCAGAGTATTATTATGCTCCAGAAATTCATTATCTAAATGGCGTACCCAGCATTGTTTTCGATATGTTTTGTCTATCAGAATGACACCTGTGGAATACCCAGCGAACCAAACTATCAATATAAAATCAACTGACCCATCATTTTGTAATACAAAGTTTCGAAGGATTTTGCAGAGAGCCTGGTTTTTATTTGGAATGTAATATAGTCCGCCATTTTGACATTTTGGAGTCATATACCCTGTCATTGTGGACACTGTACCTTCATGAATATATTTGATAAGTGACAGCTCATAATGAGCCACACGAAAATGGGGCCACTCAATGAAACAGATTGTGTTTCTTCCGTCTTCAGATCGTGCTCCATATTGATCATGTCTAGTTGCACAACGAGGATAAACGTGATAAAAATGCCGATCAACTTCTGAAAATAGTATATACGATGCCTCTGTTGACGTAAATAACAACATATGAACCTCAATATATGCATTAAATGTGGTTGTCTTAATAGTTGTTTTATTTGTTGTCAATAATCGGGGGGACCGACTGCCTGGTCCATCATATATAACAATACGAGCTTTAGAAGCGGCGATAGAGTCAAATGATATAGTGATTGGTTTAAAATATGCTTGTATAAAATGATAGCTGAGTGCTTTAAATACACGATTTCTCATTTGGAATGACATCACAAGATCTAAAGGATATATCACGTCTGATAACATGCCTGCATAAACGGCTTTGATGTTAGGATACCAGTTTCATTTGGAAAAACCGTAAAATAAATTCAGCCGGAATTTCAGATAAGCATATGTAGATATGGTCATTATGGCTGTATTTCTGGTGGTGAGCATGGTCCATGGTAGGCGCCTCCCAGTATAGTATGTGGTATTTCTCCCTCCATCTTTGCCAATTTCAGATACTGACAATCCATGATACACCAGGCTATGCCACTCAAAAGCAAACAAAAAGAAATCTATATTTATTATAAAATTACGTAATGTTTGAAAAGTTAATGTTTTATGTTGGTGACTAGTGTCAACACCTGTGTGAATAATATTAGTACAATAAGTGTGATTCTTGTCTTGAGCAAGTTGAGCTGCTTGCATTGATTTTCGATGTCTCCTATCGCAGTGAATAATACGTCCACGTAGACAGTGATATAATAGTTTGAGGTTTTCTCGCAATAACACCTTCGGCTGCTCGCTGCAGGCGAATACATCTTTCAGCAACAGCTGCCTTTGTTCAAGAAGATGTTTCTCTTGTATTTTCCCTGTCAGGTATTGATTTACTGCTGGTGAAGCCAACACAGCGATAAGTAGAAACGTTACCGTCTTCATCTGTGCTGTGACAATTTACCACGACCAAAAACAAGGACAAAGTTGGATCTGTCAAAACAACAATCAATGGAAATAATTCAATATTTTACCATAAATTGATGTTGTTACTCTAAAAACAACAAAATATTCAAAATGCATATTATCAAAATATATTAATAAACAAAGGTTTGCCAACACATATATTTGATGCAGTTGTAAAGTAGGCATAGGAAAAATGACGTACATGTACTTATCTCCTGTTGTCCACGACGTTCACGTCTTAGGTAGACACACACAATCCGTGCTAATACTCTGTGCCCACTTTGTTATAACATGAAAGTAAAGAAAAACAATAAAACGTGACAAAGCTTTTAAAACAAAAAAATAGCTTTTAACATGAGTTTGCACTACTCTACATAATATCACGTAACATTCACAGCATCACCGCACATTGACCCGCGTGTCTGTGACACACGAGGTCGTGCACTTACCAGCAAAGACAATACTGGTTGAATGCTGGTTCACGGTTTAAGATGCTGGCCCAACATTAAACCAACATTGGCTCAGTGTCTCGTGTACCTTTCATTTCGTTTTATGCTTACAAGACCAGTATTAACCTTTCAACTGCTGAATCACTCTAAACTAATTTTCCAATCGTTCAAATTTGAAACTACTGACACAATTCCCAATCTTGAAATTAACATAACATCATGTTACTAAACTTTACAGCGCGGAAACCAGCTTTATAAGTCAGCCGTCTATAAACGTCATATTCTGACATCTACAGGGGATCCCGGTCTCCATGGTTTGTACAAGAATGTCAGCATTAAAAGGATTAAGGAAAGAGTACATGTCTACATAATTATAAATATATATAATATACATTGGATATACAGGTATATATATATATATATATATATATATATATATATATATATATATATATATATTGAATTAACAACGTTATCACTATTCAATTACACGGAAAAAATAAGTATTATAAAGCACACAAAAAAAAGCCACAGCGACTGAATGGTTGAAAAAGTTATATAATACTTGACAAAGTGCCTCTGTCACTTAAAAGAGCATTTTAACAGGAGCTACCACGACTTGACATATCATGTAAGATTTACTGTATGGTGTATCTATACTACCGTGCGAAGCCAAAAGGCGGTATCTGCTTACTTGTACTGTAAGCATATACTGCCTACTGGCTTTGCACGACAGCATAGATGGACTTGTATTTGATACACTATTTATATAGTCAGGCAGCCAGAGCTGTTTTTTAGCCTAACCCTGCATCGGCTGTTAAAGTTTTTTTTATGGATTATAGCTCATCAAGTGTTCTATGAAGCAAATCTGCCAGATATCGAGAGTAGACCTATATCCTTGAGTGTTTTGAAAAAAATGACAAAATCCAATGGCAAAGTTTCAATTTCAAGGTCAAATAATATTTTTTTTAATGAAGCAACAAACAAGTGTTATACCTCTATTTCATGTAATTTTGACTGAAAAATATTATTGCTGGTATTATTTTAATGATTCAAGTTCATTTTCAAGGTCAAAAGGTCAATTTCAAGGTCAAATTGTTGAAAATATCATATTTAGCAAACATAATTAGAAACAAATATAATAACTATTTTGGTGTGATTTTGACTACATAATTTATTTCTAATAATATTTTGCAGATTCATTGTCATCTTCAAGGTCAATACATCAATTCTAAGGTCAAAACTGTGAAATGTTATTTCAATGCAAATAGCAGCAAGTGTAAAACCTCTTTTTTGTGTGTTTTTAATTGGAGAATTAATTTGTGGTACTATTTTGATAATTAAGGGTCATCTTCAAGGTCAAAACGTGAATATTTAGGTCAAATAAGCGAAAATATAATTTTGAAGGTTAAATGTGATATTTCTAACTATTATATCTAGGAACAAGTGTAATATCTCATTTTCGTGTACTTTTGACTAGAACACCCATTTCTGGTATTATTTTATGTCATCATTATGTCATCTTCAAGGGCAAAATGTCAATTTCAAGGTCAAATGAGCAACAATTTGATTCTAATAACTACAAATAAGAACCATTTTTCAATGTAATTTTGACTACAGTAGACATGCTAAGAGTCCAAAAATGGGCAAAGCCACAGTCTTAGGGCAAGCATGGGGGAGGGGTATTATATAACCTTGTTTTCACCGAGTGACGTCACTGCGTTTCACAGAATGAAGTATGGGGGAGGGGGTCTTATATAACCTTGTTTTCACCGAGTGACGTCACTGCGTTTCACCGCCACCGGAAAATAACATTAGAGATGATAGAGATCGCTAAATCCAAGATGGCGGCTATAAGGCAAACAAATACAGCCTCAAAATGCAGTGGGCATGTGCTTAACATTTTGGTGTGAGGAAACCATTTTTGATATAAAGTTTAGTGTATCAGAATAATGTATGTGCAACTTTAGTTTTCTATCGCGTTTGAATTGCCCATAACTTATCTGATAAATATCAATTCAGCCGAAGTATCAGTAAGTAATATTTACGGTAATAAAGTACATATAAACTAACAAAAAGAATAACATGAATTATAGTACAGTCTGAATAAAACACACAATTTTCTCCAATAAACAAATGTGTAGGTGCAGATCATGTAATTGATTGTGGCCTGCATTTAAGCTGCTTGTCATACGCCTGGTGCGGGTCTCCTTTGCATTCCTCAAAATTGTATACATGTATATGTTTAAGCATAAATAAAATGAATTGAATTGGTAGGCTGTATGATTATGTAGCACACAATAACTATTTCACGAGCTATGACAGTTAGCTACTTTCAAGTCACACACCGCAATAAATAGAGAAAAATCATATAGGCCTATTTTGTGCTATGATATACCACAAAATATGAACAAGCACAGTAAAATAACATATATTCATGTGAGTACTCATATGCCTGATGGCTGTATTATTATATAGCACGCAAGTTTACTCAATACATAGTTCACGAGCTATGGCAGTCTGTCAACTCACACATCGCAATAAGAAGAGAAAATTAGATATTTAGTGGTGTGATGTACACAAATAGGAATAGAAAAATAACATATTTATATAGGACCTAAGTACTGTTATATGTGATGAGATTTTCAAGAAGTAGGCCTATTTTTTTGCAAGACAATTCTTCATGTTTGTCACAAAATAAAACACATTGTTTTCCGTGGTTTTTTTTACATTTTACGTTTTAAGTTTTACGTTTCCGTCACACATCATTACATCGGCTCCCTTAACATAGCAAGCCAATGTATTTAGTTCTGAAGTCTCTATGGAAGGCGGTACAGACGACCCGTCTGCACTCAGAAATTATACCGACACAATCTCATTGTCTGTGACGGATCAACTCCTGAGAACATCCAGCTGGGCGAATTCTTGTGGTGTAGAAGCCAGATTTAAAATGCCAAGTTGCTGAAAAAAATTGGATTTGTTAACTGACGATGTCCGAAAAGTTCGAATTGATTTGTATTTGAATTTCAACACACTCTACTCCTCCTGCACGTCTTACTCTTTCCCCACTTTTAATGGATAACTCAAGGTAGCTGTCGACTTTGATATGCATACTGGTCGTAGAACCAACTCTAGAACCTGCGGAAAACGACACTTCTAATTACATTTTAAATGTTCCAAACATATTTCAAAGGACCCAAACGTTTGCCATGTTGTCCAAGATAAATGTCTGCCAGTAAAATACATGCCATCATCGATCAACTATCCATCCAAGTTATCTCTTGTTGAGTTTGCAAGGAATGCCTTTCTCTAATATTGTAAATACATGACTGGGGCCAAAATTGGGAGGCCCTGCTGCTGTAGAGACCAGTGAATGTGATCCACCCCGCGTTTAACAGCTCGAGTGAGAGCAGATACATAATGAAGATCGGACTGTGAATATCTTTATTCTAGGACTTTGGTGGTGGGAGGCTTGGCTTCATTAGAGGTTTGAAATGCTATGTCAAATCTTGTAGTTTGTATGGTGGTCTTGCAGTGCTTTGCTTTTAAAGTTTATTTCAGAAGCTGTAGGTTTTGATTCATGTGTCGATATTGTATCCTGATACAAACTTGCATGGTGATAATTATGATTAGATTCAGTACCTGAGATAGAGGATCGATTAATAAAATCCCCATTATCCATAGCTCCACACGTGTAGGCCTATACAAAAAAATAGCGGTCGAGAAGGCGAGTACTTCATCTGAAATCAGGCTTAATTTAACGAACGCTCATCATTTCATGAGAAGTCTGGCAAGAACCATAAACATTTTCAACATGAATAACTGGAGAACCTTTAGAGGATGGTGAGATGAATGAGGTAACACATACTGCCCTCCAGACACCTAATTCAAAACTCGAGCCCTGATGGTCTGAGGCCGAGCACGCTATATCTCGGTTACGGAGGCTCTGTACAATTTTAAATCTTTACAAGGGGAGGAAGTAATATTTTGTTTCTTTGGAATTTGAATGCCAGCGGGGGGACGAACCCGCGATCTCCGATGTTCCAAGCATTAACCTCTGCACCAGGGCCCCGCCCTGTTCATGATAGCTGTCTCTCTATAGCCATCATCGTGTAGTGTACCGGCCATTCTCAGAAAAGAGCTTATTTAAGGAGTAACCCCTCCCCACCGTAGAACAAAGTAAACCCATTTTTTTCTTGAAGATATATATATGTAATGTGTGAAATGGATGGTTGTCACATTTTAATTTGGTGGCAGATGTATCCTACAGACAGATTTCCCAGATGACCCCCGATTTTCACCGGCGGATTTAGCCCGTTTTTCTCATTGTGATATTTTACATTCTAGCAAATACTGTGTAGGTTATAAACTACCTAGAAGTATCTCTAATAGGTTCCCACCTCTAGCTCAAGCAATGTTAGTCTCAGAACAAGCCAAATTATGTGACACAAAGTGAAATAAAGGCTAAATTCCATGATTTTTTATCGTTTTTGTACGACTTGTGAAATATAAAAGGAAAACTCCTTGTTGTGGGTGAACCCTGTGGACTTCATACTATTGAAATGAATAAACATGATGTATCTAGATTACAAGGGGAAAAAACAAAATGAAAATCCATCAATTTTTAGCAAAGTTATAGCAGTTTTATTTCCCAGCACTGGAAATATCTCATAATACAGAAATGTGCATACTTTTCGTTTTAACGGTGTGTTGAACAGTTTCTCACTTTGTATGGCAGTTGGTGTTGTGAGTGTCATATTGTCAATGATTTGCTTATTTATTATGTTTCTTACTAAATTACCTTTCCTAAAACATCGCCGGTGGCTGGGCAAAACAACATCAATATCGATGGTGAGTACGTCGTGAACAGTCATTATAACATTCATAATAATTGTCTTTGTTGGGTACATGGCTGTTTCCTGGTTTAGTCCTCATTGTCACTGACTTCATCATCAGATTCACCGTGGTGTGCTGTGGAGCTGTTTGGACAGTCTGTGCTGCTGCAAGAGCATGACTCAATGAAGGCAGTCCGGCCAGGAAGCAAGGACATTTAACCCGATACCTTGCAATCCTTGTCATAGCAGTAGAGATGAGTGATGTATTTGACTTCCAGTGGAGCACATTGATTCTCATATAGAGCTTTTGCTCCAGGGATTCATCTCCTCCTCTGGCCCATCCATGACCTACAGGGTCCTTTATATATATGAAGCCATATCATTACCTGGAATTCTCAGAAACTGAACCGCCATGACAGGCGTGACCTTGTCTAGGAACTACGTGATAGAAGGCCAGTTTGGTCTTGATTTTTCACTATGACAAGTTTGAAAAGTAGAGACGATAAAACACATCCCCTGAAGTAACTTTATGCTTTATGTCGCTATAAACATGACAAACTAATAGGAGAATTATCTCTTTTCATTCATATTATGTTTTTTTTTACTCCGGAGATGGTTTGTAACAAAAATTGTCATTTATTAAGCACCGGAACCCAACCTCCAGAAGAGCTGTATGTAGGTTGCCATGGTAGGTCGTATGCAGTAAGCCTATCATGTGGCTGTCTTGTTTGGGGTCACACCATGCACGCGGGGTCTTGACCCAGCAAACACGGGGCATCGAACCAATGTTGTTTTAATGTTGGGCCGACGTTGAAGACGGCGGCCAACAACATTGGGTCAATGCCTCGTGTTCGGTAGGGAGGCCAACGCATGATACGTGCGTGGACAGTTACTTTTTTGCATATCAAATCTGTCATGCTATTCAAATTTGTCTGCAATTTGCGCGCTTATTATATATTTTTTGTGGTTTTCAGTCTTTCTGTTTGCGGCAAAATATATATTGAAATACACATTGGTTTGAAAATTTTATGTTTTGCCGCAAATCTGGCAATAACGTGGATTTTCAAGGGGGTGTCCCAAATTTCTGACATGAAACAATACATTGGAGTGTAATCAAGGGAACAGCCCAGACGCTGTTATCACCTAGTAGCCAATGGCGGATCCAGCATAGGGCGTAGCCGGCGTACGCCCCCCCCCCTTATTAATGAAAACATTGCATTTTCATGCATTTTTAGGAATAAAGTGAAGCTAACACCCCTTTTTCGGCCAAAATGTGGTTTACGCCCCCTCCTCTTGCACATTCTGGATTCGCCACTGGTAGCTATCCCGCAGTTAATGATGACGTGTGATGACGTAACACAGTTTTTGAGAATAGTGCCCGCATGATATGCTGCTTGAAGGTGTCCTCTATTGGTAGCAGCATGGCTGCTTGTTAGTCGGTTGTTGAAGTCGGTGCATACCTCAGCTCATCAAGCGTGTTGCAGTTCTTGCTCCTCTTACCATACAACAGCAGTACATCTCCGAGCAGTGTCCAGTGAGATGCTCAGTGAAGACGACCCACCAGACTAAGATAGCTGTTGGACACAGGCGATGTGCTCTACCAACTTTGTGAAGGCTGTACGCTTGCCAATCTTAAAGAACGCGCTGGTGGTATCACACCTGGTTAATGCATGGGCAGCAGGGAGACATGCACTTACCCCGTTGCCAAACTCTCCAGCAATTGTGTGGATGGGAATGTATCGCTCCTAAGTGAATATTTTCCCAGCGTGACAAGCATGCATATAGACTTCATCAGCCAGAAGCCCGCTGTCATAATAATAGAGCAGAATCACCAGGACGTCTGTATAAGCACAGCGGATGATGACCCTAGTGTGGGTGGTTGCCAGGAGGACATAGAGGACAATTCTGGTGTCTGCTTCTTCTTGTGTCGAAAACAGATGCGCATCATCACTACACCACTGGCAAATCCTCCAGCGAGTATGATGGTGTTGTTCTGTTTCAGTTGAGCTGGTGCACTGGTGCAGCAATTGATTCGCACACAAATGCAGACAGGGCAGCCTTGTTTGCTGAGCCTTTTAGGAAGAGTAGGTAGTTCGGCACTTCACGGAGACTGGGTGTGGCCAACACCCCGACGTCGACTTTCCATCTGCTTTTTTGTGTCACCTTTGTCATACCTGTCAAACATGACTGTGACAACATCGATTCCCAGGTCTTCCTGCTCAAGCAGTTTCAGGATTTTCTTTAGAACTTGTTGCGGCGGATGATCAGATGTCTTAAGTAGGATTCACTTACTGATTGTAGCATTGCCATTCCATTGCTGACATAGCCAGTGTAGTATGGCTGGTTCAAACCCTTCGGAACTTCAGCACACACTGACTCTAGTTTCTTCGCCAGGTCAGACTTATTCGTCTTTCACATTGTGCCATCGTCGTTGTAGATTAGGTGCAGCAGCCAGTTCATGTTCCAGCACTGTCTGGAGATCAATGTCTCTCGTCTTTTGAGACAGACAGCAGACGTCGAAACAAGACTTCAATGCTGCACACCAGCTTCGTCTGCTGGTCTGTCTGTAGCAGTTTTCGCATGTCTGCGAATGTCTTAATCGTGAGTCTTGGCTGTGGGTCCCAAAAGCTCACTGATTTAGTGTTCTCCACCAAGCGTTTCTCTGAAATGTTTTTCATGAGTGCTCTGCCAGTTTCTTGCAGATAGATTCCTCCACTGCTTGTGTTGCAACTTTTCCAGTTACAATGCTGATCATATAAATGGGCACAGTCTCCAAGTCAAATGGATTTTAGTACTGACCCACCAAGGCATCGATGATCTTGCCCACATCTGAGGCATCCCTTTTCATCCTCGAACTGCCAAGCTCTTCGTGGATGTCTGGTCTAGATGCTGTGGTGCACATCACCTTCATTGCGTCTGCATATGAACCAGTGGGAAGCCATCGCAGTAGCGCTCTTTTTGTCAGTGTAAAACCAATGATACCTACATGGCTTTTGGCCTCACGGTTGACTGTCTGTTCCAGAGCCTGGTTAGTGTGAACACAGTTGAACTGGCCACCGTTTGTTGAGTCTCCAGCTGTCACACGGGGGTGTATTTGGCATAGTTGTTCCTCCCACCACATATAATATAAAGTATGGAATCGTCTCACAGACAGCATCCAGGTGCAGGTCTAAGTCATCATCACGTTCTACCCTGAGCAGTCTGAGCATGTTGTGTGCCGAGTACATGAAGTTGTTCCAGATTTTGAATGTCGCGGACGGGGATCTACCCATTGCCTGGAACTGTCTAAGTGCCTCTGTCACCCCAGACGTATCCAGATTGTCGATGATATGTCTGGAAGAGTCCTTGTCCTTGGCCCGGAAGGTGTGCTGCAAGTCTGTGATACCGTGGTCTGTGTCTAAAGCCATCCACTGGATCCCCTGAGAGTGACACCACGACTGTGCTGACGTGGGGTAGATATGGAACAAGGCTTCAAGCACCAGCTTACATGTAATTCTCCTGACAGCCCTGTTCAACTGCTTGCCTTGATATATGAAACATCTGTTGCTGTCAGAAGCTGCAGGAGGCCACCATCCCCAAATAACTTGCAAATACTGGCAATTAATGCCATGAGGAGATGCATACCACCAAGTCGCATTGTCACTCCCTCTGCTAGGGACTCTGTATCTCAGTATCTGCTGAGTCTTGAGGTATATGGCCAAGTCTCCAGTGACGAGAATGTGACCAGCCATCAGCTTCAGCAAGGTCGTATATATGGTGGAGATGTCTGTAGGTCGTGTGCATGTATGAAGGGAATGTACCTGATAGTAGCGACTGGGACAGTTTTGTCTGATGTTATAGCCTTGAAGCAAGCCACTCCACACAGGGATGGTGTGTGTTCCCTTACTTGCCAGCTCCCATACCAAATCTTTGTCCCTACCCTTTGCTACGGCGACCTTCCAACAGGAAGGCATCGGGCATGGGCGGTGGTTCTGGCCTATGTTGTGGCTTGGCATATCGGTACAGGGGCTCTTCAGTATATTATGTGACATCTAATGCCTTCTTCCCTGTTCGCGGAATGCTTTTATCATCATTGAGGGTTCGACAAATTTGGTAGAGGACGGCAGCCATGGAATGGGTTGTGATTTCCCCATCAAGCGTTTCTTCATTCTGATCAAAGTTGTCAATGTCAGCGTCCACTAAAGTCCACACAAAAGTCCACACACTGTATACCTCGTGGTACATAGAAATATCCAGCCTGTGAGACCTGGTCTTTGGCAACGGATGTTGTGAACCGTCTGACTTCATCGTATGACACACAGTAGCCAAGGTTGTGCAGCACATCAACCAGATACATGCTGCCATCATCGTGGTGAACCTGCAACCAGCGGTATAGAGCCGTTTTAACCTTTTGGCATAGAGCAATAACGTTGAGGCATATTGCTTGGACTCGGAGATCAGGCACGTCTGCTTCACTGGTTGTGGTGACATTCTGGTACTCCCTAGCACTTTTGCTCCAGACAATGAAGTCGCACAGGGCATCTGGAACCTCACTCCTATTAATGTTAACACTTCCACGGGAAAACAGATGAAATTTAGCCCACATCACATGTTATATTGCATTACATTGTGTGGGCGTCTTTTGGGAGTAGGGGAATTTTAATTTTCTTTTCTTTTCTGCAATCTAGATACATCATGCTTATTAATTAAAATAGTATGGAGTCCACAGGGGTCATCGACAACAATGATTTTATCAAAAATTATCCAAAATATATCATTAATCGCACAAAATCGGAAGAAGGAATTTAGCCTTATTTCACTTTGTGTCACATAATTTGACTTGTTCTGAGATGAAGATTGCTTGGGATAGAGGTGGGAACCTATCAGATATACTTCTAGGTGGTGTTTAACCTACACAAGCCTTGTCAGAATGTAAAAATCATAATGGTAAAAGGGCGCTAAATCAGCCGGTGAAAATCGGAGGTCCTCTGGGAAATCTCTCTGTAGAACACCCCTGCCACCAAATTAAAATGTGAAAACCATCTATTTCCAGCATCATATATATGTATCTTCAAGAAAAAATGGTTTTGCTTTGTTCTAAGGTGGGTAGGGGTACCCGACCAGTTTTGGGCTTTGGCCGGTACACTAATGTGTATGCCATCCGAACCGTAGGAATAACGTTTACAAATCATGTTTACTAGCATATTTTACGGTAGGCCTATAGACTAAATTAAGGATTTAACCCAGCAATATTAAGATTAAATAAATTATATTGAAGGGTTAACATATATTTTTGGCGTTAGGTTAGTATTAACACTTACATGTATACAAACACATTGTATAATATGGTAGAATATACTACTGTATTTAAAATTATAATACCTTATGAATGACAAACATCACCGCTGCCTCTTCTATAAACAGGAGTGGAATCAGACACACTGATGCTCTTAACTGCTCATCTGAAAGAATAATCTTGGTAATTAAAGTAATAGTATTTAGTGTAAATCAGCGACAACAACTTATTAAATCGTCGCCATTTTTAAACAGAGGACTCTGCCTTTCCCATAATTCAAACAAGAGGCCTAAAGTCCAATATCATCCCCCGCCATAAATTGGGTTATAGTTTTTGCGGCACAAATATTATAAAAGTCGACTTGTGGTAGCCATTTTAAAATTCAGTGAAATCACCTGCACATTTCCATATGGTGGGTAATGTGATTGTAAAATTTAAATTATTTCTCACTTTAATTTTTGAGTTTTTGCGCCCACAACAAATTAGGTTCATTCATGGTGGCCATTTTGAATTTTAAGGAAACCTTGAAATCACCTGCACATGTCCCTATCATGGGGATTGTGATAGCAAAATTTGAATAATTTTTACTTTAATTTTTTGAGTTATTCTGCAAACACAAATATATGAATTTGAACCGTGGCGGCCATTTTGAATTTCAGTTAAACCTTGAAAATATCATCTGGACATATCCATATCGTGGGGAATGTGATACTAAATTTTCATAATTTTTTATTTTAAGTTTTTGCGGCCACAAAATTTATGAAGTTGATCTGTGGCGGTCATTTTGAATTTCATTAAAACTTTATCGTGGGGAATGTGATTTGAATCATTTCTGACTTCAAGTTTTAGAGCTTTTGTACCCACAAAAAATAATGGAGTAGACCACTGGCGGCCATTTAAAATTGTGGTAGCATCTTTAAAAAATCACATGCACATCCCCATGTTGCCAGGCATGTAATTTTAACATTTCAAAAAAATTGACCACTAGCTTTAGAGTTTTTTGCGCCCCCCAAAAAACCTGACGCCGGATGCTGGACCGAATCCTGTCACGACTAAAATCACGCTTCCCTACAGACAGGGGATAAAAATGATGAATTGACATTATTGTTACCGTGTTTAAAAACAAACGTACAGCAGATGATAGGCCCTATGATATATTTTACTTTGGCACCGACCTTTCTGTTTATTTTCATCATTCAATGAATCCAACGTAAAACTCGCGGAGAGTTTTTCCCAGGTCAGTATCTGGCGTTCTTTTCAGTATATTATTGCCCATCCCCTTGATACCACCGATTAGCTGTCTCTCGACATCCACTGCGAAGCGCTCCTGCATGTCATATAATGAGCTGCAATAGAAATCAAGAATATAATGTGTATAATAGGCCTATTGATGTATTTACAATGTTGTATGTAAGCCCCACATATATATATTTTTATGACAAATAATTAAGTGAGTAGGCCTAACGATAATCACTTATAATTATTTCAATAACACATTTATCTCAATCGTCATAACCAAATTTTTTTTATAATTTCTGTAGTTTAAACAAACGCTAGGCTTTGTGTATTCGACGCAGACGCACACGCAGATGCAGACGCACACTCAGACGCACAATGAGACGCACAATCAGACGCAGACGAACGTTTCCATGTTCTGAAGTTCCCACGTTCCAATAACAATGATAAAGTTCCTTGGTCGATTTGCCAGGCGACCATATTCAGCTGAGCCTTGCAATTCAAGGAGTATTATGTTTTTGTTTGCTCCAGAGGTAGGCCCTATAATTGATATGTCTAGGCTATATAGATTGTAAAACCACCGGGTGCAATTTGTTCACCCTTGAGCATTTATTTTTATTTTTCGGATATGGTGGCCATTGCTGAAAATCTTTTTTTCACTCACAACAGTTTGTTCCGGGAAGTTCAAGCTCCGAAATTCTGAAAAAAAAATCTCCTCCCCCAAATTAGAACATCTTTTGACAGCATTGCCGCGGATGGCAGCCAATATAAGAATATATAGGCTAGGTCTAGGCCTAAGTATGCTAAATATCGGCTATAGATCAATAATTTACATTAAAGTTAAAGTGATTACCATGATAAAGGAGAACTCGAACTCGATCAGACCGATATTGTTGACACGAATCCCAGCTGACGCAAGACATTCATCCTATATGTTGACTCAATGTTGGTCAACCGTCGGCAAAGCGATGCTGAAATATACTGAATCAGAATAAAGTAAACTCATGCTTGCATATGTTTGTTGTTTTAGTGTTGGTCCAGTGTAGTAAACGGTGGCCCAATTTTTAAAAAACATTTGGTCAAAATGAAAATAGAACCAACAGGAAGGCCTGGTCTGCTTCGAAAATGACGGATGTGAGAAATCCTCCCGTTCTCTCCGTCAAGGATCGATATTGTAGGCCTATTATTCAAACAAGGAGAGTCATTTGTTATAATAACCGTTTTACCATAAATGTTATAATGACGTAGGCCTAATGACCCACATCCCACTTTCGCAGGTTCGATTGCTATCCCCACAACAATGTTGTTTTAACCTTGGCCCATCATTTACGAGGCTGGCCCAGCATTAAATCAACATTCTGCATCAAGTACAGAAAGCCCTGATTTTATGCGTCTGAGTCTGCGTGTGCGTCTGCGTGTGCGTCGAGTACACAAAGCCAAACGCTAGGCCTAGGCCTATATGTACATGTCCTCTGCATAGTCAACACGAAGAAAGGGCATGTGGGAACATTGCAAAATATTTTATCGGCATGGTCCACGTTTATTTTAATTCATTAATTAACCAGTAAATCTCCCATGCACTGACCACATGCATGTGTGCGCCAAAGAGAACATGTCTGTCAGTGTCAGCTTCAACTTTTCGGCACCAACCGGGTCTCCATGCAGGCTCATTGTAGGCCTACACAAACAAAAATACCAGTGTAACGTTACTTGTGTCAGTGACCACAGCACTCGTTACAACGCGCAAGTGGTCACCAAGCAGTCCTTCTATATGTGCAAGGAAAGTAACGTTGATAATATTTTAATATTAATGCCATGTCATGGAAATAATCCACATTATCCCCAGCAAACACGATATGTTTAGCCAATGTTATTTTAATGTTGAGCCAGCGTCGCAGTCGGTGGGCCAACATTAAAGCGGCATTGGCTCAACGTTTCGTTTGTTGTGTCTTGACATAATTATTGTCAGGCTAACGTTACACATGATGTTTCGTGTTTTTTCATATAGTCCAACCGAAATAGTCTCCCTTTTAAGATTTCGCGAAATGTTAAGAGTCTAACGTTAGTCGCCGTATGACTATATATATAGCCTATAGTCTAGTCTAGACAATAGTGTGTGCAAAATGTCATGAAAATTGGTTCAGAATTGACTGAGGATTCGCGAAATTCATTCACTCTGGCTAGTGAATTTAAATTTTAAAGCCTTGTTCTAGATTTGACTTATGACAAAAAATACAATTTGTATTTTTGATAAATACAATTTAAGTATAATCAGATAATGTCACTGGTCAGTGTCAGTGATCGGAAAATATATTATGAAGTCTAGATTAAAGTCTGAAGACAAGCTCAGGAGCAGAGGTCTGAGGCCGTCTGAACATGCAGAGGGCTTCAGATTTTAAGCTTTCTAACCACATACCTTATGTTATTTATTTATTGGATGTTGTCTAAATTTCAGGTGACTGCTTCGATCCTGAGCGACATCTGGTGTGGAGAATGGGCCTACACGTGGCTAGCTTACTCAGTCATTGTTTGATTCATCAGCAAATGTGAATCTTTCTGTTGGCCGATTAACCTCTCTTTTGGTTAGGAATATTGGATGTTGTCGGAATTGTTAGACTATATTTACGACTTACTATGTATTTAAATCACAGAGATAAAGCTAGAAGTTTTGAAACATTTGTCAAATTGATAAACAAATGCTAATTTTCAATGGTTTAGCCTTGACACTTTGACTGAGCGATAAACTAAGCTTTTACTGTATTATCGCTCATTAACCCTTTCTCTGGCATTTGTAATTTGCTGGGGTCCTCCTTGATGACGTAATTATTTTCAGTCATTTTAACAAATCATTTCACCAACGACCTTGGATGGGATTTCCGGTAAATTTTGCCGCTGGCTCAATATAGGGCAAATGTCTGCAACATTTGGTGATTTACCCACCATGCCCATGGGCATTGACTCAGACTGGTAATTATTGTGAATCAAGCACGCTGTTACGGAAACAAACCTTTTCATCACGACGATCTCACATGAAAAAAAGCAAGGACAAAGTATGGTGAAATATTTAATATAATTTCCATTATTTTAACTTTCTTGGCTATATTATCAAAAATCAAAATCAGACATTCAGTGGCTTTGAAAAAATGTCCTAAATTATTGTCAGCTGAGTTGTTCGTTTGATTTAATTTATCACCCATTACCGAGCTCTTTTTTCGTAACTGACGACATGCTGTGCTATGACCTGAATGTTGCAAATTACGGCAGGGACACAGAATCCAAAACATCACCCAGACACTTGAATTTTGGCAACCAACTGATGAGATGAACGTTATTGAGAATTTTAGGTTTTAGATACATCAGGGCACCTAATGATTTCATTGAGTGCCCCGCAATACAGTAACAGTGGATAATATACCACTTATATGCACATAACAATCGGCATAATCTCCTGCCTCTCTTTGCTTTTTTTTTTAAGTCCACGAGGGGGTCATAGAAGAAAAAAAATTGGTGGATTTTCATCTTTATGGCTAAGAAACTTTCATTTTTACCCTCGGTGCGCCCCATGAGGAAGCGTAGAGCAGGCAAACAAAACTTCACCCAGGTTTCACCCTCAGCAAACTAGTGAACTAAGTGCAGCCTTCTCCGGGTATCTCAGAGATTCCCACAATGTTCTGTCCAAACAGCCTAAAGATTGCCTCCAGAACTTTCTCATAGGGCAGTGGGCATGGTCTATTTTTATTTTTTTCAAAAAATAAAAAAAAGGCACCCATATAAAAAAAACGGAGTGGCTAATCGTACGGCAAAGTTATAACGGGGGTCAATGGGAGCCTGTCATTTCGTAAACGAGGCTGCCCATAGAGTTACATTATAAAGAATCACATAGGCTTTGATTAGCCACTGCCAAAAAATTATCACAAGGGCCCATAGCATGCCTATTCCACTTACCTCTTCAAGCATTTGTTGCAACAATTATGAAATTAAAGGCGAGAGCTTTGTTGGCACCATTTTTTGTAATTGTGAGAAATCCAATGATGGGAACCCCCGGAGAAGGTGATAAAAGTACCATTTAAAACAAAAGATAATTTTAATTCTACAATGATGGCTTCATTTCTACAAGTAATGGTGAGCAAAAAAGAACAAACAAACCCAGAAAAATATGTATTTTACTGCAGTGTCTCACAAATTCACATAAATCCTAAAAAAAACACAAAAAAACATCAAAATTACTGTTTGTGATATACATATTAATATTATTTATTAAGAGACTATTTGCACCCTAGATGTTTACTTACCAGATCATTTTTATGCTTGAAACATCAACTTTGCTGACGGTGGATAAAAATGAGCAAACGTTAGTTGAACGTCTAAATAAATTATTTACACGATATTACCACGCTGACTGTACAGCAAATCATAAGTATGTTCGCGAAGGATGTTTTTATTTACCGCTATCACGGTCCGCAATAAGCACTGAAGGCATGACAGTGCATCAGATCACTGAGCGACCAACCTCATAGCCTATCTCAAGACATGGGGACGACGTTTTTCATAACTGGTGATCGCTCATTGTACTAAATATTCAACTTAATCATGAAGAATCATGTTTTTTTTACATTTTAATTTGAAATAAAATCATTTTCATAACAAACTACGTATATATACAGATATACTAGTATCAATAATTAAAAAAACTAAGGTTACTATCTTTTTATTTTGCTTTATCAGCTAATCCGGCCTTTATTGGGCCTAGATGAGCTAAATGCCATCGTGTTGCGTCTGTCGTCTGTCCACAATTTACAAGAAATGCTTCTCCTCCCTCAGTTCTCATCCGATTTCAATTTTGTTTGGATTGTTTGAAAGAGCGCGTGCATTGTGATAGCGTTGGGTGACCATCTCGTGTGGGTCTGCAGTGCAGCACTTTGTATTGGCGCTGGTTATATTTTCATGTAGTCTGGTGTTTGATGATTGCAGAACAATTGTAAAATACAAGGATCATGAGGATTAGGCCTATGTTACTGTGTTTATTGGAGCTTGTTGAACCCTGCCTATAGAGGCTTGGTAGTTATCCTATGAATAATATAATATCAGTGATAATATCTTATCACACAATTTGATTAAAGAAATATCATATAAATTAATGTTGTAATATTCATTACAGAATTTTAAAACAAGTCATTACATCCAGTTGGGAGTGCTTGCATGGTATTTTAATATACTGCTATCTTGTAAACTAACATCATGCACTTGTGCATCTAATTATTTTTAAGCAAGTTTTTTGCCATGTAATCATGGTGATGTAGTTATTAGCGGAAAATATATATTTGTTCTGATTACAGTTTTACATGTCACATTGCTTAAACATGAACTTCAGTTTGATGCAAAAAATAACTCAATAATGTTCAGACCCGCAAGGTTCTTGTTTTTTAATTTTAACATTACATTCCTAGCAACATGTGGATGTGCAAGTGATTTTTTAAAAATGCTACCAAAATTCAATATGGCCGCCTGAAGTCAACTCCAAAATTTTTGTGGGCCCAAAAACTTTAAAACTTAACGTCAGAAATTATTTAAATTTTACACTCACATTACCCACAATATGAAGATGTGCAGGTGATTTTTTTACTGTTTTATTGAAATTCAAAATGGCCGCCATGCATGAACTTCAAAATTTTTTGTGGGTGCAAAAACTTTAGGCGCCAATGTGTGTGCAGTTATAGATACTGACCAGTGCATGGAAATAGTAGTCTCCAGGAGCATGTAGCGGTACCTATTAAGACTAGTAGTCTAAAGTCAATCCCGCACTGTAAGACATATAACATAACTATTCAAGAGAGACCTAACTAAGACATTTATGATTATTTTATTTATTTGTACATTTAATTCTCAACACAAAGTTCTTAGATTATTGATTAAAATAATTCTGAACTTAAGAGATAACAAGAGGCCTGAAGTCCTATATCATCCGCAGCCTTCCATTCATTAGGTTAGGGTTTTTGCGGTCACAAATATTTAGCAAGGCTACTTGTGGTGGCAATTTAAATTTCAGTAATATCACCTGCACATTATTTCTGACTTTAATTTTTTGAGTTTTTGCGCCCACAAAAAATTATAACGTTTATGCATGGCAGCCATTTTGAATTTCTGTGAACCATGAAAAAATCACATGCACATTTCCATAATGTGGGGAATGTGATTGTAAAATTTGAAAAATTTACGACTTAAAGTTTTTGAGTTTTTGCAACCTTAAAAGAGTTGAAATTGATCCGTGGCAGCCATTTTTAAACCTTAAAAATATCACCTGCACATCTCCATATTGTAGGGAATGTGATTCTGAAATTTGTATAATTTCTGACGTGAAGTTTTTAAGTTTTTGCGCCCACAAAAAATTGTGGAATTGACTTCTGGCGGCCATTTTGAATTTGGTTGCATCTTTAAAAAATAACTTGCACATCCACATGTTGCTAGGAATGTGATGTTGAAATTAAAAAAAATGACTAAACTAATTTTTAGAGTTTTTGCTCCCACCAAAAAATTGAAGTTGATCTGTGGCGGCCATTTTGAATTTCAGTAGAACCTTGACAAAGTCACCTGCACATCTCTATATGGTATGGAATGTGAAATTTGAATAATTTCCGACCACAAAATTTTTTGGAATTCACCTCTGGCGGCCGTTTTGAATTTTGGCAGCATCTTTTAAAAACCACTTGCACATCCCTATGTTGCCAGGAATGTCATGTTAAAATTTAAAAAAAAAATTCACCAGTAGTTTTTGAGTTTTTGCGCCCACAAGAAAACATGTTGCCAAACGGCGGACAGAATCCTGGCAACTAAAATCCATGAACTAAAATCCCCCTTCCCCTATGGGCAGGGGATAAAAATGGAGGTTGATCTAAGAGGCATACCGGGTATCTATGTGTGAGAAATGGATCAACCTTTTAAACGCCAAGTTATTTAATTTTAATGTTCACCTATTTGAAGTTGTGTCTCGCTGATGCAATCCACCACATGAAATAGGTGAAAATTATTAAGATTTAACAAAATAGAGGTCATTGATTTTGCAATCTTGTTGATTGAAATCACGTTTCATGTTTAAAATATGTTCAAAAGCTGGTATTTAACATGTTTAACCCTTTTCAGGCCTGAATTTACCATTGCATCTTCATCCACTACAAGCCGCGAATTGCTGTCGCAATTCTCGACTTGTAGTGGATGAAGATGACTTGATGTGAGTGAAAAAGTAAGCAAAATTACCATGCATTTATAAACCAGTTTCATGGAAATATTAATTCTAAAAACCCTAGTTGTATGAAAATTAAGGCTGATTTCAGGGATGTAAACTGATGCTTTAATGCATCGTGAGGGTCTAAAGGGTTAATATGCTGATAAAAAATGAAACAAACAAATACAATCGAGACCGGCAGTTCATGGGCTAAGCAAAATGCCACTGAAATTCACCCTTACCATGCTGAATTATTTTTGTATGAACCATGGGAACCAAAGAATTTTTTTCAATTTGAAATCACCATAAACTTCTTAGTTAGCTCTTTTTGATTCAATTGAATATCTATGTTATGGGTCTATGGCCATTATAAATATTTTTACTCTCACAGTGCGGGGATCGACTTTAGACTTCTGAATCTGACGTCTACAGACGTCAGAGTCTGATGTCTACAGACGTCAGATTCTGACGGCTAAAGTTAGGGGTTAAAAAAATACTTCAGTACAAGCACAGTAAATCAAGTAATTTAATTTGACCTAATAATCCGCTAAGCGCGACTACAGTCGTTTTTGATCTGTTTTGTCGTCCTAGTAAATCACTATCATTGAGAATGAAATGTGTGATAAGACAACAAGATTTGCAAATGTTCGTACTCAAATATAACAAATATGAGTAATTATCACCCACTTGAATTTGTGGGTCGCACTAGAGAGAGACTGCAAAGTGGTTTTAATTTTTTTTTTTAATTTCTAAAGCGCTTTAACAGTGTTTCATCTAGCCATTTGTAACATGGCGCAGCGCCATGTTGCCTTTTGTGAGCACCATGTTGCCCTTCATGTGCGCCATGGTGCCCTTCAGGTGCGCCATATTGCCCTTCTAATATTCAGACAGTGAAGTGCCTCATTGAACTATTGTTACGTCATATTTAATTCACCCGGGCCATTGTCACAGTGGAAAACACATTGATCATTGATGTCTCGCGTTCACACCTATGACACAATACCTGATAACGGCTTGTTTACATAGTGGTAATTAATGCCTAGCGATGTCTACATACTTAACTGATTCTGTTTCTACCATTAATTGGGGGGGGGGTGGGTGCTGGAAATGCCCAACCGAGTCAACTGAGTGCCCGGCGTGCATGATAAGGCGCCCCCAATGAACGGTGGCGCCATGCCCCTTCTGAATCCTAGATGAAACACTGTTTAAAACACTGTTTAAAGAGCTAGGTACCATGAATATAAATACTTTCCATCATTTCAAGATGAAAATTGTGTTAGCTATTCCAGCTTCAAATAGATGAAAATTACAATAAAAGAATTCAGCAGCACAGGGGTTAACCCTAAACGCGCTGAAATACTTTTATATAAACCGTAGGATCCAAAGGTTTTTTTTTCCATTTGAAATCATCATAAATGTCTTACTCAGCTCTTTCAGATTCATTTGAATACTTATGCTCATGAGTCTACGTCAATTCTGAATATTTTCACTCTTACAGTGCAGAATCGATTTTAGATGTCAGAATCTGACGACCGAAGTCGATTCCCGCGCTGTAGAGGTTAAAATGAGATCAGTGTTGCATGTTAGTATGTGTCTTGAATTATCACTATTGAAGAATAGTTTAAAGCTGAGGTATACTTCCAGTTAATACAATTGCTGTATGTTCTGTTCTGCCTCTGTAAATGTTCAAATTCGTTCTGATTTTATTTATTTTGTTCCAGGCTCGTGTGTGTTAGTGTTCAAAGTGGGTGAGGATGGAGATATTCACCATGGTCACCGCACAACTGGCTGGTCAACTACAAGAACAAATTATATCTTCTAAAATATATACTATCAACAGCCTACTTTCTTTATTGGAGAAAAAATGTGAAATTTCCTATTTGTACAATTCATCTGAAAAGACATGGGAACTACAAGGTAGCTTGATTAATATCAACAATGCATATGATGTGATAATGAATATATCTATTGATGTAAGGCAAGAAATCATAGAAAACAGTTTTGTGGGTAAAAATGAAGTTGACGACAAACAAGATTATTTTTGTCCACCAGTTAACGATTTATTGTCATCTAGTACGCCGATTAAGAATACAAGCACAGGTGAGAAACTATTAAGACGTTCTAAGAGAGAACCAAAACCATCATTTAAGATAAAATCTAAGTCACCTAATACTTCATTATCTTCTCACGATGATTCTATGTCAAATATAAATTCACCAATAAAGAACAAAATTGTTGAAGAAGAGGTACATAATCAAGTTGATTCGGTTGTAAAGTCTGATTTGGAGGTGTTTAAATCAGAGACGTTGAAGTGTACGCACTGCGCAAGAGCCTATTCGTCATTAAGCAATTTGAAGCGACACATGAGAGGTGCCCACGAAGGAATACGTTTCCCATGTGGCCAATGCAAGAAAATATTCACAACTAACATGAATTTACACAAGCACATGTTAAATGTTCATACTCATAAGAAGGATAAGAAGCACATACAGGAGAATGAGAAGGCAATTGAGCTCGGACAACAAGGGTTCGAAGATGATGCCATACCACTAGACGAAAGAAGTGGAAGCAAGGATAACATTGTAAGTGCCACCAATAATTGTGATGAGCCGGCCCTTGGAAGCAAAAAGAAAACGAATTCTTCGTCTCTGGGAATTAAATGCACCCATTGCTGTAAGAGATATTCCCGACAAAGTAATCTGAACAAACACATACGTAGAGAACACAACATTGTGGTTATAAAGTGTAAGTTTTGTCAACGTGGGTACCACAGTGCTAAGGGTCTTCATCACCACTGGGCGTTAATTCATCACATTTACCAGTGCCATGTTTGTCTAATGATTTGTGCAAGCAGCGATGATTATCTCATCCACCTAAAGACAGTGCACAATGAAACTTTTGAGCAGGATCAGGAAACTATGGCATTTAATTTGTCTAAATCGGACGAACCCTCCACATGTGACCGTTGTGGTAAGATCTTCTCAAATATCCGTAAATTACAAAGTCATATAAAAAATGTCCATGTGAAAAAAAGGTATCAATGTAAAGGATGTTCCCGATCATTTTCAAATCTGAAGCTAATGAAGAGTCATTACCACTTATCTCACGAGGTAGACGTATTTTGTTGTGGTATCTGCTCAGAGAAATTCAGTAATCGCAGGAAGCTGGCAAGACACCAGAAAAAGGTCCACAGGCATTTGATGATGAAAGGACTGTGCCAATGTGAGATCTGCGGAAAGTCATTTCTCTATGTCTCCAGCCTCTCACGACATAAGGCACTGAATCATAATGGACGCAGATATCCGTGCCACTCCTGTGATAAAATTTTCCTCTCCAAGCAAAAAATGTTGGAGCACATTAGTACAGCACATGAAGAGCATAGTTTCTTGTGTGATAAGTGTCCGAAAATTTTGCGCACAAAAAAGCGCATGAATGCTCATGTATTGGCCGCCCATACTGGTGACAAGCCCTACCCATGTGCCTTCTGCGACAGCCAGTTCTCAAGAAAATCTACTCTGAATCACCATACTTTAAAAAAACATGCTCAACAAGTTTCCCCCGTCATCAACATGCAGCCTCCAACTACTGAGATAACAGAGTCGCCTGATGAATTAGAAATGAATAAAAATAATGTTAATGGTAAAGAGGAATATGTAGAAGATTTGCCTGTGGATTGCAGTGAGCCTTTAGAATCTATAGACAATAATGCCACCAATTTTTCCGATGCATTACAACATATTATGTATGTGGCCGGCGTTAATACCCCGTCAGATTACCCTGCTATTACGTCTTTGCCCGAACTAGAATACAAATCCAGCGAAACTGATCTCGAATTACCTTCCCTGCCTTTGGATATTGTAAACACTTCATCTGCATGTCCGATAGATTTCACAGACACTCATTCTGTTTTTTCTGAGCATGTTAATATCAGTGAAAATAACGACTTTGATGTTGATTCAGCACAGGTAACATCTGAAGGAATTTCTCTATCTTTTGATACCAATCCTGTGTTGCTCACCGATGTCCCCGTGATGTTTTCCAGTCCCATGAATATTTACCCTGGTCTTGAACGTGATACCATGCTGGACAATTCCATAGCTCCAATCTCTTTAACACTACCATATCATAATTACGACCCTAGTCAAAATGAGGAAGATAAACTATTAAAATCAATCTCCCAACAGCAAGACCTGATGGCAGAATTTTTGGCTAGCGATCCTGAGAACATAGGCCTGCAATAGGCAGTCAAATTATTCTGATTGTTAGCTCACAAAACGTTTGTTATGGAAAATACATTGGCGTAATTGTTATGAAATATGTATAGCCATAGCCAAATTTTCAATTTTTTTTGGAATTTGATCCAAATCACTAATTTTTACTTTTGTATGCTGTTTATATGGGATTAGTATGGCAGGAGGAAATGGTCCACGAGCATAGGGTGGAATAACTTTTGTAACCTACATTTTATAAACGGTTTCGTATGGTGTCTATAAAACATATTTTGACGTTAAAATCGCGAAATTTAGCCCCATGTGTGTTTTTTGACCGCTTATATGGGGGCACCCCCGAGCCTGTCTAAATAGAGGGTAGTGTCACGCAAACGTCTGTCGTTGGTGTTTTTATAAACCAATCGGCACTTGCAATATACCATAATAACAGCTAATTAAATTCCCGTTATAATGATAAATCACACATTACAGTAGAATGAGTAGTACTATCTCAACATACATGTATGCTCAACGAAGATTTTTGATTATAAAGTAATCAAAATGAACAACAAAACAAACCACTCAACACGGTGAAAAGAAACGACCTAACAAAAAGTAATTATTTCATATATCCATATCTGGCTTATATTTTCTGAACTCAGATGTGTGTATGCTTAAAAATGAGTGTTTTTATATTTATAAATGTCATTTGTTTTTACATAATTTATGTGTGATGATTTCGAATCTGTCTGATAACAGTCTATATTTAGTGACCTTCAGCTACAAATTAGCAAAATACAAATGGCTGCCAAAATGTAAAGAAACCCCCGTATTTTCTATGGTTTATAGCACACGAAAGCACAATTAATTGTTTCTGCAAGATTGTTATCATAAAAAATATTTTCTAGTGTCGTGAAAAAAGGTAACCTTACCTTTATTTGACAGACCCCTAAATACAAGATGTCCGTCATTTTCATGCATTTACTGTTACTATAAGTATACCGCTAGATATGTTGATGATGAGATGATTTAATTGTTGAAGTTGTAGTAACTTAGTGGACCAGACATAAACGTTACTCATAAGTACATTTAAATGGGAAAATCCAAAATGGCCGTGACATTTACCTTCATATGAGCAAAAATATAAAATGGCTATCAAAATGTAAATTAAACATATTTTCTGTGTATTTGTGGCTCGGGATTGCTAAACTTATTGTTGTTGTATGACTTGGTGGCCAAAACACACATTTCTGATGTTCATTTATCATCGTTTGACCTATATTTGATCGTAAAATCCAAGATGAGCGTCATTTTACATAATTATGTCTCCCCCTCTGACACAGAGGTGGGGAAATGCTGGTTTACCTTTGTCCACTCCGTTTGTCTCTCCTTTCTGTCCGTCCAGCGATTTCTATCGTGCAGGCGGAGCGAGGCTGCCCTATCAAACACGAGACGTGGCCCCCAATGCTGGTATAATGTTGGCCCACCGTCTACGACTCTGATCCAACATCAGCCCAGTATTGGGTTACCTTGTCATGTTTGGCGCTACGCTAAATGTGGGCCAGCTTCACAGAGGGCGGGCCACCATAAACCCAGCTTTGGTTCAAAGCATCGGGCTGGTACCGCTAGCATGAAGTACTGACCACGGTTGTATCGATACTGCCCAGCACCTGCGATGCTGGCCCAGCATTTAACAGACATTGGGTCAGTTTCGACTTGTACTCGCCGCCAGCAGTAACCACTAGTAGACCAGTACGCAGCCCAGCAAACATAAGGCGTTGCACCAGTGCTGATTTGATGCTTGGCCAGCGTTGGCCAAAATGTGCGGTTTTAAGTAGGGATAGACCGTGAAAATGTCAACTTGATCAAATTCTAGATGGCCAACCAGTGGCCAGCTACTTTTGACTTTAATATGTTTAATAACCGGAAAAGACCATTCCTATTGAACAAAAGGTGCCGTTTCAGGGAGGGATATGTCCTTAAAAATTTCAACTCTGTTAAATTAAAAATGGCTGACATGCGGCAATTATCGATGTCAAAATGTGTAATA
Source organism: Flabesymbios commensalis (assembly GCA_964017125.1). NCBI lineage: Eukaryota > Metazoa > Annelida > Polychaeta > Terebellida > Flabelligeridae > Flabesymbios > Flabesymbios commensalis. The sequence continues at coordinate 20,032,270 of OZ024913.1, forward strand.
TCTGGAAAACCGTATTAGTAGCTAGCCCATTACTATAGAATAAAATGTGCGGTTTCAGGGGGGAATATGCCCTGAAAAATTTCACCTCGATAAGATTTAAAATGGCGGACTTGTGATCATTGTTGACTTTATTATGTGTAATATCTGAAAAACCATAACCAGATAACTAGACCATTACTATTGAACAAAATGTGAGGCTTCTGAGAGGGTTATAGCCTGAGAAATTTCAACAAAATTACATTTTAAATGACAGACTTATGGTCATTTTTAGGTCACCTTTAATTTTTTTTAATTGAAAAGTTGGGCACGATAACTTGAAGTTTTCCGTGTATCCTTTTCAAATTTATTCTGCATCTTGCTAGTAAACATGTCTTGCATGGACACGCTCAATAATGGCAGAAAAAAATATTCAAAGCATAAGATTTATAACGATATTTCACATTTTACGTTAAAAATCTTGCTTTGTGGGCGCGATAACTGTATCCAAATTTATAATATGCATTGTACTCATAACCATGCAGTTTTTGGAAAAGTTATTAAATAGCTGAAAACAATTTAAAGTGGCCGATTTATTGTAATTTTTTACATTTTATTTCGATAATTTTACTTTTTTTTCTTACAGCCTCCCAAAATTTGTACTTCATGCTGCTAATACCCAGTTTCGGACAATTTTAATAATGGCGGCAGGCTAGGATCGAGTGTGCTCTTGTTTGAAATCATTTTCGCTTTTAAACGAATATTAGAGGCTGCACATAAATGTCGAGCAAAGTTCAATGTTTCATATTTAAGCCCAGGCTAAGTACACACATTTGTAGAGTATTTGTAAAGATCACTCTTTCATCTTCTGCACCATACAATGCATCATTTGAACGGGAATTTAATTAACTGTTATATATCGTCGCCTCGGAGCTAAAGGATCCTATCTGCCACTCTAACGAGTGTCAGATAGGATCCTTTAGCTCCGAGGCGACGATATTACATGTATAGATTGATAAACTAGAAAAGCAACGACATACGTTTGCGTAACCCTGCCCCCTCATTTTAGAGAGATTCGGGGGTACCCCCATATCAGCGGTCCAAAACACCCATGGTGCTACATTTCGAGCTGTAAACATTAAAATATGTTTTCTAGACAACAGAAGGGTTTAAAAATGTAGTTTACAAAAGTTAATCCACCCTAGGCTCGTGGACCATTTTCTCCTGCCTTACAAGATGATGTTGCAATTGTTGTCCTTCTACCTCCATCAGACTGATACTATATTTTAATAGTGATGGTAAATGACAAAGTGTTTGGTTTGAATGTCTGATACTGATGAAGACCAGATTGATACTGAATAAAATTTGTTGAGTTGTTCTTTGTTTTCATACTCTTCTATTACTTTTTTTTTATAATAAGTATGGAAAAAATATGCAATCAATGGATTTAACAATGGATTTAACGTGATGAGTATTTAGAGCAGAGTCGGTATTCATGCTATTGATTAAAATAGAATTGTGCTGATGGCTATTTTTTGTTAGTTTCAGAGGCTTGCAAAACAGGTTTATTTAATACATCATTTTATAAGCGTTATTGTAGTAAATCCGGCCTACTCCCAGATAAATAGCGATATCACACATTCCTAATGATTTCACTGGAAGCGAGCATGCATTCACCAGATGGCACATAACGTCCTTCAGTGTGGGTGACACACCGATACATGTAGGTATAATCAAATTATAATATACCACAAATTATAATATAAATATATAGATTATTTCTATTTTATGAGGATTGATTTTTTCCTGATGACATTTTTTTTTTCCAATAGTAGGCATAAATAATATAGTCTCCATCATGACATACATTTGAACCTATTTACTTCAATCAGGGCACTACAACTATAAGAGTTGATGGCAAACGTTAAGCAAAATAAAATTTTGTGCGACAGCCAAAAATTACTTTCGATCCCTCAAAGTGAAAGTGTTTTTACTTTTACATAATTTGATACTGCAGCCTGTGTATTGGGGGGGGGGGGTTAAAGACATACCTTCAATGTTTTTGGCTAGTATTATTTGGAATTTCTAATTACCTATATAACATTATCAAATATTCCAAATCCCATAAAAATGTGAAATTATGACTTATGAAATTCTTCCGAGTTTACTAATATTACTAATAAGACTGATGATACAAATAAAATTTAATTAGGATCATTTCTATTGTTTCTAAAAAAAATTATAAGACATTTCAATAGAAAGGAGCACAAGTTTAATGAGTAATTTAATGAGTATCTGTTATGCCAGATCTTGACCGCTTGCGACCTTGAACTTTATCCAATCATTTTTTTTTCAGGTGGATTTTCGGTGATGATATGCCATCTTGAAGGCATCTTGAAGGCATAAGATCGTTAATTTTGGCGGTGTTTTCCAGTTTTATTTTTTATGCAAAATCCTTAATAACTCGCTTACTGCCGGGTTTCACAATGTCTATCCTCGATAAAAATGTGTCCCAAATGGTCTACTATCAAAAATAGGTGAGAGATTTCGGGCCATTTTTATACGCAAACACCCCTTGGCTCCTGGAATAACGGCAGATGTGGTTTATTGACTAACTATAGGACACTTATTTGACCAAAAAAAGCAATCACTTATATAATATATACTATGTTGATCAGCGTCATTCAAATAATACTATTTGTACAGTCTTAGCAGCTAAATGACTATGTAATATCCCTTTTGAAAGCAATTTTCATCGAATATTTCGGACACACTCCTTCGGCAGTGTAGCCATCTTATTTGCAGACGAGCTCCAGTCAGTGTGCCTACTGAGAGAAAGATTCCGAGGTATCATCCAGTATACATTTGTATGTGTACAGCATGATTTCTACAGCATGATTCCCTGCGAGAGAGCTATTAAATGTGTGATGTGATACCTGAACGTTTTCAGTCGATATCCCAAGTGATTTGATTTTATTAGGCCCAGTCCTAGGCCAGGAGCCTGAGTTTGTGTCCTATTTAGGGAGAAGAGGGGTGCTGTGTATGGGAAATTGTTGACATTTCTGTACACCAGTCCTTATGAATGTCGAATATAACGTTTGAGATCCCTTGGCTAAGTACTTTCGTCTCTAAAAAGTGGTAAAAAAATACATTCACGATTAAATATAGTGATTCGAGCTTAAAGGGTTTTGATTGGAATAATGGAGGTCCAGAGTCGCAGATGGTGGCCCTGCATTACATCAGCATTGGCCAATGTATTGTGTTATCTGGTGTTTCTGGCGCCCGCATAACAATGCAGCTGTTAAAAAAGACGGTACAAGCACTCCATGCTGTGTGAATGTCGGGCCAGCGTCGAAGACTGTAGATCAACATTGAGACAGCTTTGGGTGATTGCCACGTGTTTTCGCAAAGTATACAGCAGACCCAGTGATGGATTAGTGCTGGGCCAGCGCCATAGACAATTGACTGGCATTGACCCAGCAATGGGCTGCGACTCCGGCCCAACATTCCACTGGAATTTGGTGGGTAGGCCTATATCCTCTGTACGTGGATCGTAGGTAAGTATTGAATGAATGTTTAGGCCAGCACCAGCGATGGTGATGGGAGAAATACAAGTTGAAAATATATTTTAACTTGCCTCCTTGGTTCTTTCCTTAATTATATCCTGAACATTTCTTGCCCACGATGAAGACCAATCCACTGTTATGTTTGGGAAATATTAAGCCGATTTTTTGTCTACAGCACTCAAACAGACTAAAGCAAAATAAAAATGAAATGAATCGGGCTTTAGGCCACCTTTGTGCACATATAGGCTAAACTGGGCCAGGAGAACCTCCTGAGGATGGTGAGATGATTGAGATGACACTGTCCTCAAGACACAGGATTCGAAATTCGAACCCTGGCGGTCTGAGGCCGAGCACGCTACCTCTCGGTCACTGAGGCTCCCCACAATACTGACTTTCACACGTGGATGGGGAAGAAACATTTTTTGTTTCTTTTAAACCGCCGAGACCGGGAACCGAACTCTGGCGTGAAAGGCAGCGGTGCTAACCACTACCCTAGGGCCCCCGCCCCAGACTAAAGCGCCCCTAAGGCCGGGCCTCGGAGTTCGGGAACTCATGTTCTAGTTTTAAATGAAATTGGCCGGGCTTGCCAGACCAGCCTATCGTAACCTATTATAATGTTGTTTTAGTAATCAGTCAGGTTCCTAGACGGTGTTCCATCATTAATCCTATAACCGCCGAATACTATTTAATTCGAATTTTCACCCACTTGAAGCTGGGAGGCGTTCAACAATTACATAACGCATTACATAACGCTTAAAGGGGGGGGGGTTAAGGAGTGCGTTAAGCCCTGGTCAGACAGAACTAGACGGCTTATTCACGGCCAAAAAATAGTCTCACGTGGAACAGCCGATGTTGTTCGCATTGAAGACGAGCTACAGCCGCGTTGTAGACGTGGCAGAACGTGGAGAAAGATCGGAACGGCGTCGTACGCAGAATAATGTTTTGAACTGCTCAAAACTTTAGAGCGCGGACAAGCAAGGACGGCACACGTGGTAAGGACGTACAACACACGTGAAACACACGTGATAATCCGTATTCCGGCAGTGATTAAGACGTGTCACGGTCAAAGCATGGTTATCGGACGTGTATTACGCGTTGGTATCACCGGAAATAGTGTGTGTTTAGCTGCTTATCACTGACAAATGCATCACCGCGTAAATAGCACTACCTGAGCACGTTTCAAACAAGTTCAAAATACGATTGATCACTGCCTGATCACTTCTGTATCATTTCTGATTTGCGGCATATTTATAAAGACCTTAATTTTCTGAAGACCTCGGCATTTGCAGTCTAGATGCCAAGGGGTGAACATGAATCCTGAACGCCGTGATGTGCTCCTCTTCATGCTCCAGCACCAACAGAACCAACTGATACAGGCACAACATATCCTTGCTTATCATGAGGATGCCTCCTGCAATGTACGATGAAATTGTGCAAAGACTGACACCAGACCTGAAGGTGGACTGTCGAAGTTGTAGATCGGCAAATGTGAAGACCAGCCGTGCGCGGCCGCTTTATGCCGCGCTTCAGACGACGCCGAGCAGCGTTCACCCGTGATAAGGCAGTGCTATGGCAGTGGAACGACTATTTTACGTCCGTGATCAACACGTGTTCGGCTACAGACACGATGCGGCCTCAGTTAGCCGTCTTAGCTTGCCGTTTTTTTCCCGCGTTCGAACACGTGCGAACTTATATTTAGCCTTACATCACGTAGCTGGACATCACTACTCGTGGTTACCCGTGCTTAGACAGTGCTTTAGCACTGGAGCAGCCGCCGACGGACATACCACGTACAAAGCACGACCAAGCACAACATTGACCAATAATTACCACGTACGACCACGTCTAACAGATTTTATAACTTTTTGGCCGTGATTAAGCCGTCAAGTGCTGACTGCTGGCTTTACGGAGCGTAGTCAAAGTAACGTTAAAAAACGTTACGAATGGGGACGGGGGCGTAAAAATTCGTCTAAATAATTAAAGCGTTAGGCCTACGTAATTGTTGAACGGCCCTTTGTGTGTCGCTGATCGTGCTCACGTGAATGAATATCAATCATATTTGACAAAGTGGAGGTGAACCAAATCTTGTTGATTGGTGTCACGTTTTATCTTTGACATTGTTCAAAGGCTGGTATTTAGGTCTACTGTGCTAATAATAATAATGAAAAAAAAATTGCATCCTGACCTCCCAATGACCCCTAATATAAAATAGTATTTAAAAATGCAATTTGGTATCCCAATACCCAAATTGAGAACTAATAAACACATTTATCGGATTGCCGGGACTGTATTCATAGCCGAAGATTTTTTTGGAGGCCATTTTAAAAAATGCGAATTAGCTAATTAAATATGGCGGATTCAAAATACAGAAAAAACAACAATAGAAACTGTTAATAAAACTTTTACAGACACGTTGATCAGATTGTTTAGGATATATCCCTATCTCACCATTCTCAGGAGGTTCTCCTGGCCCAGTTTAGCCTACATGTGCACAAAGTGGCCTGAAATCCTATTCATTTCATTTTCTATCTAGCAACAATATTACACACAACGCATTAATATGTATTTTAGACACTCAGGAAGTTGTTACTGGTTCCGCACCACGCACATAAGCTAATATTTTAAGTGTGTTAATATTGAGCCGATTTCATTTATTTGAGACCAGATTTGTTTAATATAATGTATTCGTTACACACATATCTGCATGTTAGCATACAAAACATAAATCTGCGAATGTCAGAAAAAACTTAAATTAAAGCTGATTCACCAACGATTGGCAATGGTTACATTCGAACAACAAATAAACACGGTTAAGTGTAGATAGGCTGATCACCACATTTTTCTCAGAAAGTAGTGCATGACTTAGTGCTGGTTCAGATAATCATTCCTGTTGATACAGTCCCATCAAATTTCAAGTATAAAACCCAATAAAATATGTGGAATAGAAGAAATAACAGAGGAAAAACAATCCTAGAAACTTTGTCAATTTTACTGACACTGTTGATCCCTATGTATTTGCTAGTCTTGATCTTCATGTCTCTGTAGGACGGGCTGCCTCGTATGCAATGCCAGAACTTGCTACAGAAACTTTCCTTTCTGTCTACGACGGCGCTCTGGTAGTGCAGGGTGACGTTGGTGTCACCGTTAATTTGCCCAGTTACCCTCGTGTCCACTGTAGGCTTACATCTAGCACGTCTGGTAACCAACACGTCTTCATCCTACAAAATAAAGTTTTCAAACGTGCACTTCATAACACAATGCATTGCACTATACCCTCTCTCCATATACATATAATTATTGGTGTATAAACCATGGAGATCAAAGGGTTTTTCAATTTGAAATCGTCATAAATGTCTTAGTTGGCTTTTTCTGACTCATTTGAATAGGGCCTACAGGTCTATGTTTCGGGTCTATGACTATTGTAAATATGTTTACCTTTACAGTGTGGGGATCGTCTTTAGACGTCAGAATCTGACGTTTACAGACGTCAGATTCTGACGTCTAAAGTCAATCCCCGCACTGTAATTGGCTCAATAACCATTTAACCGCCGGTCACGATTATATTTGTCAAACATCAAACATCACGAGTGCAATATCGTTGATCCCATTCAGTTTGTCAAATCTGAATAATTTCCACTCACTTGAAGTTGTGAATGTCAACGAGACACAAGTTTAAATGAATGCAGATTCCTATTAAATAACTTGGCGGTTAAAGGGTTAAAGCGCTAAACTAAATAATTTAAATTTGTACCCACTAGAAGTACCGCGACCTACAGCTTCAAATGGATAAACATTACTCGTATTATTTGTTTGATTTGAGATCAAGCACTTGTAAATTTTTGTGTCGTGTAAACACTCATTTCATTCCCAGTAACTGTGATTTAACCTGCTAATAAAACAGATTAAAACGATCACAGTTGATCTTATTGATATTGATTGTAGCAGAGTTTATCATAACGCTCTATAATTTATTATGATTTACATGTTGGTATATTAACCCTATCGGCGCAGGGGGCCATCTTTATAAGTCAGAATCTGCAGACAGCAGATTCTAGCGTATAAAGACGGGCCCTGTGCTAAACGAATTAAAATATATCTGATGATCGTAAAGCCATAACATAGGTAGGCCTATCAAAATGGATCAAAAAAAGATAACTAAGACATTTATGATGACTTCAATTTAAAAAACCCTTTGGTCTCCATGGTTTATACAAAATAATTCAGCGCTTTAAGGGTTAAAGGTATGAGCTCACTTTAAAGGCAGAGTGCATGAAGGCAGAGTACATGAGAGATGTACACTATGTACAGTGACCAATTTATTCTGTAAATTTCCATAAAATGTTAGTTCACTAATTATCGGCTAAATGAGCAAACCTGTATGTCATGCATGTTATTTAATCTAAATAGTAACATACGTTTAACGGTGTTGTCTCCGTCGTTGCATTACGTTGCTCTTCTTCTTGATCTTCCTCGTATTCACGCTTACAGTAATTTGGCATGGGTTCTCCACTGTCAAACTTGGTGAAGAAATGAACTCCAGCAAACTGTGTGACTGTGGCCACCACAAAGACAAAACACGTGGCCACAAAGTGGTCCAGGGCCGTTAAGTATGATACTCTTGGCAAATCTCTTTTATTGTCTATTCCTAGAAACGTCATTGTCAGCACAGTGGTGATTCCTGGAATGAAATGATTAATTTTAAATACAATGAAAACAATTAGGCCTCAACCCTTGCAGCGGGGAATCGACTTTAGACATCAGAATCTGACGTCTGTAGACCTTAGATTCTAAAGTCGATCCCCTCACTGTTAGTATTAAAAATATTTCTAACAGCCGCATAACATAAGTATTCAAATGAATCGGAAAGAGCTAACTAAGCCATTTATGATGATTTCAAATTGAAATAAACCCTTTGGCCTCCATGATTTATACAAAATTAATTCAGCGTTGCAAGGGTTAAGTACATGTACAATAAAAACAATTAGGCCTTAGCGTGACAATCACGTCAATAGCTGTTTTTTTCACATTTTATTTGTCTAGCAAGCAGGTAGGCCCTATATTTTCTCCAAATTTTATATATGATTACGTATGTCCTTTTTACACACTTGAGGTTGTGGTTCGCGTTATTGAGACACAACTTCAAGTAGGTAAAAATATAAATTATGTAGCTTAGCGCTGTCAGGAATTATATAAATAACATGATGTTCTCAGTAGGCTTATATATCTAAGTTTGTACACATTCCTGTAAGCTATGTATTGATTTGGAGCAATACAAAATACACAGAAATATGCAGACATCGGATCAAGTGGATACACTTTGATATATTCAAATTGAGGCCTCGCTGGGTATGGTACGTGTATGTGGAGATAAACTGTAAATCGTCCCTTTAAAGTTAGAAGGTGATACATGTAAACTGCTACTTTACAAAGTGGCAGTTTAGCACAGGTATCCAACTCTACTGCTGCTAGTGTATTGAAGATCTATCTAGGTGGCACATTTCGGCTGCACGACGGCTATGTGAGCTGACGTCAGCAGATGCATTCTAGGTTAATAGTATTACTTTCATTTAGGGATTTATGTGGGTCTATGTACACGTAAATGTTAAAATTAAGAGTACCATACGTTTTTTACTATTTTTCTTTTATATATATACCCTAGTTGGTGGCCTTTTATATAATAAACAACTAAAGCATTTAGAGGTTTCAATTAGGTTTCTACGCTTTCCAGAGTTAATAACATGTTCAGAAAAATACTCAATTAATAATAATAACATTGTACCATTTTTGCGTTTTTTAACTTGAAGTCAAATAAACAATAAGCAACTCCAAGGGGACGATATGTAAGTCTCACCCAGAGCAATCCTGTCTGAGGTGGCCTCCCTGTTGATCCAGAATCCAACCCAGGAGATGATCACCAGCAGACTGCACGGCACGTAGATGTTGATCAGGAAATACCCCATGTGACGACGAAGACCAAACTTTGCATGTAGCATGGAAAATTTACCTGTGCATAGTAATGGGGAAATCGATGAAAAATGTCCAAAATATATACCGTTTTTTCTAAAAAATTAAAATACAATAAAGGGACTCAACAGGCTAAAATCATGAAAAATCGGTGATTTTATTTTGGCTTCTTAATATGACCATATGATGTAGGTCTAAACATGTCCATAGACTAGAACTGAAAAAGTTTTTAATTTTTGTGTTGCGCATTTACGACATTTACCAGTTAGGCGAGATATAAAGACGAAATTCCTGTATTTCTTATTTTGGACATGCATGTCCGAAATAAGAAATCGGGAATTTCGTCTCTATATCTAGCCTAACTGGTAAATGCGCAGCACAAAAATTAAAAAAGTTCTAGTATGTGGACATGTTTACATCCTAATATGGTCATATTAGGAACCCTAAATAAAATTATCGATTTTTTATGATTTCAGCCTGATTGAGTCCATTTAACGTATTACATTATTGTGTCTGAAATAGCTGACCATTCTACAGAGCAATGGTATTTGCTCAAATACATTTTGTTTTAATTTTAGTACGGTCAAAGATGTGTGTACACGGTGTAGTAGTTGGGGGTACATAGACCTGCACATAGGGACCTACTGGTATCCATTATATTGGTCATACGTCATCATTGTGTCTAACTTTCCCATAAGAGTTATATTCCCTTGTATTATATAGTCGTATATAGTCGTACATGTTCATTTAAACAGCAACATAAATATTATAAAGATTTCTTACGGTTAACATACGGATGACATATGACCGACATGCAGATGACACACATAAAGCTAGCCTGCACATGGAGAAGTAACCTCGTATTGACCCTTAACCTGCTTAATTAAATAATTTAAATTATCACCCTCTTGAAGTTGTGTCTCGCTACAGCGTCCCACAACTTCAAGTGGGTGAAACTGACTCATATTTGTCTAATTTCAGACCAAACATTTGCAAATCTTTATGTTTAAGCACACATTTCATTCTCATTAACTGTGATTTAACCTGGTAATTCTGTGAAACTCAATGACCTCGACCTCCTTTGTTTTCACCGAGCTGGCTAATACAATAAAGTATGGGGGAGGGTTCTTATATAACCTTGTTTTCATCGAGTGACGTCACTGCGTTTCACAAAATAAAATTGATTAAAAACGGCCATGGATATGGTTAGCGGTGTGCCCAGCAAACACGACACATCGACCCAATGTTGGACCACTGTTGGCCCACCGTCTACGGCGTCAGCCCAACATTGGTCCAACATTGGATGGATGTGTCGTAATTGCTAGGTCCTACACTTAATAGCGTTGATCCGATACTACATAGCAAACACGTGACATTGAACCAATTGATGTTGTTTTAATGTTGGTCCGACGTCGAATACGGCGGGCCAACATTAAAACAGCATTGGGTCAATGTCTCTAGTTTTGCTGGGTAAGGAATCATATTATTGCAGTTCCTGAAAATAGGTCACATATACCTCTGTTGTGCCGAGTTATTGTGCCGTTTCCGGCCGGGAATCCGATCAGATCAAACTGTGAGAGGCTCATCCTGGGCGCCATCTTGATGGAGTTAGACGCACCGTAAGTCCAGGAGTAAGTCAGATCCTCCATGGCGTATCCGTCTGTGGTGAATTAAACAGGATCACATCACCCATTAATGATGTGATTCAGAGTAGTAGTAGTAGTAGTAGTAGTAGTAGTAGTAGTAGTAGTAGTAGTAGTAGTAGTAGTAGTGGTAGTAGTAGTAGTAGTAGTAGTAGCAGTAGCAGCTCAGCAGCAGCAGCAGCAGCAGCAGCAGCAGCAGTAGCAGCAGCAGCAGTAGTAGTAGTAGTAGTAGTAGTAGTAGTAGTAGTATTTGTAGTATTTGTAGTAGTAGTAGTAGTAGTAGTAGTAGTAGTAGTAGTGGTAGTAGTAGTAGTAGTGGTAGTAGTAGTAGTAGTAGTAGCAGCAGCAGCAGCTCAGCAGCAGCAGCAGCAGCAGCAGCAGCAGTAGCAGCAGTAGCAGTAGTAGTAGTAGTAGTAGTAGTAGTAGTAGTAGTAGTAGTAGTAGTATTTGTAGTAGTAGTAGTATTTTATTTTTGTCGCTCTTCATATACATACACAATACATTAATAGTTCAGATATAATAAAACATTGGCCACTAAAATTTAGTGATGAGAGGCATGGATTGTTACAAACATTCCTCCTTTTTCTAAAATGGCAAATATCACATCATTGCATACGAATAATTAAAAGGGTTTTTACATAATTTACACAAATAAATTAGTTAAAACAACGCTATACAACGTGTAAAAGCAAACAGCAGTTACTGCTGCTTGGGTCTACTACATCAGAGCATACATTAATTGATTTGTACTATTATCATTATAAGGGGTCTTGTCAAAATAAAAAAATCTAAAAATCCGAGAAAAATTCGGATTGGCCAGACACCACCCACCCACCCCCTTTCATATTTTTTTTGTGGAAACATGTACAACAACAAAAAGCAACACAGAAAAAAACAAAAAAAACCACAACATTTCAAAGAAGAAAAAGAATCCCAGTTGGGGCTTGACCCACCCACCCACTTCCGATTTTTTCTCGATTTTTTTGAATTTTTTCAACTTGACAAAACCCCTAAACATGTAGTAGATATACTTACGGCTTCCGAGCTGCAGTGGACAGATTTGTGTATCCATCGGGAATTTTTCCAGGTGCATTGGACAACTAGCCTTGATAGTAATTCTATAAAACATAACACACACATGTCTATATTACTTCTCTACAAAGCCAAATATACTTGAAAAACCTAAAGCCGTAACTGTTCACTTGAAAAGCTCAAAGGCAATAATTGCTTATTCAAAAGTAAGCAGTTACTGCTTTCGGCTTGCACGGCAGATTGCATGTAATCGTGATACTAGCACGATATCTAGGCCATACACTCGTTATAATGAGTTTGTTCTCTTCTACGACTACTATTTACACGTGTGCCCACCTCATCGAGTAGAGGATCCTGCCGTTGGTGTTAATACGTAGTAGTTTATTAGGTGAGGTCACAGTGTGGAGATAGGATTTCTGTCCGTTAAAGAAGTGAGTGTCCGGTTTCCACAGCCGATCCAGAATGTTCACACTCACCTGGGATGACAAATAAAAAGAATTCGAAATGAATTCTGTTAGAAATAAGAATATTTCTTTTTGTATGATGTGCGTATGATGTGTAGTAATTGCGTGTATTATAAATTATACCGAAAAGATTCCGTCCGATTAATCTCGCGTGCAAGTTACCAAGTTTTGAAGAATCAGACCAAGTGTGGTAACCCAGCAAACACAAAACATTTGCATAACATCTGTACAACGTCGGCCCAACGTCTTCGACGTTGGTCCAACATTGTACAAATGTTATGCAATGCGAATGTTTTGTGTTTGCTGGGCTAGATTGTCATGTGATGAGAGCCAATCAAATCTGTCATCCAGTTTTTTTTAAAGTTGCATTAGTCTGCACTATTTTGAATTTCAAAATAGTACTGACTTGCAATGATTTATTCTTGAATTTCGTAAATATAACAATATAATATATCTACCGACACGAAACTGGCAGAAAAATATATCTATCCACGTGAAATTATACATCCCGGAAACAGCTTCATATGTAGTAGTAGTAGTAGTAGTGTTGTTTATTATACTGATATGTGCATACATAATACATTTATACAGTGTTTTTAAATAATAGTTTTTAGAACACCCAGCCCATCTTGGGCTTATATATCAGTTTGAGTACAATTTAATCAATAACGTCACGTGAGTTTTTTTTAATATGATTTGTCTATACAAAATTAAAACATACATGTAGTTAAATACTAATTTATGTGTAGGAATGCCATTATTTTACACCAGACTGTATTTTGTTTTACCAAAGTTACGAACATTAGTAGATATATAAAACATATAATAAAATAATCAGTTGTATAACAATGCAATTATCTTACTCCAGGCTATATCTACAAAATCCAGGACACATTTATCATTACAAGACATTACATACAAACATTTGTTCTCGTTATCAAGCAAAGTAAAATTTGGGGAATTAAGGGTAATCTTGTCGTACATAATTTCTCTAACATCATAGGTTGGGCATATACAGATAAAATGCTTTTCGTCTTCAGGTATATGATTGGACGATTTCAAGGGCTTATTATTACGTAACTTAATTACTTGAAGAGTTTGTAAGCCACTAATGTTGAACTTCAAACGGCTGTCCACCCATCCCTGCCTGAAGTAGCAATCCATCTGATATGTCTGTTGTCAAAACAAACAAAACATTATTAGGCGTTGTATTTTACATTATGTTCGTAAGACCATAATTATAATAAATTATGATATGATATTAACATGACCAAGTAAAGTGAATTTGATAGCAGCCTTTTTTTATTTGATCAATTTAGCTGCGATTGAAAAGTTTTACTGCTTATTTCACAATAAATTTATTCAATATTAAATAAATTCCCAATTGTATAATGATTATTTTAATAACAAAGTACAGACACAATGTGGATTGGAACCTGTGGGAATCGTTGTATATTATATTATGTTATCGTATCTTATCATATGTTATGTTAATTTAATTTGTTATCTTATGTTGTGTTATGTTATGTAATGTTATGCTATGTTTTGTTATGCTATGTTCTGTTATGTTAATATGTTATATTATATTTGTGATTTAAAATTCTAAACAAATACATTACTATGAGGATTAAAAAACAGAATGATTTAGCAAGACAATGGTCAGCGTTGTTAAAGTAAATGAGAAAACAATTGGCTCACCATATCTGTCTCAGACACAGGTCCCATACTGCGGACGTTTAAATTGACATCCACTGATGTGGGATTTCCTGTAAATTGAAAGACGTTTGTGAACATAACAGCAAGCGGAAGACGATCAGAATCAACAGAAAGTTTATATTGTTGTGCAAAGCCAAAATACAGTTAGGGCGCTAACTGCCGTTTGACTTTGCACGGCAGTAGGCTTATTGGTCTCCCAGCAAACACGTCACGTTAAACCAATGCCGATTTAATGTTGGGGCCCAACACTAAATCGGCATTGGTTTAACGTATCGAGTTTGCTGGGATACTGCCGTGGAAAGTATCTATATACTGCCTTTTGACTTTGCAGAGCAGCATTCGTACCGCAACTAATATCTTCCTGATTCCAATAGGCCTAACGACGATTCAATTTCCTTTATTATGTCCAACTTTAAAACAACATTGTATCGATGTCTCGTATTTCCTGGGCTACAATATGTTATATGTGTGTTTCTAAGATGATTTTCACTAAGTATGTATATAGCATTAAAATGTTACACAACATGAAACAAAACTCACTAGTTGAAGATCTGAAATGAAGAAAGCACCGGCTTTAAATTCAAAAATTTCTAGCTTTAATAGACTACGTGGTGATATTTTCCATCATTTCGAGCTGGCAATTGCGTCAGCAATGCCAGCTCGAAATGGTGGAGAATGTCAACGAGCAATGCAGCACTAGAGCAGTCCGAATTTGACTCATGGGTTGGCGTCAGAGTCGAATAGCATAGCAAAAGTTGTGTTTCTGTATGCTAGCAGCCAGTGTATAGGCTGAGATAAAAAAAATGATGAAAAATGTGAGGGTAACCCTATTCAAATGATAAATTCACCTATAAAGACTGCCATTCAAATCTACACGCGTTAAGGGATTATTCCAATGAAATGTAAAGCTGTCATTACACAATAAAAATTTAATAACAAAAAAATTTATCAAACAATGACGCATTCATTCATCGCGCAATCGATCGTCCGCGCACCGAATTTTTTAGGCACAACTTTACGACTGGCAATAACAGGCAGATAATTTTTTATGCGGACTGAAAATTGACGCCGGGATCAACTATATATAATAGTAACTAAAACTCTATGGCTAAAAGGCCTATGGACTGGTACTGGACGTATGGATCTGGTCACATTGACACGCACTTCCAAAGTCAGGTCTGAGTCTGTTGTCGTAATTCTCCATGAGGTTGTTCAGCAGCATGCTGGCGCTGTAAACCAGTTCCATCCTGCGCTTGGTGGTGTCGTTCCCGCCCTCTTTGCCTCCGATCCAAGACACATGGCGACCATCGCTCTTCTTCTTGTCACACATCACAAAAATGATGATGCAGCTGTCGAGAAGATTTTCCATGTAAATATTAGTATATATTTTTGACAAATGAAACAAAGATTCAAAATATTTAATTAAAATGATCCTATAAAATGACTTTATTGCTACATTTGTTTGATTTTATGTGAACTTTCATGGGCTTTGGGCTACTAATTTAGCAGCAAGTATAGTATTCTGTATCTGATCAATTGACTGCGTCTAACACTTTAACACATGTACACTTTAACATCTAATTCTAATCACGGAATCAGCCAATTACTGTCTGTTAATCCGTTATTATCGTAATAGGGATAAAAGATCTTAAAGGGACCCCTTGGGATGAGACATTTTCAATGTTGTCCATTTTGACAATTTAATTCATATGAAACTATATAGCTTACTGATCTTAACTAAAAATACGAAAAAGTCAAAAAACAATTTTAAAGTACCGAAAAAGAGTGAAATAGTTGTATTTCCATGTCGTATATTGCCATGTAAACAAAACAAGTCAGCAATATTCAGCACTTTACATCACATATTCCCAGGTATCAGACGGTAAGATCAGAGCAGTCGCCGCTAGTTGGTGTCTAATAGTCAGGACATGGGAGAACACACCTGCAGCACTGATTGTCTACCCAACGCTGGGCCGATGCCATCAACATGTGGCCCAATGCTGTGAAAACATTCAATCGTCCTTCAGGTACACAAATAGTTTGTTTGGGTTACTTCTGGTTTCATAGAAATGTTGATTAAAAAGATTCGTAAAAATATGAAAATTCTGAAAAAAAATAAAAACATGATTCGTGGGATACACTACTTCAGTACGGAATCAAAAACGAAAATTGATATCATCCCAAGGGGCTGCTTTAATTGAAACATGCTGAATAGTCCGGCAGCTAAGGGTGGTGACCCACAATTCTCTGATATAGTTTTTTTTCTGCTGATTATTTATCTTTGGGGTCTAAATAAAGAAATCTAGGGTGGTGTGGAGGTGTCATCTTTGAGCAATTTTAATTATTCAAGATGGCCGCCATGGACTCGAAAAAACTCTGGAAAAATCTCAGTTATGATGGACTCAACTATATAAAGGACAAACACTCGGTTAACATGTCTTGTAATAATGTATGTTTGTCAAATTGTATTCACATAAATCTGTTTTACATCTCCATAGTTTGAAAATACAACAATGGACATCATTTTCGAATCCAAAATGGCTGCCGTATGGCTAAAAGTTGAGTTATAATCAAATGAAACAAAATTATATATGGGCAAACGATAACATTTAGACGATGGGCTACATACTGTGGCTACCATGCACCCCCCCCCCCCCCTGGATGTTATGTGTGCTTTGAAATTTCACACATTTTACCTAACTCTGCATTGAAATATGCCTAATGGACATGAAGCAAAATTAGAGCTATGTTTTATAAAAAAGAAATAATATTATATGAAAAATAACAAAATACAAAATGGCCGTCGTCTGTTTGAAAAAAGTGATCTCGGCCAATGAAGAAGTGATCACAGCCATTTTAAAAAGTATCTAAACGACTACAAAAGGGATCCTGACCACTGAAGAAGTAATCACAACCACAATAAAAGTTATCTCAACCAATACAAAAGTGATCTTGGCCACTGAAGAATTGACCACAGCCAATTTAAAAATTATCTCAGCCACTTGGTCACTAACAAAGTTGTGTCAGCCACTGATAAAGTTATCTAAGCCAGTTTGTTAATGGCCAACATCCTTTTTGTAGTGGTTTAGATACTTTTTAAAGTGGCTGTGATCAGATCTTCAGTGGCCAAGATGACTTTTGTAGTGGCTAAGATAACTTTTAGAGTGATTGTAATACTTTTGCAGTGGTCAAGATCCCTTTTGTAGTGGTTCATATCATTTTAAAGTGGCTGTGATCACTTCGTCAATGGTCAAGATATCCTTTGTAGTGACTGAGATAACCCTTGTAATCACTTCTTCATTGGTCAAAATCCCTTTTGTAGTGGTTTAGATCATTTTAAAGTGGCTGTGGTCACTTCTTCAGTAGCCAAGACCACTCTGTAGTGGCTTGGATACCCTTTTTCAGTGGCTGACATCAGCTTGTTAGTGATCAAGATCACATCTTTAGTGGCTGAGATAACTTTTAAGGTCGCTGTGATCACTCCTTCAATGGCCAAGATCATTTTGTGGTGGCTTAGATAACTTTATCAGTAGCTAACACCAGTTTGTTGGTGGCCAAGCTCACCTTTGTGGTGGCTGGGATAACTTTTAAAGTGGCTGTGGCCAAGATCACTTTTTATTGACTGAGATACTTTTTAAAGCGGCCGTGATCACTTCTTCAATGCTCAACATCACTTTTGTAGTGGTTTAGATTATTTTTAAAGTGGTTGTGGTCACTTCTTTAGATCACTTTGTAGTGGCTGAGATAATTTGTAAAGTCGCTGTGATCTCTTCTTGATTGGCCAAGATCACCTTGTGGTGGCTTAGATAACTTTATCAGTAGCTGACACCAGTTTGTTAGTGGCCAATATCGCCTTTATAGTGGCTGAGATAACGTTTAAATTGGCTGTAGTCACTTGGTCAGTTAGGTAAAGATCCTTTTTGTAGTGGTTTAGATACTTTCTAAAGTGGCTGTGATCACTTATTCAGTGGCCTAGATCACTTTTGTACTGGCTTAGATAACTTTTTAAATGCTTGTAATCACTTCTTCGGTGGTCAAGATCACGTTTGCAGTGGTTTAGATTATTTTCAAAGTGGCTGTGATCACTTATTCAGTGGCCGACATCACTTTTGTAGTGGCTGAGATAACCTTTTATGTGATTATAATCACTTCTTCAGTGGTCAAGATCACGTTTGCAGTGGGTTAGATCATTTACAAAGTGGCTGTGATCACTTCGTCAGTGGCCAAGATCACTTTTGTAGTGGCTGAGATAACTTTTAAAGTGGATGTATTACTTTTTCAGTGGTCAAGATCACTTTTTTAGTTGCTGAAATAACTTTTAAAGTGGCTCTGATCACTTTTGAAAAATGGCACCAGAGACTGTAGAAGTAATAACAATCATTTATACTATATAAAATTAACATGGGCGAGAAGTCCTGCTTGTATTCACTAAAATAAAACGTTGGAAATAGTTCATATAGAGGGATAAAATACAAACTTTGTTGTGCTTTGATGTATACATTTCGTATTTAATAGAAATAAAATATTATATATCTATGTAAAAGCCTTTGATAGTAACTGTCAACTGTTAGTATATTTTTTAACTTGGGTTTTTCTTTTTTGTGTCGATATATACAATTTTTCAAAGAGATGGCTGCCATTTTGTATTTTGTAATTTTATTTTATTTTTTATATAAAACTTAGCTCTAATTATGCTCGATGTCCATTATTTTGATGCAGAGTCGAGTAAAATGCACAAAACTACATATTAAAAAAAAACAGATGGCGGCCATTTTGTATTTGTCTTTCACAAAAATTGCATGAAATTTCAAAGCACACATAACATCCAGGCTTATTCATAGCAGTTGCAGATCGGTTTACCAGAACAGAAATAACATACATTGAAGTAACCCTACCCCCTTATTGAAAATTGCGCGACGCTGTTAAAATATATTTAGAGTACCTTTATATAAGTTGTCGAAATAGAATTTTAATCCCTATTTTTTCAATGTTAACATTCGATTTAGTGTTCAGTATTTCCAAGGACTACAAAAAACTTAGTTGCGTTGAGATGTTGAGGGGGAGGTGGGGGGGGGGGGGTGCATGGTAGCCATTAATCTAAATATTATCGTTTGCCCATATACAATTTTGTTTTATATGATTATCACTGAATTTTTAGCCATACGGCAGCTATTTTGGATTCCAAAATGGTCTCTATTATTGCATATTCAAACTATGTAAATGTAAAACAGATTAATGTGAATAAAATTGGACAAACATACATTGTTACAAGACATATTGACCGAGTGTTTGCCCTTTATAAAGTCGAGTCCATCATAACTGAGGGATTTGCAGAGTTTTTCGGGTCCATGGCGGCCATCTTGAATAATTAATTTGCTCAAAGGTGACACCTCCACACCACCCTAGATATCTTTATGTAGACCCCAAAGATAAACAATCAGCAGAGAAAAAAACTATATCAGAGAATTTTGGGTCAGGCCAATATTGGGCATTCTGCTGCCGGACTAGAAGTCTCATCTTAATGTTTATCTCTCTACAATTTAAATTATTGTATTTCGAGACGATTCATGTGCAACTCTAAGCATAATAACAGTTAAGTAATTGAGATTGGCCTGAATTTGTAGACAACCACACAAAGCTAACCTGCACTTACCTGAGGGCGATGACATTTCTCTTCGATAACATTGCGGTGCTGTTGGTTTTATCTCTGGAGAAGAATATCTACATATTAGTTTAATTATCAATCATGCATTTTGAGGGTGGCTTTTAAAACCCTTAAAACTTCAACCGCCAAATTATTCAATTGGAATTCCCACCCACTTGAAGTTGTGTCTCGCTGACGCGATCTACAACTTCAAGTGAGTGAAAATTTGACAAGATTTGACAAAATGGTGGTAAACAAATTTTAAATCTTGCTGACTAATGCCACTTTTTATCTTTAACAAGCTGATATGTAATGTGCTAATAAAAAATGTAAAAAACGACTATGGACGGCACCGGAGGTTAAAGGGTTAAAGCGAAAATCTATTTTTAATTCGTCTTAATTATTAGGCGATGAAATCACTGTTAGCGGGAATAAAATAAGTGGTTAAACTTCAAGATTTGCAAATGTTTGGTGTCAAGTTAAACAAATAGACGTCTACAAGTAATTTTCACCCACTTGAATTTGTGGTTCACGGTAGCGAGACACAACCTCAGGTGGGTCGACGCCTCTCAAATTTAAATTATTTATTCACCTGAATATTTATCGTAAAAAATATATATTTAGATGATATTTTTGTATGTACAATGTTGTTTGGGTACTGATCGGCCAGCATCACTGACGCTAACAAAACCATGAAACAACTTCTGGCTTCCCTGTGTCGGAAGATAACAATGCATCTCCTTAACATGCTTTGGTGTTAACCGTTTTACCGCTAAGCACGACTATAGTTGTTATTAATCTGTTTTATTAGCAGGTTAAATCACAGTTATTGGGAATGACATGAGCGTTTGAACATCAAGATTTGCAAATATTTGGTTTCGAATTGAACAAATATGAATATTATTCACCCACTTGATTTTCGGGTTCGCGGTAGCGAGACACAACTTAAATAATTTAAATAAGGTAACTTAGCGGGTAAGGCGTTAATACAAATCCAGCAAACATAGAAGATAAGCATTGTTGCTTTAATGTTGGGCCAGCGTCGCAGACGGTTGACCAGCATTAAAACAACAAGGGTTCAGCGTGTCGTGTTTGTATTGACCCTTTACTCGCTATGTTATCTTAATTCAATTCTCGTCCATATTTAATTTTGAAAATTGAAATTATTTGATGAACTGGGAATTCAGCACAAACTGTATTATGAAATCCGTTAACTTTTGTTTGCTTTAAACCTGTCTATAAACACAATCGCCTCCTTGGTATAAGAGGGTCGTATCTGTCACTATGTAAAGTGATAACTACAACCCTCTGATACCAAGGGGACGATATATAATACTATTATGGTATAGGATTCTAGCAGGGCAAAGACTATTATAGAAACAGAGCTATCTGATTCAGTGTACACATCAAACATGCATTTGGCTGAAAAAACGCACGTTTTATTTTGGCAAGTGTTTTTTAACCACAACTATAACGCGCGATGAATTAAATCACGCTTTATTATATATAACAGAAAAATTGTCAATAAATATCAACCTGTCGATGTGTAAATAGCATGGAATGGAGACATAAAATCGTTGACATCAGACAGCTATTCAACCATTTGATGCGAAGAACAAGTCTACATAATAGGAACGCCTTTATGCACAACTGAGCCAACCCCCGAAAATTCGAAAATGACTCAAATGTACCAAGTGATAGACATTATGAATAGCCTTTATATAAAAATTACCCGGAAGTCCAAATTGCACCCATCAATTCACCTGGTGGCACGGACAAAAACAAAAATGTAAAATCTTAAGATTGATTTATGCACAACTGGACCAACCCACACATGTATTTCTTCCATCAGCCTCACAGTCCCCGTGATTTCACCTAAGCTATAAACGTTATACGTATTTTACTAAAGACATGTCACAGCTATATCGACAGAAGATATAGAGAACCTGTAATATGCTTATTGATGTATTTCACTACATTTTTGTTAAATTGACAATAAATGTGGCTTGGTCCACTTGTGTATGCATAAATCAACACGTTAAAATCGATTAATGCATAACTGGACCAACCCACACCTTTATTTTTCCAATCATCTTCGCAATCACCGTGATTTGACCAAAACTATAAAAGGTACATCTATTTTTATTATAATAGATCTACAGAAGATGTAGATAGACTGTAATATGCTTATTAGGCCTATTGTAAATTTTCTACATATATTTGTATTTGTTTAATGTACAATAAATGTGGGTTGGTCCAGTTGTGCATAAAGCAAAATGGTCATTCTTATTTATGCACAACTGGACCACAGCTTGTTTTAGGCAGCGATGCTCGAAACCGGATGTATCTGAAGATGTGGGTATTTTCCATGAATAGAGAATGTGAATGTCGTGTGTAATATTTACCTCATTCGTTTTCTTGAATTTACAGTAGACCATAAACTTCAACTGCATTTATCTCAAAACGAACTTTTTGTGGTTGGTCCAGTTGTCCATAAAGACGGTCATTTATTAGAATTATGTGTCACTAAGTTACATTGATTAATCAGCTGAACGATTAAAAGAGAGAAACTATTTAATTGAAGATGTCAAGAAAATCAAAGAGATGAATGACCTGCTGGCCCCGATTACATTTGTTTTTTACATTTCTTGTTAGCATATTACATATCAAATTTTAAACATGTTAAAGTCAAAACATGACATTAATCAGCAGGATTTCTGAATCGTTGACCTCCATTCTGTCAAATCTCAATAATTTTCACTCGCTTAAAGTTGTGGATCGCGTCAGTGAGACACAACTCCAAGTGAGTGAAAATTTAAATTAAATAATTTGGCGGTTAAAGGGGCTAATGAGGCAAATTATTCCACAGCAGTATATTCTCTTCTGTCACCATTGCCCTTTTAATTAAGTCCTTCAGCGATGTAAAATGATGCTTTTATGCATTATGAAGGTTTAAAGGGTTAACCACCGCACTAAAACACTTTGAGCGCCAATTGTATCTATACCTTATTTTACATCCTTTCGTCATGTTTACCAGCACTGAGATATATATTTACAGTAGGCATATCTCAAATGCCCTATTTTTTTAATGTAATATGAGCTATTTATAATAACAGAAATGTGAATTAATGGCTTTAAAGGATTTATACATGCACTGCGTAATTTATTCCTGGGCAGGTGTGCATCTTCTGGTTGCCGATTTCTTTATTTCGATTAACGGTCAAAACACTGGAATTTCACAAAAGTAACTCATTATTTCCACCGTTTCGCTCTCATTATTTCATGGCCACGAGGCGATTTAACCCTTAGAATGCTGAAATAGTTTGGTATAAACCATGTAGACCATAGTTTTTTCCATTTGAAAGCATCACAAATGTCTTAGTTGGCTTTTACCGCTTCATTTAAATATATATATACCTATGTTATGGCCTTATGATCCTTATAAATATTTAACTTTTTCAGTACGGGGATCGACGTTAGACGTCAGCGTCTATAGACATCAGATTCTGACACTTCCGGCGTTGGAAGTGTCAACGTAGAAATAATTTATAGACAAGTACATATCAACTACCCAAAACAGCTTCATAACAGTTATCAATGCCGATAGCACACCTACTTTACGCAGTCATCATTGCCGATTTTCATCAGTTTATAGGACGTTTATTTTGTAGAAGGTGACACCTGTTTCAACCGATCTTTATCGTGGTAATAAAGCTGTCAAATCGTGGCTTTGCAGATTAACATTCTAACATCATCTGCTGAGAAAATATGTCTGCAAATGTCGTGGTCAGTGGCATAATAATGCAATTTAAATGATGAACATTTTAACTCTTGCTTGAGTGATGGCACGGCGGACGCTGATGATTGGCTAAAGATGACGGTCCAATGATGGTGGTTTCAAACACACTGCTCAGAAAGCAGAGCATATCTCAAAAGGGTCAGTCCTTGCCCTTTCCTATGGTGGTTGGTCGCTTAAACGGCTGTTTCTATATGGTTCAGCAGCCCTGGTTCCTTGTCTCCCGGACTTACTTGCCGATGCTTTGTACAATCACCTACCTCACCAGGTGAAAAGAGAGAGGCACTATAAGGTTTATACAAGAACTAGTGCATAATCTCGCGTGAGCCCTCGCGCTGCGCGATCCTATGAATGAAAGAATTGAAATATTTCTAATGGCCGTAGACTCATAATAAAGGTATTCAAATGAACCTAGAAGAGCTAACTAAAACATTTTTTTGGTGTTTTCAAATTGTAAAAACAAACTCTTCGTCTCCATGGGTTAAAGTTATTGATTTTCGAAAAACTAGGAGGGATTTGTATTTCACAAACGTTGCAGTAATATTGAAAGGTACCCACATTGAAAAATTATATGTTCTATTTGTGTAACTCTACATACTAAAACAGTCTAAATTTGATTATATTCACTCCCGAGACGATATTTATAAAACGAAAACATTGGTCATTTCAATTCACTTGACACTTCAAGATATTTCTCAACATAACCTAACTACTACTGGTATTTGTTACTTCAGTGTTTGTCATTCTGGTGATATTTTAGTGGCAGGATATTGTCAAAAGCTCAGGTAAGCAAGAAATATAGTATTAGTGTAGTGATTAAGCTCCCATAATGAAACCATTGTGCATTTTATGATTGAAGCATGAAACTTCTACCATTATTAGCACATATCCTGAAGTTTATTTTAAGATGTGGAGGTAAGTTAGATTCGACCTCTGGTGACCTCTAGAGGTCATTGGAAAGGTTAAACTATCCAATTGCGAAGCTAAAAAGTGGTTAAAATTGTGTATTACAATATCTATAAAATGTTTTTTTATTCCAGAAATGTGCGAATTACTCTAAGAGACTGCTGTTGATCATACACATAACACCAAGGTCATGTCAAGGTTATTTTAGGGTCATTTGAAGGTCAAAATGGCAATAAATAGTGAAAATATCCACTTTTAATCAGCTTGAACAATACTAGTGGTGCAGTCATCTATTAAAAATGATTGGTTTTGACACAGTCTTGGTCAGATATTTTTTCCACGCGCATTTTAGGAGATTGAGGGCAGTATCTAGCTTGGGAGGGTAATTAAACCCTAAGTTTTCCCCTTAATACACCCATTCCCTGTTTAATTGGACGAGCAAAATTACAGTGTGCAGCAGCTGTTAAACATTACTTTGGGCTCCCATGGCAAATTATTGATGCATAATTGAGCTATGAAGTCTGACATGGGTTGGGATTATGTTTTACTAGGGTACCGTCGAAAAACAACGTTAAGGTCATGTCTAGGTCATTTAAAGGTCAAACTGTCAAAAATCATAAAACATATGTATTTTTACTTTCATATCGGATACCAGAATTAATTTCTAGGCTGCATCAATTTTTCAGAAAGCTTGGCAAAATACTCGGGTCATAGTGTATAGTAGTACTGGTTAAGCTCCCATAATGAAACAATTGTGCATTTCGTGATTAAAGCATGACACTTCTACCATCATTAGCACATATCCTGATCTTTATCCTAAATTGTGGAGGTAAGCTAGATTTGACCCCTGATGACCTCTATAGGTCATCGACATCGAAAGGTCATAATACTCGCCAAGCCAAAAGTGGTGAAAATTGTGTATTACCATATTTATAAACGATTTTTTGTGTATTCCAGAAGTATGTCAAATGTTCAAAGATACTACTATTAATGATAGGAATAACACCAAAGTCATAGCAAAGTTACATCAAGGTCATTTCAAGATCAAAATAGCCAAAAGAGTGAAAATATCCACTTTTTATCAAATTCAACACGGTTAGTGGTGCATTAACTATTACAAAGACTGATTTTGAGACATTATTGGTCAGACATATTTTCCACACACATTTTCAAGAAATTGAGGGCAGTGTTAACCCTGGGAGGGGTATCACACCCTTATTCCCCTTATTGCACTCATTTCTCAATGTTTATTTGAACGAGCAAAATTGTAGCGTGCAGCGGTGTGAAACATCAGCTTGGGCTCCCATGGCAAAATATCGATACATATTTCGGTTATGAAGGATCACATGGAATTGTGTGTTACTGGGGTACCGTTTGAAAAAAACGTACATGTCATGTCAAGATCACTTGAAGATCAAACTGGGAAAAATTTTGGTGGTATCGTGACTACGGCTATACCACACATTTAAACCAATATGTATCTATTTCGCTTATGAAGGCACCATTCAATTACTAGGGGGTGGGAGGAGGTGAATTGGACAAGTTATTTTTTTCACTTTCTATCTGCAGAAGTTTATTTTTGTTTAACTCGAGCAATATATTTATTTCAGTTTGTGTGTGCAGATATATATTTATTTCATTCCCTTATATATGTTTCTGTCTACAAATTTGGATCCCAAACTAAGCCTAGCCATGATTTGGAGGCACAGGATCCGAGCAAAGCAAGGCTTCACAAATTTAAAGGCGATGATGCCACATAAATGAGGCTGAAATGTTTTCAGGACTATAAAATGATGCTGCTCATAAGCTGAAATCATTATTTATTTCAAATTCAAATATTTATTTACGACATCAGACAATTATTTGTTTCACGAAAATAGTTTAGAAATATATATTTTAAAAATACCCCCCCCCCCTTGTAATTAAAGGTGCCCCCCCCCCTTATGTAGGATACAAGTGAACAGGTAGATGATTACTGATCATTGTCTTATATACATAATGATTAGATGTGCCAATAAGTAATTATCCCGGCGTGTAATACGCTGAGAGAGGGATTTTCAAGAAGAAGAATTGGCAAAAGCATAATAATTTCGACGATTTCTTAGCAGCCATTTTGTTTTGTTTTTAATTCTCAAGGATGAGAGCTCTACATCCGCCCAGATATCAATACAGGCGTGGATAATTCAAAGAGAAAAAACTATATCAGTCAAAACAAAGTATTTTTATGATAATAAGATTTTTTTTCAAATCCCTTATAATGTCTACTAATCCGTTATAACGGTCTACTTGTCCGTTATAATGGTATACTATTCCGTTAAAACGGTATAGTATCTCGTTATAACGGTATCGTATTTCGCTATAACGGCCTACTAATCCGTTAAACCGGTCTACTGTCCTATAACGGTCTAGTATTTCGTTATAACGGTCTAGTATCACGTTATAGCGGTCTACTAATCCGTTATAACGGTCTACTATTCCATTATAACGGTCTAGTATTCAATTATAACTGTCTGCTATTCCGTTATAACGGTCTAATATTTCGTTATAACGGTCTACTATTCCGTTATAACGGTCTAGTATTTCGTTATGACGGTCTAGTATCACGTTATAACGGTCTACTAATCCATTATAACGGTATACTAATCCGTTACAACAGTCTACTAATCCGTTAAAACGGTCTACTGTCCTGTTAGAACGGTCTAGTATTTCGTTATGACGGTCCAGTATCACGTTATAACGGTCGACTAATCCGTTATAGCGGTCTACTATTCCATTATAACGGTCTAGTATTCAATTATAACTGTCTACTATTCCTTTATAACGGTCTAGTATTTCGTTATAACGGTCTACTATTCCGTTATAACGGTCTAGTAATTCATTATGACGGTCTAGTATCACGTTATAATGATTTAAAAATCCGTTATAACAGTATACTAATCCGTTATGACGGTCCACTTAGCCGTTATTTTGAGTTCATCGTCAAAATCGTGTGATCTGGATCCCATTCCTACAAGCGTGTTGAAAAATTGTCTTGACATATTAATAACTCCCATCACTGACATAATTAACATTTCAATGGAAACTAGTACATTTCCTCAAAATTTCAAAGAACCTCATGTAAGACCACTACTGAAAAAAACATCTCTTCCTAAAAACGAGCTGAAAAATTACAGGCCTGTATCCAACTTAAGTTTCTTTAGAAAAGATAGTAGCTGCAAGCTCATATAAAAAATAACCACCTATCTAATCCATTACAATCGGTCTACAGGAAACATCATTCTACAGAATCGGCTCTATTGAAAGTGCATAACGATCATTATTAGTATGGACAAGGGTGAAGTTACGGCTCTAACCTTGCTTGACTTGTCGCCCGCTTTCGACACCATTGACCATGCCACATTAACAGATAGCCTTTCTGATTGGTATGGAATATATGGCCAGGCTTAAATTTGGTTTTCTTTTTATTTTCAAAATAGGCACCAGTCCGTAAAAATTGAAGACACTTTTTCAGATAAAGTCACACTCTCCTATGGAGTTCCACAGGGCTCTGTGCTAGGACCAGTGCTTTTTACTTTATACACTACACCACTCAGCGCTATTATCTCTAGTTTTGACATAAACCACCACCTTTGCGCCGATGATACTCAAATTTACATGTCTCTATCAGTTTCAAACGCGAAGGAATCTCTTGAGAAGTTGCAACATTGTTTAATGGGTGTGTCGGCCTGGATGACAGGATCTAAGCTGAAGCTTAATCCTAGCAAGACATAATTTCTTCTTATTGGGACCAAACTCCAGCCA
Source organism: Flabesymbios commensalis (assembly GCA_964017125.1). NCBI lineage: Eukaryota > Metazoa > Annelida > Polychaeta > Terebellida > Flabelligeridae > Flabesymbios > Flabesymbios commensalis. The sequence goes on from OZ024913.1 coordinate 20,060,778, forward strand.
GAAAAATTCTTGAATAATTTCCCATGCTTACTTCTAGGTCAAGACACAAATCCAACTACAACTTCTAAAAATCTTGGTGTACTATTCGACAGTAGCCTGTATTTCCGAAAACACATATCCCAAACATGTAGGGCATGCTTCTATCATATCTGTGACCTGCGTCGAATTCGAAAAAGTCTGTCCTTAAATCTTGCCAAGCAAATTGCAGTGGCACTCGTCAGTAGTAAGTTAGATTGTTGTAACTCACTTTTTCACAATATGCCAGAAAAGGATATCGCTAGATTACAACGCGTTCAAAACTGCTTTGCAAGAGTAGTAACCAAGGCCCCACGATTTAGTCGTTCCGTTCCAATTCTAAAACGATTACATTGGCTTCCTGTCAAGTTTCGCATTCATTTTAAAATCTGCGTGATAATTTTCCGAAACCTAAAATAAAACCAACCTGCATATCTGGCTGATTTACTTGTTCGGCCGAAATACTCAAAATATCTACGCTCCACTAACTCGAATAGCTTTGTTGTTCCTCGTATACAGACTAAGACTGGGTCAAGAGCTTTCTCTATATCTGGACCGGACTTATGGAACGCCCTGCCTGTGCCAATACGTAATGCCAAAACAATCTTAACATTCCGGAAATTACTTAAATCCCACCCATTTGACCTGGCTTTTCCACCCTAGTCCCTCAGCAGCCCGGCTCCCTGTTGACGAACCTGCTTTGGCCTCGATTCTGACACATGATCACGCTAAGGATTTGTGCGCCTCTGAGCTCGTTCCGCTAAAGATATAGGCGCTATAGAAGTTTTATTGATTAATTGATTGATTGTTATAACGGTCTACTATTCCGTTATAGCGGTCAGGTTTTCTGTTATAACTGTCTACTATTCCATTATAACGGTCTAGTATCTCGTTATAACGGTATATTAGTTCGTTATAGCGGTCTACTAATCTATTATAACGGTCTACTATCCCGTTATAACGGTCTAGTTTTTTGTTATGACGGTCTAGTATCACGTTTTAACGGTTTACTAATCCGTTATAACGGTCTACTATTCCGTTATAACGGTCTAGTATTTCATTTTAACTGTCTACTGTTCCGTTATAGCGATCTAGGCTTCCGCTATAACAGTATACTATTGCGTTATAAAGGTCTAGTCTTCCGTTATCACGGTCTACTATTCCGTTATAACGGTTTAGTATTTCGTTATGACGGTCCAGTATCGCGTTATAACGGTCTACTAATCCGCTATAACGGTATACTAATCCGTTATTGCGGTATACCATCCTGTTAAGGTCTCTTATTTCGTTATGGCGGTCTAGTATCACGTTATAATGATCTAGATACAAATCCGTTATAACGGTATACTAATCCGCTATGACGGTCCACTAAGCCGTTATAACGGTCTAATATCCCGTTATAACGATGAAGTCTTCCGTTATAACTGTCTACTATTCCGTTAAAAAGGTCTAGTATTTCGTTATAACGGTATATTATTTCGTTATAACGGTCTATTAATCTATTATAATCTATTATCTACTATCCCGTTATACCGGTCTTGTATTTCGTTATGACGGTCTATTATCACGTTTTAACTGTCTAATAATCCGTTATAACGGTCTACTATTCCGTTATAACGGTCTAGTATTTTCTTATAACTGTCTAATGTTCCGTTATAACGATCTAGTCTTTTGCTACAACAGTATACTATTCATTTATAACGGTTTAGTATTTCGCTATAACGACCTACTATCCCGTTATAACTGTCTAGTATTTTGTTATGACGGTCTAGTATCACGTTATAATGGTCTACTAATCCACTATGTAACGGTATACCAATCCATTATAACGGTCCACTAAGCTGTTACAGTGGTCTGCTAATCCGTTATAACGGTCTACTGTTACGTTATAACGGTCGAGTCTTTCGTTATAAAGGCTTACCATTTCGTTATAACGGTCTAGTATCTTGTTATAGCGGTCTATTATTTTGTTATAAGAGTCTACTGATCCGTTATAATTGTCTACTATCCCGTTATAAGGGTCTAGTATTCCGTTATGACGGACTAGTATCACGCTATAACGGCCTACAAGTCCGTTATAACGGCTTACTAATCTGTTATAACGGTCTACTATTCCGTTATTACGGTCTAGTATTTCGGTATATAATGGTCTACATCCCGCTATAGTGGTGTAGTATTTCGCTATGACAGTCAAGTCTTCCTTTATAACGGTCTACTAATCCGTTATCACGGTCTACTATCCCGTTATAACGGCCCACTAATCCGTTATAACGGTCTACTGATCCGTTATAACGGTCTACTAATCCGTTAAAACGTTCCAGTATTACGTAATAACGATATACTAATCCGTTATAACGGCCTACTAATCCGCTATAACTGTCTACTGTTCCGTTATAACGGTCTACTAATCCGTTAAAACAATAGTAGACTGTTATAGCGAATTAGTATGTCGTGAACCGTTATAACGAAATACTATACCGTTATAACGAAATACTAAAAATACTTATGACGGTATATAGAGGCGCAAAGTAGGTAATAGTATATATTCTATTTGACGGCTGTGAAAGATTTAGTCTAGTTATAATGCAACTGTTGGCGACACGTCATGGAAAAGTGACATTCCTAATAGAAAATAATGCAGTCTATTCAGTATGAATTGAATACCGAACGATGGAATAATCGGTTTTATATATATCATGGTGACAGGGTTTTAATTTAGCGAGAAAATTTGGCAGTCATGACATCGATATTCTGCCGAGCTTTCTGAAAAACTGATGTAGCCTAGACATAAATTCTAGTATCCGGGATGTTTAAAAAAATCAAGGTTTGGATAATTTCTGATTAAAGTTTTGAGTTTTGCGCGCACAGCAAATTATGAAGTTGAATTCTGGAAGATATTTTGCATTTTGGTAGCATGTTTAAAAGCAAATTATAAAGTTGAACTGTGGAAGATATTTTGCATTTTGGTCGCATGTTTAAAAACTCACTTTCACATCCCCATGTTGTTGAGAATGGGTTTTAAAATTTAACCCCCCTTCCCCTACGGGCGTGGGATAAAAACCTGCTCACCAATTATATTATAAATGATATTAGGGTCACACTAACAATATATACATTCCAACTTCTAATCGAGCAATTATAATCATAATAAATGGCCGTCATTATCTTTAAATTTATGTGGTCTTCTAACAACTTCCAGCTACCTGGAATATAGAGAGACTAGATAACGGTGATGGCATCAACACCATACTCTTGGCTCACATGGCTCACACTATGCATCTATCTACAGCAGGCCTATAGATAATAATGTGGTCCCGAATTGGAATACACTGCTTTGTTGACCAAACTTATTGAAAGAGACATGATTGCTACACGAAGACTAGTAAATTTATAACTAATAGGCCTAAGACCAATTACAATAATGGAAATCACGACGATAAAACTGAGCTCACTTTAAATTATCATATATGAATCACCTGCATAAAGTTAGGTTGATGTAGATAGATGTGATTCTAGAAAAATTGTATACATGCCACCAGACTGAAGCTCAGGCTCCCCTAAGTGAAGACACGTTCAAAAAAAGAAATTGGAACAGCTCTGAAGAAGACATGTGATCATGGTAATAGATTGGTCAGTTTGACCTTGAAATGACCTTGACATGACCTTCAAATTGCTTTCGGATGGTACTCCAGTAAAACACAACCCCACCCCATGGCAAACTTCATAACCCAATTATTTATCAACATTTTTCTATGGGAGCCCAAGCTAATGTTTTACAATGCTGCATAATTGTTATTTGGCCCGTTGAACTAAATATTGCGGAAGGAGCGTAATAAGTGGAATTCATAGGAGCCTCCTTCCCAAGGTTGATGCTGCCCTTAATATCCTAAAATGTGTGTACATAGGACGAAGAATATGTCAAAACCAGTCCTTTGTAATAAGTGACTGCACAACAAGAGCGTGGAAATTAATACAAAGTGGACATTGTAACTATGTTCTGCCAGTTTGACCTTTAAATGACCTTGGTGTGACCCTGGCATGACCTTGGTGTTATGTTTATATTTTAAAACAGTCTCTTCGAGTATTTGACACACTTTTGGGACACAGAAACAAATCATAGACATTGTAATTTACAATTTGCACTACTTTGTGGCTTTGCTGGTGAAACTTTTTGACCTTTCGAGGTCAAAGACCTCTAGAGGTCATCAGAGGTCAAATCCAGTTTACCTCCACATCTAAAAATGACCCTTAGAATATGTTATACAAGTGGTATAAATTTAATACTTTAATCATAAAATGCACAATAGGTTACCTTATCTGCAAAACTATATGACGAAATGCGTTTAAAATCACAGTATTTACAGTAAACTACAGCATAAATGAAAATGTTCTGGCGCGCCCACAGGTCTGTCCACAGCTTTGATAATGTATCGCATTATTAAATAATGCCTTTCTATTTATTGAAGCAGTATAAGCTAATATTATTTATTTATATTAAACTTGAATTGAGTTGATCGATGATCATTCTATTGGATGTCAGATTAAGCCTATGGGCTGAACTTTTAATGTTTTATGCCAATAGTTTGTTTACAACATGTGTTTACAAGATGTAGAAATGAGGTGCTCTGTAATCTTTATTAAAGGGTACATACATTGCTAATATCAATGTTTAAAATGTATGCTAGGAGACAAGTGTCACTCACCACTAATAGTTAGCATGGTGCTAAATAAAGATTATAGAGCCCTTTTTTTCTACATGGTGTAAACAAACTATTAGCATATAACATCACAGGTCCAGACCATACGTTTAACCTGACATCCAATAGAATGAGCATGCATCATACTAATCAGAGCTGCATGATCAATTCGCTGAGTTTAATATAAATAAGTAATATTAGCTTATAACATATGTAGCTTTTGCATGTGTTAATAATAAATAAAATGACTTAATCGATCTAAATGGAAAGGCATTATTTAACAATGCGAAACATTATCAAAGCTGTGGACAGACCTGTGGGCGCGACTGAACATTTGATTTCTGCTGTAATATAGTGATTTTGAACGCATTTCGTCATACTATATTTCTTGCCCACCTAAACTTTTGATCATATCCTGCCACTAAAATATCACCATAATGACAAGCATAGAGGTATCATATACTAGTAATAGTTAGGTTATGTTGAGAAATGTCTTAAAGAGTCAAGTGAATTTAAATGAGCAATGTTTTCTTTTTATAAATATTTTTATAAAAAATCTCAGGAGTGAATATGGGTTGAGAACAGTATACAATTTACCAATGTCTGTGCCATTGCCGTCAGGCTTTTGTGCTCAAATATGCTGGCACCCTGATCACAGTGACGTTTTAAGCACTCCAGATTCTAAATAGTTAAAATTGTAATATATAACTATGTCTATTTTAACATAATTAGGCAGAATATAATCATTTTTATACTACCCCATATAGAAGAAGCTAAAATCAACCTTACATTGTGAGAAATGTTTTATCTGGTTATCATGGGAACGAAAATTTCAGGATATCAAATTAATATTGAAAATGGGGTGTACATGTGATCTGGTACTTTTAATGTTACCAGAAATGAACATTTGTGTAAATATAATGTGACGAAATCCGTGACGTTCATCACAGAAACGCCCTATTTACACAATCGGTATCCCCATTTTGCGAGAAATAGAAATATATCAAATTAATGAGTTTAAACATGTTCAAAACTAAAAAAATCAAGTTTAAACTGTTTTAATATGTAGAGTAACCCAAATAGAGCATATTTTTTTTAATGTGGGTAGCTATAAGCAACGGAATTACGTTGTAGGAGCTGCTAACAATTGGTAATAAATGACAAATTCTAGCTCACATGCTTAAATGTTAGCAATGTGGGTACCTTGAACTAAAGTGCAGAAAAGTGTTCTCGTGCTAACTACGTAGACCCCCTACACATTTTTCTTATCATCTCCCAATATATTCTATCATTATGAAGAGTTTATATCTTGACATCCATTGTCACTTGGCGTCGTAGCCAATTACAGTCATCATCGCCTCAGTAGGAGCAAGATGCTGCCGCAGTGTCGCTTTAGCGCTTGACTAATAATTATTTTGATACTGGCCCAAATAACCAGTATGTTGATAAATGGTGGAGTCTTGTCCTTGCCATTACCTGATGATATTTCTCGTGACCTGCTTGATGGATTCCAGATGAGTTTTTTCCCGCGTTTGCAGAGCTGCCTTGCAATTAAACGCTGGTGTAACCTCCCACCGGTCACATGATGTTGTTGCGAATTTGAATAATCGTCTAACTCCCACCGGATACACGACGTTGTTGTAACGCTGAATCAACGTTGAAATAACGTTATGCGCCCGTCTTGCAATAGGAATTAGGCAAACAGAAGTAGATGTTCATCTGAAAAAGAAGCTGTTACCGCTGCTGGCCTTTGCATCTAATGACAGCAGTGACAATAATTATATCTCGCAATGTCCTTTAGAAATTAAAACAGCAAACCCGCTTTAGGGCACACGTGTACTTGTAGTGGAATTTTCCACTTCTTTAGGACTTGTAAGTCGACAATTTGGTAACTTGTTTAAACGAAAAGATTATTTTTTCAAATTGAAGTCATCATAAATGTCCTAGTCGGCTCTTTCTGCTTTATTTGAATAGCTATGTTCGATGGGTTAAAACAATAGTGTGCTAAGTGACATTTTTGGCCTTTAGAATAATAACCAGCTAAGTCATCTATAATATGTATAAAGTTTGAATTTATTCCAAATTCAGGTTAAAACAACAGATCAAGTCGACTTAGCACATTGTTATTCTCGGGAAAAGGAGCACATATCAGCATAATATCTGTTCAACACAGGACCAATTCGACTTGACACATTGTTTTTCTCGTGTTATATGCTCATGGGCTCAGTTTATGGGAGAACAACGGTGCAAGTGCACTTAGCGCATTCTTATTCTGATACATGTGGAGACAACACAGGGGAAATGCCTGGACTTAGTCTATTGTTGATCTAGGAACAATCTCTGTATATTCTGGGTTCCTGGTGTAACAAAGCGCTAAGTCAACTTGGTGTCTTGTTGATCCCAATTTTGCTTCTGTAAATCACTTTTACTGGTAAAAAATACTCTGATAACTACACTTGATCTACTGTCAAATTCCAATCACTGTGTGTTTCATCATTATAAGTCCAAGTCTACATGCTGATAAGTGGATTGAGCAGACTGTAGTTCTAAGCAAAAGTATAAACACAATTTCGCTGTCAAGTCGACTTGACCCACTATTGTTTTAGACCATCGTGTTATGTGTCTACGGCCATTATAATTTCTTTATTCTTTCAGAACGGGGATCGACTTTAGACGGACTTTCAACGTCAGAATCTGACGTCTGCAGATTCTGACGCTTAAAGTCCGTCCCCGCACTGAAATGGTTAAAATACAACGTAATTAACGTGATCGCGTAGTCACATTGAGAAGTGAACAAGAAGGATATTTCTCTTAAAACCACTCACAGGATCAGAGGGGCTTGAACCCAGGGCGCATGCATCATTGGCGAGCCAGATAGGCGCTCTACAATTGCGTCATGCCCCCTTCTAGCACATTAGGCGATGATTCAGTTCTAAACATTCTACTGTAAGCCACGCCCATTCTCACATTTCTTTAGAAGGTAAGGTGACCGGATTACGTCGTGTGATTGGTTCGAGTAATCTGGTTGCGCCACATCTATTTGGCTGTAAATTCCCTACTACGAATATCGCCAGGAATGCAAGACATAATAATAGGTGATTATACGGATATGGCTGCGATTACTGGACAGTGGTCACACATTGATTGATCAAGAAAAAAAAAACGTTTAAATATCAAGAGGTTATCCAATCGCACACACGTATTATACTCTAACTTACTCCTTGTTGATTGATCGCATGACAGAATCAACTTACCCAAACCCGTAATTAAGTTATTCTTTAAACTTCACTGAGTAAATTACTGCCGGTTGAAGTTATCATGTAAAACTGCAGAAAAATAAAATGAATATTTTAAATTGACTGTCGCTTATTTTTTTGAATTGTTCTTCGCCTTCCTGCATACAATAGATTTCCGACGGGAAACTTTTTCAATCCATTGAAAATATATTTTTCTCTTATTAATATTATGGTACAATAATCCGATCAATTAGTCCTATTTATTGCGTATATAAATTTTATTGTAGACGAAAAATATTTATTGCTTATCGGTTTTAATTTTGGTGACATGCATTGACTGTACAATGCCCAGCCAACAATGGCTTATCATCTAACAACAATCTAACATCACGCGTCTTTAGATTTTAGGGTCCTTCAGACTTAAAGGTTTTCACCTTTTACAAGCTCTTTTTTACTACATAAATATATCTGTTATATCCCCGTTTTTTTGTCATTCTTCATATCAAATGTGGAAAGGTAATACTTGGGCTTATATTATGTGGTCGTGGACCCATAGCATATGAAGGTTTTCAAATGAAGCAGAGAGAGAGAGCTGACTAAGACATTTATGATAACCTCCAAATTGGAAATAACCCTTTGGTCTCCATCGTTTATACAAAAATGGTTCAGCGTTGTAAGGGTTAAAAGTACAATGCATTGTATCCCTATCTAGCTGTAATCCATATTTAATCCTCGTTGCCAGCGCAATAAATTGCCGGACGCTCAGGTTCAGAAAAGTGATGACACTCTTAAAATTATGTTTGTTTTAACTTATCTCAAATGTACACCAGTGTCACTTATGCGTCGTTGTTGCAATTTAAATAATTTATGTATTTCCAGGACAACGTGATGTTTCTGTCGTATATTTCGGGAGCTAAATAATTATTTCGATGTTCGCTGTCACAAGACAGCGAAATAAGCTTTATGGAATAAAGAAAGCTATGTAATCCATCACAATAATATCGTCCTTAGCTTTCATTCGACATATTACACTTGGTTCTTATTTTTAATCACTGTGAAGTTGGAATTGTAAGTGATTTACAAGGGAATGAAATGCCTGACACCTTACAACATGATTCCAGTTGTAGAATTATAAAACTTATTCTTTCAAATATATCCTACATCTCATAGAACAATCATAATAATATGATTGCCAAAACAAATTATTACAAAAACATTCACCTGGTTGACTTTTCTGAAACACACCAGCGTCAACTATTTAGATATAGATAGGGATTCAATTGATAAACACAGCAGGATAGTCTGTTAATTTAAAACATACCTTCACATTTTAATCACAACATCCAGTATGACATCAGATCTGTTCCTCCTTTCATGGGAAAGACAGCTCCATTCCCAGGTAAGCGCTAGAAAATTAAATTCAGACGTTTCCTCTATCTGGCAGATGGTCAGGTATGGCAATCTGCGAATCCAGAGACGATCATGCTGCAGTGCTAAGGCAAACAGCAGTAACTGCTTACTTGAAAAGTAAGCAGTTACTGCTGTTTGCCTTTGCACTGCAGCATGATTTTCAGCAATCCATCTCTTCGGGGCAAATAGACGATAGGAAGTAGTTGTGAAAGGTCAGAGCTCTCACAAATTACTGGTGTAATTATAGCTGTAGAATCTGCAGGAAGGAGTATTGCGCTGCCATATTGGACTCATCAAGTTGTCAGGGATGTTGTGATTGGCAGCTCAAAATACCCGCGCGTTCAAACTTCATCCAGTGAGGTCACTCTACTGTTGTACGTTAAGATTCGGGAATCATCCCGCTACAAATCTTAAAATAAATATTTCTCCCATTTCCATTTGAAAAATTAAGAGCCTTAACTTTTGTAATGGAAATGAAAGCTAAGAGAATACAAATCTCGAGATTTTTGTGTAGAAATTGGGCCCTTGATCATCAACCCTTAAAGCTCTGAAATATTTTGTATAAACCATGGGGACCAAACGGCTTTTTCAATTTGAAATCATCACAAATGTCCTATTTATCTCTTTCCGCTTCATTTAATCTACTATGTTATGACCTACGAACATTATAAATATTTTACCTTTTCAGTGCGGGGATTGACTTTAGACGTATGACGGGATTCAAAATGTCATTGAGCGATTAACGCCGGTGTTGACACCTTTACACACAGGTGATGTATTAAACATATCAACAAATTCAATTTAACTGCACATACATAACATGTTTAATATGTCGTATAAATTTACCATTTAACATATGTAAGGAAAACGACATGATTAAGCGCAAACACTTAAAACGTATCTTGACTGGCTATGTTTCCTAATCGTTGCATGTTTACTAATTATCACAATCTGTGAAATCGGGCTGATGAGACGAAAGGGTTGTTATGATTTGGCAAACTCGAGGCGCTGTTCCAATGTTGCTTTAATGCTGGGCCAGCGTCGCAGACGGTGGTCCAGCAATGAATCAACATTGTATCAATGTGTCTTGGTTGCTGGGCGCACAGTCCTGCCAGCAACACGTTGTCACGGTATACACATGACACACATATTATATAGGCCCGTAGACATTGGCTCAACATCGTTTTAATGCGTCAGGAGCCGGGCAAGAATTTAGCCATCATTGGTACAATTAAAGTGCTAGACAGGCTATCAATTAGATCACGCTTTTTATCTTTGATAATTAAACCCCTTAACGCTGCTAGCGATTATAAGTCATGCCCCACTGATTTTGAAACACATGCCTATTACAGGCGCACCTGGAGTGCCATCTAATTTACACCCTTTAAGGCTTATATCATTGCTTATAATGCAATGTTAAAACGAAATACTAATACATAAATGAATTTGGCAGCTCAACCAGATATATTCAAATATAATATGCAGTATGTGCCAAATATTAAATGCGAGCTCAGCTGCTCAGGAAACATTGTAATTAATATAATCGCTAGATATATTAAACCTTGATGTTTTTGTACCCAAAAGGTGTATTGGCCGCATTTTAATGATCAATAGACAGAGGTATCTCAACATACACGGATACATGGATGATGAGAAGAAATTTTGATATGATGTCATTTTGTAAAAAATATATATATATATTCAATTTCATTATTATTGGTAAAATAGCTTTGTAAAAAACGTATTTGATTTATATTTGATCAAATACATTAAATACAGGGATCAAATACAAATACAAATACAGGCCTTTTATAAAAATCAAATACAAATACAGATGTTGCGACGTTGAATCAACGTCATTGACGTTGATTGAACGTCGCAAAAACGTCGTGTGCACAGTGGGAAGCGTCTATTGACATCAGATTCTGACGTCTAAAGTCGGTCCCCGAAGCGTTTTCTGCTTATTTGAATATCTATGTTATGGGTCTACGTCCATTATAATTATGTCTACTTTTACACTGCGAGGATCGAATTTAGACATTCTAACGTCTAAAAGCGATCCCCGCTGTGTATGTCTAAGGCTTATATTAATGTTAATATGTTAAGCTTTTACAATCATCGTTAATATTTTAACTGCTTTTTTCGATAGCTACATTTTGAATTGAACGTAATTACCAGTAACACCACATCATAAAAAAATTGTGGAACTGTAAAAATTATCTCTCTATCTGCTATATAATTTAAGTTCTTTTCCTTGCGAGAGTCGTATTCTAACGAAACTAAAGCAGTTGTCGAGCTAATTACATTGACACTATCGGACTCATCATGCTCTTCTTGTTTAAGCCATGTTATCATTTGCTGTATCTGTAGCTTCAAATGCAAGTGAAACACCACATAAAAAAAATAGTTGACATGAAAATTGTAAGCCTACAACTTTATCAGTAATAAAACGTGATTGTTGTAAACAATTTTTAGTTATTCAAATTCTAATATCAATTCCGACTTACTTGCTTGCATCACAGTTATGTTAGTTATTTGTGGTGTTGTCAATAAAACAGTCTGAATAATTTAAAAACAAATTGCAGCAAAGTACATAAATATTTTGCAGTTCAAAACCAAAATGAAGTAACTGCTTACTTTAAAGCACGCAGTTACTGTCGTTTGGCTTTGCACTGAAGTACATTATGGTAATTTGTCTTATGTAGCCATGGTAGCCGCCGCCGACAAATTGTGCACTCTTTATCCTTCTACCTAAAAATAATCATGTCTTTGTTCATCCACTCGTCGGTAACTAATGTAACAACTGATAACATGCAACTGTGTACCACCGTGTAAAGCCAAAAGGCAGTAACTGCTTGCTTTTCAAGTAAGCAGCTACTGCCTTCTGACTTTGTCAGTCTACCCAGTGTGAAGAACAATGAACGTGGGCAATTGAAAAAACACAAATTTATAGCAATAATTCCCAGCAAACACAAAACATTTGTATAACATTTGTACAACGACGGCCCAACGGCTTCGTCCTTGGTCCGACATTATACAAATGTTATACAAATGTTTTGTGTTTGCTGGGAAGGTAGATTTACCGTTTCCCCGGCGACACGCCGTAGTCGAGAATTCCCGCAAAGACGGCTCCCTGTTCTCAGAACTAGTGATAAACTGATCAATGCTGCGGCGCTTTGACAACAGTTACTATAAGCTGGCTGGTGGTCGTGCTGGTGACATAACCTTTTGGAAAATGTCCTCTGAAGGAGGAAGACGCGCAATTAAATATGCAGATGTGTCTTGCTGACGAAGACGTGTCTCCTGAGCTGTGGTTCCTGTCTTGCTTGGTGGTGTCGCGTCGTAATCACGGAATCGTTAGACACTGGTTCAATTCTGATTCCAGCTGCAGATGCGTTGGCCCGAATGTGACCCATACCTAACTCTTACAAACATTAAATATTTGTGTATAAACCATGGAGACCAAAGAGTGTTTCCATTTTTTTTCATCATAAATGTGTTAGTTAACTCTTTCTGCCTTATTTTAATATATGTGTTATGTGTCTACTTCCGTTATATTTTTTTACTCTTTCAGTGCGTGGATCGACTTCAGACGTCAGAATCTGACGTCTTTAGACGTCAGATTCTGACGTCTAAAGTCGGTCCCCGCATTGGAAGGGTTGAGTATCGTCTTTTGTCTCCTAGGAATTGATAATGTCACATACACATACATGTAATTATAACATGTATACTATACCGCGCAAAAGCAAACAGCAGTAACTAATTACTTTACAAGTAAACAGCTACTGCTGTTTGCATTTGCACTGCGGGATAGGTAGAGTAATTTTCCATTTCGTCTGGATCGATAACCAATATAGATTGCTGGAGATAAATGGCGCTCGTCTGGTGTATTTTTTTAAAACTTTTTTAGAGGATCTTTCTAAACCACGGTGTCTGCCACGTCAGAGTTTATTTATTTATTTATCAGATGGGATAAATCAGGCCCACATGCCCACAATGATCTACTAATATGATATTTCATTATGATGTTCATCATCCGTGAATTATTATGAGATAAAGTTAGTTATGGTAAGTTTTTTGTGATAATGTCTTGTGTCTATACAACGCTAAATTCGGTCCGGACCACAGGTGAAAAGCAAACAAAAAGATAAATGAAACACCTCGTCTAAGCGAAAGTACATCTAACATGAATGAAACAATTTCCTCTGTGACATGTAATCCACAACAGGGTCGCTCTCAACTTCCCCTACTCAGGGGCCCGTATTCTCGTACAAGTAACGATATATTGTAGGCTTCTGATTGGTCGAGATGGCCATCTCGACCAATCAGAAGCCTACGATATATCGTAACTTGTACGAGAATACGGGCCCTACCCTGCAAAGCCAAAAGGCAGTTGCGTCCACATCAAGTCGCAAAATGCTACATGCATGCTTCGCAACTTGACAACATTATATTATAAAAATAGGATGAAAGGGTGTCTTTCTGTCAGGTCTCATTGACGGCATCGGCAGCATTAAACCTTAACCCTTAAAGGGCTGAATTATTTTTGTAAAATCCATGAAGACCAAAGTGTTTTTTCATTTTGAAATCATCATAAATGTCTTAGTCAGTTTTTTCTGATTCATTTGAATACCTATGTTATGGGTGTACGGCCATTATAATGATTTCCACTCTTGTATACAGCGCGGGGAGCGACTTTAGTCGTCAGAATCTGACGTATTAAAAACAACTTTAGTCGTGCTTAGCTGCCGTGATGATTATTATGCAAAATGTCAATTTAGACCCTTTGGCTCGGCACATCTTACCAAGATAAGGTCTCACACGCAAACCTATACTACAGGTTCACACAGCCTGTGGGTTCAGGTTCGAAGCCTTTTCTATGGAAGATGGCTTCTGCCGCTTGGATTGTCAAAGCGTATTTGCATCAAATATATACCCATTTTCTTTTTATAAACAAAATATATATTATTATATACACTTCAGCTTATATACATGCATAATGCGCTGTTTAAAAGTTGTATTAAAAACGTGTATTAGCAACGTCTATGTTCTCACTGAACATGCTGAATCGTCAATTTTATATGGTGCGCTATAATACCTGGGGGGGGGGGGGCACCATCAAATCTCCAGGGGGGGATACTATAGTATTTAAAAAAAATTAGGATTGAATTTTCATGAAAGAATTTTTTTTCTAAAGGACATTATTGTAAATGAATATTTAATGGCCCTCAAAAAATTGTTTGCCTCATTTCGCTCCGCATCATTAATATTCATTATAAATGACAAAATTAAGTTGGAGAAGGCTCGCTCGTTTCCTTAACCCCCGCATTGATAGGCCTACCCAGCAAACACAAACATTTGCATAGCATTTGTACAATATTGGGCCAACGTCGATACGTTGGACCGACGTTGCACAAATGCTATAGGCCTACAAATGTTTTGTGTTAGCTGGTTACAAAGCCCACTTTGGGATCCAACTTTGTAGACAGAAAAAATAAATCCTAAGAAAATGAAACCATTTTTTTGTTTGAGGCAGAGTGTGAAATAAATCATTTGTCCAGTTCAAAAGGCCACTCCACCCCATAGTAATAGAATGCGCGCCCCCTGACAGTTACAGCAGTGTTACTGGAATTTGTAGGCAAATATTTGCGGGTCTTCAAATAATCCAGAATAACACTGGAAAGATTATGTGTTTTAGTTTTAGGCTTCATATCGCTTACAGTGCATGTTGATCATAGAAAACGAAAGACGTTGAACCAATGGTATTTTAATGTTGGGCCAGCGTCGAAGACTTTGGGCCAACATTAAAATAATATTGGTTCAACATTTATTCAGAAATGTGGTTTGTGCAAATGTTGTTTAAATATTGGGCAACCGTCTGTGTGAAGAATATTATGCTTGCTGTCCACAACATGAACATCTGAACATCTGAAATCACACATTCTTCATGATTAGAATACGTTTATTTCATGTAAGTATTAGTTAGTTCATCACTTCTGCTTGAAAAGGCAGAAGCAAAATATTATATAGGCTACGGCAAGCATATGATTCTATTATTTGGAGAGCATAAACATGATATAGGAGTTGAATTTAAATGTATGTAGTATGTATACATGTCGTATGTGGATAATAACTAGAACCGAACTCCGAAGCCCGGCTTTAGTCTGTTTGAGTGCTTCAGACCAAAAATTGGCCTAATATTTTGCAAACATGGCTGTATTATTTAAGCTTATAAACACGAATATAATTGTGAATATTTTTTTTCTGAATATTTTTTAAACACGAAAGTACTTGATCTAGGGACCTCAAACGTTATAATGCACATAATTATTCATAAGGACTGGTGTACAGAAATGTCAACCGCTTACCACACACAGCACCCTTCTTTCCCCTAAAAAGGACATAAACTCAGACAAAATAAACTTAATATGATATCGGCCGTAGGCCGGTTTTAATAATAGGATACCGGCCGTAGGGCGGTCATAATAATAAGTACATAAACTGATAAAATGTTCTGATATTCTCAGTAGTTCCTGTGATTTTCTTGATGTGAAGAGAGCCGAATGAGGGAACTGTTCATCAACATTGGTCCAGTATCTCGTTTTGCTGCATTTGTATCGTGTCTGCTACATTCATCTCGAAGGTTAAAATATACATTACCACTCAACATGGAACACGAATTAGCCTTATTAAACATTTGACACATGTAACTGTGTCAGACGTTTGAAGCTTCATGATCTCAGAGCACGCTCTCCCGCCTTCCCCCCCCCCCCCAAAAAAAAATACTCTGCTCCGATCAATCATCGCCCATTATGGCAGGACTAGTTTTGCTCACATGTAACATAATTATGTGGAATCACTTTGAAATCTCACGCTCGTGTCGCGCTGAGATGTAATGCAGATAATTACCTGATGCTGTAAACTGGAAATGTCAACTCAACGCGGGACCAACGTAGTAAACAGAATCTTGTTCATCATATCGTCATCTTGTATACAAATGGTGTATCTGCTACTTTATAAAGTAGCAGAGACTTTGACTTGAGAGACCCCTTTTCTATTCCAAGGATACGATGAGTATTGGACGGCTGATAAAATAATCACTGACAGTATTTTTTGATTTGTAGAGGAATTCACACAAGCTCAATATTTGATAAATAAACTTTTTACATGGAGATAAGTCGTTTTTCAGACATAATATGTCTAAATGTTTTATTCATTTATTCTTATATTATAATCACGAAAACTCAATAATTTTGTATGCGTTTAGTGAAAAACATTAAAATAATAAAGTTATTCTTTATAAATTATCTGTAAATTATCTGTAACAAATTACAGAGTTAGAGCTTGTCAGTCAGCCAATGTAATGAAATTGACTTAGTTTTATGCAAGGTATGCAGCAAAAGCTAGATAATTTCTGGTGATACCAGGTCTTAGAGACATATTGGGGATCATCACCAGGGGAATTTGAAGTTTGAAAATGGTGCATTATTTTGTTATTCAAGACGGCGTTCAAGATGGCTGCCGAAATACAGTTATACATTAGAAATTGTGTAAATTGGCCTTATTAAGCTGAATTTTTTAATGTGATACACTATTTAGAGAAGATTAATCCATAATTTTGACCACTCCCAGACAATTTTAATTAATATTTAACTCTTTCAATCCAAGGGGCTTTTTATCGAACATCAATTGGGACACAATTATTATTTATAATAATAATGATTTCATTATTAGTGGTGTTGGATTGGTATCCATATAGTGACTATAGTCATTTTGCAAAGTGGTCAATTTTATCTGAATAAATTGACTTTTGTAATACATCATTTTTACTACTCTGGTCACTGATCCATCTAGACCACTCCCAGACAGTCAAAACAATATTTAACCCTTTTAGCCCGAGATGTTATTTTAAAAAGCAAAAAGGCCATGGTAATGGATTGACAAAATTACTTTTCTTGACCACATTTTGCATTTATTATAACTCTCAAATGACAAAATAACAACAAACGGTTAATAATATATCCACTTAATGTAAATCATAGTTTTTGTTAAGCTTGTTTGTCATTTACGAAAATCTAAAGTGAAATCCGGGTAAAACAATCTCGACTAGTCAATTTAACAGGAAATTTCAGATCTATGTAGGTTGATCAGCGAGTACGTGAACTAAAAAGTGACATAGCGACGTTAGTTACTAATTAATATAGGAACTGTGATTTCCTCCGATCTTTGATATGATACCATCATGAAACAGATAGATCAGGAGATATAAAGATATAGGGCGAAATAAAGATATGGGGCTTTAATATCAACTTTGATTAAACTAAAACAAAAAACACTGAAACTTACTCATTCAGTCGCACTCATTCGAATCACTGACTTATATAGTCAACAATGCGAGTATCATATCTAGAATAAATTAATTATTCGCAATTTGGTACTATCAAAATAACAAAGAACACAAATATTTTGATGTTAGCTGTTTTATTGTTTGTTGCATAAACAATGTCCACTACAGAAGTTCAAAAGTAATATAAATATATTTTCTAACATTTTTTTAAAATGAAATCAGTTCGATTTTAAGATCCGAATCTCAAAATACAATTTTCGATAAATATTTTTTAGAATTATCAACCGAAAAAATTACCAGATTACCAATTGAACAAAAACACACGAAACCGTGTAGAAGTGTTTTCCGATCTGCTGATATTATGGTTTTACATTCTTCAAACAATTCTCTACTAATAAGTGCAGAACAAATCGCAATCGCAAATCGCAAAGTTATTTTGTGTTTAATTTAACGTATTTTCAAAGAAAAATGAGAGAAAATATATTTTTTCGTCTAAAGCATCCGATCACACATATCCCATCAAGTCAAATTTTAGGCTCGCATTGTTTTCATAAACTAGTACGACCAGTCTCCATCTATCACTGACCACAGGGCCTGCAAACCATTGGATGTCATTCAAACCAAAGCTGTACGTCATGGAATCCTAAAAAATATACATACATGTAGATGTATATGATGTACAATCTACAGCCCTGCTAATGCAACTGGTGCTAGTACGTCAAAATATTAACATTAAGTTTGCATACATATTATTACATTCTCAATTGGCACATGGTCTTGATCTGTGAATAAAGTAATTATAGAGCATGTGAACAACGTTATGGTGATGATAGCATGACAAGTACAAAACATTACGTTTTTGTCACAAAACAAGACATTTTAGTTATTTTACCAGATGTTTGCAAACACTAAGCATACCGTACGAATTTTTGCATACATTTTGTACAGCATCTGGGCATTATAATCTCGTGCAACCAATTCAAAAAATTAAAAATAATAGAAGATTTGGACTTTAAAACTGATTGTTTGCGAGGCATAGTATGCTCTGACATGACACTGCTATGAAATGTGAGGTTTCGTTTAATTCAGCAAAACATTATAATTAAATATAGAAAAACCATGCCCGTTCAGCAAGATAAAATAATCTAGGTGAGACATGCTTATTTCCACACGGGCCCCTATAATGCTATAGTCCCACAACAGCCAAAATGTCTGGCGATGACGATCGGTGCCGATGTCGAACGTGTGGTCCCATGAGAAAACACACACGCAATGTATTGCCGAATTTCGCCGAAATATTTGGTGATGCATAAGGAAGATTCGTGGATTAATCTGCACTAGGTCTACATGAGAATCGTCGGTGGTCGGTGATACTTTGGCATGCAACAGACGAATATCGGGGATGTGTCGGGGGCGTAATGGCGATGTCTTAACGATGTCGTGATCGTGTCTTGACTTTGATCATTTCACCCCGAGCAGTAATGAGATTTTTGACATTTTTAACGCTCAGTGTACCATTATCATAGCATCGCCGATGCTTCGGAGAACAGTAGGCCTACGGGAACATTGGCAAGCATCGGCGATGGATCACTCAAACCATCGGCGATAATATCATCAGATCGAAATCACTGAAAGCACCGGAAGCTATAAAATCTCTGTTGGCATAACAGTAGGGCTTACAGGGTTAAATACTAGTACTTTCAGTCACTTGAATTTGTGTCTCATTATGATATAGAAAAAAACTGTCCTACAAACCCAAAAGCAGTTTCGATTTGAAACCAGAAGTGGCCTAGTGTATTCTGATGCCACGGTTCCACAAATTTGGACATTGCGGGGCAAATGATCAGCGACGTACGCGAGTAAGCGTCATTAGTCAAGGAGATTATTAAGTCCTGTGGGAATTTTTGTATGAAGGCAAGCCACCCATTCAAATGTCTCAAATGCATCCCGAATAACAATAAAAAAACATGTTGCCAGTCTGAAATATGTGGGGGTGGGGTAGTGAAGTATTGAAGAGAACAATAAAATATTCTTGGGAATGAACATTTTAAAAACATCCAGAGGATATTTGTAAACATTTTTGCAACAGTAATGCTATCATATGATACATCAGTAATTAATATCACTGGTAAACACATTCCACATTTACTGATGGATACGAGAACAGACTTCCTGCCTGGCCCTGGCCCCAGATGCGATGACAAGGGGTAATCAGGGTAAACATTTTTGTTTTTTAAGCCCCCCCCCCCTTTCACGGGAATCCGCCATTCCTACTATACTTACCACGACAAAAATACATTTATCTTCTATAGGCCTACTCACCACTAGCAGCATGGTTTTCCACCCAGAACCATTGTCCACTTGTAGTTTGTATGACGTCACATACTGATTATCCCACGGGGCGTCACAACGTTTCCTGACCACGATGCCAAAGGCCAATGCGGGCTCACTTAAGCTGACGTCTATGTAAATCGGGCTTGCAGCACCTGACAAATTATAATTGTTATAATAAAAATAATTGTGCAATCAGAGAAAAATAATAATATAATTTAGGCCTAGTGTCTATAAACTGATAAATCTTTTTTTGAAATTGAGCAAAGGGTTGGCTCATGGGGGTGTCATAAATAGACCCGCAATGTAGTTCTACCACACACTATAGGCCTAGAAACTAAATTTGAAACTAGGCCTAAATTGTATATTTTACCAACAGTTCTAAGGTAGTTGCAAATGAGAAAATTGTGCTAAATTTCCTGAAAATCACTTGCGCATTGATCGCGCAGGCTAATCAGCAAAAAGTTGGGTTTCATTTAAAAAAAAAAATGTTCTCCAAATAATGTGAAAATGATGTGAAATCTAACACCTGATGAACGTTCTCAGCTTGCACTTAGGTATTTTATCGATTTTAAATAAACAAACCTGATGTCCAAGAGCAAGGAGATGCAAAATATTTGTCGATACGAGCTCTGTGAGGCGCATAATCCACAGCAGCAGACGATGAAGCAGAGAACGCCGAGTCAGGAATATCACGGCCCGCGAAAATAAACCCCATCGGTCTCCCCGTGGCTGAAATAAAACAATCATACATACATACATACATAAAACTCACCAATTTGTGAGGAATATCCCAGCAAACACGAGACAAATGAAAATGAAATGAATTGAATCGGGCTTTAGGCCACCTTTGGGCCAGGAGAACCTCCTGAGGATGGTGAGATGAATGAGATGACACTGTCCTCCAGACACAGGATTCGAAAGTCGAGCCCTGTCGGTCTGAGGCCGAGCACGCTACCTCCCGGTCACGGAGGCTTCTCACAATACTGTGGATGGGGAAGAAATATTTTTGTTTCTTTCAAACCGCCGAGACCGGGAACGGAACCCGGAACTGTAGCGTGAAAGGCAGCGGTGCTAACCACTACCCTAGGGCCCCCGCCCAGCAAACACGAGACATCCAACCAATGTTTGACCAATGTTGGGCCAGCGTCGTAGACGCTGGACCAACATTGGTCAAACATTAGGTGGCTGTCTAGTGCTTGATGGTATACTTTTCCCACATTAAAATATTCTTACACTAATCATAGGCAAATCCTAAATTTTATATGCATACCAACAAAGTCACGTACATCCCCTCATGAATACTGTTATACGTGTATTCAGGTATTGTAAGAAACAGGAAGCAAAGTTACAATATAATAGTACCCAGTAGGCTAACCTATACGCAGCTAAAAATAACAAGCCTGCCTCCTAAAGTAGCCTACCGCGCTGAGCACTTGTGTATCGACCATATAAAAATAATCTTATTAATGGGAATTAATAAAACACGACGTAATATTATAGCATTCAAGTTAGGAGGTAAGGGTTACAAAACGTCCAATTAGGCATAACACAGGTGTTCAAAATTGAATCACGCACATTATGCAGATTGGAAAACAATTGAGAATCGAATTTGTAATATGAACTCACCACACTGAATCCCAGGGGAGCAACAGTAACCCCGATTGACAAACATTAGCAGAATCCCAGCTATCACTAATATCACATGCATCCTGAAAAACAAGTAGGGGCCTAATAGTGTGAGAGAGTGAAGTGTGAATGAGTGAGTGAGTGAGTGAGTGAGTGAGTGAGTGAGTGAGTGAGTGAGTGAGTGAGTGAGTGAGTGAGTGAGTGAGTGAGTGAGTGAGTGAGTGAGTGAGTGAGTGAGTGAGAGTCTACCTGGCCAGTTGGTCTTATTTCTGGATCACTTGAAGAATCTAATGAAGCTCACAGATCGATGTCGAAATGTAAGTGGCACTAAGGCTGCTGAATCGTGGATTTATAATGTAGAATCGGATCGCAAGGCGTAATTATCACATGTATTAGCAAAGACAGCGACCAATAATTGAGCTAGAGTTTTCCAAGATATGGAATAGGAAACCAAGGTAATATAACCTGTAATTATACTATTTTGACATTATGTTAAGTGAGGAATATAATTATCCAGTTCCATCAACCCCGAGAACAAGTGCAGACTTTGACATTTGTCATTAAGCTTTGAGACAGCACCACATTATATGTCATGTTACAATCATCTTAAATGACGATGATAGATGTAGAATATGATTGATTGAGGACTACGTGAGAGACCTTCAAACACCTGATACCCATCAAACTTTGAGATTCAGATCATTTCCATTAGAAATGCTACTAAGAGCATCGTAATTCTAAAGATCCAAATTAAATAATTTAATTTTAACCCTTTCAGCCCTCACGATGCAGTAAAGCATCATTTTACATCCCTAAAAACAGACTTAATATTTCTACAACTAAGGGCTTTAGAATGAAAATGTCCATTAAACTGGCTTACCAATACATTGCAATTTTCTTTATTTTTTCAACCACTTCAAATCATTTTCATCCACTACAAGTCGAGAATTGCGATAGCAATTCGCGGCTTGTAGTGGATGAAGATGACAATGGTAAATTCAGGCATGAAAAGATTGAAGAATCTAATTATATAATTTAACTTTTAACACACTTGAAGTTGTGTCTCGCTGTCGCGTCGCGACACATAACTTTAACTGTTCAACTGGGTCACACTTACTTGTATAAAGTAGAATTTGAGTAAAAATCTTTGCCAATGTAGAAAATGTAAAGCATTTTTCTAATTCAAATTTTCTTATTAGAAGGTTAAATAAAAGGGCTAATACGACAATAGACATAATTAGCACTTCAAGGGTTAGTATTTTAGCTGTGTGGGCCCCATGCTGTGGTCGTGTTCTCTTACAAGTTACGATATATCTTAGGCTTCGGATTGGTCGAGATATACCCAACCATAAGGCCAGGATAAGACATACATCGGGTGACATCTTGTGCTCGCTAGACATTTATATTCAAACATGTATACATTACCGGCATGCAAATGACCGTTCAGGCCGAATCGGTAATGACGCCGTCGTCACCTGAACACGTCCCTATTTTTCATTTTCACAATAATTTTGTGTGTGGCATTTCTGGTTTCTTATAGGAATCTATGCTGTTTTAAGATTCAAGAGGGAATTTAATGTGTGATGTTTTCTTAGTCCTATGTGCCATATTGTTCGCTTGAATCGGTTCCAACATATCATGTGTAATATATTTTTCAAATGTTTTTCGTGGCTTCCACTAGATTCATTTGTATGTGTATTCTTTTTCTAATACAAACAACAATCGTCAACGCTATGATAGCATGACCCTTACAGTGCGGGGATCGACTTTAGTCGTCAGAATCTGACGTCTGAAGACGTCAGATTCTGACGACAAAGGTCGATCCCCGCACTGTAAGAGTAAACATATCTATGATGGTCGTAGACCCATAGCATAGGTATCCAAATGAATCGGAAAGAGCTAATTAAGACATTTATTATGACTTTAAATGGAAAAGCCCTTTAGTTTCCATGGTTTGTACAATAATATTTAAGCGTTTTAAGGATTAAAGGGTCAAGTAAACTAGGTCTACATAGTTTTAGTCATGGCTGCCTCAAAACGTTTCCTTGCTCGGTGCATTTATTTTGTATCGTTAAAATATTGTAAGACCTAAATATGTTAAAAAAATTGTCAGGTTCCTCGAATCAGCGAAATAATTTTGAAAATTTCCAAACTTTCAGAAGAACGCTCGGCGACGGCAGAGAACGTTTGGCGAAAGATGAGAACGTTTGACGAAAGATGATAACGTTTGGGGATACTTGGGGAATGTTTGGAGAGGAATTGGTGAATTTCACAAAATTTGACATTCGCCAATGTCGCCAAATATTCGCCACCCGGTGAAACCTCCACTTAACAGTGAAAGAAGTTGTAAAACGATGCTTTTCATGATTAGCCCAGTTGGTGAATGTTGCTTTAGGGGCTTACTGATTTGTGTCACAAAACAAAAGCAGTAGGCCCATAGAATAAGCTAGTAGTAGTAGTAGTAGTAGTAAAACATTTATTTCGGGCTCACCCTGTCAACACAGGTCATTCATACAGAATTGCGAGAGACATAACAAGAACACAAGTATACTAAAACAAACATCACATTATATGACTATTTAAATGGCTAATGCAATGAGTGAAAACATGCAAATGATAAGATGATATAATAATTGGATCAACGATAAAGATGTACGGATGAAACAGTGAGATGAGGCGGCGATAAGAAGAATCAATTATTTTTAAAAGTATAATTATGTGATATCAACAGTAATACGTATTTAGGCTACATAACTATATGCAACTAAAAACGTTCAATATGGTAAGATTTATCCGTATAGTTAAAATTTAACGGCTATGGCGGAAAACAATAAATTCCTTCGGCACCGCGGCTTTCAATAAAAATGAATGTTGAAATTCCTCTCGATAATCTGATAATAATAATATATAATTATGATGTATTCTAGTGCGGGCCGTGACGAAAGGAAGCTGGTGAATACATGTAATTATTGACTCACTTTTATAATTGTATATGTTTCACTCTTGGCCGCGAGGACAGCTTTAGTTTTGATAAGGAATAGTTTGTAGTGAAGATATAACGATTATTTACGAGTTCGCGTAAATCATTTTAATTTTCACATTTCTTCTTTAACCCTTTCAAGCCTGAATTTTCCACTGTCATCTTTATCTATTACAAGCCGTGAATTGCTGTCACAATTCTCGACTTGTAGTGGATGAAGATGACATGAAGTGGGTGACAAATTAAAAAAAATTGCCAAATATCGGACAGTTGGTGAAACAGTTTCATAAAAATTTTCATTCTAAAACCCCTCGGTTGAAGGAAAATTACGTTTGTTTTCAGCGACGTGAAATGATGTTTTGATGCATCATGAGTGCTTAAAGTGTTAAATGTTAATCATGAGTGCTTAAAGTGTTAAATTTTAAATGCTAATTAGTGTTTAATTTTAGACTAAAAAATTGCAAATGTCGATGTTTAAACATAAAACGGTTTAGAGTCGCGATTAACTGTGAAAGGGTTGAGAAAGAATGATAATCGCGATTGGAGGTAGAGTTTATCCACTGGTTATTTATATATTGCAATTGGGCGGGGGCCCTAGGGTAGTGGTTAGCACCGCTGCCTTTCACGCCAGAGTTCAGGGTTCGGTTGAGGCGATTTGTCAGATGTGAGTGAAGATGGACTTGTGACACCATAAAGTTGATATCCGCACAGAAGTAATAAATATTCTATAATGATCATAGACTACAAAAATAGGTATTCAAATGAAGCGGAAAATGACAACAAAGACGTTAATTTGAGTTAAATAACCTCTTATGCATCAAAATACTTCGGCAGTCCAAGTTGGCGTGGTCAGGTTTAACCCTACCACCACTAAGGACGACCAGAGTCATCGTAGTCCGTTTTATTATCCGAATAAATAACTGTTAGTGAGAGTAAATCGTCGCCTGGGAGCTAAAGGATCCTATCTGACACTCGTGAGAGTGGCAGATAGGATCCTTTAGCTCCCAGGCGACGAAATGGCGTGTTTAACCCTTAAAACGCTGAATTAATTTCTTAAAAAACCTCGCAACCAAAGGTTTTTCTCACTTTGAAATCGTCATAAATGTCTTAGTTGGCTGTTTCTGATTCATTTGATTGAATACCTATGTTATGGGTAGGCCCTATACTATGATTAGTAATATTTTTACTCTTACAGTGCGGGGATTGACTTTAGACGCCAGAGTCTGATGACTAAAGTCGATCCCCTCGCTGTAAGCCAGGTTCTTGCAGATCTGCTACTGTGTCATACTCCATTTTTAAGAAAATAAGCATAATCTAGAAACAGCTTGGCACGAGGATATGTACTGATTCTATACTTATCAAAATTGCGCTGGCCCTTAATCACTCTCAATGCTTCAGAACCACAAACTATGCATATGTTCTGTGGGTCTTGGTGGGAGCTTGCATGAGCACGTTAAGTAGAGGTGCTCCGCAGTAACTTTGATGTTGCCTTCATCTCTTGTGTACAAATCGATTGATTTGACGCTAAATCTGTGGTGTTTTCTAATGTCCTGTATAATCATATCACACATGTGTGTTTTTGAACAATGGACGGGTTTCTTTTGAAAAGTTCCTTTAACGATGATGTGTATGCCTATGTGATTCACTGCTAATATAACTATGTATGGCGGCATGGAACTTCGTCTAATGCTTGCTTTTAATCTTTTCAGATGTACTTATAGTGTTATTGTATGTTGCAATAAATAACTTTTTATGGAAGAAGCAAATGCCATGAGTGATTTATTTGCAGCAAGCGCTAGTAGCGTATGAAACGTCGTCACTGCATATTCCAGTTTCAGTCGGCCAATCATATCTTTCATCGCGGTATCTAAATCCCGAGATATTTCCGTAACAAAAGGTGTACTAAGTTGTGAAATAACTTCCTCCAATAACTCATGTATATCACTTCCCTCCCCGTCGGACATTCTCAATCAAAACTTTGTATTACGCATCCTCTTTTGAAGTTTATCACTCAAGTTTATCACAAGACCGTCCTTAGTACAGTACATCCACGGCCAACTGCTACTCCCAACATCCCAGTGCAGAAAATGCGCGTGTAATCTACATACTTATAACTAAATTGTGACCCTTTATGTCCAAATCCGTCACGAATATTTGGCTATCTGTCAACATTTTGCAATTATTTAATTGTTGCATGGTTCTCGCTATCAGGTGTGTGAAATGACAAAAATCAAGCGTTGAATAAAGCTTTAAAAGTCGAATCGCGCCCGGTGAAACCGGATGGGGGGAGAGTTAGAAACAAACCTGTCAAACACGACATATAAAACCATGTTAACCCACCGTCTATGACGCTGGGCCAACTTGAAGCCACCGCATATATTACCGCATTTGGTCAAATCTATGCCATCCCTTGAAGCGCAAAGTTTTAAAATGTATATTTTCACCCACAACACGCCACAATTATTGCAAGTGAATGATCTAGAAGATATATCACCCCCTAAATTGAAAATGGAACTCTAAGGCAAGATCAAACGCCAAACAATTAATTTTAAAAATATACTTATGTCTATAAGTTAAAAATATTTCATAACGTTTTAAATTAAAATCCTTAGCCTACAAGACAAATTGATCATGGGTCGTTTGACATACAAAATTATTACAGGGTCTACGGTAACTAAATGTGTTTAGTACGGACAATTAAGCCAGGCTATTTTTGTATTTTCCATCTACTTGTAGCTGTTCGGAGCATATTCTGAAAAATGATTTGAGCTAAATGAGCATTGATGATAAAAAAAATCGAACACCATTGATTAATTTGTCGCATAGCTGTCAAGTATGTGGAAGTAGCAAGGTTTGTGTGACGATTGGCTTGAAAATTGTTGTCTGATGCCAATAAACGTATGTCCGACAATTATGGTAAGATATAAAATGATGATCAGCTAGTGTAATGACAGTGAATGCAATGGATGACATACACCGTAGTTTGATATATTACTTGGTAGTCATCATTGGTGCACCTGGACTCGATTAGCAGACGAAATGCTACACTGCCCACCCTAGACACTGCTATTTCGCATGTTAAAATGTGCAGATGGTTGACGTCATATGTCCCCCCGCTCTCAATTTCAAGTATTGTAGTAAGCTTGTGATTGGCCGGCTGTCTTGCTAAAAGTACCCTGATCAACTGGCGAGAATAATATGGTGGGGGAGGGGTGGGTGTAGACGACACCTGTGTGGAGCCCAGCAAACGCGAGGATTTGACCCAATTCTGTTTCAATATAGGCCTTACTGCCAACGGCGCTGGACCAACATTTAAACAACATTGGGTCAAGTCCTCGTGTTTGCTGGGAGAGCTGTCCGCATTTTGATACACGCGTGCCGTCTGGTTGGAACAGGCTGCACAGTACTCTGCGTAACGGAATGCAAACGACAACGAATTTGTTCCTGACTCGTGTTGTAAAGCTATTTTAGTGGTCAAATTGATGTAAAGTGTCTTGACTGCGGCCGATGATTATTCTGTGTTTTTAATGTCATTGACTTTAGACAGTCTTATTATCCGTTGACATTATGTTGTGATTGTAATACAGAAAGTGTAAATGTGGGCTTTGTGAGAGCAGAATTTAGGACAGGAAGTCTGTTTGAGGAGATTTGGCGTTTCATACGATTGGATCTCTCTTGTCAGTGCACCGATGTTTGTAGAGTGTGTCACGCATTAGTGTGTCGAATAATTATTGCATTCCCACTGCGGAGCTGGTTTGGGTGTGCAATAGGGTTGCAAAATGGGGGCGATGGGCACGTGCTCCCTGTTTTATATGCTTTCATTTACTGCAGGTAAAACAATTTTGCAAACAGAAAAACTTGAACGTCACGCCCCTCTATACTTCCCTAGCTATCCATTTTGGGTAGACGTTACAAGTCCGCGTAGCTTGTTTGCATTTACGCACCCATGTTTTCTTTTTTTTTGTAAGTTTACGTGGCAGTTCGTGGGTCTTATAAGCCTACATGTTACTTTCTCCTGTGTGATTTAGTCACCTCATGCCTATTTACTCACTGGTAGTGATTAGGCTCTTTAGAGTGATGTAGGTGTTACAAGAAAAAGAAACTCCATTATTTAAACATGTTCATGCCTTGTCCATATTCTAAATGTAGTTTTGTGTGACTATAATAGAGAAATTATTTTTGGATATCTTTTTATTCCCACTTATGTGTTGGCGTCATATTTAAAGTAGTGCGCACATTGTGTAAGTGTCTGTTCAAGCTATTATTATATGTACAATAAATACAAATTATATGTCAAATACTATATATATTTTTTTAAATGGTGAATCATTTGTGTAGTGATCTGATATTGTGTAGGCTACACCAATCTCCCAATCAGGTAGCGTTCTCGACCTAAAACCATCAGACCTCATTCATTCACTAACTTATGTAAACATGGGAAGTGACTATGTAAAAACGATTATTTTGAAAACACTCACAGCAAGACCTGTAGCATTAACCCTATAACCACCGATGCCGCATATATTCGGGTTTTCAATTTTCATTAGCACTTTAAGTACCACCTTTTAAACATGTTAAAGATAACATGTGACATCAATCAGCAATATTTGAAAAGAGTTGACCTCCATATTGTCAAATCTGAATAATTTTCACTTATGTGGATCGCGTCAGCGAGACACAACTTCAAGTGGGTGAAAATTCAGATTGAATAATTTGGCGGGTCAAGGGTTAAGTTTATTAACATATTATTTGCTCCAGCTGATGACACATACATGTACACACAATTTTTATTGACAAAGATAAAGCTTTTTGCCAAAACAATATGAAATAAAGAATGCTATCAAGACAAATATGTACGAAGACAAAGACGTGTATACGTGAATGTATACGTTATTTTTTTATATTTACAAATGGAAGTAAAGAAAATATATCCCCACCAAAGTTTACACCGTCCTCTGCTATAAACGTCGCATATCACCAACTTCTCACCAATGGGGCACATGGTATGGAGTAGTTAAATTCCCACCTTGGGTTAAGAACACACGCCTTCTATTTATTTGATCACAACAACCATGACGTCACTAAAATTTAAGCAAACACGAGACGTTGACCATGTGTCGGTATAATGTTGGTTCACCATCTACGACATTGGGGCAGACTTAAACCAAAATTGGTTTGATGTTGGTGTACCAATACTTTTCTGTAAAGCCAACAGGTAGTATCGGCTTAATTTATAAGTAAGTAAATACTGCCTTTTGGGAGAACAGATTTATTAAACTTTAAATGAACATTTGTCACCCCCCAGCGCGAAGCCTATGCTTGTGCAAAATATTAAGTCGATCCATCAATGGCAAAGTAGTATGCATTACCATGACATATGCCTACACAGCTACTTATTCCGTTCTTTACCCAGTAGACACAAAATTACAACATCGGCTCAACGTCTTCGACGTTGGTGCAATATTGTATAAATGCTATACAAAATGTTTTGTGTTTCCTGGGTATAATGTAATCATGATACACAACGTAAAGAACCAGTGAGTACTAGCAAGGGATCTTTTATTTGAAGAGTAAGCATTAAATATATTATTTTGCAATCACAAGCAGAACAAACAAAGTATTTTCTGCTGAAATAGGCAGTAAAAAGACGAGTAATTTTCATGGCATATCTCAAAGGATGCCGCAACCATTTACATGATTTATGTGGTGTGGCACATACAAAAACATAATTGGCTAGGCTACAATGTTGCATGTATCAGGCCTACCATTCATTATTTGAATTACAAAATGGCCATTGTTAACACTATGTAGCCGGTCCTTTATGCTAATTAAAAAAATAGCGTATCACAGGCAATTTATTGTTTTGCGGAAAAATATATTATAATACACGTTTTTATCCTTTTAACATAAACTGAATCATGTTCTAACTCCGTTTATTTTTTTTACAATTGGAATTCAGAACAAACACTATTACATAGTGGTAAATACAAATATGAAATCACTCGCTCATAACATTCTTATTTTTATTTTTACATAAAGTGGAATCACAAAAAAATGTATGGCACGTTCCTGAGGAAAGAACACTACAAACTAATCCTGTGAATTGCTTGCAATCAGGTGTTGGTGAGCTACATAAGTTCGCAATCCGATAATTCAATGAGAGCTACATCACTGAATGACCACAGTTACAGTTCTACAAAACGGGTCACATATATGCCCATTTTTATTGCGGAAAACACATAAAACGCCTACGTAACTATACAGCTGCTAAGTAAGTATGTCGCAGGAGGTCTGAGAGGAGAAGTGTGCATCACGACCACCTGCCTATCACACATACCGCTTACATTTAGTGTAAGTGTTAAAGCTGCTCACATACACTGTGAAGTGTGCACCACGACCACCTGCCTATCACACATACCACTTATATTTAGTGTAAGTGTTAAAGATGCTCACATACACTGTGGAAATGTGCATCACGACCACCTGTCTATCACACACACCGCTTATATTTAGTGTAAGTGTTAAAGCTGCTCACATACACTGTGAAATGTGCATCACGACCACCTGTCTATCACACACACCGCTTACATTTAGTGTAAGTGTTAAAGCTGCTCACATACACTATGAA
This sequence comes from Flabesymbios commensalis, assembly GCA_964017125.1. Taxonomy (NCBI): domain Eukaryota; kingdom Metazoa; phylum Annelida; class Polychaeta; order Terebellida; family Flabelligeridae; genus Flabesymbios; species Flabesymbios commensalis. The sequence goes on from OZ024913.1 coordinate 20,092,051, forward strand.
GTGTGCATCGTGACCACCTGCCTATCACACATACAGCTTATATTTAATGTAAGTGTTAAAGCTGCTCACATACACTGTGAAATGTGCATCACGACCACCTGTCTATCACACACACCGCTTACATTTAGTGTAAGTGTTAAAGCTGCTCACATACACTGTGAAGTGTGCACCACGATCACCTGCCTATCACACATACCTCTTACATTTAGTGTAAGTGTTAAAGCTGCTCACATATACTGTGAAGTGTGCACCACGACCACCTGCCTATCACACATACCGCTTACATTTAGTGTATGTGTTAAAGCTGCTCACATACCCTGTGAAGTGTGCATCACGACTACCTGCCTATCACACATACCGCTTACATTTGGTGTAAGTGTTAAAGCTGCTCACATACACTGTGAAGTGTGCATCACGACCACCCGCCTATCACACATACCACTTACATTTAGTGTAAGTGTTAAAGCTGCTCACATACACTGTGAAGTGTGCATCACGCCCATCTGTCTATCACACATTCCGCTTAATTGTTAAAGCGATTAAATTGTTTAATTAACATTTTAACTACTTGAAGTTGTGTGTCACTTCCGCAAACCACAACGTAAGGTGGATGAAAATTGCTCACATTTGGTATTTTAAAAATAAAAAAAATTAAAGTATTGATGTTTAAGCACACATTTCGTTTCCAATGACAGTGATTTAATTGGCTAATAAAAAATAATGATAAACAACTTTGGTCGTGTTTAGAGCTTTAAGGGTTAACCTAGAAATGGCAATCATATGTGAGATTGCTGCTGATCCAGTATTGGGAACCCAGCAAACACCACAGGTTGTCCCAATGTCTGTGAGACTGCTGCTGATCCAGTATTGGGAACCCAGCAAACACCACAGGTTGTCCCAATGTCTGTGAGACTGCTGCTGATCCAGTATTGGGAACACAGCAAACACCACATGTTGTCCCAATGTCTGTGAGACTGCTGCTGATCCAGTATTGGGAACCCAGCAAACACCACAGGCTGTCCCAATGTATGTGAGACTGCTGCTGATCCAGTATTGGGAACCCAGCAAACACCACAGGTTATCTCAATGTCTGTGAGATTGCTGCTGATCCTGTATTGGGAACCCAGCAAACACCACAGGTTATCTCAATGTCTGTGAGATTGCTGCTGATCCAGTATTGGGAACCCAGCAAACACCACAGGTTGTCCCAATGTCTGTGTCACTGCTGCTGATCCAGTATTTGGAACCCAGCAAACACCACAGGTTGTCCCAATGTCCTTGAGATTGCTGCTGATTCAGTATTGGGAACACAGCAAACACCACAGGTTGTCCCAATGTCTGTGAGATTGCTGCTGATCCAGTATTGGGAACCCAGCAAACACCACAGGTTGTCCAAATGTCTACGAGACTCCTGCTGATCCAGTATATGGAACCCAGCAAACATCACAGGTTATGTCAATGTCTGTGAGACTGATGCTGATCCAGTGTTGGGAACCCAGCAAACACCACAGGTTATCCCAATGTTTGTGAAACTGCTGCTGATCCAGTATTGGGAACCCAGCAAACACCACAGGTTGTCCCAATGTCTGTGAGACTGCTGCTGATCCAGTATTTGTAACCCAGCAAGCATCACAGGTTATCTCAATGTCTGTGAGACTGCTGCTGATCCAGTATTGTGAACCCAGCAAACACCACAGGTTGTCCCAATGTCTGTGAGACTGCTGCTGATCCAGTATTTGGTACCCAGCAAACATCACAGGTTATCTCAATGTCTGTGAGACTGCTGCTGATCCAGTATTGGGAACCCAGCAAACACCACAGGGTTTTCCAATGTATTTGAGAGTGCTGCTGATCCAGTAATGGGAACCCAGCAAACACCACAGGTTGTCCCAATGGCTGTGAGACTGCTGCTGATCCAGTATTGGGAATCCAGCAAACACCACAGGTTGTCCCAATGTCTATGAGACTGCTGCTGATCCAGTATTGGGAACACAGCAAACACCACAGGTTGTCCCAATGTCTCTGTGACTGCTGCTGATCCAGTATTGGGATCCCAGCAAACATCACAGGTTGTCCAAATGGCTGTGAGACTGCTGCTGATCCAGTAACCCAGCAAACCCCACAGGTTGTCCTAATGTCTGTGAGACTGCTGCTGATCCAGTATTGGGAACCCAGCAAACACCACAGGTTGTCTCAATGTCTGTGCGATTGCTGCTGATCCAGTATTGGGAACACAGCAAAGACCACAGGTTGTCCCTATGTTTCTGAGACTGCTGCTGATCCAGTATTGGGAACCCAGCAAACACCACAGGTTGTCTCAACGTCTGTCAGACTGCTGCTGATCCAGTATTGGGAATCCAGCAAACACCACAGGTTGTCCCAATGTCTCTGTGATTGCTGCTGATCCAGTATTGGGAACCCAGCAAACACCACAGGTTGTCCCAATGTTTACGACGTCATTCCAACATTAGTACAATGTTTGGTGATTGTTGGGAAGTCATCTAGGTAGGTGGTAACCCTTTCAACGCGGAGATCGTCGTTATACGTCAACATCTGACGTCCATAGACGTAAGATTCTGACGTCTGAAATCGGTCCCCGCATTAAAAGAATTACCTGCTTTAAAACGCCGTGAACCAATAACATAGATATTCAAATTATAATTTTTAAAGCTGCTCACATACACTGTGAAGTCATGACCACCTGCCTATCACACATTATACCGCTTACATTTAGTTTACCTGATGATACGTCGTGATTATCTAAAATTAAAATAATATCGTCAATCTAAGGGATACATGTACATAGACTTCTTTTTTGCCTCTGATCTAAGCCATTTCAGTCACAAATAATGCTAGCTCTCATATTCCAATCCGTAATTTTTAAAAATCATAATAATATGCATGGGTGTTGCAGTGCTACATGTACCACACACAAAACACTAAACGAATTTCTAACTTTCCAATCAGTCACAAAGATTTTCAATAGATGATATTATAGCTTTTATAGCCTATAAACTATCGAGGGCCGAACTTGAGTGCTCTCAAACCGTTAGCTTGATTTTGAGTCCAGGGGTCATATCTCACTAAAGATCATAGGATTAAGATTATTTTAACTTTCTCTCATTTTCATTAGAAAAGTTATGATAAATCTTAACTTTTCCAAGCTAAGATTATGTTTTAATAGTTCATATTTACAGCACACATGATTATTTTACTGATCAAAATATTCTATGATATGTCAGGGCAATAGCAATTATAATGGGTTTATGCATCGCATTCCATATGAAGGGGTGAATACTAAATCATAAATAATGTTATCTTGGTTACCTGGAGCATGGTAAATGGAAAAAACCTGATGGACTTCCATTTATAACTCAAGTTTTTGTTGAAAGTACACACAACATAATATACTTATCATCTAGGTAAAATAATAGTTTATTTTTCGCCACAATAGCTCACAGATACCCAATGAAGTCACCCCCTATGTAAGGATACTCTTCGTACTGACCATGTACCGGTTCAATGGTCCAGTACCTACCAGATGTAGCATTGTCAAACCAGTAGGTGGAGTAGACCTCATTCATCAAGTAGTCAGGTACTATATTCTGCTCTATGTAGTAGTGAGTGTTCCCATCTATTGAGGCTTTCAGGTGGAACAAGGTAACGTAATAACCGGTGGTGCTTTTTTTCAGGTATAGACCTATCATTGTGTAGACGTTCAGCATGTCAATTTGAAGCCATGGAGAGACATCACCCGTAGGCGGCATCCAGCCCAGGTAGTGATCCAGTCTCATATAACGAGGATACCAGTTTGTGTTATGGTAACCGCTGGCTTTGTAGGAGCTGTGTGGAAGATCAAGAGCAGCAGGGACGTAGTCAATACCAAACCTGAGACACAAAAAATAGAACACGTCAAACGTAACATTATTACCCAGCATGCACCAAATACAATAAGTTATTTATTCTGATGGTTCTAGAAGGAGACAAGACCATGTGACAACTAGCAGACCATATCATACAACTATACAGGAGTAAGTGTTATTTTGTTAATGAAATGCAAAACAACAACAACTAAGTCACAATGATGTTTTCCATGAACCAATCAACCAATCAACCAACCAAAGAATCAACCAATCAATAAACCAATGACCAATCAACCAATCAATCAATCAATTAATCAATCAATCAATCAATAAATCATTCAATAAATCAATCGGTCGGCCGGTCGGTAGTTCGGTCGGTCGGACGGTCGGTCGGTGGGTCGGTGGGTCGGTGGGTGGGTAGGTCGGTCAATCTTGCACTGCTGCTGCTTCTTGTCACCGGCGTATTGTGCAGCTTATTGCCCCCGCGTCTTGTGCTGCTTCTTATCCCCCGCGTCTTGTGCTGCTTCTTGTCCCGCGTCTTGCGCTGCTTCTTGTCCCAAATATTGTGCTGCTTCTTGTCCCGCGTCTCGTGTTGCTTCTTGTCCCACGTTTTGTGCTGCTTTTTGTCCCGCGTCTTGTGTTGTTGCTTGTCCCGTGTCTTGTATTGCTTCCTGTCCCCCGCGTCTTGTGCTGCATCCTTTTCCCCCACAAATTGTACTGCTTTTTGTCCCTATCGTCTTATGATGCTTCTTCCTCCCTCCCACGCGAATTGTACTGCTTCTTGTACTCTGCGTCTTTTGCTGTTTCTTGTCCCGCGTCTTTTGCTGATTTTTGTCCCGCGTCTTGTGCTGCTTCTTGTCCCGCGTCTTGTGTTGCTTTTTGTCCCGCGTTTTTTGCTGCTTCTTGTTCCCCGCGTCTTGTTCTGCTTATTTCCCGGCGTCTTGTGCTGCTTCTTGTCCTGCGTCTTGTGCCGTTCCTTGTCTCCCGCGTCTTGTGCTAATTGTTGTCCCCTACGTCTTGTGTTACTTCATGTCCCGCGTCTTGTGCTGCTTCTAGTCCCGCTTCTTGTATTGCTTCTTGTCCCGCGTCATGTGCTGCTGCTTATGCTGCTTCTTGTGCTGCTTCTTGTCTCCCGCGTTTTGTGCTGCTTCTTGTCTCTCGCGTCTATTGCTGCTTCTTTCAACCTTGTCTTGTGCTGCTTCTTGCCACCCGTGTCTTGTGTTGCTTCTTGCCCCGCGTCTTGTACTGCTTCCTGTCCCGCGTCTTGAGCTACTTCTTGTCACCGCGTCTTGTGCTGCTTCTTGTCCTGCGTCCTGTGCTCCTTATTGTGCCGCTTCTTTCGTTTTCTTATGGGCCGCGTTTTTCGACGCGTCTTTTATTGCATATTGCGCCCCATTTTGTGACCCTCATGCTCTCTCTCCATGCTTCGCATCTTGTGCATTGCGCTGTGATTCGCGACGCGTATGACGCAGTTTCTTCTTTTGCGTATTGCGCCTCTTCTTGTCCCGTGTCTTGTGCTGCTTCTTGTCCCGCGTCTTGTGCCGCTTCTTTTCTCGCGTCTTGTGCTGCGTCTTGTGCTGCTTCCTGTCCCCGGCTTATTGTGTTGCTTCTTGTTCTGCATCTTATGCTGCTTATTGTCCCGCGTCTTGTGTTGATTCTTGTCCCGCGTCTTGTGTTGCTTCTAGTCCCCATCGTCTTATGCTGATCTTCCCCCTCCCACGCGTCTTGTACTGCTTCTTGTCTCGCGTCTTATGCTGCTTCTTGTCCCGCGTCTTATGCTGCTTCTTGTCCCCATCGTCTTATGCTGCTGCTTCCCCATACCACGCGTCTTATACTGCTTCTTGTCTCGCGTCTTATGCTGCTTCTTGTCCCGCGTCTTATGCTGCTTCTTGTCCCGCGTCTTATGCTGCTTCTTGTCCCCATCGTCTTATGCTGCTGCTTCCCCATACCATGCGTCTTGTTCTGCTTCTTGTACTCCGCGTCTTGTGCTGTTTCTTGTCCCGCGTCTTGTGCTGCTTTTTGTCCCGCGTCTTGTACTGCTTCTTGTCCTGCGTCTTTTGCTGCCTCTTGTCTCGCATCTTGTGCTGCTTCTTTTCCCGCGTCTTGTGCTGCTTCTTGTTCTGCGTCTTGTGCTGCTCCTTGTCTCCCGCGTCTTGTGCTGATTCTTATCTCCTGCGTCTTGTGCTGCTTCTTGTCCCGCGTCTTGTGCTGCTTCTTGTCCCGCGTCTTGTACTGCTTCTGGTACTCCGCGTCTTGTGCTGCTTTTTGTTCCCCGCGCCTTGTGCTGCTTCTTGAGACCCGCGTCTTGTGCTGTTTCTTGTCCCCCGCGTCTTGTGCTGCTCATGGTCTCGCGTCTTGAGCTACTTCTTGTCACCGCGTCTTGTGCTGCTTCTTGTCCTGCGTCCTGTGCTCCTTATTGTGCCGCTTCTTTCGTTTTGTAATATGCCACGTTTTTCGACGCGTCTTTTATTGCATATTGCGCCGCATTTTGTGACCGTCATGCTCTCTCCATGCGTCGCACCTTGTGCATTGCGCTGTGATTCGCGACGCGTATGACGCGGTTTCTTGTATTGGGTATTGCACCTCTTCTTGTCCCGCGTCTTGTGCTGCATCTCGCTAAACTTCTTTTGCTGCTTCGTTTTGAACCGCCTCTTGCATTGAATATTGCACCGCGTTTGGCTCCCTTTCACCGTTATTTTGCGCCACATCTTATTTATGGCGATGTGATTCGCGTCTTGCACGGCTTCTTGCATGGCACCTTGCGTCGCGTCTTAAGGGAACGGGCGCCTTAATCTGCCAACTAGATTTCTAAGTGATAATATTTGCCGGTATGAAATTAAATGAATGGGGTTTTAGGCCACCTTTGTGCACATATAGGCTCAACTGGCTCAGGAGAATTGCTTGAGGATGTGTTGGTATGTAATTTCGATACTTTTATGCGATAATCATCATATTTTGAATTAAAGCATAAAAAAGGCACAATTTATTAACCCTCACAACGCTGAATTATTTGGTATAAACCATGGAGATCGATGGGTTTTTTTAATTTGAAACCATCATAAATGTCTTAGTTAGCTCTTTCTGATTCATTTGAACTACCGGTATATGCTATGGGTCTACGACAACAAGAAATATTTTAATTATGTCTCCCCCTCTTTATACAGAGGTGGAGCTATCCATTCCGTGCAGTCTGTGAGTTCTCTCCGTCCCATTTATTTCTGTTTGTCTGTCCAGCGCTTTCTACCGTGCAGGCGGTCAAACACGAGACGTTGACCCAATGCTGGGATAATGTTGGCCCACCGTCAACGACGCTGAGCCAGCATTAGCTCAGTATCGGGTTACTGTGTCGTGTTTGGCACCACGCTGAATGTTGACCAGCGTCACAGACGGCAGGCCAACTATAACCCAGCTTAGGTTCAAAGCATCGTGCCAACATGCCGGTACCGCCAGCATGAAGAACTGACTAGGGCTGAATAGATACTGGCCATCACAGGCGATGCTGGCCCAACATTTAACAGATATTCGGTCGGTGTCGGCTTGTACTCGCCGCCAGCAGTAAGCACTACCAAACCAGTGTTGCAGCCCAGCAAACACGAGGCGCTGAACCAGGGCTGGTTTGATGCTGGTCCAGCATTGCAGACGGTGGGCCAGCATTGGACCAGCATTGGGTTGGGGTCTGGTGTTTGCTGGGATTGTTCATAAGCCACATTGTGTTTCGCACATCGACGTGGTTTCAAAACGGAATAATAAATACCGCTTAAACATAGTCTCTACTGTCCACAGGAGCCATTTAATAACATTAATTACAAAAGCCATCGACACTATTAGCTATCAATCTTTATGGTTATGCTGATGTAGGAGAGATATCTCCATTTTTTGTTTCTGATGTATAAAGATGGTCCCCGCACTAAAACTGTTAAGTTGACATATTAACATAAAAAACTGACTCTCGGGTATCCCCCAGCATGTCCTAATGTGTCCACAATACCAACCTGTATTCTTTGGCCAGTGGTTGATCATGTTGAGGGTCGGTGTCCAGTACATCTTTCATCTCCCAATACAGACCAACTCGTGAGTCAGTCACTCTGTTCCATCGGCTCCAGTGATACTCAACAGTGGGCAGTTTGGGTTTTCTGTTGTCATGACAACGACATGTATAAGATTGACGTCCATCTGGATCTATGCGCAGAATAATACACGTCTTATTGTAGGAGCCATCCGCACATCGCTGTTTCTCAGATACACATTCATTTCCTATGGCTTTGTTGTCTTTCAGATCGTGGAGCTCACACGTCTCATAATATGGAGGCTTTATCATCTCACTGCAGCGAGAGTGATTCAGATTCAGAATGTGCCCGGTCATCAGATGCATCCTCTCTCTGGCTAGTTCTGCTCTCATGAAAACCACATGCACTAAAAGTATCAGATGAAGAAGCATCGAGACGTGAAACTTGAACATTTTTATCAACCTCCTAATAAAAATGTATGGTAAGTACGATTATGCTTCTGGTCAACAATGAAGCACCGGTCAATAATAAGCTACACAATCGTGTGGCGCTGTCAGTGACGATGGCATAATGAATATCCCAACAAACACGAGACATAGATCCAATGCTGTTTTACTGTTGGACCACCGTCTTCGACGCTGGTCCAACATTAAAACAACATTGAGTCAATGCTCCGTGTTAGCTGGGTGAATGTATAATTGAAATCACCTTATTAACCCTTAAACCGTTAAGAGCGACCATTGTCGTTTTTAATCTGCTTCTTAATTGAGCAAATAACTGTTATTGGGAGAGAAATGAGTGTTTAAATCTCAAGATTTGCAAATTTTTTGTCTCAAATTAAAAAATATGATTAATTTGCAGTTGAACATTCATCCAACAGTGGGTTGAACACTCGTGTACGCTGTGAACACCTTCTGATTTTGCATGTGCTTCCCACTTGTATTATTAAACTTACCTGTTCTATGCGTATATAACGTCCATGCCTGTAAGCTTACCGTTGAATAATTAAATTGTTTTAGTGAGCGATGAACCAATAACTGAATAACAAGTACCACGTTACATGTGTCAACCCTCGCCAAGAATCTGGTCTGACCAAGGAATCTATAGATTCCTTGGTCAGACAGACAAAAAGTAGAAATCATTCATTTTCACCAATCAAATACAAAACACCAGCTTGGATAACTCATAGAATCATAGAATCTGCGCTACTATACTTGCCTCCTAAATGGCAGAAAGTTAGCTATGGCTTGCGATATTTAACCCTTGTAAAGCTAGAGCCATATATATAACGCCAAAGATAATTATGACTATGGGGTATGATAATCAACCCTTGCATAGCTAGAGCCGTATATATATGGTTCGAAGCTAAATATGACAATGTTTGCGATATATTCTCATTTGGTAAAATAATTGAATTTTTCATAAATCAGCATTTTTCATCTTTTGAATCTGGAAATTGCGCTAGCAATCAAATGAATAAAAAATCGTAACAGCCAATTCAGCAGTACAAGGGTTACTAAGGGTCGTTGTGTTGAGACCAGCTGCCATTGATAATTATTCATTCTAATGATGGTAACTCCCTGATTATTTATTAAAAGCAGTTGTTATACCTTGATCCCCGCTGTCATGTGCTATGTTGTGCAAAGCCTAAAGGCAGTATCTGCTTACTTTACAAGCAGAAGCTGCTTTCCTCAACAGTAAGCAGTTACTATTGTTTGTCTTTGTGTATCCATGGTTTGTACAAAAATAATTTAGCGTTGTCAGGGTTAACCCTTTAACCCTTTATCCTTTATCGCGAAGTATAAAATAAACAGTAAAATATTTCTTAGTCGTGACCTTTGATAAACAACAGGAATGGTCAAAGAGATCGAAGACCAAAAAATCAAAGTGATACCCCTTCCAAAATGTTATAATAACACGTTAACCGGGCAACTGGTCTCTAAGTGATGAAAGCTGTAGTGTGAAAATGGGGGAGGGTGGGTCACTTTTTAATACCGGACTAAAAGAAACAGTTTGCACTGGGATAAAAAGTAGCAGTTTATATTTAATGGCAAATGAAGTTCACACAATTAAGCCAAAGCTAAAGTACAGATAATTATTCCCGTATTGTATTTATTTAATATTATACATTCTTTGAAAAAATGGCAAAAAAACTGTCAAGTACCATAATGTATAATTGTTTCTAAAAAAGATATGTGCTGTATTTATATCAACTTTTTTAATAGAAAATCGGTTTCTACGCTTTGTAAAGAGTGTTTACACTACAGTTATACTAATAGTCATAAATGATGTTTTCGTTTTGGTGCGGGAAAAAACATCTATTCTGCATAATATCACTATTATATACTCTAGTTACGTCAACTATTGGTTTCTACGCTTTCGAGCTTTCTTAATTAAGTAGTATAGGTTATTGAGCTCGAATTTATATGTTAACGCCAAATATAGTTAACCGCGAGTTTAAAAAGGTGCAGTTATATGATCTCTGTTATTTTTAGGCTAACGTGTGAATGGTTAAGGCCTAGGGTTCTTATTTAAATAAAAGTATAATAACAGTATAATAACATAAGAAATATATTTTTAGGTCATACAGGATAAAAGAGGTCAAAATTTAAAGGTAGCCTAAAATTAAAAGTCCGTCTTGAATAACGAAACGAAAATAGGAATACGTATCTAAGTTCGCGGACCTGCAGGATTGATAGGGTTAATGAGCGACGTTTTTCATGTGGGATTAGCGTGAACGGTCAGCCCCCCAATAAAACCTCTATTTTGCCATACGGCGTTGCGTCATAGTGATTTCTAGCTATAATGGTTATAATGGTTAATTACAGCTATAATTACAGCTTTTATGGTTAATTCCTAAATAAAAAACATTTTGTGGACTTTGTTGTTTGGATGTTATATTTAACCAAAGTACGTATCAAAAGAGTTTTTTTAGTGAACTCAGTACACATAATGTGAGAAATTAATTGTAAAAGTCTAGTTTCCAGTCATACATCATACTTTCCGCAATCAACGTTCGAAATCGCCGTCCGTAATCACCAATATTAGTGCAAAAAGAGTTACAAAAAACTTTTTTTTTTGAGCGTCCGAATTCACCGCACACCATCCGAAATCACAGTCCGATTTTGCAGGAGTCAGAAATCGCAGTCCGAAATCACTGTCCGAAATCACAGATAGGCGTCCAAAATCACCAAGTCCGAAATGATCGAGGTCCGAAATCACCGGCACTAAAATGTTGCATGAACCATTCATTATCTGAATTACAAAATGACAATAATATTAACACTATGAAGCTGATTCTTTATGTTAATTAAAAAATATAGAGTAGCATACATTTTTTTATCCTTGTCACATAAATTTAGTCATGTTCCAATGCGCTGAATTTTTTTAAAATTTGAATTTATTTTGCGTTAGAGCAAACACTATTACACAGTTCTAAATACAAACAGGAAATCACTCACACATAACATTATCTTATCTACACAATGTGAAATCACAACAAAATGTATAGCACTTTCCTGAGGAAAGAACACTGCAAACTAATCCTGTGAATTGCTTGCAATCAGATGTTGGTGAGCTACGTAAGCCCGCAGTCTATCAATTCAATGATGTCTATATCACGTATACTGACCACAGGTACAGTTCCAAAAATATATGGGGTCACATATTTGACCATCTTTCTTGAGGACAACATATATATAGCTGTAAATAGGTATGTCACAGGAGGTATGGGAGGAGAAGACGTTAATTGTTAAAGCGATTAAATTGTTTAATTAACATTTTCACTAGGGCCTACTTGAAGTTGTGTGTCACTTCCGCAACCCACAACGTGAAGTGGGTGAAAATTGCTCACATTTGGTATTTTAAAAAAGAACAAAAATGGAAGTATTGATGTTTAAGCACACATTTCGTTTCCAATGACAGTGATTTAATTGGCTAATAAAAAATGATGATAAACGACTTTGGTCGTATTAGCGCTTAAAGGGTTAACCTAGAAATGGGAATCATATGTGAGATTGCTGCTGATCCAGTATTGGGAACCCAGCAAACATCACAGGTTGTCCCAATGTCCTTGAGATTGCTGCTGATTCAGTATTGGGAACCCAGCAAACACCACAGGTTGTCCCAATGTCTGTGAGACTGCTGCTGATCCAGTATTGGGAACCCAGCAAACATCACATGTTGTCCTAATGTCTGTGAGATTGATGCTAATCCATTATTGGGAACCCAGAAAACACCACAGTTTGTCCCAATGTCTGTGAGACTGCTGCTGATCCAGTATTGGGAGCCCAGCAAACACCACAGGTTGTCCCCATGTCTGTGAAACTGCTGCTGATCCAGTATTGGGAACCCAGCTAACACCGCAGGTTGTCCCCATGTCTGTGAAACTGCTGCTGATCCAGTATTGGGAACCCAGCAAACACCACAGGTTGTCCCAATGTCTGTGAGACTGCTGCTGATCCAGTATTGGGAACCCAGCAAACACCACAGGTTGTCCTAATGTCTGTGTGACTGCTGCTGATCCAGTATTGGGAGCACAACACACACCACAGTTTGTCCTAATGTCTGTGTGACTGCTGCTGATCTAGTATTGGGAACCCAGCAAACATCACATGTTGTCCTAATGTCTGTGAGATAGCTGCTAATCCATTATTGGGAACCCAGCAAACATCACAGGTTGTCCCAATGTCTGCGAGACTGCTGCTGATCCAGTATTGGGAACCCAGCAAACACCACAGGTTGTCCAATGTCTACGACGCTGACCCAACATCATTCCAACATTGGTACAATGTTTGGTGATTGTTGGGAAGTCATCTAGGTAGGTGTTAACCCTTTCAACGCGGAAATCGTCGTTATACGTCAACATCTGACGTCCATAGACGTTAGATTCTGACGTCTAATATCGGTCCCCGCACTAAAAGAATTAAAATATTTATAACGGCCGTAGACCATTAACATAGATATTCAAATGGAGCAGAAACAGCTAACTAAGACATTTATGGTCATTTCAAGTTGAAGAAAACCCTTTGGTACTCATAGTTTGTACAAACATATTTCAGCGTTGTAAGTGTTGAAGCTTCTCACATACACTGTGAAGTGTGCACCACGACCACCTGCCTATCACACATACCGCTTACATTTAGTGTAAGTGGTAAAACTGCTCACATACACTGTGAAGTGTGCACCACGACCACCTGCCGATCACACATACCGCTCACATTTAGTGTAAGTTTTAAAGCTGCTCACATACACTGTGAAGTGTGCATCACGACCACCTGCCTATCACACATACCGCTTACATTTAGTGTAAGTGTTAAAGCTGCTCACATACACTGTGAAGTGTGCACCACGACCACCTGCCGCTCACACATACCGCTCACATTTAGTGTAAGTTTTAAAGCTGCTCACATACACTGTGAAGTGTGCATCACGACCACCTGCCTATCACACATACCTCTTACATTTAGTGTAAGTGTTAAAGCTGCTCACATACACTGTGAAGTGTGCACCACGCCCACCTGCCTATCACACATACCGCTTACATTTAGTGTAAGTGTTAAAGCTTCCGCTTACATTCAGTGTAAGTGTTCAAGCTGCTCACATACATTGTGAAGTGTGCATCACGACCACCTGCCTATCGCACATACCGCTTGCATTTAGTGTAAGTGTTAAAGCTGCTCAAATACACTGTGAAGTGTGCATCCTGACCACCTGCCTATCACACATACCGCTTACATTTAGTGTACGTGTTAAAGCTGCTCACATACACTGTGAAGTGTGCACCACGACCACATGCCTATCACACATACCACTTGCATTTAGTGTATTGTTAAAGATGCTCACATACACTGTGAAGTGTGCACCACGACCACATGCCTATCACACATACCACTTGCATTTAGTGTATTGTTAAAGCTGCTCACATACACTGTGAAGTGTGCATCCTGACTACCTGCCTATCACACATACCGCTTACATTTAGTGTAAGTGTTAAAGCTGCAGCTTACATTTAGTGTAAGTGTTAAAGCTGCTCACATACACTGTGAAGTGTGCATCACGACCACCTGCCTATCACACATACCGCTTATATTTAGTGTAAGTGTTAAAGCTGCTCACATAAACAGTGAAGTGTGCACCACGATCACCTGCCTATCACACATACCACTTACATTTAGTGTAAGTGTTAAAGCTGCAGCTTACATTCAGTGTAAGTGTTAAAGCTGCTCACATACAATGTGAAGTCATGACCACCTGCCTATCACACATACCGCTTACATTTACTTTAACCTGATAGTACGTCGTGATTATTGAAAATTAAAATAATATCGTCAATCAAAGGGATACATAGACTTCTTTTCTGCCTCTGATCTAAATAATTTCAGTCACAAATCCAGGGGTCATATTCCACTAAATAGCATAGGATTAAGATGATTTTAACTTATGTTTTAATAGCTCATATTTTCAGCACACATGATTATTTTATAGATCAAAATATCCTGAGATATGTCAGGACAATAGCAATTAAATGGGTTTATGCATCGATTTTCATATGATGGGGTGAATTCTAAATCATAAATAATGCTATATTGGTTACCTGGAGCATGGTAAATGGAACAACCTTATGGATTTCCACTTATAACTCAAGTTTTTGTTGAAAGTACACACAACATAATATACTTATCATCTAGGTAAAATAATAGTTTATTTTTCGCCACAATAGCTCACAGATACCCAATGAAGTCACCCCCTATGTAAGGATACTCTTCGTACTGACCATATACCGGTTCAATGGTCCAGTACCTACCAGCTGTAGCATTGTCAAACCAGTAGGTGAAGTAGTCCTCATTCATCAAGTAGTCAGGTACTATATTCTGCTCTATGTAGTAGTGAGTGCTCCCATCTATTGAGGCTTTCAGGTGGAACAAGGTAACGTGATAACCGGCGGTGCTTTTCTTCAGGTATAGACCTATCATTGTGTAGACGTTCAGCATGTCAATTCGAAACCATGGAGAGACATCAACAAGCACCGGCATCCAGCCTAGGTTGTGATCCAGTCTCATATAACGAGGATACCAGTTTGTGTTATGGTAACCACTGGCTGTGTAGGAACTGTGTGGAAGATCAAGAGCAGCAGGGACGTAGTCAATACCAAACCTGAGACACAAAAATAGAGCACGTCATACGTAGCATTATTACCCAGCATGCAACAAATACAAGAGGTTATTTATTCTGATGGTCTTAGAAGGGGACAAGACCGTGTGGCAGCTAGCAGACCATTATCACACAACTATACAAGAGTAAGTGTTATTTTGTTAATGAAATACAAAACAAAAACAACTAAGTCACAATGATGTAATCAATGAATCAATAAACCAATGAATCAACCAAACAATCAATTAATCAATAAACCAATGATCAATCAATCAATCAATCAATCAATCAATCAATCAATCAATCAATCAATCAATCAATCAATCAATCAATCAATCAATCAATCAATCAATCAATCAATCAATCAATCAATCAATCAATCAATCATTCGGTCGGTCGGTCGGTCGGTCGGTCGGTCAATCTTGTGCTGCTTCTTGTCTCGCGTCTTTTGTTGCTTCTTGTCCCACGTCTTGTGTTGTTGCTTATTCCGTGTCTTGTATTGCTTCTTGTCCCCCGCGTCTTGTGCTGCTTCTTGTACTCCGCGTCTTGTGCTGTTTATTGTCCCGCGTCTTGTGCTGTTTTTCGTCCCGCGTCTTGTGCTGCTTCTTGTCCCGCGTCTTGTGCTGCTTCTTGCCCCGCGTCTTGTGCTGCATCCCTTTCCCC
This sequence comes from Flabesymbios commensalis, assembly GCA_964017125.1. Lineage (NCBI taxonomy): Eukaryota > Metazoa > Annelida > Polychaeta > Terebellida > Flabelligeridae > Flabesymbios > Flabesymbios commensalis. Next base: position 20,107,736 of record OZ024913.1, read on the forward strand.
CGCGAATTGTACTGCTTCTTGTCCCCGCGTCTTGTGCTGCTTCTTCCCCCATGCCACGCGAATTGTACTGCTTCTTGTACTCTGCGTCTTGTGCTGTTTCTCGTCCCGCGTCTTGTGCTGCTTTTCGTCCCGCGTCTTGTGCTGCTTCTTGTCCCGCGTCTTGTGCTGCTTCTTGTCCCGCGTCTTGTGCTGCATCCCTTCCCCCCGCGAATTGTACTGCTTCTTGTCCCCAGAGTCTTATGCTGCTTCTTCCCCCATCCCACGCGAATTGTACTGTTTCTTGTACTCCGCGTCTTCTGCTGCTCTTTGTTCCCGCGTCTTGTGCTGCTTCTTGTCCCGCGTCTTGTGCTGCTTCTTGTCCCGCGTCTTGTGCTGCTTCTTGTCCCGCGTCTTGTGCTGCTTCTTGTCCCGCGTCTTGTGCTGCTTCTTGTCCCGCGTCTTGTGCTGCTTCTTGTCTCGCGTCTTTTGGTGCTTCTTGTCCCGCGTCTTGTGCTGATCCTTGTCCTGTGTCTTGTGCTGCTTCTTGTCCCGCGTCTTATACTGCTTCTTGTTCCGCGTCTTGTGCTGCTTCTTGTCTCGCGTCGTGTCCCGCGTCTTGTGCTGCTTCTTGTCCTGCGTCTGGTGCTATATATGTGCACAAAAGTGGCCTAAAGCCCGATTCATTTCATTTCATTTCCTTTGTCCTGCGTCTGGTGCTCCTTAATGTGCCACTTCTTTCGCTTTGTAATAGGCCGCTTTTTTCGAGGCTTCATTTATTGCATATTGCATATTGCGCCGCATTTTGCATTGCATTGCATATTGCATATTGCGCCGCGTTTGTCTCACTTCTTGCACCGTTATTTTGCACCACATCTTATGTATTGCGCTGTGATTCGCGTCTTGCGCGGCTTCTTGCATGGCGGCTTGCGTCGCGTCTTAAGGGGAGGCTCGGCTTAATCTGCCAAGTAGATTTCTAAGTAATAATATTTGCCGGTATGAAATAAATGGGGTTTTAGACCACCTTTGTGCACATATAGGCTCAACTGGGTCAAGAGAACCTTCTGAGGATGTACTGGTATGAAATTCCGATACTTTTATGTGAGAATCTACATTGTTTTGAAGAAAAACATACAAAAAAGCGATTTAATCACCCTCACAACGCTGAATTATTTTGTGTAAACCATGGAGATCAATGGGTTTTGTTTTTAATTTGAAACCATCATAAATATCTTAGTTAGCTCTTTCTGATTCATTTGAATAGGGCCTATCTGTATAATTTATGGGTCTACAGCCATAAGAAATATTTTAATTATGTCTCCCCCTCTGTACACAGAGGTGGAGACATGTTGGTTTACCTCTGCGCTATCCGCTCCGTGCAGTCTGTGCGTTCTCTCCATCCCATTATTTATGTTTGTCTGTACAGCGCTTTCTATCGTGCAGGTGGTCAAACACGAGACGTTGACCCAATGCTGGGCTAATGTTGGCCCACCGCTCAGCCAATATTAGCCCAGTATCGGGTTACCGTTTAGCGATTGGCGCCACGCTGAATGTGGACCAGCGTCACAGACGGCGGGCAAACATTAACCCAGCTTTGGTTAAAAGCATCCTGCTGGTACCGCCAGCATGCCGGTACCGCCAGCATGCTGGTATCGCCAGCATGCCGGTAACACCAACATGAAGTACTGACTAGGGCTGAGTGGATACTGGCCATGACCGGCAACGCTAGCCCAACATTTAACAGACATTGGGTCGGTGTCGGCTTGTATACGCCGCCAGCAGTAAGCTTTACTAAGTCAGCGTCGCAGCTCAGCAAACACGAGGTGTTGAATTTGATGCTGGGCCAGCGTCAAAGACGGTGGGCCAGCCCTGGACCAGCATTGGGTCAATGTCTCGTGTTTGCTGGGAGTGTTCACAAGCCACATTGTGTTTTGCACATCGACGTGGTTCCAAAACAGAATAATAAATTCCCCTTAATACATAGTCTCTACTGTCCAAAGGAGCCATTTAATAACATTAATTACAAAATCCATTGACACCATTAGTATGATTGGCTATAAACCTTCATGGTTATGCTGATGGAGGGGACATATCTTCAGTTTTTTGTTTCCAAAAAACTAGACTCTTCTAGGGACCATCTTTATACGTCCGAATCTAACGTCTATAGACGTCAGATTCTGATGTATAAAGACGGTCAACCCCCCCCCATCGAAACTGTTAAGTTGACATATTGACATGAAAAACTGACTCTCGGGTCTCCCCCAGCATGTCTTAGTGTGTCCACAATACTCACCTGTATTCTTTGGCCAGAGCTTGATCATGTTGAGGGTCGGTGTCCAGTACATCTTTCATCTCCCGATACAGACCAACACGTGAGTCAGTCACTCTGTTCCATCGGCTCCAGTGATACTCAACAGTGGGCAGTTTGGGTTTTCTGTTGTCATGACAACGACATGTATAAGATTGACACCCATCTGGATCTATGCGCAGAATAATACACGTCTTATTGTAGGAGCCATCCGCACATCGCTGTTTCTCAGATACACATTCATTTCCTATGGCTTTGTTGTCTTCCAGATCGTGGAGCTCACATGTCTCATAATATGGAGGCTTTATCATCTCACTGCAGCGAGAGTGATTCAGATTCAGAATGTGCCCGGTGATCAGATGCATCCTCTCTCTCGCTAGTTCTGCTCTCATGAAAACCACATGCATCAGAAGTATCAGACGAAGAAGCATCGAGACGTGAAACTTGAACATTTTCATCAACCTCCTGTATGGAAAGTACGATTATGCTTCTGGTCAACAATGAAGCCCCGGTCAATAATAAGCTACACAATCGTGTGGCGCTGTCAGTCACGATGGCATAATGAATATCCCAACAAACACGAGACATAGATCCAATGTTGTTTCACTGTTGGACCACCGTCTGCGACGCTGGTCCAACATTAAAACAACATTGAGTCAATGCCCCGTGTTAGCTGGGTGAATGTATAATTGAAATCACCTTATTAACCCTTAAATCGTTAAGAGCCACTAAAGTCGTTTTTAATCTGTTTTATTAATCGAGCAAATCTCAATTATTGGGAGTGAAATGAGTGTTTAAACCTCAAGATTTGCAAATGTTTTGTCTCAAATTAAGCAAATATGATTAATTTGCAGCTGAACATTCATCCAACAGTGGGCTGATCACTCGTGTACGCTGTGAATACCTTCTGATTTTTCCTGTGTTTCCCACTTGTATTATTAAACTTACCTGTACCAAGGATGTTCTATGCGTATATCGTCCTTACCTATAGGCCTACCGTTGAATAATTAAATTGTTTTAGTGAGCGATGAACCAATAACTAAATAACAAATACCTCGCTACATGTACTGTAGATCTGGTAATATTCGCGTGGTTTTAATTTTCGCGAATGTCGCGAGGAGGACAAATTCGCGAATTCAAGAATCTCGCGAAAATTATTATTATAATAGCGATACCTAGCATCGAAAATGGCCAATGGGCCTACTACAATGAACTTTAACTACAGGCTCTATGAAGACTCAACAACAATGTATATTTTAACGGATAGTGTGTGAGCGTGAATAAAAATAACGCTGGAATAGAGTATAATCATCAATATGTATATTTATTGATTATGATGTACAATTGGTGATCGATTTGAGTGCTATAGGCCTACAAGTCCGTACCTGCCTGCTATTTATTACGATGCTTGGAACCGTTTTGCCAATTACCAATGAATGGGCTTGTATAACAATACCGCTGTCCATTGTCACTAGCGAAGTTACACCAGGGCTGATCAAACAATGGCCTGGTATTTCCAGCTTTGACCCAACATTAAACCAACATTTTGGGCAAGGCCCCGCGTGAGTTGGGAAGGTAGGCACCTGTCGTGACCTGAGGTCGACCCACTATGTGCATAGTGATTGCCGTAATTACGTAAGAGGGTCTGGCAGAGTATGTCAACCCTCGCCAAGAATCTCGTCTGACCAAGGAATCAATAGATTCCTTGGTCAGACAGACAAACAAGAATAAATCATTCATTTTCACCAATAAAATACAAAGCAGCAGCTTGGATAACTTATAGAATGATAGAATCTGCGCTACTATACTTGCCTCCTAAATGGCAGAAAGTTAGCTATGGCTTGCGATATTTACCCCTTGTAAAGCTTGAGCATATATATAACGCCAGAAAGATAATTATGACTATGGGGTATGATAATCAACCCTTGCATAGCTAGAGCCGTATATATATGGTTCGAAGCTAAATATGACAATGTTTGCGATATATTCTCATTTGGTAAAATAATTGAATTTTTCATAAATCAGCATTTTTTTATCTTATGAATCTGGAAATTGCGCTAGCAATCAAATGAATAAAAAATTGTAACAGCCAATTCAGCAGTACAAGGGTTACTAAGGGTCGTTGTGTTGAGATCAGCTGCCATTGATAATTATTCATTCTAATGATGGTGACTCCCTGATTATTTATTAAAAGCAGTTGTTATACCTTGATCGCCGCTGTCATGTGCTATGTTGTGCAAGGCCTAAAGGCTTACTTTACAAGCAGAAGCTGCTTTCCTCAACAGTAAGCAGTTACTATTGTTTGTCTTTGTGTATCCATGGTTTATACAATAATAATTTAGCGTTGTCAGGGTTAACCCTTTAACCCTTTATCCTTTATCGCGAAGTATAAAATAAACAGTGAAATATTTCTTAGTCGTGACTTCTCATAAACAACAGGAATGGTCAAAGAGATCGTAGACCAAAAAATCAAAGTGATACCCCTTCCAAAATGTTATAGTACCACGTTAACCGGGCAGCTGCTCTCTAAGTGATGAAAGCTGTAGTGTGAAAATGGGGGAGGGTGGGTCACTTTTTAATACCGGACTAAAAGAAACAGTTTGCACTGGGATAAAAAGTAGCAGTTTATATTTAATGGCAAATGAAGTTCACACAATTAAGCCAAAGCTAAAGTACAGATAATTATTCCCGTATTGTGCTTATTTAATATTATACATTTTTTGAAAAAATGACAAAAAACTGTCAAGTACCATAATGTATAATAGTTTCTATAACAGATATGTGCTGTATTTATATCAACTTTTTTTTATATAAAATCGGTTTCTACGCTTTGTAAAGAGTGTTTACACTACAGTTATACTAATAGTCATAAAGGATGTTTTCGTTTTGGTGCGGGAAAAAACATCTATTCTGCATAATATCATTATTATATACTCTATTTACGTCAACTATTGGTTTCTACGCTTTCGAGCTTTCTTAATTAAGTAGTATAGGGTATTGAGCTCGAATTTATATGTTAACGCCAAATATAGTTAACCGCGAGATTGAAAAGGTGCAGTTATATGATCTCTGTTATTTTTAGGCTAACGTGTGAATGGTTAAGGCCTAGGGTTCTTATTTAAATAAAAGTATAATAACAGTATAATAACATAAGAAATATATTTTTAGGTCATACAGGATAAAAGAGGTCAAAATTTAAAGGTAGCCTAAAATTAAAAGTCCGTCTTGAATGACGAAACGAAAATAGGAATACGTATCTAACTTCACGGACCTGCAGGATTGATAGGGTTAATGAGCGACGTTTTTCATGTGGGATTAGCGAGAACGGTCAGCCCCCCAATAAAACCTCTATTTTGCCATACGGCGTTGCGTCATAGTGATTTCTAGCTATAATGGTTTTAATGGTTAATTACAGCTATAATTACAGCTTTTATGGTTAACTCCTAAATAAAAAACATTTTGTGGACTTTGTTGTTTGGATGTTATATTTCACCAAAGTACGTGTCAAAAGAGTTTTTTTAGTGAACTCAGTACACATAATGTGAGAAATTAATTGTAAAAGTCTAGTTTCCAGTCATACATCATACTGTCCGAAATCAACGTCCGAAATCACCGTCCGTAATCACCAATATTAGTGCAAAAAGAGTTACAAAAAACTTTTTTTTTGAGCGTCCAAATTCACTGCACACCATCCGAAATCACAGTCCGATTTTGCAAGAGTCAGAAATCGCCGTCCGAAATCACTGTCCGAAATCACCTATAGGCGTCCAAAATCACCAAGTCCGAAATGATCGAGGTCCGAAATCACCTGCACTAAAACGTTGCATGGACCATTCATTATCTGAATTACAAAATGACAATAATATTAACACTATGAAGCTGATTCTTTATGTTAATTAAAAAATATAGAGTAGCATACATTTTTTTATCCTTGTCACATAAATTTAGTCATGTTCCAATGCGCTGAATTTTTTTTAAATTTGAATTTATTTTGCGTTAGAACAAACACCATTACATAGTTCTAGATACAAACAGGATATTCACTCACACATAACATTATCTTATCTACACAATGTGAAATCACAACAAAATGTATAGCACTTTCCTGAGGAAAGAACACTGCTAACTAATCCTGTGAATTGCTTGCAATCAGATGTTGGTGAGCTACGTAAGCCCGCAGTCTATCAATTCAATGATGTCTATATCACGTATACTGACCACAGGTACAGATCTAAAAATATATGGGGTCACATATTTGACCATCTTTATTGAGGACAACACATAACACACTTATGTAACTATATAGCTGTAAATAGGTATGTCACAGGAGGTATGGGAGGAGAAGACGTTAATTGTTAAAGCGATTAAATTGTTTAATTAACATTTTCACTACTTGAAGTTGTGTGTCACTTCCGCAACCCACAACGTGAAGTGGGTGAAAATTGCTCACATTTGGTATTTTAAAAAAGAAAAAAATGGAAGAATTGATGTTTGAGCACACATTTCGTTTCCAATGACAGTGATTTAATTGGCTAATAAAAAATGATGATAAACGACTTTGGTCGTATTAACGCTTAAAGGGTTAACCTAGAAATGGGAATCATATGTGAGATTGCTGCTGATCCAGTATTGGGAACCTAGCAAACATCACAGTTTGTTCCAATGTCTGTGAGACTGCTGCTGATCCAGTATTGGGAGCCCAGCAAACACCACAGGTTGTCCCCATGTCTGTGAGATTGCTGCTGATCCAGTATTGGGAACCCAGCAAACACCACAGGTTGTCCTAATGTCTGTGTGACTGCTGCTGATCCAGTATTGGGAGCCTAGCAAACACCACAGGTTGTCCCAATGTCTGTGTGACTGCTGCTGATCCAGTATTGGGAGCCCAGCAAACACCACAGGTTATCTCAATGTCTGTCAGACTGCTGCTGATTCAGTATTGGGAACCCAGCAAACACCACAGGTTGTCCTAATGTCTGTGTGACTGCTGCTGATCCAGTATTGGGAACCCAGCAAACACCACAGGTTGTCCCAATGTCTGTGAGACTGCTGCTGATCTAGTATTGGGAACCCAGCAAACACCACAGGTTGTCCCAATGTCTACGAGACTCCTGCTGATCCAGTATTGGGAACCCAGCAAACATCACAGGTTGTCCCAATGTCTGTGAGACTGCTGCTGATCCAGTATTGGGAGCCCAGCAAACACCACAGGTTGTCCCAATGTCTGTGAGACTGCTGCTGATCTAGTATTGGGAACCCAGCAAACACCACAGGTTGTCCTAATCTCTGTGAGACTGCTGCTGATCCAGTATTGGGAACCCAGCAAACACCACAGGTTGTCCCAATGTATGTGAGACTGCTGCTGATCCAGCAACCCAGCAAACACCACAGGTTGTCCAATGTCTACGACGCTGCCCCAACATCATTCCAACATTGGTACAATGTTAGGTGATTGTTGGGAAGTCATCTTGGTAGGTGTTAACCCTTTCAACGCGAGGATAGTCGATATACGTCAACATCTGACGTCCATAGACGCCAGATTCTTACGTCTAAAATCGGTCCCCGCACTAAAAGAATTACCAGCTTTATAATCCGCCGTGAATCCATAACATAGATATTCAAATAAAGCAGTAACAGCTAACTAAGACATTTATGATCATTTCAAGTTGAAGAAAACCCTTTGATAGCCATAGTTTGTACAAACATATTTCAGCGTTGTAAGTGTTAAAGCTGCTCACATACACTGTGAAGTGTGCATCATAACCACCTGCCTATCACACATACCGCCTACATTTAGTGTAAGTGTTAAAGCTGCTCACATACACTGTGAAGTGTGCACCACGACCACCTGCCTATCACACATACCGCTTACATTTAGTGTAAGTGTTAAAGCTGCTCACATACACTGTGAAGTGTGCATCACGACCACCTGCCTATCACACATACCGCTTACATTTAGTGTGAGTGTTAAAGCTGCTCACATACACTGTGATATGTGCATCACGACCACCTGCCTATCACACATACCCCTTACATTTAGTGTAAGTGTTAAAGCTGCTCACATACACTGTGAAATGTGCACCACGACCACCTGCCTATCACACATACCGCTTACATTCAGTGTAAGTGTTAAAGCTGCTCACATACACTGTGAAATGTGCATCACGACCACCTGCCTATCACACATACCACTTACATTTAGTGTAAGTGTTAAAGCTGCTCACATACACTGTGAAGTGTGCATCACGACCACCTGCCTATCACACATACCGCTTACATTTAGTGTAAGTGTTAAAGCTGCTCACATACACTGTGAAGTGTGCACAACGACCACCTGCCTATCACACATACCTCTTATATTTAGTGTAAGTGTTAAAGCTGCTCACATACACTGTGAAGTCATGACCACCTGCCTATCACACATACCGCTTACATTTATTTTAACCTGATGGTACGTCGTGATTATTGAAAAGTTAAATAATATCGTCAATCTAAGGGATACATAGACTTCTTTTCTGCCTCTGATCTAAATCATTTCAGTCACAAATGAAGCTAGCTCTCATATTCCAATCCGTAATTTTACAAAATCACATATTATAATATGCATGGGTGTTGCAGTGCTACATGTACCACAAACAAAACACTAAACGAATTTGTAACTCTCCAATTAGTCACAAAGATTTTCAGTAGATGATATTATAACTTTTATAGCCTATAAACTTTCGAGGGCCGAGCTCGAGTGCTTTCAAACCGTTAGCTTGATTTTGAGTCCAGGGGTCATATCCCACTAAAGATCATAGGATTAAGATGATTTTACCTTTCTCTCATTTCCATTAGAAAAGTTATGATGAATCTTTACTTTTCCAAGTTAAGATTATGTTTTAATAGCTCATATTTTCAGCACACATGATTATTTTACAGATCAAAATATTCTGAGATATGTCAGGGCAATAGCAATTAAATGGGTTTATGCATCGATTTTCATATGAGGGGGTGAGTACTAAATCAGAAATAATGTTATCATGGTTACCTTAAATATGGTAAATGGAACAACCTAATGGACTTCCACTTATAACTCAAGTTGTTGTTGAAAGTACACACAACATAATATACTTATCATATAGGTAAAATAATAATTTATTTTTCGCCACAATAGCTCACAGATACCCAATGAAGTCACCCCCTATGTAAGGAAACTGTTCGTACTGACCATGTACTGGTTCAATGGTCCAGTACCTACCATCTGTAGCATTGTCAAACCAGTAGGTGAAGTAGTCCTCATTTATCAAGTATTCAGGTACTATATTCTGCTCTATGTAGTAGTGAGTGTTCCCGTCTATTGAGGCTTTCAGGTGGAACAAGGTAACGTGATAACCGGCGGTGCTTTTCTTCAGGTATAGACCTATCATTGTGTAGACGTTCAGCATGTCAATTTGAAGCCATGGAGAGACATCACCAAGCACCGGCATCCAGCCTAGGTTGTGATCCAGTCTCATATAACGAGGATACCAGTTTGTGTTATGGTAACCGCTGGCTGTGTAGGAACTGTGAGGGAGACCAAGAGCAGCAGGGACGTAGTCAATACCAAACCTGAGACACAAAAAATAGAGCACGTCAAACGTAACATCATTACCCAGCATGCAACAAATACAAAAAGTTTTTTATTCTGATGGTTCTAGAAGGAGACAAGACTGTGTGACAACTAGCAGACCATATCACACAACTATACAGGAGTAAGTGTTTTTTTGTTAATGAAATGCAAAACAACAATAACTAAGTCACAATATTGTTTTCAATGAACGAATCAACCAATCAACCAACCAAACAATCAACCAATCAATAAACCAATGACCAATCAACCAATCAATCAATCAATTAATCAATCAATCAATCAATCAATAAATCAATAAATCAATCAATAAATCAATCGGTCGGTCAGTCGGTAGTTCGGTCGGTCGGACGGTCGGTCGGTCGATGGGTCGGTGGGTGGGTCGGTCGGTCAATCTTGCACTGCTGCTGCTTCTTCTCACCGGCGTATTGTGCAGCTTATTGCCCCCGCGTCTTGTGCTGCTTCTTGTCCCCCGCGTCTTGTGCTGCTTCTTGTCCCGCGTCTTGCGCTGCTTCTTGTCCCAAATATTGTGCTGCTTCTTGTCCCGCGTTTTGTGTTGCTTCTTGTCCCACGTTTTGTGCTGCTTCTTGTCCCGCGTCTTGTGTTGTTGCTTGTCCCGTGACTTGTATTGCTTCCTGTCCCCCGCGTCTTGTGCTGCATCCTTTCCCCCCCCCCCCCCGCAAATTGTACTGCTTCTTGTCCCTATCGTCTAATGATGCTTCTTCCTCCCTCCCACGCGAATTGTACTGCTTCTTTTACTCTGCGTCTTTTGCTGTTTCTTGTACTGCGTCTTGTGCTGCTTTTTGTCCCGCGTCTTGTGCTGCTTCTTGTCCCGCGTCTTGTGTTGCTTTTTGACCCGCGTCTATTGCTGCTTCTTGTCCCCCGCGTCATGTTCTTCTTATTTCCCGGCGTCTTGTGCTGCTTCTTGTCCTGCGTTTTGTGCCGTTCCTTGTCTCCCGCGTCTTGTGCTAATTCTTGTCCCCTACGTCTTGTGTTACTTCATGTCCGGCGTCTTGTGCTGCTTCTTGTCCCGCGTCTTGTGCTGCTTCTTTCAACCTTGTCTTGTGCTGCTTCTTGCCACCCGTGTCTTGTGTTGTTTCTTGCCCCGCGTCTTGTACTGCTTCCTGTCCCGCGTCTTCAGCTACTTCTTTTCACCGCGTCTTGTGCTGCTTCTTGTCCTGCGTCCTGTTCTCCTTATTGTGCCGCTTCTTTCGTTTTTTTATAGGCTCCGTTTTTCGACGCGTCTTTTATTGCATATTGCGCCCATTTTGTGACCCTCATGCTCTCTCTCCATGCTTCGCATCTTGTGCATTGCGCTGTGATTCGCGACGCGTATGACACTGTTTCTTCTTTTGCGTATTGCGCCTTTTCTTGTCCCGCGTCTTGTGCTGCTTCTTTTCTCGCGTCTTGTGCTGCTTCCTGTCCCCGGCTTCTTGTGTTGCTTCTTGTTTTGCATCTTATGCTGCTTATTGTCCCGCGTCTTGTGCTGATTCTTGTCCCGCGTCTTGTGTAGCTTCTTGTCCCCATCGTCTTATGCTGTTTCTTCCCCCTCCCACACAAATTGTACTGCTTCTTGTACTCCGCGTCTTGTGCTGTTTCTTGTCCCGCGTCTTGGGCTGTTTTTTGTCCCGCGTCTTGTACTGCTTGTTGTCCTGCGTCTTTTTCTGCCTCTTGTCTCGCATCTTGTGCTGCTTCTTTTCCCGCGTCTTGTGCTGCTTTTTGTTCTGCGTCTTGTGCTGCTCCTTGTCTCCCGCGTCTTGTGCTGATTCTTATCTCCTGCGTCTTGTGCTGCTTCTTGTCCCGCGTATTATACTGCTTCTGGTACTCCGCGTCTTGTGCTGCTTTTTGTCCCCCGCGCCTTGTGCTGCTTTTTGCCACCTGCGTCTTGTGCTGTTTCTCGTCCCCCTCGTCTTGTGCTGCTCATGGTCAAGCGTCTTGAGCTACTTCTTGTCATCGCGTCTTGTGCTGCTTCTTGTCCTGCGTCCTGTGCTCCTTATTGTGCCGCTTCTTTCGTTTTGTAAAATGCCGCGTTTTTCGACGCGTCTTTTATTGCATATTGCGCGGCATTTTGTGACCGTCATGCTCTCTCCATGCGTCGCATCTTGTGCATTGCGCTGTGATTCGCGACGCATATGACGCGGTTTCTTGTATTGGGTATTGCACCTCTTCTTGTCCCGCGTCTTGTGCTGCATCTCGCTAAACTTCTTTTGCTGCTTCGTTTTGAGCCGCCTCTTGCATTGAATATTGCACCATGTTTGACTCCCTTCTTGCACCGTTATTTTGCGCCACATCTTATTTATTGCGATGTGATTCGCGTCTTGCACGGCTTCTTGCATGGCGCCTTGCGTCGCGTCTTAACTTATTCAAGACGGCACTCTCAGTATTACATGTTTCTGTGGACGTAACATTTTTAAAAAAATTCTTTTTATGACGTCACAAGAACACGAGTTATCTTGGGATCTCTCCTGTACCGTCGAAGTAGCTAGTCTGAGATATCTCGGGCTCCGTCTGGAATTAATTAAGGGGAGGGGCAGCTTAATCTGCCAAGTAGATTTCTAACTAATAATATTTGCCGGTATGAAATTAAATGAATGGGGTTTTAGGCCACCTTTGTGCACATATAAGCTCAACTGGGTCAGGAGAATTTCCTGAGGATGTGTCGGTATGAAATTTCGATACTTTTATGCGATAATAGTCATATTTTGAATAAAAGCATAAAAAAGGCACAATTTATTAACCCTCACGACGCTGAATAATTTGGTATAAAAAGAGATCAATAGGTTTTTTAAATTTGAAACCATCATAAATGTCTTAGTTAGCTCTTTCTGATTCATTTGAATATGAATAGGAACTACCGGTATATATTATGGGTCTACGACCACAAGAAATATTTAAATTATGTCTCCCCCTTTGTATACAGAGGTGGAGCTATCCATTCCGAGCAGTCTGTGAGTTCTCTCAGTCCCATTCATTTCTGTTTGTCTGTCCAGCGCTTTCTACGGTGCAGGCGGTCAAACCTGAGACATTGACCCAATGCTGGGCTAATGCTGGCCCACCGTCCACGACGCTAAACCAGCATCATTATTGGGTTACTGTGTCGTGTTTGCCGCCACGTTGAATGTTGACCAGCGTCACAGACGGCAGGCCAACTATAACCCAGCTTAGGTTCAAAGCATCGTGCCGGTACCGCCAGCATGCCGGTACCGCCAGCATGAAGTACTGACTAGGGCTGAATAGATACTGGCCATCACAGGCAATGCTGGCCCAACATTTAAGAGACATTCGGTCAGTGTCGGCTTGTAGTTACCGCTAGCAGTAAGCACTACCAAACCAGTGTTGCAGCTCCCAGCAAACACGAGGCGCTGAACCAGGGCTGTTTTGATGCCGGGCCAGCGTCGCAGACGGTGGGCCAGCATTGGACCAGCACTGGATCAAGGTCTGGTGTTTGCTGGGAGTGTTCACAAGCTACATTGTGTTTCGCACATCGACGTGGTTTCAAAACGGAATAATAAATTCCGCTTAATACATAGTCTCTACTGCCCACAGGAGCCATTTAATAACAATAATTACAAAATCCATTGAACACTATTAGCTATCAACCTTTTAACCTATGGTTATGCTGATGAAGGAGAGATATCTCCATTCTTTGTTTCTGATGTATAAAGATGGTCCCCGCACTAAAACTGTTAGGTTGACATGTTGACATGTTGACATAAAAAACTGACTCTCGGGTATCCCCCAGCATGTCCTGATGTGTCCACAATACCCACCTGTATTCTTTGGCCAGAGCTTGATCATGTTGAGGGTCGGTGTCCAGTACATCTTTCATCTCTCGATACAGACCAACATGTGAGTCAGTCACTCTGTTCCATCGGCTCCAGTGATACTCAACAGTGGGCAGTTTGTGTTTTCTGTTGTCATGACAACGACATGTATAAGATTGACGTCCATCTGGATCTATGCTCAGAATAATACACGTCTTATTGTAGGAGCCATCCGCACATCGCTGTTTCTCAGATACACATTCATTTCCTATGGCTTTGTTGTCTTTCAGATCGTGGAGCTCACACGTCTCATAATATAATGGCTTTATCTCACTGCAGCGAGAGTGATTCAGATTCAGAATGTGCCCGGTCATCAGATGCATCCTCTCTCTGGCTAGTTCTGCTATCGTGAAAACCACATGCATCAGAAGTATCAGATGAAGAAGCATCGAGACGTGAAACTTGAACATTTTCATCAAACTCCTAATAAAAATTTATGGAAAGTACGATTATGCTTCTGGTCAACAATGAAGCACCGTCAATAATAAGCTACACAATCGCATGGCACTGTCAGTGATGATGGCATAATGAATATCCCAACAAACACGAGACATAGATCCAATGTTGTTTTACTGTTGGACCACCGTCTGCGACGCTGGTCCAACATTAAAACAACTTTGAGTCAATACCCCGTGTTAGCTGGGTGAATGCATAATTGAAATCACCTTATTAACCCTTAAACCGTTAAGAGCGACTAAAGTCGTTTTTAATCTGTTGTACTAATCGAGCAAATCACAGTTATTGAGAGAGAAATGAGTGTTTAAACCTCAAGATTTGCAAATATTTTGTCTCAAATTAAGCAAATATGATCAATTTGCAGTTGAACATCCATCCAACAGTGGGTTGATCACTCGTGTACGCTGTGAATACCTTCTGATTTTTCATGTGCTTCCCACTTGTATTAAGTTAAGTATTAACTTACCTGTTCTATGCGTATATAACGTCCTTGCCTGTAAGCCTACCGTTGAATAATTAAACTGTTTTAGTGAGCGATGAACCAATAACTGAATAACAAGTACCACGGTACATGTATGTCAACCCTCGCCAAGAATCTGGTCTGACCAAGGAATCTATAGATTCCTTGGTCAGATAGACCAAAAAGTAGAAATCATTCATTTTCACCAATCAAATACAAAACACAAATCAATAAACCAATGACCAATCAACCAATCAATCAATCAATTAATCAATCAATCAATCAATCAATAAATCAATAAATCAATCAATAAATCAATCGGTCGGTCAGTCGGTAGTTCGGTCGGTCGGACGGTCGGTCGGTCGATGGGTCGGTGGGTGGGTCGGTCGGTCAATCTTGCACTGCTGCTGCTTCTTCTCACCGGCGTATTGTGCAGCTTATTGCCCCCGCGTCTTGTGCTGCTTCTTGTCCCCCGCGTCTTGTGCTGCTTCTTGTCCCGCGTCTTGCGCTGCTTCTTGTCCCAAATATTGTGCTGCTTCTTGTCCCGCGTTTTGTGTTGCTTCTTGTCCCACGTTTTGTGCTGCTTCTTGTCCCGCGTCTTGTGTTGTTGCTTGTCCCGTGACTTGTATTGCTTCCTGTCCCCCGCGTCTTGTGCTGCATCCTTTCCCCCCCCCCCGCAAATTGTACTGCTTCTTGTCCCTATCGTCTAATGATGCATCTTCCTCCCTCCCACGCGAATTGTACTGCTTCTTTTACTCTGCGTCTTTTGCTGTTTCTTGTACTGCGTCTTGTGCTGCTTTTTGTCCCGCGTCTTGTGCTGCTTCTTGTCCCGCGTCTTGTGTTGCTTTTTGACCCGCGTCTATTGCTGCTTCTTGTCCCCCGCGTCATGTTCTTCTTATTTCCCGGCGTCTTGTGCTGCTTCTTGTCCTGCGTTTTGTGCCGTTCCTTGTCTCCCGCGTCTTGTGCTAATTCTTGTCCCCTACGTCTTGTGTTACTTCATGTCCGGCGTCTTGTGCTGCTTCTTGTCCCGCGTCTTGTGCTGCTTCTTTCAACCTTGTCTTGTGCTGCTTCTTGCCACCCGTGTCTTGTGTTGTTTCTTGCCCCGCGTCTTGTACTGCTTCCTGTCCCGCGTCTTCAGCTACTTCTTTTCACCGCGTCTTGTGCTGCTTCTTGTCCTGCGTCCTGTTCTCCTTATTGTGCCGCTTCTTTCGTTTTTTTATAGGCTCCGTTTTTCGACGCGTCTTTTATTGCATATTGCGCCCATTTTGTGACCCTCATGCTCTCTCTCCATGCTTCGCATCTTGTGCATTGCGCTGTGATTCGCGACGCGTATGACACGGTTTCTTCTTTTGCGTATTGCGCCTTTTCTTGTCCCGCGTCTTGTGCTGCTTCTTTTCTCGCGTCTTGTGCTGCTTCCTGTCCCCTGCTTCTTGTGTTGCTTCTTGTTTTGCATCTTATGCTGCTTATTGTCCCGCGTCTTGTGCTGATTCTTGTCCCGCGTCTTGTGTAGCTTCTTGTCCCCATCGTCTTATGCTGTTTCTTCCCCCTCCCACACAAATTGTACTGCTTCTTGTACTCCGCGTCTTGTGCTGTTTCTTGTCCCGCGTCTTGGGCTGTTTTTTGTCCCGCGTCTTGTACTGCTTGTTGTCCTGCGTCTTTTTCTGCCTCTTGTCTCGCATCTTGTGCTGCTTCTTTTCCCGCGTCTTGTGCTGCTTTTTGTTCTGCGTCTTGTGCTGCTCCTTGTCTCCCGCGTCTTGTGCTGATTCTTATCTCCTGCGTCTTGTGCTGCTTCTTGTCCCGCGTCTTATACTGCTTCTGGTACTCCGCGTCTTGTGCTGCTTTTTGTCCCCCGCGCCTTGTGCTGCTTTTTGCCACCTGCGTCTTGTGCTGTTTCTTGTCCCCCTCGTCTTGTGCTGCTCATGGTCAAGCGTCTTGAGCTACTTCTTGTCATCGCGTCTTGTGCTGCTTCTTGTCCTGCGTCCTGTGCTCCTTATTGTGCCGCTTCTTTCGTTTTGTAAAATGCCGCGTTTTTCGACGCGTCTTTTATTGCATATTGCGCGGCATTTTGTGACCGTCATGCTCTCTCCATGCGTCGCATCTTGTGCATTGCGCTGTGATTCGCGACGCATATGACGCGGTTTCTTGTATTGGGTATTGCACCTCTTCTTGTCCCGCGTCTTGTGCTGCATCTCGCTAAACTTCTTTTGCTGCTTCGTTTTGAGCCGCCTCTTGCATTGAATATTGCACCATGTTTGACTCCCTTCTTGCACCGTTATTTTGCGCCACATCTTATTTATTGCGATGTGATTCGCGTCTTGCACGGCTTCTTGCATGGCGCCTTGCGTCGCGTCTTAACTTATTCAAGACGGCACTCTCAGTATTACATGTTTCTGTGGACGTAACATTTTTAAAAAAATTCTTTTTATGACGTCACAAGAACACGAGTTATCTTGGGATCTCTCCTGTACCGTCGAAGTAGCTAGTCTGAGATATCTCGGGCTCCGTCTGGAATTAATTAAGGGGAGGGGCAGCTTAATCTGCCAAGTAGATTTCTAACTAATAATATTTGCCGGTATGAAATTAAATGAATGGGGTTTTAGGCCATGGGTGCACATATAAGCTCAACTGGGTCAGGAGAATTTCCTGAGGATGTGTCGGTATGAAATTTCGATACTTTTATGCGATAATAGTCATATTTTGAATAAAAGCATAAAAAAGGCACAATTTATTAACCCTCACGACGCTGAATAATTTGGTATAAAAAGAGATCAATAGGTTTTTTAAATTTGAAACCATCATAAATGTCTTAGTTAGCTCTTTCTGATTCATTTGAATATGAATAGGAACTACCGGTATATATTATGGGTCTACGACCACAAGAAATATTTAAATTATGTCTCCCCCTTTGTATACAGAGGTGGAGCTATCCATTCCGAGCAGTCTGTGAGTTCTCTCAGTCCCATTCATTTCTGTTTGTCTGTCCAGCGCTTTCTACGGTGCAGGCGGTCAAACCTGAGACATTGACCCAATGCTGGGCTAATGCTGGCCCACCGTCCACGACGCTAAACCAGCATCATTATTGGGTTACTGTGTCGTGTTTGCCGCCACGTTGAATGTTGACCAGCGTCACAGACGGCAGGCCAACTATAACCCAGCTTAGGTTCAAAGCATCGTGCCGGTACCGCCAGCATGCCGGTACCGCCAGCATGAAGTACTGACTAGGGCTGAATAGATACTGGCCATCACAGGCAATGCTGGCCCAACATTTAAGAGACATTCGGTCAGTGTCGGCTTGTAGTTACCGCTAGCAGTAAGCACTACCAAACCAGTGTTGCAGCTCCCAGCAAACACGAGGCGCTGAACCAGGGCTGTTTTGATGCCGGGCCAGCGTCGCAGACGGTGGGCCAGCATTGGACCAGCACTGGATCAAGGTCTGGTGTTTGCTGGGAGTGTTCACAAGCTACATTGTGTTTCGCACATCGACGTGGTTTCAAAACGGAATAATAAATTCCGCTTAATACATAGTCTCTACTGCCCACAGGAGCCATTTAATAACAATAATTACAAAATCCATTGAACACTATTAGCTATCAACCTTTTAACCTATGGTTATGCTGATGAAGGAGAGATATCTCCATTCTTTGTTTCTGATGTATAAAGATGGTCCCCGCACTAAAACTGTTAGGTTGACATGTTGACATGTTGACATAAAAAACTGACTCTCGGGTATCCCCCAGCATGTCCTGATGTGTCCACAATACCCACCTGTATTCTTTGGCCAGAGCTTGATCATGTTGAGGGTCGGTGTCCAGTACATCTTTCATCTCTCGATACAGACCAACACGTGAGTCAGTCACTCTGTTCCATCGGCTCCAGTGATACTCAACAGTGGGCAGTTTGTGTTTTCTGTTGTCATGACAACGACATGTATAAGATTGACGTCCATCTGGATCTATGCTCAGAATAATACACGTCTTATTGTAGGAGCCATCCGCACATCGCTGTTTCTCAGATACACATTCATTTCCTATGGCTTTGTTGTCTTTCAGATCGTGGAGCTCACACGTCTCATAATATAATGGCTTTATCTCACTGCAGCGAGAGTGATTCAGATTCAGAATGTGCCCGGTCATCAGATGCATCCTCTCTCTGGCTAGTTCTGCTATCGTGAAAACCACATGCATCAGAAGTATCAGATGAAGAAGCATCGAGACGTGAAACTTGAACATTTTCATCAAACTCCTAATAAAAATTTATGGAAAGTACGATTATGCTTCTGGTCAACAATGAAGCACCGTCAATAATAAGCTACACAATCGCATGGCACTGTCAGTGACGATGGCATAATGAATATCCCAACAAACACGAGACATAGATCCAATGTTGTTTTACTGTTGGACCACCGTCTGCGACGCTGGTCCAACATTAAAACAACTTTGAGTCAATACCCCGTGTTAGCTGGGTGAATGCATAATTGAAATCACCTTATTAACCCTTAAACCGTTAAGAGCGACTAAAGTCGTTTTTAATCTGTTGTACTAATCGAGCAAATCACAGTTATTGAGAGAGAAATGAGTGTTTAAACCTCAAGATTTGCAAATATTTTGTCTCAAATTAAGCAAATATGATCAATTTGCAGTTGAACATCCATCCAACAGTGGGTTGATCACTCGTGTACGCTGTGAATACCTTCTGATTTTTCATGTGCTTCCCACTTGTATTAAGTTAAGTATTAACTTACCTGTTCTATGCGTATATAACGTCCTTGCCTGTAAGCCTACCGTTGAATAATTAAACTGTTTTAGTGAGCGATGAACCAATAACTGAATAACAAGTACCACGGTACATGTATGTCAACCCTCGCCAAGAATCTGGTCTGACCAAGGAATCTATAGATTCCTTGGTCAGATAGACCAAAAAGTAGAAATCATTCATTTTCACCAATCAAATACAAAACACCAGCTTGGATAACTCATAGAATGATAGAATCTGCGCTACTATACTTGCCTTCTACGTGGTAGAAAGTTAGCTATGGCTTGCGATATTTAACCCTTGTAAAGCTAGAGCCATATAATTATATAACGCCAGAAAGATAATTATGACTATGGGGTATGATATTTAACCCTTGTATAGCTTGAGCCATATATATATGGTTCGAAGCTAAATATGACAATGTTTGCGATATATTCTCATTTGGTAAAATAATTGAATTTTTATTAAATCAACATTTTTTTATCTCTTGAATCTGGAAATTGCGCTAGCATTTCCAGATTCAAATGAATAAAAATTGTAACGGCCAATTCAGCAGTACAAGGGTTACTAAGGGTCGTTGTGTTGAGACCAGCTGCCATTGATAATTATTCATTCTAAGGATGGTGACTCCCTGATTATTTAATAAAAGCAGTTGTTATACCTTGATCGTCGCTGTCATGTGCTATGTTGTGCAAAGCCTAAAGGCAGTATCTGCTTACTTTACAAGCAGAAGCTGCTTTCCTCAACAGTAAGAAGTTACTATTGTTTGTCTTTGTGTATCCATGGTTTATACAAAAATAATTTAGCGTTGTCAGGGTTAACCCTTTAACCCTTTATCTAATCTGAATTTTCGTCCACTTGAAGTTGTGTCTCGCTGACGCGATCCACAACTTCAAGTGAGTGAAAATTATTCAGATTTGACAAAATGGTGGTCAACTCTTTTCAAATCTTGATGTCACATTTTATCTTTAACATATTTAAAATGTGGTACTTAATGTGCTAATAATTTTTTTAAAAAACCTGAATATATGCGGCACAGGCGGTTAAAGGGTTAAGTAAACAGAGCCACACTTGTCTAATGAGGAATTGCAATATATGCCATCATTAATATAACTTTCCTAATATACTAATAGTTATTTTTTTATTTTTGTGGTGGTCATTTAGTTAATTTGACATATTGTTGAATTTGTTGTCAAAATGTAGGAGCAAAAATACTCAATTCGAAAATAAAACACTCTGTATAACCGCTAAAACACAAATTTAACGTAATATGATGTGAATGAACATGATATTTAGATATTATATGATGCTATTGGGTGCGTGGCTTGTGGACGTGACCACCACACTCAATCCAAATTGGCAGAGTCCTGCTCGGGTGGCAGGAAATGATACGATTAAACAAACACAAAGATGATTCCTTTCCTTCTGTCTTTATTCATGATGTTGCAGGCAGTGTCAGATTGGCGTGCTGCTATAGTAGGGCGGCAGTGAGCGGCGACCCAGCCTTGCGGCCGGTATCGAACCAAATTTAGTGATCAGCTAAATCTAATGACACCAATATGGCGGCGGGGTGGGGGCAGGCAGGGGGTTTACTGGGCATGCGTTGGAGCCATGACTACGCGTTGGGGTGATTAGAGGAAGTGTAAGGTGTCTCAACCTGTATGAATGACTGCCGATGTTTATTACATTTTTGCGGATAATTACAAATGATTGTCGTTTAAGTGTAAAAATAATATACATGATGCATGTCTCCAGTAACAAATCCGGGGACAAAATAACCTTTTGGTGTACATAACAGAGTTAATGGGCGCAAGTACATCTATATGGGACTTTCGTACAAGTACATTGAAAATGAACCATTACAAGTAAATGTACATGCTTTCTTCAAATATACTGTTGTACATCACAAGTACATTTTACATGTACTTGGATATGCCTACAATTACCAAGTACCAAGTACATTTTCGTAATAATATTATCGATATGTAATAAATCTATGCACAACAAAACAAATGAAACTAAATCAACTGAGTTCAATAGTATTGTTTGTTGTTACTATATCTGGTATATTTTTGCTCACTGACTAATCTAATAAAACAACTCATTTAATTCTGGTATGCTTTTTTTAATGTCTTCATTTGGAGGATAAGCGCTCAGAAATATGTTTGTGATAGTAACATGATTATCTTTTGAAAGTTATCCCGTAGGCCCCTATGCTGCTGAATTGTTTGTGAGTATTTTATATTCGTTTCAAGCTGGAATTGCTGGCGCAATTTCCAGCTTCAAATGAATGAAAAATAAAAATTATATATGAAAAATGGATCTTTCCCAAATTAAATTATTTGATTAACTCAGCATCCACCACAAGATATGTTTTTAGTGGTATTTTATTTATTTACTTGAAAACGTACATATACGTCACAATAAGGGTTATTAGGTCATTGATCAACCGTTGTTTGTTCTAATAGTAAGTTAAACACTGAATACGACATTCTAAGGATTTTTTGTAGTTTGTGTCCACATAATCCAGACGTAATAAAACGCACATCGAGCGTTGAAATATTATTTCGTAATAATCAAACTGGAATTCAACTTTCCGCATATAACTGATAGACAATTGTTATCACCCAAATTTAATTCCTTATTTTTAACCGTTTATTTATCAATTCAAAAGAAAATTCAATTCCCTTTGACGCTTCTATAATGGCGAATATATCAGCTCTTGTCACCGAAAGGGTTAATAAGAATGACCTCAGTTTCTTTTCACACCTGCTAATCTGCTAATTAGTAACACGGTCCAGTGACATCGAATGCACTGAAGCGACACGCCAATTGGGCAATTAACCCTTCCACCACCAAGATGTTAGAGTACTTGGTTTTTTTCAGTTTATTGTTTATAATGACGTATTAATTATTTTCACAAAATGCGACATCGGAATTTCTTGAAAAATTATAATATTTTTGCAATGCATTCATTCATGTTAAAGAATGAGCTCAGTCCTCAGCAAAATACATAGTAAAAACAGAATAAGTCCTACCAAATGGGCTCCATTTACATGTCGCCCACCACGCATGTCATTTATATATGCGACATGGGTGAATTTAATTGTGGAGTTATGAAGATATTACGAATCTACACAATATATTTAAATACAACTTTACGTTTACTCTTATGCTTATGGCTTACACAGTAGGCATATACTAAGTATTATGTGAAATGTTTTAAATTGAATAATTTATTATTAGTATGGAAATGTAGAATTTGGGTCTTTGGACACCTTAGTATATATAACACTTGTCGATATCAAGGATTAAACGCTATTTATGTTACAAGAAGATGTTATGTAAAACGAGAATACATTTTTATTTAAATACGAGATTCATTAATATATGTTATAACCCTTTGAATCCCAAGTTGTACATCTTGCATCAAATTGTAAGATGTTACTCAAATTATTATTGCTTAAGAATAATTGTATATTTATATAACCAATAGAACTACGGGAATTGTATGCATTGCAATGTAGGCTAATTTCAAAGAACATCACACAACTATATGTCATAGCTCGTCAAATTTTGCCAATCAGGTAGCTACGTATAGCACTGATCAGCGATCATTTAATTTCGCCAGTCAGCCAACTATATGCATAGCGCTGATCAGTGCTCATCTATTTTTTCCAGTCAGCTAACTATATGCATAGCGCTGGTCAGTGATCATCTAATTTCGCAAGTCAGCCAACTATATGCATAGCGCTGGTCAGTGGTCATCTAATTTCGCCAGTCAGCTAGCTATGTATAGCGCTGGCCAGTGGTCATCTAATTTCGCCAGTCAGCTAACTATGTGTATAACGCTGGTCATTGGTCATTTAATTTCGACAGTTAATTAACCATATGTACAGCGCTGGTCAGTGGTCATCTAATTTCGCCAGTCATGTAACTTTATGCATATAGCGCTGGTCATTGGTCATCTAATTTCGCCAGTCAGCTAATTATATGCATAGCGCTGGTCAGAGTTTATATAATTTCACCAGTCAGCTAACTATGTATAGCGCAGGTCATCTAATTTCGCCAGAATACATGTATAATTAGCTGGCTGTCTCCATTCATTAAATGAATATTATTTAAAGCTTATGCATTCTATATGTGACACAGTACTTATAACCTCTGACGAAATCACGCGAGATCTGTTTCGAGACCGGAAGATCATTAGATTTCGCGTGATCATTGGATTCACACGTCGGGCGGCAGTGAGCGGCGACCCAGCCTTGCAGCCGGCAAGCGGAGAACGAATTCACACGTCGCCTTCAGGAAGCAGCAAGTCCAAGTGATCGAACGCAATGCGCGCTCGCACGTGGCGAGAGGCTAAACGGAAGCTGTTGACTCGTCAGTCTCAGATTTTTTTTTATTGACTCGTCAGTCTCAAATTCCGTCCGACCCGAGATCGGCCACAATCAGTTGCTGTTGCCATAACGCGGTCTTTTAAAAATTAAAAACATGTAAAAAATATGGAAATAAAATATTCATTTTAATTCTCTTCTTGCATGTTCGGGTGAGAGACTTTGCATATAATCATGCAGGCCTGGGTGTGCGTGCTCCCCTAGGACCCTGCAGGATCGAGTGTAAGGGTATGCTAGGACCTGCAGGCTCGGGTGTGAATCTTCGTCTAGTCCCCTGCTGGTTTGGGTGGGAGACCATCCCCCAGCTAAAGCAGTAGTAAACAACAATAATTATTATCATGGGAACAGATTACTACCAATAGGCTAGGATGACAAATGTAAAATGAGAATCTGGAACAAGTTGTCAAGAGCGTGATGCTACACCTATCAAATTAATGAAAATGATTAGGTGTGGTTGCAGAGGTTGGTTGCAGGTTTCGATGCAGCTGCTAACCAAAAAAGCTATTATGTAATATGAAATGATTAAGTTAAAAATGAAATAAATACATTAAAATGTGTACTGTATATTTCTGTTGGACATTAAGTTATTTGTTTATCATCAATTTCTAGTATTTGATGATTGTATCTGAAAAACGAATGGAAATAGATCTGCTTCAGATGAGGCATTTAATGGCGGCCATCTTGGAATTATTCTTTAGTAAAATCATAAAAGTAACAAAATATATAGCTTCAGAAATGAATTCAGCATTGAAAATCAAGTGAAAATGAGGTATTACATGGAAATTAATATGTGTCTAATATCAAGTTTCATTGATTGGCGCTCTACACTGATTAAAATGGTCACCACAAAAAAACTGTGTGCAGCCTATGATGACTTGGATCATTTTGCATCCATACAATTCCATTCTGTAGCCTGTTTACATACATATGGGCGCTTTCTGGAGTCATTTCTTGTCGCCCAATATAACCCTTTCGTGCGTTTTGGCCTTGCCTGTCGCTCTGATGCGCGAGATAGCTACAATTGGCCAGCCCTGAATATGCGCTTGTCGGTCATGTTGAATGTTGTAGAAAAAAGGATGTTCGGCTCAGGGGAGACTTTGGGCTTTTTACATGTAAAACATACTTAACACATCCTGAAATTCTCAGATTTATATTATTTTTTCCATTTTAAAACCTAAAACTATCATGATTTTTTTTATTTTGAATGAGTACCTTGTCGTGTCTTTTTATAGACACAGTCTTGCGCATGACGAATTCGCAGTGGACCGTGGGCTTAATGTCTCCACCAAGAACATTTAGAACGACAATTTTCATGAAATTATGCTAACAATATCAAACACCTTTTCAAATATTGTCCTCCAAATCTATGGCATCCATCGAAGTATTTTTAGAAAACGTCCTGCTCTCTTGAAACTTGATCTTGAAAGCAGGACATTTAAAAAAAAATGTTAGAACGCAGGACACTTTCTAAAAATATTTTGGTGGATATCGTAGATTTGGTGACAACATTTGAGAAAGTAAAATAATAATTTGATTTACAGGACAAAAATATATTTTCAGAAATTTAATTGACGCGGTTGGCTCATCTATGTTGTAATGATATCAATAAAAGTGTCAATTCATGCCGATATTGAATGAGCAGCCATTTACTGTAGGTCTGGTAATATTTGTGAGGTTTTAGTTTTCGCGAATATCGTGAGGAGGATAAATTCTCGAATTCAAGAAGCTCGCGAAAATTATTAATATAATAGTTCTACTGAAGAAAAATAAGCATTCGCGCATTCTAAACCTCGTGAAAAGTCAGAAATTCGCGAAAATTTAAACACGCGAAAATTACCAGATCTACAGTATTTTACATTAGATACAAAGCAAATTTATTTCAATTCGTGCATGTTTTTTTGTTATGTGGTACAACAGCTGTTCATAGAATATCTAAGCAAAAATAGAGCACTTTTAGCATAGGTGAATATGCGAAAACTGTGAATTACTACATGATCGTCATGTGTGCTTGTTGATGACTCTTTAGAAAGCATGACACCATGTCACAAAGAATATCACGCATGACACCATGTTAGAAAAAAACATCCGCATGACAAGTCTACAGAGGGTGACTAGAGTCAATGAATGACAATGACTGCAGTTAATTAATGACAATGACAGATAAAATGGTGTCCAATTACTCAAAGGTTTTCAAAAGGCATTGTCTGGGAAGAACACAATAAACTAAGTTTATTTTTAGGGCGTTTTTAATATACTTTCATTTACTGCAGGAAAAACAACTTTACAAACAACAAAACTAGAATGTTACGCCTCTCGATAATTCCCTAGCTGTCAATTTTGGGTGTACAACACGTGTTGCATTATTGTATTCGCTTCGGAGTTTACTTTAGCACGATAATGGTTACTACAGGCTAGCGATTTTAACGTGGTATATCCAGCCCATGGCTTCATCTCTAAAAACTACATCTCAGAATGCATTCTTTCGATAGCTATACGTTATTTGCTTATGACAACTGGGACAATCTATCACATTGTATTACATCTCATCAATAGTAGACTGTTACAGTTTTTTTTTAATTTGGTAAATTGTAACATTTTTATTAAATTAAAGCTGGTGAAGTTTAATTCATGATGCAGGTTTGAAATTTATAAAAAAAGTCAATGACATCATGTTGTCAAAATAATCATTTACTAAACGTTTTAGTAGTAGAATTTTGCCACTTGTACCTACTGAAATATATAAGGAATGAACGTTTTTTTAATTGGGCTCTAATTTTCAAATAATTAGCCACAAAAATGTGCTACTTATCCAACAGAAAAGACAACTACTCAACAAATACAGCTATACACAAATCGGTCTGAAATTAGATAGTCATGATAGAGGTACGAATACATTTAAATAATAAATCTATTCTGTCCTAAAATGGTGGAATCAATCGTAATGTGATCTGTTATTGTGTACACCAATCTCCCAATCAGGTAGCACTCCCGGTCCCAAAGCTTATTGTCAAAACAATATGAGAAACGGAAGAATGATATCATGACAAATATGTAAGAAGACAAAGGCATGTATACGTGAATTTATACGTCATTTTTTTCACATTTACACCTGGACGTAAAGAAAATATATCATCACCGAAGTTTACAATGTCCTCTGCTATGAACGATGTATATCACCAACTTCTCACCAATGGGGCACATGACATGGAGTGGTTCAATTCCCACCTCGGGTAAACAACACACGCCTTCTATTTATTTGAGCACATGATCAACTACCTGACGTCACACTAATATTGTCGTACGCTTTATGAGCACCACTAACTCAGTAAACACCAACCACTAACATTTCCAGCAAACACGAGACGTTGACCAAGTGTCAGTTTAATGTCACCATCTACGACACTGGTCATCCTTACACCAAAATTGGTTCAATGTTGGTGTATATCTGAAACGCTTCCAGTATTGCTCTGCAAAGTTAAAACGCAGTATCTGCTTACTTTATAAGTATACAAATACTTCCTTTCGGCTTTCCACGAAAGAACAGGTTGATTAAATGTTTAAATTAGGTTTTAAATGAACATTGGTCGCCCTCTAGCGCAAAGCCTATGCTTGTGCAAAATATGAAGTTGATCCATCAATGGCAAAGTAGTATGCATTACCATGACATATGCCTACCCAGATACATGTTCCGTTAATTACTCAGTAAACACAAAATTACAACATCGGCTCAACGTCTTTGACGTTGGTCCAACATTGTATAAATGTTATACAAATATTTTGTGTTTGCTGGCATATCTTAAAAGATGGCCAATGATAATTTGCCTCAATCTATTTTAAGCATATCTGCCGCAAGCAATTATGTGGTGTGGCACACACAAACACATTATTGGCTAGGATAAAATGTTGGTGTCCAGTGATTTCGAACCTCGACTATTTCGGACTGGTGATCTCTGACGCCAATCGGTGATTTCGGACGGTGATTTCGGACGGTACTAGGTCAAATCGGATGGTGAATTCGGACGCAGCGGTTAATACGGACGGTGATTTCGGACGGTGTGTGGTGAATTCGGACGCCCAACTTAGTAGTCTTTTATATCACTATTTTGGTACTAATATCGCTAATTTCGGATGGTGATTTCTGATGGTACTTTCGGACGGTGATGTCGGACAGTGTGATGTATAAAAAACCCTACATTGTACACTTTTATATGACTAGTTCTATACGAATATCGGTGATTTCGGACGGTATTCAGTATAAGGTAGCCTAATACAGCTATATAGTCATCTTTTTTAAAATACTTATGCATACCATTTTAGAATTACAAAATAAGTGATATACCGGTACATTTATGACACATATACTTATACAAGACTATTTGTCATCTTCACGTAAGCATATCATTTTATATATACGATTGGGAACATCACCACACATGACCATTATATATGCAGAGCCATGCAAAGCATTATGTAATGGTATAAAGCAATTCATTAAGAAAAAAATACTAAAAAATCATTATATTAACGAGAATAAAATATTATTATTAATTAATTAATTAATTAATATTATCAATAATAAAATACTATTAAACTGAAGCGATACGATTCTATAAGGTCGATATTGATCCCATTTATTTCTGGCGCACGCATTCAGTGCTTCCCTGCCTTTAAATAAAGAATATAGTTTAGTATTAATTCCACGCGAAGTATAAAATAAACAGTAAAATATTTCTTAGTCGTGACTTCTGATAAACAACAGGGGTTGAGGGGCGTAGCCAGGATTTGTAAGAGGGGGGTTCGAATTTGTGCTGTACCTCTCCAGCTTCGAAAAGGCTACCCGGCCCGAAGGGGCGGCCATTTAGGGGGGTCTTGGGGCAGGAAATTTCCCAGGAAATTTTGAAACATTATGTGTCTATTGGTGAATTCTGAGGTCATTTCGCACTCAATTTATTAGTTAGCTACAACCGAAAAATGTAATTTTTTTATGATTCATTTTTATTAATTGGATGGTTGCCAATTTCCGAAATAAATTATGCCAATTTAAAAAATCATCTGAAAATAAAAATATAGATCCAGGCCTCCAGCTATGTTATTTTATCGCCCTCAATATTTTTTTCAACCCCATTAACTTTTCCAGAAATTAATCCATTTTTTTCAATTTTTTCTACCTGCTCTTCGATCCTCATTAGATTTTTTTCATCTAAAACAGACAAATTATTCATAGTGGCCTATTAATAATCATACACCAAATTAACAGCAATTTCCATGAATCTTGAGTGTTGCGAAATGCTGAATAACTTCATCATCGAAGATAACCATGTCATGGTATACGTATGCATAAGAACAAGGATGCAGAGTCTTCCTATGCCATGGTATGGCCCTTGGTATGACGCATATAGCCTATATAACACACTTATCATGTTGCCATTATAACTTTAGTCCATTCAAATTGCACTTTGATCTGGAGAAAATTTAGTTGCAACATAATTTACTTCGATGGGAATTGATTCTCTAGACATAGGCCTATCTATAAAACATGAAAAGTCCACAAAAGTGTGCGTGGGGTAACACAGTTTCTAGTTTACAGATCATCGATATTTCTACAGAAGTAACTAGTCCTATATAGGAGGCTTTGTGTCGCAGCTTAAATAACTGCGGCGGTGGCGGGTTGTGTGAGATGTAAGCAGCCTGTCTCTGTGGGTCACTGTTATTGAGAATGAATTGAGCGTTTGACTGAATGGAGTTTCAGGCCACCTTTGTGCACATAAAGGGTAACTGGGTCATGAGAATCTCCTGAGGATGGTGAGATGAATGAGATGACACTGCCCTTCAGACACATGATACGAAATTCGAACCCTGGTGGTTTGAGTCCGAGCACGCTAACTCTCGGTCACGGAGGTTCCTCACAATATTGCATCATCACGAGTGAGCGGGGAAGAAATATTTTGTTTCGTTTAAATTTGAAGGTCAGAGTGGGGTTCGAACCCGCGATCTCCGACTTTCCAAGCAGGCAGCCAGCTTCAACTCCCGCCCATGCAATTGAGCGTTTGGACAGCATCAGTAGGACCAATTCTACGTGAAACAACAGCAATAGCATCGGTTAAGGCACGATACAGAATTAAGACGAGGCAATGATAAACAATATCTTGAAGGGGCTACGTCGTCACATGCTTCTGATGATAATAAGTACAGCCTACATGTTTCTCCTTTCAGGTTGGCCCACAAATAAGCATACATGCATACGCACGGGAAATTCCCGTGAGCGCACAGCTGTGATAAAAATTACCACAACAGGAATATTACTGGCTCAAACACAGTCACCTCTCTTTGAAATAACCATTTTTGATTGGACATTTTGAGCCAAATCTTAAATGTCATCTCTTCATTTACAAATTATTTATTAAACTGCATCCCTCGAGGCTCGTGGTTGCAAATATGGTTATAAACCTAAATAATGTGACTCTAACAATAAAAAAATCGATATCATGGTGATAATAGTGATTTTGTAAAGTTTTGGCGGTCATTTTGGATTTTTAAAAATGCCACTGGATAAAATTTTACACACCCTCGAGACATATCGGACCCATATGAATCGAAAAGAGAAACTGTATACGCTCTTGAGTCTTTTCACCCTTTGTGAAAATTCCTCCTGACTAGCTTCTGTTGTAGTTATATGCCCATCAGCGATGTTGGTGCGCCCCAAAGGGGGCTCGTCCGAACCCCTCGAACCCCCCCTGGCTACGCCCCTGGAATGATATGGTCAGAGAGATCGTAGACCAAATTGGCGATGAAAGAGATAACAAGGCGCCGCGCTATCAAAGTGATACCCCTTCCAAAATGTTATAATAACACGTTAACCGGGCAACTGCTCTCTAAGTGATGAAAGCTGTAGTGTGAAAATGGGGGAGGGTGGGTCACTTTTTAATACCGGACTAAAGAAAACAGTTTGCACTGGGATAAAAAGTAACAGTTTATATTTAATGGCAAATAAAGTTCACACAATTAAGCCAAAGCTAAAGTACATATAATTATTCCCGTATTGTGTTTATTTAATATTATACATTCTTTGATGCATAATTGTTTTTATAAAGATATGTACTGTATTTATATCAGCTTGTTTATATAAAATCGATTTCTACGCTTTGTAAAGAGTGTTTACACTACAATTACTGCTACTAGTTATACTAATAGTCATAAAAGATGTTTTCGCTTTGGTGCGGGAAACATCTATTCTGCATAGTATCATTATTATATACATGTACTCTAGTTACGTCAACTATTGGTTTCTACGCTTTCGAGCTTTCCTAATTAAGTAGTATAGGGTATTGAGCTCGAATTTATATGTTAACGCCAAATATAGTTAACCGCGAGTTTTAAAAGGTGCAGTTATATGATATCTGTTCATATAACTAACGTGTGAATGGTTAGGGCCTAGGGTTCTTATTTAAATAACAGTATAATAACAGTATAATAACATAAGAAATACATTTTTAGGTCATACAGGATAAAAGAGGTCAAAATTTAAAGGTAGCCTAAAATTAAAAATTAAAAGTCCGTCTTGAATGACGAAACGAAAATAGGAATACTTATCTAACTTCACGGACCTGCAGGATTGATAGGGTTAATGAGCGACGTTTTTCATGTGGGATTAGCGAGAACGGTCAGCCCCCACCCCCCAATAAAACCTCTATTTTTCCATACGGCGCTGCGTCATAGTGATTTCTAGCTATAATGGTTATAATGGTTAATTACAGCCATAATTACAGCTTTTATGGTTATTTCCTAAATAAAAAACATTTTGTTGACTTTGTTGTTTGGATGTTATATTTCACCAAAGTACGTGTCAAAAAGTTTATTTAGTGAACTCAGTACACATAATGTGAGAAATTTATTGTAAAAGTCTAGTTTCCAGTCATACATCATACTGTCCGAAATGAACGTCCGAAATCACCGTCCGTAATCACCGTTATTAGTGCAAAAAGAGTTACAGAAAACAATTTTGAGTTGAGCGTCCGAATTCACCGCACACCGTCCGAAATCACAGTCCGATTTTACTAGAGGCCGAAATCACCGTCCGAAATCACTGTCCGAAATCACCGATAGGCGTCCGAAATCACCAAGTCCGAAATGATCGGCACTAAAAGGTTGCATGAATTACCATTCATTTTCTGAATTACAAAACGACAATAATGTTAACACTATGTAGCTGATTCTTTATGCTAATTAAAAAATATAGCGTATCACAGACAATTTAATCTTTTGCTGAGAAAATCTTATAATACATTTTTTTGTCCTTGTCACATAAATTTAGTCATGTTCCAACTGCGTTGAATTTTTTTAAAATTTGAATTTATTTTGCGTTAGAACAAACACCATTACATAGTGGTAAATACAAACAGGAAATCACTCACACATAACATTATCTTATCTACACAATGTGAAATCACAACAAAATGTATGGTACTTTCCTGAGGAAAGAACACTGCAAACTAATCCTGTGAATTGCTTGCAATCAGATGTTGGTGAGCTACGTAAGCCCGCAGTCTATCAATTCAATGATGTCTATACCACGTATACTGACCACAGGTACAGTTCTAAAAATATATGGGGTCACATATTTGACCATTTTTATTGAGGACAACACATAACACGCTTATGTAACTATACAGCTGTAAGTAGGTATGTCACAGGAGGTATGAGAGGTGAAGACGTTAATTTTTAAAGCGAATAAATTGTTTAATTAACATTTTCACTACTTAGTGTAAACATATTTTATTAACAATTGAAGCAGTACAAAAGTGTAATCGAGGCTTCTCTTGCGATGAAAAAAATAATAATATAATTGTTGCCTGACATGTAAATAAAGTGGTATGGTATTGCTGCACAAAAGCATTATACATTAAATCGTTGATATATACAGAATCAAAAATAGTTATGGCAATTATTAAAAGACTCGTGACAAATTATACAGTAATTTAAATCGGTTGGTGGCGATAACATATTCTTGGGCAGCCTGATTTATTATAAAGTTGTTTATACCATAACTGATGCCATATAAAAGAACATGAACAGTAAATTCATAATTATTACGCAGAAAAAAATCACATAAAATACGCCTTGGAACAATGTACAGTGGGCATTCGAGAAAAAAAAGAGCCGTTGTCTCTGGGAGACCACATTCACAGTTTTTATTCTCTATGCTATTCATATCAAATAAATGTTGTCGCAATTCGCTGCATCTCATCCGTAAGCGTGCCATTATTATGAACTGTCGGTTTCCAAGATAATAATATGGGTTACATTTTGGTTTATGTTTTGTTAAGTGCAGTTTCAGATGCATTTTTTCAAGATGTTTTATATTTTCTTCCAAATTATTCCAGAATAAAGTCATAGAAGGAAAGAATGATGTTCTGTATGTTTCGGTTCTGAATGTAGGGCATGATAAATTTGAGCGGTTTCTTGGGGATAACGGGCTTGTACTCTGTTTTCTACAGTTTCTGGAATCTGTGGAAGAAGATAAGATGGTGCCCTATGGTGTATTATATCGGAATATAAAATAGTCATGCGATTTTGTCTTCTGTCGCTTAATCTTTGCCATGACAGTTCTTCGTATATCGCGTCGGATGAGGTACAGCGAATTGCACCACTCACAATCTTTCCGTCTCGTTTTTGTATAGTATCTATCTGTTTTAAGTTTTCCTGGGACGTATTACAAAATAAAATATCGGCATATTCCAGAATACTACGGACAAACGAAAAATACATTATTTCTAGTGATTTTCTGCTAAGTTTGTGAGACACACTATTTAAAATATCCAAGCGTTTACCTGCTTTCTTACATATATAATCGATATGGCTGTTCCAGCTGAGATTAGATTGAATAATGACCCCTAAATGTTTATATTCAGATACATTATCTAAATCGTGATTATTAAAAATAAGTTTATCATCAGCATTACCTCGATATCTAACAAACATAGATTTTGTTTTTTCGACACTAAATTTGATTAACCATTGGTCAGCCCACGTTTTCATTATTGCCAAGTCGCTGTTAAGGATTTTTTGTTAGTTTCGTCGCTGTTGGACGAAATGTGCATTAGGTTGTCGTCTGCGAATAAACTAAGGCTACTTTGTAAATCGCCTTTCATGTCGTTTACATATACCAAAAACATTATAGGGCCTAGCACTGAACCCTGAGGAACGCCGGCGCCTATGTTGCGCCAGTCTGAGCTACATCCCTGTAAAACAACGCGCTGAGTTCGATGACTCAGATAACTCTCAAACCAACGCAACAAAGCACCGTCTATCCCTATACGCTTTAGTTTAAAAAGTAAGCCCTTGTGCCACACTCTGTCAAAAGCATTGGATATATCTCCAAACACCACTCGAACGTTTTTTTTTATCTAGTGCTTCGCAAATTGTATGATAAAGATGTACGAGATGGTGTGTGGTGCTACACCCCGGCAAAAATCCTGTTTGATACTCGTAAATTATGTTATTACCATGTAAGTAGTTAAATAAATATTTAAAGACATTTTTTTCAAACACCTTGCCAACTACGTTTAAGAGTGAAACTGGTCTATAGTTGGAAGTTAGATTAGGGTTCCCTTTTTAAAATACGGGTATAACATTGGCCTGTTTCCATATCAGTGGAAAATATGAGGTCTGTAGAGAAAGATGGAAAAGTTTAGCGAGAACTGGTGATATAGATAATGCCGTATATTTCAACATTCGAGGACTGATGCCGTCGGGACCAGAAGAAGACCTTTAAGGTCTTTAGAGCGTCAATAATATTTTTCTCACTCACAACTGGGTGATGAAGGCTGTTGTCAGACTAGTGACTGAAAGGAGGGAGTGGTAGGTCAGGGTCATCTAATTAGCATTGGGATGAGAAATATTCGTTGGAGATAATCGATTTAGTGTGGTTTTCATGAACAGCTTCGCCGTTATCAAGTAAAAGTGCAGGAATAGAAGTATTTTTATCTAATGAGAGTAAAGATTTTATTGTCTGCCACCAACTGTGGCCACTAATAGAGGGGGAATCGAGTTTGGAACTCTGTCTGATTTCATATTCTCTATTGGCGGATATAAGCTCAGATTATCACTACTTGAAGTTGTGTGTCACTTCCGCAACCCACAACGTAAGGTGGGTGAAAATTGCTCACATTTGGTATTTTAAAAATAAAAAAATGGAAGTATTGATGTTTGAGCACACATTTCGTTTTCAATGACAGTGATTTAATTGGCTAATAAAAAATGATGATAAATGATGGTCGTGTTTAGAGCTTAAAGGGTTAACCTAGAAATGGGAATCATATGTGAGATTGCTGCTGATCCAGTATTGGGAGCCCAGCAAACACCACAGGTTGTCCCAATGTCTTTGAGACTCCTGCTGATCCAGTATTGGGAGCCCAGCAAACACCACAGGTTGTCCCAATGTCTTTGAGATTGCTGACGATCCAGTATTGGGAACCCAGCAAACACCACAGGTTGTCCCAATGTCTTTGAGATTGCTGACGATCCAGTATTGGGAGCCTAGCAAACACCACAGGTTGTCCCAATGTCTTTGAGATTGCTGACGATCCAGTATTGGGAACCCAGCAAACACCACAGGTTGTCCCAATGTCTTTGAGATTGCTGACGATCCAGTATTGGGAACCCAGCAAACACCACAGGTTGTCCCAAAGTCTTTGAGATTGCTGACGATCCAGTATTGGGAGCCCAGCAAACACCACAGGTTGTCCCAATGTCTGTGAGACTGCTGTTGATCCAGTATTGGGAATCCAGCAAACATCACAGGCTGTCCCAATATCTGTGAGACTGCTGCTGATCCAGTATTGGGAACCCAGCAAACACCACAGGTTGTCCCAATGTCTGTGAGACTGCTGCTGATCCAGTATTTGGAACCCAGCAAACACCACAGGTTGTCCCAATATCTGTGAGACTGCTGTTGATTCAGTATTGGGAACCCAGCGAACACCACAGGTTGTCCCAATGTCTATGAGACTGCTGCTGATCCAGTATTGGGAACCTGGCAAACATCACAGGCTGTCCCAATGTCTGTGAGACTGCTGCTGATCCAATATTGGGAACCGAGCAAACACCACAGGTTGTCCCAATGTCTATGAGACTCCTGCTGATCCAGTATTGGGAGCCCAGCAAACACCACAGGCTGTCCCAATGTCTCTGTGATTGCTGCTGATCCAGTATTGAGAACCCAGCAAACACCACAGGTTGTCCCAATGTCTACGAGACTCCTGCTGATCCAGTACTGGAAACCCAGCAAACACCACAGGTTGTCCCAATGTCTTTGAGATTGCTGCTGATCCAGTATTGGGAACCCAGCAAACACCACAGGTTGTCCCAATGTCTGTGAGACTGCTGCTGATCCAGTATTTGGAACCCAGCAAACACCACAGGTTGTCCCAATATCTGTGAGACTGCTGTTGATCCAGTATTGGGAATCCAGCAAACATCACAGGCTGTCCCAATATCTGTGAGACTGCTGCTGATCCAGTATTGGGAACACAACAAACACCACAGGATGTCCCAATGTCTATGAGACTGCTGCTGATCCAGTATTGGGAACCCAGCAAAAACCACAGGTCTTCTCAATGTCTACGACGCTGACCGAACATCAATACAACATTGGTACAATGTTAGGTCATTGTTGGGAAGTCATCTAGGTAGGTGTTAACCCTTTCAACGCGGGGATAGTCGATATACGTCAACATCTGACGTCTATGTCAACATCTGACGTCCATAGACGCCAGATTCTGTCGTCTAAAATCGGTCCCCGCACTAAAAGAATTACCAGCTTTATAACGCCGTGAACCCATAACATAGATATTCAAATAAAGCAGTAACAGCTAACTAAGACATTTATGATCATTTCAAGTTGAAGAAAACCCTTTTATAGCCATAGTTTGTACAAACATATTTCAGCGTTGTAAGTATTAAAGCTGCTTACATACACTGTGAAGTCTGCACCACGACCACCTGCCTATCACACATACCGTTTACATTTAGTGTAAGTGTTGAAGCTGCTCACAAACACTGTGAAGTGTGCACCACGACCACCTGCCTATCACACATACCGCTTACATTTAGTGCAAGTGTTAAAGCTGTTCACATACACTGTGAAGTGTGCACCACGACCACCTGCCTATCACACATACTGCTTACATTCAGTGTAAGTGTTAAAGCTGCTCACATGCAATGTAAAGTCATGACCACCTGCCTATCACACATATACTGCTTACATTTACTTTAACCTGATGGTACGTCGTGATTATTGAAAAGTTAAATAATATCGTCAATCTAAGGGATACATAGACTTCTTTTCTGCCTCTGATCTAAATCATTTCAGTCACAAATAAAGCTAGCTCTCATATTCCAATCCGTAATTTTACAAAATCATATATTATAATATGCATGGGTGTTGCAGTGCTACATGTACCACACACAAAACACTAAACGAATTTGTAACTCTCCAATTAGTCACAAAGATTTTCAATAGATGATATTATAACTTTTATAGCCTATAAACTTTCGGGGGCCGAGCTCGAGTGCTCTCAAACCGTTAGCTTGATTTTGAGTCCAGGGGTCATATCCCACTAAATATCAAAGGATTAAGATTATTTTAACTTATGTTTTAATAGCTCATATTTTCAGCACACATGATTATTTTACAGATCAAAATATTCTGAGATATGTCAGGGCAATGGCAATTAAATGGGTTTATGCATCGATTTCCATATGAAGGGGTGAATACTAAATCAGAAATAATGTTATCATGGTTACCTGGAGTATGGTAAATGGAACAACATAATGGACTTCCACTTATAACTCAAGTTTTTGTTGAAAGTACACACAACATAATATACTTATCATATAGGTAAAATAATAATTTATTTTTCGCCACAATAGCTCACAGATACCCAATGAAGTCACCCCCTATGTAAGGAAACTGTTCGTACTGACCATGTACTGGTTCAATGGTCCAGTACCTACCATCTGTAGCATTGTCAAACCAGTAGGTGAAGTAGTCCTCATTCATCAAGTATTCAGGTACTATATTCTGCTCTATGTAGTAGTGAGTGTTCCCGTCTATTGAGGCTTTCAGGTGGAACAAGGTAACGTGATAACCGGCGGTGCTTTTCTTCAGGTATAGACCTATCATTGTGTAGACGTTCAGCATGTCAATTTGAAGCCATGGAGAGACATCACCAAGCAACGGCATCCAGCCTAGGTTGTGATCCAGTCTCATATAACGAGGATACCAGTTTGTGTTATGGTAACCGCTGGCTGTGTAGGAACTGTGAGGGAGACCAAGAGCAGCAGGGACGTAGTCAATACCAAACCTGAGACACAAAAAATAGAGCACGTCAAACGTAACATTATTACCCAGCATGCAACAAATACAAAAAGTTTTTTATTCTGATGGTTCTAGATGGAGACAAGACCGTGTGACAACTAGCTGACCATATCACACAACTATACAGGAGTAAGTGTTATTTTGTTAATGAAATGCAAAACAACAACAACTAAGTCACAATGATGTTTTCAATGAACCAATCAACCAATCAACCAACCAAACAATCAACCAATCAATAAACCAATGACCAATCAACCAATCAATCAATCAATTAATCAATCAATCAATCAATCAATAAATCAATAAATCAATCAATAAATCAATCGGTCGGTCAGTCGCTAGTTCGGTCGGTCGGACGGTCGGTCGGTCGATGGGTCGGTGGGTGGGTAGGTCGGTCAATCTTGCACTGCTGCTGCTTCTTCTCACCGGCGTATTGTGCAGCTTATTGCCCCCGCGTCTTGTGCTGCTTCTTGTCCCCCGCGTCTTGTGCTGTTTCTTGTCTCGCGTCTTGCGCTGCTTCTTGTCCCAAATATTGTGCTGCTTCTTGTCCCGCGTCTCGTGTTGCTTCTTGTCCCACGTTTTGTGCTGCTTTTTGTCCCGCGTCTTGTGTTGTTGCTTGTCCCGTGTCTTGTATTGCTTCCTGTCCCCCGCGTCTTGTGCTGCATCCTTTTCCCCCCGCAAATTGTACTGCTTCTTGTCCCTATCGTCTTATGATGCTTCTTCCTCCCTCCCACGCGAATTGTACTGCTTCTTTTACTCTGCGTCTTTTGCTGTTTCTTGTCCCGCGTCTTGTGCTGCATTTTGTCCCGCGTCTTGTGCTGCTTCTTGTCCCGCGTCTTGTGTTGCTTTTTGTCCCGCGTCTTTTGCTGCTTCTTTTCCCCCGCCTCTTGTTCTGCTTATTTCCCGGCGTCTTGTGCTGCTTCTTGTCCTGCGTTTTGTGCCGTTCCTTGTCTCCCGCGTCTTGTGCTAATTGTTGTCCCCTACGTCTTGTGTTACTTCATGTCCGGCGTCTTGTGCTGCTTCTAGTCCCGCTTCTTGTATTGCTTCTTGTCCCGCGTCATGTGCTGCTGCTTATGCTGCTTCTTGTGCTGCTCCTTGCCCCGCATGTTGTGCTGCTTCTTGTCTCTCGCGTCTTGTGCTGCTTCTTTCAACCTTGTCTTGTGCTGCTTCTTGCCACCCGTGTCTTGTGTTGCTTCTTGCCCCGCGTCATGTACTGCTTCCTGTCCCGCGTCTTGAGCTACTTCTTGTCACCGCGTCTAGTGCTGCTTCTTGTCCTGCGT
The DNA here is from genome assembly GCA_964017125.1 of Flabesymbios commensalis. NCBI lineage: Eukaryota > Metazoa > Annelida > Polychaeta > Terebellida > Flabelligeridae > Flabesymbios > Flabesymbios commensalis. Next base: position 20,147,175 of record OZ024913.1, read on the forward strand.
CCTGTGCTCCTTATTATGCCGCTTCTTTCGTTTTCTTATGGGCCGCGTTTTCGACGCGTCTTTTATTGCATATTGCGCCGCATTTTGTGACCCTCATGCTCTCTCTCCATGCTTCGCATCTTGTGTATTGCGCTGTGATTCGCGACGCGTATGACGCGGTGTCTTCTTTTGCGTATTGCGCCTCTTCTCGTCCCGCGTCTTGTACTGCTTCTTGTCCCGCGTCTTGTACTGCTTCTTGTCCCGCGTCTTGTGCTGCTTCTTTTCTCGCGTCTTGTGCTGCGTCTGGTGCTGCTTCTTGTCATCATGACATGAATCGGGCTTTAGGCCACCTTTATGCACATATAGGCTAAACTGGGCCAGGAGAACCTCCTGAGGATGTCCTGAGGATGCTTCTTGTCCCCGGCTTATTGTGTTGCTTCTTGTTCTGCATCTTATGCTGCTTATTGTCCCGCGTCTTGTGTTGATTCTTGTCCCGCTTCTTGTGCTGCTTTTTGTCCCGCGTCTTGTACTGCTTCTTGTCCTGCGTCTTTTGCTGCCTCTTGTCTCGCAACTTGTGCTGCTTCTTTCCCCGCGTCTTGTGCTGCTTCTTGTTCTGCGTGTTGTTCTGCTCCTTGTCTCCCGCGTCTTGTGCTGATTCTTATCTCCTGCGTCTTGTGCTGCTTCTTGTCCCGCGTCTTGTACTGCTTCTCGTACTCCGCGTCTTGTGCTGCTTTTTGTCCCCCGCACCTTGTGCTGCTTCTTGAGACCCGCGTCTTGTTCTGTTTCTTGTCCCCCGCGTCTTGTGCTGCTCATGGTCACGCGTCTTGAGCTACTTCTTATCACCGCGTCTTGTGCTGCTTCTTGTCCTGCGTCCTGTGCTCCTTATTGTGCCGCTTCTTTCGTTTTGTAATATGCCACGTTTTTCGACGCGTCTTTTATTGCATATTGCGCCGCATTTTGTGACCGTCATGTTCTCTCCATGCGTCGCACCTTGTGCATTGCGCTGTGATTCGCGACGTGCATGACGCGGTTTCTTGTATTGGGTATTGCACCTCTTCTTGTCCCGCGTCTTGTGCTGCATCTCGCTAAACTTCTTTTGCTGCTTCGTTTTGAGCCGCCTCTTGCATTGAATATTGCGCCGCGCTTGGCTCCCCTGCACCGTTATTTCGCCTCTTGCACGGCTTCTTGCATGGCACCTTGCGTCGTGTCTTAAAGGGAGGGGCGCCTTAATCTGCCAAGTAGATTTCCAAGTAATAATATTTGCCGGTATGAAATTAAATGAATGGGGTTTTAGGCCACCTTTGTGCACATATAGGCTCAACTGGGTCAGGAGAATTTCTTGAGGATGTGTGGGTATGTAATTTCGATACTTTTATGCGATAATCATCATATTTTGAATTAAAGCATAAAAAAGGCACAATTTATTAACCCTCACAACGCTGAATTATTTGGTATAAACCATGGAGATCAATGGGTTTTTTTTAATTTGAAACCATCATAAATGTCTTAGTTAGTTTATTCTGATTCATTTGAATAGGAACTACCGGTATATGTTATGGGTCTACGACCACAAGAAATATTTTAATTATGTCTCCCCTCTTTACACGGAGGTGGAGCTATCCATTCCGAGCAGTCTGTGAGTTCTCTCTGTCCCATTTATTTCTGTTTGTCTGTCCAGCGCTTTCTACCGTGCAGGCGGTCAAACACGAGACATTGACCCAATGCTGGGATAATGTTGGCTCACCGTCCACGACGCTGAGCCAACATTAGCCCATTATTGGGTTACTGTGTCGTGTTTGGCGCCACGCTGAATGTTGACCAGCGTCACATACGGTAGGCCAACTATAACCCAGCTTAGGTTCAAAGCATCGTGCCGTTACCGCCAACATGCCGGTACCGCCAGCATGAAGTACTGACTAAGGCTGAATAGATACTGACCATCACAGGCGATGCTGGCCCAACATTTAACAGATATTCGGTCGGTGTCGGCTTGTACTCGCCGCCAGCAGTAAGCACTACCAAACCAGTGTTGCAGCCCAGCAAACACGAGGCGCTGATCCAGGGCTTGTTTGATGCTGGTCCAGCATTGCAGATGGTGGGCCAGCATTGGACCAGCATTGGGTTGGGGTCTGGTGTTTGCTGGGATTGTTCATAAGCCACATTGTGTTTCGCACATCGACGTGGTTTCAAAACGGAATAATAAATTCCGCTTAATACATAGTCTCTACTGTCCACAGGAGCCATTTAATAACAATTATTACAAAAGCCATCGACACTATTAGCTATCAACCTTTATGGTTATGCTGATGGCGGAGAGATATTTCCATTTTGTGTTTCTGATGTATAAAGATGGTCCCCGCACTAAAACTGTTAAGTTGACATGTTGACATAAAAAACTGACTCTCGGGTATCCCCCAGCATGTCCTAATTTGTCCACAGTACCCACCTGTATTCTTTGGCCAAAGCTTGATCATGTTGAGGGTCGGTGTCCAGTACATCTTTCATCTCCCGATACAGACCAACACGTGAGTCGGTCATTCTGTACCATCGGCTCCAGTGATACTCAACAGTGGGCAGTTTGGGTTTTCTGTTGTCATGACAACGACATGTATAAGATTGACTTCCATCTGGTTCTATGCTCAGAATAATACACGTCTTATTGTAAGCGCCATCCGCACATCGCTGTTTTTCAGATACACATTCATTTCCTATGGCTTTGTTGTCTTCCAGATCGTGGAGCTCACACGTCTCATAATATGGAGGCTTTATCATCTCACTGCAGCGAGAGTGATTCAGATGCAGAATGTGCCCGGTCATCAGATGCATCCTCTCTCTCGCTAGCTCTGCTATCGTGAAAACCACATGCATCAGAAGAATCAGATGAAGAAGCATCGAGACGTGAAACTTGAACATTTTCATCAACCTCCTAATAAAAATGTATGGAAAGTACGATTATGCTTCTGGTTAACAATGAAGCCCCGGTCAATAATAAGCTACACAATCGCTTGGCGCTGTCAGTGACGATGGCATAATGAATATCCCAACAAACACGAGACATAGATCCAATGCTGTTTTACTGTTGGACCACCGTCTGCGACGCTGGTCCAACATTAAAACAACATTGAGTCAATGCCCCGTGTTAGCTGGGTGAATGTATAATTGAAATCACCTTATTAACCCTTAAACCGTTAAGAGCGACTAAAGTCGTTTTTAATCTGTTGTACTAATCGAGCAAATCACAGTTATTGAGAGAGAAATGAGTGTTTAAACCTCAAGATTTGCAAAAATGTGTTGTCTCAAATTAAACAAATATGATTAATTTGCAGCTGAACATTCATCCAACAGTGGGCTGATCACTCGTGTACGCTGTGAATACCTTCTGATTTTTCATGTGTTTCCCACTTGTATTATTAAACTTACCTTACTAAGGATGTTCTATGCGTATATCGTCCTTACCTGTAGGCCTACCGTTGAATAATTAAATTGTTTTAGTGAGTGATGAACCAATAACTGAATAACAAGTACCTCGTTACATGTACTGTAGATCTGGTAATATTCGCGAGGTTTTAATTTTCGCGAATTTCGCGAGGAAGACAAATTCGCGAATTCAAGAAGCTCGCGAAAATTATTTTTATAATAGCGTTACCTAGCATCGAAAATGGCCAATAGGCCTACTACAATGAACTTTAACTACAGGCTCTATGAAGACAACAACAATGTATATCTTAACGGATAGTGTGTGAGCGTGAATAAAAATAACGCCGGAATAGAGTATAATCATCAATATGTATATTTATTGATTATGATGTACAATTGGTGATCGATTTGAGTGCTATAGGCCTACAAGTCCGTACCTGCCTGCTATTAATGACGATGATTGGAACCGTTTTGCCAATTACCAATTAATGGGCTTGTATAACAATACCGCTGTCCATTGTCTCTAACGAAGTTACACCAGGGCTGATTAAACGATGGCCTGGTATTTCCAGCTTTGACCCAACATTAAACCAACATTTTGGGCAAAGCCCCGTGTGAGCTGGGAAGGTAGGCACCTGTCGTGACCTGAGGTCGACCCACTGTGTGCATAGTGATTGCCGTAATTGGTATTACGTAAGAGGGTCTGGCAGAGTATGTCAACCCTGTCAAGAATCTCGTCTGACCAAGGAATCTATAGATTCCTTGGCCAGACAGATAAACAAGAATAAATCATTCATTTTCACCAATAAAATACAAAGCAGCAGCTTGGATAACTTATAGAATGATAGAATCTGCGCTACTATACTTGCCTCCTAAATGGCAGAATGTTAGCTATGGCTTGCGATATTTAACCCTTGTAAAGCTTGAGCCATATATATAACGCCAGAAAGATAATTATGACTATGAGGTATGATAATCAACCCTTGCATAGCTGGAGCCGTACATGTATATATATATGGTTCGAAGCTAAATATGACAATGTTTGCGATATATTCTCATTTGGTAAAATAATTGAATTTTTCATTAATCAGCATTTTTTTTATCTTTTGAATCTGGAAATTGCGCTAGCAATCAAATGAATAAAAATCGTAACAGCCAATTCAGCAGTACAAGGGTTACTAAGGGTCGTTGTGTTGAGACCAGCTGCCATTGATAATCATTCATTCTAAGGATGGTGACTCCCTGATTATTTATTAAAAGCAGTTGTTATACCTTGATCGCCGCTGCCATGTGCTATGTTGTGCAAAGCCTAAAGGCAGTATATGCTTACTTTACAAGCAGTAGCTGCTTTCCTCAACAGTAAGCAGTTACTATTGTTTGTCTTTGTGTATCCATGGTTTATACAACCCTTTATCCAATTTGAATTTTCATCCACTTGAAGTTGTGTCTCGCTGACGCGATCCACAACTTCAAGTGAGTGAAAATTATTCAGATTTGACAAAATGGTGGTCAACTCTTTTCAAATCTTGATGTCACATTTTATCTTTAACATATTTAAAATGTGGTACTTAATGTGCTAATAATTTTTTTTAAAAACTGAATATATGCGGCACAGGCGGTTAAAGGGTTGAGTAAACAGAGCCACACTTGTCTAATGAGGAATTGCAATATATGCCATCATTAATATAACTTTCTTAATATACTAATAGTTATTTTATTATTTTTGTGGTGGTCATTTAGTTAATTTGACATTTTGTTGAATTTATTGTCAAAATGTAGGAGCAAAAATACTCAGTTCAAAATAAAACACTGTATAACCGTTAAAACACAAATTTAACGTAATATTATGTGAATGAACATGATATTTAGATATTTAATGACGCTATTTGGTGCGTTGCTTGTGGACGTGACCACCACACTCAATCCAAATTGTCAGAGTCCTGCTCGGTCAGCAGTGAAAGGCTCGATTAAACAAACACAAAGATGATTCATTTCCTTCTGTCTTTATTCATGATGTTGCAGGCAGTGTCAGATTGGCGTGCTACTATAGTCGGGCGGCAGTGAGCGGCGACCCAGCCTTGCCGAGAACGAACTCACACGTCCACCTTCAGGAGGCAGCAAAGTCCAAGTGAACAAACGCAATGCACGCTTGCAGGTGGCGAGAGGCTAAACGGAAGCTGTTGACTCGTCAGTCTCAGATTCCATCCGGACCGGAATCGGCCACAAATGAATTCGGTTCTTCAGTTGCTGTCGCCACAACGTGGTCTTTTAAAAATTATAAACATGGCAAAAATATGGAAATAAAATATTCATTTTAGGACCATTCTTGCATGTTAGGGTGAGAGACTTTGCATATAATCATGCAGGCCTGGGTGTGTGTGCTCGCCTAGGACCCTGTAGGATAGAGTGTAAGGGCTTGCTAGGACCTGCAGGCTCGGGTGTGAGTCCTCGTCTAGGCCTCTGTTGGTTTGGTTGGGAGACCATCCCCCAACTAAAGCAGTAGTAGACAACAATAATTATTATCATGGGAACAGATTACCACCAATGGGCTAGGATGACATATGTAAAATGAAAATCTGGAACAAGTTGTCAAGAGCTTGATGCTACACCTATCAAATTAATGAAAATGATTAGGTGTGGTTGCAGAAGTTGGTTGCAGGTTTCGATGCAACTGCTAGCCAAGAAACGCTATTATGTAATATGAAATAAATAAATTAAAAATGAAATAAATACATTAAAATGAGTACTGTATATTTCTGTTGGACATTAGGTTATTTGTTTATCATCAATTTTTAGTATTTGATGATTGTATCTGAAAAAAACGAATGAAAATAGATCTGCTTCGGATGAAGCATCAAATGGCGGCCATCTTGGAATTATTTTATAGCAAAATCGTAAAAGTAAGAAAAAAGTAAGAAAATGTTCTGCTCTCTAACTTGATCTTGAAAGCAGGACATTTAAAAAAAACAATCTTACAACGCAGGACACTTTCTCAAAATATTTTTGGTGGATATCGTAGATTTGGTAACAACATTTGAGAAAATGAAATAATCATTTGATTTACTGGACAAAAATGTATTTTCAGAAAATCAATTGACGCGGTTGGCTCATCTATGTTGAAATAAAATCAACAAAAGTTCATGCCGATATTGAATGAGCAGCCATTTACTGTAGGTCAGATAATATTTGTGAGGTTTTAGTTTTCGCGAATATCGTGAGGAGGATAAATTCTCGAATTCAAGAAGCTCGCGAAAATTATTAATATAAATAGTTCTACTGAAGAAAAATAATCATTCGCGCATTCTAAACCTCGTGAAAAGTAAAAAATTCGCGAAAATTTAAACACGCAAAAATTACCAGATCTACAGTATTTCACATTAGATACAAATCAAATTTATTTCAATTCGTGCATGTTTTTTGCTATGTGGTACAGCAGCTGTTCATAGAATACCTAAGCAAAAAATAGAACACTTTTAGCATATTAGGTGAATATGCGAGAACTGTGAATTACTCCATGATCGTCATATGCGCTTGTTGATGACTCTTTAGAAAGCATGACACCATGTCACAAAGAATATATCACGCATGACGCCATGTTAGAAAAAAACATCCGCATGACAAGTTTACAGAGGGTGACTAGAGTCGATGTATGACAATGACTGCAGTCAATTAATGACAATGACAGGTAAAATTGTGTCCAATTACTCAAAGGTTGTCAAAAGGCATTATCTGGGGAGAACACAATAAACTAAGTTTATTTTGAGGACGTTTTTAATATACTTTGATTTACTGCAGCAAAAACAACTTTACAAACAGCAAAACTAGAATGTCACGCCTCTCGATATTTCCCTAGCTGTCAATTTTGGGTGTACAACACGTGTTGCATTGATGTATTCGCTTCGGCTTTTACTTTAGCACAATAATGGTTACTACAGGCTAGTGATTTGAATGTGGTATATACAGCCCATGGGGTACATCTCTAAAAACTACATCTCAGAATGCATCCTTTCGATAGCTATACGTTATTTGTTTATAACAACTAGGACAATCTATCGCATTGTATTACATACATCAATAGTAGACTGTTACAGTTTTTTTTAATTTGGTAAATTGTAACATTTTTATTAAATTAATGCTGGTGGAGTTTAATCCATGATGCAGGTTTAAAATTTAGAAAAGTCAATGACACCATGTTGTCAAAATAATTATTTACTAAACGTTTTAGTAGTAGAATTTTGCCACTTGTACCTACTGAAATATATAAGGAATTAACGGTTTTTTAATTGGTCTCTAATTTTCAAATAAAAGGCCACAAAAATGTGCTACTTATCTAACAGAAAAAACGACTACTCAACAAATACAGCTATACACAAATCGGTCGGAAATTAGATAGTCATGATGAGGTACGAATACATTTATATAATAAATCTATTCTGTCCTAAAATGGTGGAATCAATCGTAGAGTGATCTGTTATTGTGTACACTAATATCCAAATCAGGTAGCGTTCCCGGCCCCAAAGCTTATTGTCAAAACAATATGAAAAACAGAAGAATGATATCATGACAAATATGTAAGAAGACAAAGGCATGTATACGTGAATATATACGTCATTTTTTTCACATTTACACATGGAAGTAAAGAAAATATATCATCACCAAAGTTTACACCGTTTTCTGCTATGAACGATGTATATCACCAACTTCTCACCAATGGGGCACATGGCATGGAGTGGAACAACACACGCTTTCTATTTATTTGATCACAACAACCATGACGTCACTAAAATTGTCGCACGCTTTATGAGCACCACTAACTCTTTAAGGACACCTTCAGCAAACACGAGACGTTGACCAAGTGTCGGTTTAATGTTGGTTCACCATCTACGATACTGGGTCAGCCATAAACTAAAAAAAATTCAATGTTGGTGCATTTCGGAAACGCTTCCAGTACTAATCTGCAAAGCCAAAAGGTAGTATCGGCCTAATTTATAAGTCAGCAAATAATGCATTTTGAGAGAACAGATTTATTAAACTTTTAATGAACATTGGTCACCCTCTAGCGCAAAGCCTATGCTTGTGCAAAATATGAAGTTGATCCATCAATCGCAAAGTAGTATGCATTACCATGACATATGCCTACACAGCTACTTGTTCCGTTCTTTACCCGTAACCACAAAAAAAATACAACATCGGCTCAACTTCTTCGACGTTGGTCCAACATTGTATAAATGCTATACAAAATGTTTTAATGCCTGGGTATATTATAATCATGATACACAACGCAAAGAACCAGTGAGTACTAGCAAATGATCATTTATTTGAAGACTAATTATTAAATATATTATTTTGCAATCACTAACAAAAACAAACAAAGTATTTTCTGCTGAAATAGGCAGTAAAAAGACGAGTCATTTTCATGAGATATCTCAATTGAAGCCGCAACCAATTTTATGTGGTGTGGCAAATACAAAAACATAATTGGCTAGAATACAATGTTGCATGTAGGCCATTAGGCCTACCCTTCACTATCTGAATTACAAAATGACCATTGCTAACACTATGTAGCCGGTTCTTTATGCTAATTAAAAAATAGCGTATCACAGGCAATTTATTCTTTTGCGGAAAAATATATTATAATGCACGTTTTTATCCTTTTCACATAAACTGAATCTTATTCTAATTCTGTTAATTTTTTTTACAATTGGAATTCAGAACAAACACCATTACATAGTGGTAAATACAATTATGAAATCACTCGCACATAACATTCCTATTTATATTTTTACATGAAGTGAAATCACAAAAAAATGTATGGCACGTTCCTGAGGAAAGAACACGGCAAACTAATCCCTTGAATTGCTTGCAGCCAGGTGTTGGTGAGCTACGTAAGTTCGCAGTCAATTAATTCAATGATAGCTACATCACTGAATGACCACAGTTACAGTTCAAAAAAAAGGGGTCACATATATGCCCATTTTTATTGCGGAAAACACATAAAACTCTTACGTAACTATACAGCTGCTAAGTAGGTATGTCGCAGGAGGTCTGAGAGGAGAGGACTTTAATCGTTAATACGATTAAGTTGTTTAATTGACATTTTCACTACTTGAAGTTGTGTCTCACACTCTCACTACCGCGACCCACAACGTCAAGGGGTGAAAATGGCTCACATTTGTTATTTTAAAACGAAAAATTGAAAATATCGGTGTTTAAGCACACATTTCGTTCCTAATGACTATGATTTAATCAGCTAATAAAAAATTATGATAAACGATTTTTACCGATGTTCACAAACATCACGACCACCTGTCTATCACACATACCGCTTACATTCAGTGTAAGTGTTAAAGCTGTTCACTTACACTGTGAAGTGTGCACCACGACCACCTGCCTATCACACATACCGCTTACGTTTAGTGTAAGTGTTAAAGATGCTCACATACACTGTGAAGTGTGCATCACGACCACCTGCCTATCTCACACATACCGTTTACATTTAGTGTAAGTGTTAAAGCTGCTCATATACACTGTGAAGTGTGCATCACGACCACCTGCCTATCTCACAAATACCGCTTACATTTAGTGTGTTAAAGCTGCTCACATACACTGCGAAGTCATGACCACCTGCCTATCACACATATACCGCTTACATTTAGTTTACCTGATGATACGTCGTGATTATTGAAAATTAAAATAATATCGTCAATCTAAGGGATACATGTACATAGACTTCTTTTTTGCCTCTTATCTAAACCATTCCAGTCACAAATAATGCTAGCTCTCATATTCCAATCCGTAATTTTACAAAATCATAATAAGATGCATGGGTGTTGCAGTGCTACATGTACCACACACAAAACACTAAACGAATTTGTAACTCTTTAATTAGTCACAAAGATTTTCAATAGATGTTATTATAGCTTTTATAGCCTATAAACTATCGAGGGCCGAACTTGAGTGCTCTCAAACCGTTAGCTTGATTTTGAGTCCAGGGGTCATATCTCACTAAAGATAATAGGATTAAGATGATTTTACCTTTCTCTCATTTCCATTAGAAAAGTTATGAGAAATCTTAACTTTTCTAAGCTAAGATTATGTTTTAATAGTTTATATTTTCAGCACACATGATTATTTTACTGATCAAAATATTCTGAGATATGTCAGGGCAATGACAATTAAATGGGTTTATGCATCGCATTCCATATAAAGGGGTGAATACTAAATCATAAATAATGTTATCTTGGTTACCTGGAGCATGGTAAATTGTAAAAACCTGCTGGACTTCCACTTATAACTCAAGTTTTTTTTTTGAAAGTACACACAACATTATATACTTATCATCTAGGTAAAATAATAGTTTATTTTTCGCCACAATAGCTCACAGATACCCAATGAAGTCACCCCCTATGTAAGGATACTCTTCGTACTGACCATATACCGGTTCAATGGTCCAGTACCTACCAGCTGTAGCATTGTCAAACCAGTAGGTGAAGTAGTCCTCATTCATCAAGTAGTCAGGTACTATATTCTGCTCTATATAGTAGTGAGTGTTCCCATCTATTGAGGCTTTCAGGTGGAACAAGGTAACGTGATAACCGCTGGTGCTTTTCTTCAGGTATAGACCTATCATTGTGTAGACGTTCAGCATGTCAATTTGAAGCCATGGAGAGACATCACCAAGCAAGGGCATCCAGCCTAGGCTGTGATCCAGTCTCATATAACGAGGATACCAGTTTGTGTTATGGTAACCGCTGGCTGTGTAGGAACTGTGTGGAAGATCAAGAGCAGCAGGGACGTAGTCAATACCAAACCTGAGACACAAAAATTAAAACACGTCATATATAACATTATTACCCAGCATGCAACAAATACAAGAAGTTATTTATTCTGATGGTTTTAGAAGGAGACAAGGCCGTGTGACAGCTAGCAGACCATTATCACACAACTATACAGGAGTAAGTGGTATTTTGTTAATGAAATACAAAACAACAACAACTAAGTCACAATGATGTAATCAATGAACCAATCAACCAATCAACCAACCAAACAATCAACCAATCAAAAAAGCAATGACCAATCAATCAATCAATCAATCAATCAATCAATCAATCAATCAATCAATCAATCAATCAATCAATCAATCAATCAATCAATCAATCAATCCCCATCGTCTTATGATGCTTTTTCCCCCTCCCACGCAAACTGTACTGCTTTTTGTACTCCGTGTCTTTTGCTGTTTCTTGTCCCGCGTCTTGCGTTGCTTCTTGTCCCGTGTCTTGTGTTGCTTTTTGTCCCGCGTCTTTTGCTGCTTCTTGTCCGGCGTATTGTGCAGCTTCTTGTTTTCCGCGTCTTGTTCTGCTTATATCCCCGCGTCTTGTGCTGCTTCTTGTCCTGCGTCTTGTGCCGCTCCTTGGCTCCCGCGTCTTGTGCTAATTCTTGTCCCCTACGTCTTGTGTTACTTCATGTACCGCGTCTTGTGCTGCTTCTTGTCCCGATTCTTGTATTGCTTCTTGTCTCGTGTCATGTGCTGCTTGTTGTCCCGCGTCTTGTGTTGCTTCTTGTCCCGCGTCTTGTGCTGCTTCTTTCAACCTTGTCTTGTGCTGCTTCTTGCCACCCGTGACTTGTGTTGCTTCATGTCCCGCGTCTTGTACTGCTTCCTGTCCCGCGTCTTAAGCTACTTCTTTTCACCACGTCTTGTGCTGCTTCTTGTCCTGCGTCCTGTTCTCCTTATTGTGCCGCTTCTTTCGTTTTGTTATAGGCCGCGTTTTTCGACGCGTCTTTTATTGCACATTGCGCCGCATTTTGCGACCCTCATGCTCTCTCCATACGTCGCATCTTGTGTATTTAGCTGTGATTCGCGACGCGTATGACGCGGTTTCTTGTATTGCGTATTGCGCCTCTTCTTGTCCCGCGTCTTGTGCTGCTTCTTGTCCCGCATCTTGTGTTGCTTGTTTTCTCGCGTCTTGTGATGCTTTATGTGCCGTGTCTTGTGTTGCTTCCTGTGCCCGGCTTCTTATGTTGTTTCTTATGCTGGTTATTGTCCCGCGTCTTGTGGGACTTCTTGTCCCGAGTCTTGCGTTGCTTCTTGACCCCATTTTCTTATGAATTGTACTGCTTCTTGTACTCCGCGTCTTGTGCGTCTTGTGCTGTTTCTTGTCCCGCGTCTTGTGCTGCTTTTAGTCCCGCGTCTTATACTTCTTCTTGTCCCGCGTCTTATGCCGCTTCTTGTCCCGCGTCTTTTGCTGCCTCTTGTCTCGCGTCTTGTGATGCTTTTTGTCCCGCGTATTGTGCTGCTTTATTGTCCTGCATCTTGTGCTGCCTCTTGTCCCGCGTCTTGTGCTGCTTCTTGTCTCGCGTCTTGTGCTGCTTCTTGTCCCGCGTCTTGTGTTCCTTCTTGTCTCGTGTCTTGTGCTGCTTCTTGTCTCGCGTCTTGTGCTGCTTTTTGTCCCGCGTCTTATGCTGCTTCTTGTCCCGCGTCTTTTGCTGCCTCTTGTCTCGCGTCTTGTGATGCTTTTTGTCCCGCGTCTTGTGCTGCTTCTTGTCCCGCGTCTTGCGATGCTTTTTGTCCCGCGTCTTGTGCTGCTTCTTGTCCCCGCGTCTTGTGCTGCTTCTTGTCTCGCGTCTTGTGCTGCTTCTTTTCCCGCGTCTTGTGCTGCTTCTTGTCTCGCGTCTTGTGCTGCTTCTTTTCCCGCGTCTTGTGCTGCTTCTTGTTCTGCGTCTTGTGCTGCTCCTTGTCTCCCGCATCTTGTGCTGATTCTTATTTCCTGCATCTTGTTCTGCTTCTTGTCTCGCGTCTTGTGCTGCTTCTTGTACCACGTCTTGTGCTGCTTCTTGTCCCGCGTCTTGTGCTGCTTCTTGTCCTGCGTCTTGTGTTGCTTCTAATACTCCGCGTCTTGTGCCTACCAGTATATGTTATAGGTCTACGACCACAAGAAATATTTTAATTATGTCTCCCCCTCTGTATACGGAGGTGGAGCTATCCATTCCGTGCAGTCTGTGGTTCTCTCCGTCCCATTCATTTCTGTTTGTCTGTCCAGCGCTTTCTACCGTGCAGGTGGTCAAACACGAGACGTTGACCCAATGCTGGGCTAATGTTGGCCCACCGTCCACGACGCTGAGCCAGCATTAGCCCAGTATTGGGTTACTGTGTCATGTTTGGCGCCACGCTGAATGTTGACCAGCGTCACAGACGGCAGGCCAACAGTTACTATAACCCAGCTTAGGTTCAAAGCATCGTGCCGGTACCGCCAGCATGTAGTACTGACTAGGGCTGAATAGATTCTGGCCATCACAGGCGAGGCTGGCCCAATATTTACCAGTCATTTGGTCGGTGTCGGCTTGTACTCGCCACCAGCAGTAAGCACTACCAAACCAGTGTTGCAGCCCAGCAAGCACGAGGCGCTGAACCAGGGCTGGTTTGATGCTGGGCCAGCGTCGCAGACGATGGGCCAGCATTGGACCAGCATTGGGTCAAGGTCTGGTGTTTGCTGGGATTGTTCACAAGCTACTTTGTGTTTCGCACATCGACGTGGTTTTAAAACGGAATAATAAATTCTGCTTAATACATAGTCTCTACTGTCCACAGGAGCCATTTAATAACAATAATTACAAAAGCCATCGACACTATTAGCTATCAACCTTTATGGTTATGAGATATCTCCATTTTTTGTTTCTGATGTATAAAGATGGACCCCGCACTAAAACTGTTAAGTTGACATGTTGACATAAAAAACAGACTCTCGGGTATCCCCCAGCATGTCCTAAAGTGTCCACAATACCTACCTGTATTCTTTGGCCAGAGCTTGATCATTTTGAGGGTCGGTGTCCAGTACATCTTTCATCTCCCGATACAGACCAACACGTGAGTCAGTCACTCTGTTCCATCGGCTCCAGTGATACTCAGCAGTGGGCAGTTTGGGTTTTCTGTTGTCATGACAACGACATGTATAAGATTGACCTCCATCTGGATCTATGCTCAGAATAATACACGTCTTATTGTAAGAACCATCCGCACATCGCTGTTTCTCAGATACACATTCATTTCCTATGGCCTTGTTGTCTTCCAGATCGTGGAGCTCACACGTCTCATAATATGGAGGCTTTATCATCTCACTGCAGCGAGAGTGATTCAGATTCAGAATGTGCCCGGTGATCAGATGCATCCTCTCTCTGGCTAGTTCTGCTATCGTGAAAACCACATGCACCAGAAGTATCAGATGAAGAAGCATCGAGACGTGAAACTTGAACATTTTCATCAACCTCCTAATAAAAATGTATGGAAAGTACGATTATGCTTCTGGTCAACAATAAAGCACCGGTCAATAATAAGCTACACAATCGCGTGGCGCTGTCAGTGACGATGGCATAATGAATATCCCAACAAACACGAGACATAGATCCAATGTTGTTTTACTGTTGGACCACCGTCTGCGACGCTGGTCCAACATTAAAACAACATTGAGTCAATGCCCCGTGTTGGCTGGGTGAATGTATAATTGAAATCACCTTATTAACCCTTAAACCGTTATGAGCGGCGACTATAGTCGTTTTGATTCTGTTTTAATAATCGAGCAAATCACTGTTATTGGGAGTGAAATGTTTGTTTAAATCTCAAGATTTGCAAATGTTATGTCTCAAATTAAAAAAATATGATTAATTTGCAGTCGAACATTCATCCAACAGTGGGCTGATCACTCGTGTTCGCTATAAACACCTTCTGATTTTTCATGTGCTTCCCACTTGTATTATTAAACTTACCTGTTCTATGCGTAAATAACGTCCTTGCCTGTAAGCCTACCGTTGAATAATTAAATTGTTTTAGTGAGCGATGAACCAATAACTGAATAACAAGTACCACGTTACATGTATGTCAACCCTCGTCAAGAATCTCGTCTGACCAAGGAATCTATAGATTCCTTGGTCAGACAGACAAACAAGCAGAAATCATTCATTTTCACCAATCAAATACAAAACACCAGCTTGGATAACTTATAGAATGATAGAGTCTGCGCTACTATACTTGCCTCCTAAATGGCAGAAAGTTAGCTATGGCTTGCGATATTTAACCCTTGTAGAGCTAGAGCCATATATTTAACACCAGAAAGATAGTTATGACTATGGGGTATGATAATCAACCCTTGCATAGCTAGAGCCGTATATGTATGGTTCGAAGCTAAATATGACAATGTTTGCGATATATTCTCATTTAGTAAAATAATTATTTTTTTCATAAATCAACATTTTTTAATCTTTTGAATCTAGAAATTGTGCTAGCAATCAAATGGATAAAAAATCGTAACAGCCAATTCAGCAGTACAAGGGTTACTAAAGATCGTTGTGTTGAGACCAGCTGCCATTGATAATCATTCATTCTAAGGATGGTGACTCCCTGATTATTTATTAAAAGCAGTTGTTATACCTTGATCGCCGCTGTCATGTGCTATGTTGTGCAAGGTGTAAAGGCAGTATATGCTTACTTTACAAGCAGAAGCTGCTTTCCTCAACAGTAAGCAGTTACTTTTGTTTGTCTTTCTGTATCCATGGTTTATACAACCCTTTATCCAATCTGAATTTTCATCCACTTGAAGTTGTGTCTCGCTGACGCGATCCACAACTTCAAGTGAGTGAAAATTATTCAGATTTGACAAAATGGTGGTCAACTCTTTTCAAATTTTGATGTCACATTTTATCTTTAACATATTTAAAATGTGGTACTTAATGTGCTGATAAAAATTAAAAAAAATTGAATATATGCGGCACAGGCGGTTAAAGGGTTAAGTAAACAGAGCCACACTTGTCTAATGAGGAATTGCAATATATGCCATCATTAATATAACTTTCCTAATATACTAATAGTTATTTTATTATTTTTGTGGTGGTCATTTAGTTAATTTGACATATTGTTGAATTTGTTGTCAAAATGTAGGAGCAAAAATACTCAGTTCAAAAATAAAACACTGTATAACCGTTAAAACACAAATTTAACGTAATATTATGTGAATGAACATGATATTTAGATATTATATGACGCTATTGGGTGCGTGGCTTGTGGACGTGACCACCACACTCAATCCAAATTGGCAGAGTCCTGCTCGGTCAGCAGGGAATGGTTCGATTAAACAAACACAAAGATGATTCATTTCCTTCTGTCTTTATTCATGATATTGCAGGCAGTGTCAGATTGGCGTGCTACTATAGTCGGGCGGCAGTGAGCGGCGACTCAGCCTTGCGGAGAACGAACTCACACGTCCACCTTCAGGAGGCAGCAAAGTCCAAGTGAACAAACGCAATGCACGCTTGCAGGTGGCGAGAAGCTAAACGGAAGCTGTTGACTCGTCAGTCTCAGATTCCATCCGGCCCGAAATCGGCCACAAATGAATTCGGTTCTTCAGTTGCTGTCGCCACAACGTGGTCTTTTAAAAATTATAAACATGGCAAAAATATGGAAATAAAATATTCATTTTAGGACCCTTCTTGCATGTTCGGGTGAGAGACTTTGCATATAATCATGCAGGCCTGGGTGTGTGTGCTCGCCTAGGACCCTGCAGGATAGAGTGTAAGGGCTTGCTAGGACCTGCAGGCTCGGGTGTGAGTCCTCGTCTAGGCCTCTGTTGGTTTGGTTGGGAGACCATCCCCCCACTAAAGCAGTAGTAGACAACAATAATTATTATCATGGGAACAGATTACTACCAATGGGCTAGGATGACATATGTAAAATGAAAATCTGGAACAAGTTGTCAAGAGCTTGATGCTACACCTATCAAATTAATGAAAATGATTAGGTGTGGTTGCAGAAGTTGGTTGCAGGTTTCGATGCAACTGCTAGCCAAAAAACGCTATTATGTAATATGAAATAAATAAATTAAAAATGAAATAAATACATTAAAATGAGTACTGTATATTTCTGTTGCACATTAGGTTATTTGTTTATCATCAATTTCTAGTATTTGATGATTGTATCTGAAAAACGAATGAAAATAGATCTGCTTCGGATGAAGCATTCATTGGCGGCCATCTTGGAATTATTCTTTAGCAAAAGCGTAAAAGTAACAAAATATATAGCTTCAGAAATGAATTCAGCATTGAAAATCAAGTGAATATGAGGTATTACATGAAAATTAATATGTGTCTAATATGCGCTTGTCGGTCATGTTGAATGTTGTAAAAAAAGGATGTTCGGCTCAGATTTATATTATTTTTTCCATTTCAAAACCTAAAATTCTTAGACTATCATGATTTTTTTAATTTTGGATGAGTACGTTGTCGTGGCTTTTTATAGACACAGTCTTGCGCATGACGAATTCACAGTGGACCATGGGCTTAATGTCTCCACCAAGAACATTTGGAACGACAATTTTCATGGAATTATTCTAACAATATCAAACACCTTTTCAAATGTTGTCCCCCAAATCTATGGCATCCATCAAAATATATTTAGAAAATGTCCTGCTCTCTAACTTGATCTTGAAAGCAGGACATTTAAAAAAAACAATCTTACAACGCAGGACACTTTCTCAAAATATTTTTGGTGGATATCGTAGATTTGGTAACAACATTTGAGAAAATGAAATAATCATTTGATTTACTGGACAAAAATGTATTTTCAGAAAATCAATTGACGCGGTTGGCTCATCTATGTTGAAATAAAATCAACAAAAGTTCATGCCGATATTGAATGAGCAGCCATTTACTGTAGGTCAGATAATATTTGTGAGGTTTTAGTTTTCGCGAATATCGTGAGGAGGATAAATTCTCGAATTCAAGAAGCTCGCGAAAATTATTAATATAATAGTTCTACTGAAGAAAAATAATCATTCGCGCATTCTAAACCTAGTGAAAAGTGAAAAATTCGCGAAAATTTAAACACGCAAAAATTACCAGATCTACAGTATTTCACATTAGATACAAATCAAATTTATTTCAATTCGTGCATGTTTTTTGCTATGTGGTACAGCAGCTGTTCATAGAATACCTAAGCAAAAAATAGAACACTTTTAGCATATTAGGTGAATATGCGAAAACTGTGAATTACTCCATGATCGTCATATGCGCTTGTTGATGACTCTTTAGAAAGCATGACACCATGTCACAAAGAATATCACGCATGACGCCATGTTAGAAAAAAACATCCGCATGACAAGTTTACAGAGGGTGACTAGAGTCGATGTATGACAATGACTGCAGTCAATTAATGACAATGACAGATAAAATGGTGTCCAATTACTCAAAGGTTTTCAAAAGGCATTATCTGGGGAGAACACAATAAACTGAGTTTATTTTGAGGACGTTTTTAATATACTTTGATTTACTGCGGCAAAAACAACTTTACAAACAGCAAAACTAGAATGTGACGCCTCTCGATAATTCCTTAGCTGTCAATTTTGGGTGTACAACACGTGTTGCATTGATGTATTCGCTTCGGCTTTTACTTTAGCACAATAATGGTTACTACAGGCTAGTGATTTGAACGTGGTATATCCAGCCCATGGGGTACATCTCTAAAAACTACATCTCAGAATGCATCCTTTCGATAGCTATACGTTATTTGCTTATAACAACTAGGACAATCTATCGCATTGTATTACATACATCAATAGTAGACTATTACAGTTTTTTTTAATTTGGTAAATTGTAACATTTTTATTAAATTAATGCTGGTGGAGTTTAATCCATGATGCAGGTTTAAAATTTAGAAAAGTCAATGACACCATGTTGTCAGAATAATCATTTACTAAACGTTTTAGTAGTAGAATTTTGCCACTTGTACCTACTGAAATATATAAGGAATTAACGTTTTTTTAATTGGTCTCTAATTCTCAAATAATAGGCCACAAAAATGTGCTACTTATCTAACAGAACAGACAACTACTCAACAAATACAGCTATACACAAATCGGTCGGAAATTAGATAGTCATGATGAGGTACGAATACATTTATATAATAAATCTATTCTGTCCTAAAATGGTGGAATCAATCGTAGAGTGATCTGTTATTAAGTACACTAATATCCCAATCAGGTAGCGTTCCCGGCCCCAAAGCTTACTGTCAAAACAATATGAAAAACAGAAGAATGATATCATGACAAATATGTAAGAAGACAAAGGCATGTATACGTGATTTTATACGTCATTTTTTTCACATTTACACATGGAAGTAAAGAAAATATATCATCACCAAAGTTTGCACCGTCCTCTGCTATGAACGATGTATATCAACAACTTCTCACCAATGGGGCACATGGCATGGAGTGGTTCAATTCCCACCTCGGGTAAACAACACACGCTTTCTATTTATTTGATCACAACAACCATGACGTCACTAAAATTGTCGCACGCTTTATGAGCACCACTAACTTTTTAAGGACACTCTCAGCAAACACGAGACGTTGACCAAGTGTCGGTTTAATGTTGGTTCACCATCTACGATACTGGGTCAGCCAAAAACTAAAAAAATTTCAATGTTGGTGCATTTCGGAAACGCTTCCAGTAATAATCTGCAAAGCAAAAAGGTAGTATCGGCCTAATTTATAAGTAAGCAAATATTGCATTTTGAGAAAGCAGATTTATTAAACTTTTAATGAACATTGGTCACCCTCTAGCGCAAAGCATATGCCTGTGCAAAATATGAAGTTGATCCATCAATGGCAAAGTAGTATGCATTACCATGACATATGCCTACACAGCTACTTGTTCCGTTCTTTACCCATAATCACAAAAAAATTACAACATCGGCCCAACTTCTTCGACGTTGGTCCAACATTGTATAAATGCTATAAAAAATGTTTTAATGCCTGGGTATATTATAATCATGATACACAACGCAAAGAACCAGTGAGTACTGGCAAGGGATCTTTTATTTGAAGACTAATTATTAAATATATTATTTTGCAATCACAAACAAAAACAAACAAAGTATTTTCTGCTGAAATAGGCAGTAAAAAGACAAGTCATTCTCATGAGATATCTCAATTGAAGCCGCAACCAATTTTATGTGATGTGGCACATACAAAAACATAATTGGCTAGAATACAATGTTGCATGTAGGCTATTAGGCCTACCATTCATTATCTGAATTACAAAATGACCATTGTTAACACTATGTAGCCGGTTCTTTTTGCTAATTAAAAAATAGCGTATCACAGGCAATTTATTATTTTGCGGAAAAATATATTATAATGCACGTTTTTATCCTTTTCACATCAACTGAATCTTATTCTAATTCTGTTAATTTTTTTTACAATTGGAATTCAGAACAAACACCATTACATAGTGGTAAATACAATTATGAAATCACTCGCACATAACATTCTTATTTATATTTTTACATGAAGTGAAATCACAAAAAAATGTATGGCACGTTCCTGAGGAAAGAACATGGCAAACTAATCCCTTGAATTGCTTGCAGCCAGGTGTTGGTGAGCTACGTAAGTTCGCAGTCAATTAATTCAATGATATCTACATCACTGAATGACCACAGTTACAGTTAAAAAAATGGGTCACATATATGCCAATTTTTATTGCGAAAAACACATAAAACTCTTACGTAACTATACAGCTGCTAAGTAGGTATGTCGCAGGAGGTCTGAGAGGAGAGGACTTTAATCGTTAATACGATTAAGTTGTTTAATTGACATTTTCACTACTTGAAGTTGTGTCTCACACTCTCACTACCGCGACCCACAACGCCAAGTGGGTGAAAATGGCTCAAATTTGTTATTTAAAAAATTGAAAATATCGGTGTTTAAGCACACATTTCGTTCCCAATGACTATGATTTAATCGGCTAATAAAAAATTATGATAAACGATTTTAACCGCTGTTCACAAATATCACGACCACCTGTCTATCACACATACCGCTTACATTCAGTGTAAGTGTTAAAGATGCTCACATACACTGTGAAGTGTGCACCACGACCACCTGCCTATCTCACACATACCGCTTACATTTAGTGTAAGTGTTAAAGCTGCTCATATACACTGTGAAGTGTGCATCACGACCACCTGCCTATCTCACAAATACCGCTTACATTTAGTGTAAGTGTTGAAGCTACCGCTTACATTCAGTGTAAGTGTTAAAGCTGCTCACATGCACTGTGAAGTCATGACCACCTGCCTATCACACATATACCGCTTACATTCAGTTTACCTGATGATACGTCGTGATTATTGAAAATTAAAATAATATCGTCAATCTAAGGGAAACATGTACATAGACTTCTTTTTTGACTCTGATCAAAATCATTTCAGTCACAAATAATGCTAGCTCTCATATTCCAATCCGTAATTTTACAAAATCACATATTATAATATGCATGGGTGTTGCAATGCTACATGTACCACACACAAAACACTAAACGAATTTCTAACTCTCCAATTAGTCACACAGATTTTCAATAGATGATATTATAGCTTTTATAGCCTATAAACTATCGAGGGCCGAGCTTGAGTGCTCTCAAACCGTTAGCTTGATTTTGAGTCCAGGGGTCATATCACATTAAAGATCATAGGATTAAGATGATTTTACCATGATTTTACCACCTCTCATTTCCATTAGAAAAGTTATGATGTTAAGATTATGTTTTAATATTTCATATTTTCAGCACACATGATTATTTTACTGATCAAAATATTCTGAGATATGTCAGGGCAATAGCAATTAAATGGGTTTATGCATCGCATTCCATATGAAGGGGTGAATACTAAATCATAAATAATGTTATCTTGGTTACCTGGAGCATGGTAAATGGAAAAACCTGATGGACTTCCACTTATAACTCAAGTTTTTGTTGAAAGTACACACAACATAATATACTTATCATCCAGGTAAAATAATAGTTTATTTTTCGCCACAATAGCTCACAGATACCCAATAAAGTCACCCCCTATGTAAGGATACTCTTCGTACTGACCATGTACCGGTTCAATGGTCCAGTACCTACCAGCTGTAGCATTCTTAAACCAGTAGGTGGAGTAGACCTCATTCATCAAGTACTCAGGTACTATATTCTGCTCTATGTAGTAGTGAGTGTTCCCATCTATTGAGGCTTTCAGGTGGAACAAGGTAACGTGATAACCGGTGGTGCTTTTCTTCAGGTATAGACCTATCATTGTGTAGACGTTCAGCATGTCAATTTGAAGCCATGGAGAGACATCACCTGTTGGCGGCATCCAGCCCAGGTAGTGATCCAGTCTCATATAACGAGGATACCAGTTTGTGTTATGGTAACCGCTGGCTGTGTAGGAACTGTGTGGAAGATCAAGAGCAGCAGGGACGTAGTCAATACCAAACCTGAGACACAAAAATTAAAACACGTCATATATAACATTATTACCCAGCATGCAAATAATACAAGAAGTTATTTATTCTGATGGTTTTAGAAGGAGACAAGGCCGTGTGACAACTAGCAGACCATTATCGCACAACTATACAAGAGTAAGTGGTATTTTGTTAATGAAATACAAAACAACAACAACTAAGTCACAATGATGTAATCAATGAACCAATCAACCAATCAACCAACCAAACAATCAACCAATCAAAAAACCAATGACCAATCAATCAATCCATCAATCAATCAATCAATCAATCAATCAATCAATCGATCGATCGGTCAGTCAGGCGGTCGGTCGTTCGGTCGGTAGTTCGGTCGGTCGGACGGTCGGTTGGTCGGTGGGTCGGTCAGTCGGACAATCTTGCACTGCTGCTGCTTCTTGTCACCGGCGTATTGTGCTGCTTTTCGTCCCCCGCATAATGTGCTGCTTTTTGTCCCGCGTCTTGTGCTGCTTCTTGTCCCGTGTCTTGTGCTAGTTCGTGTCCCAAATATTGTGCTGCTTTTTTTCCCGCGTCTTGTGCTGCTTCTTGTCCCGCGTCTTGTGTTGCTTCTTGTCCCACGTCTTGTGTTGTTGCTTGTCACCCGCGTCTTGTGCTGCATCTTTTTCCCCCACAAATTGTACTGCTTCTTGTCCCCATCGTATTATGATGTTTTTCCCTCTCCCACGCAAACTGTACTGCTTTGTGTACTCCGCGTCTTTTGCTGTTTCTTGTCCCGCGTCTTGCGTTGCTTCTTGTCCCGTGTCTTGTGTTGCTTTTTGTCCCGCGTCTTTTGCTGCTTCTTGTCCGGCGTCTTGTGCTGCTTCTTGTTCCCCGTGTCTTGTTCTGCTTATATCCCCGCGTCTTGTGCTACTTCTTGTCCTGCGTCTTGTGTTACTTTATGTACCGCGTCTTGTGCTGCTTCTAGTCCCGATTCTTCTATTGCTTCTTGTCCCGTGTCATGTGCTGCTTGTTGTCCCGCGTCTTGTGCTGCTTCTTTCAACCTTGTCTTGTGCTGCTTCTTGCCACCCGTGTCTTGTGTTGCTTCTTTCTACTGCTTCCTGCCCCGCGTCTTGAGCTATTTCTTTTCACCGCGTCTTGTGCTGCTTCTTGTCCTGCGTCCTGTTCTCCTTATTGTGCCGCTTCTTTCGTTTTGTTATAGGCCGCGTTTTTCGACGCGTCTGTTATTGCATATTGCGCCGCATTTTGCGACCCTCATGCTCTCTCCATACGTCGCATCTTGTGTATTTAGCTGTGATTCGCGACGCGTATGACGCGGTTTCTTGTATTGCGTATTGCGCCTCTTCTTGTCCCGCGTCTTGTGCTGCTTCTTGTCCCGCATCTTGTGTTGCTTGTTTTCTCGCGTCTTGTGATGCTTTCTGTGCCCGGCTTCTTGTGTTGTTTCTTATGCTGCTTATTGTCCCGCGTCTTGTGTTACTTCTTGTCCCGAGTCTTGTGTTGCTTCTTGTCCCCATCTTCTTATGAATTGTACTGCTTCTTGTACTCCACGTCTTGTGCGTCTTGTGCTGTTTCTTGTCCCGCGTCTTGTGCTGCTTTTAGTCCCGCGTCTTATACTTCTTTTTGTCCCGCGTCTTATGCTGCTTCTTGTCCCGCGTCTTTTGCTGCCTCTTGTCTCGCGTCTTGTGATGCTTTTTGTCCTGCGTATTGTGCTGCTTTATTGTCCTGCATCTTGTGCTACCTCTTGTCCCGCGTCTTGTGCTGCTTCTTGTCCCCGCGTCTTGTGCTGCTTCTTGTCTCGCGTCTTGTGCTGCTTCTTTTCCCGCGTCTTGTGCTGCTTCTTGTTCTGCGTCTTAACTGCTGTTCCTTGTCTCCCGCGTCTTGTGCTGATTCTTATTTCCTGCATTTTGTGCTGCTTCTTGTCCCGTGTCTTGTGCTGCTTCTTGTCCTGCGTCTTGTGCTGCTTCTTGTCCCGCGTCTTGTGCTGCTTCTAATACTCCGCGTCTTGAGCCTACCAGTATATGTTATAGGTCTATGACCACAATAAATATTTTAATTATGTCTCCCCCTCTGTATACAGAGGTGGAGCTATCCATTCCGTGCAGTCTGTGGTTCTCTCCGTCCCATTCATTTCTGTTTGTTTGTCCAGCGCTTTCTACCGTGCAGGCGGTCAAACACGAGACGTTGACCCAATTCTGGGCTGATGTTGGCCCACCGTCCACGACGCTGAGCCAACATTAGCCCAGTATTGGGTTACTGTGTCATGTTTGGCGCCACGCTGAATGTTGACCAGCGTCACAGACGGCAGGCCAACAGTTACTATAACCCAGCTTAGGTTCAAAGCATCGTGCCGGTACCGCCAGCATGTAGTACTGACTAGGGCTGAATAGATACTGGCCATCACAGGCGATGCTGGCCCAATATTTAACAGACATTCGGTCGGTGTCGGCTTGTACTCGCCACCAGCAGTAAGCACTACCAAACCAGTGTTGCAGCCCAGCAAACACGAGGCGCTGAACCAGGGCTGGTTTGATGCTGGGCCAGCGTCGCAGACGGTGGGCTAGCATTGGACCAGCATTGGGTCAAGGTCTGGTGTTTGCTGGGATTGTTCACAAGCTACTTTGTGTTTCGCACATCGACGTGGTTTCAAAACGGAATAATAAATTCCGCTTAATCGTAGTCTCTACTGTCCACAGGAGCCATTTAATAACATTAATTACAAAAGCCATCGACACTATTAGCTATCAACCTTATGGTTATGCTGATGGAGGAGAGATATCTCCATTTTTGTTTCTGATGTATAAAGATGGTCCCCGCACTAAAACTGTTAAGTTGACATATTAACATAAAAAACTGACTCTCGGGTATCCCCCAGCATGTCCTAAAGTGTCCACAATACCGACCTGTATTCTTTGGCCAGAGCTTGATCATGTTGAGGGTCGGTGTCCAGTACATCTTTCATCTCCCGATACAGACCAACACGTGAGTCAGTCACTCTGTCCCATCGGCTCCAGTGATACTCAACAGTGGGCAGTTTGGGTTTTCTGTTGTCATGACAACGACATGTATAAGATTGACGTCCATCTGGATCTATGCTCAGAATAATACACGTCTTATTTTAAGAGCAATCCGCACATCGCTGTTTCTCAGATACACATTCATTTCCTATGGCCTTGTTGTCTTCCAGATCATGGAGCTCACACGTCTCAAAATATGGAGGCTTTATCTCACTGCAGCGAGAGTGATTCAGATTCAGAATGTGCCCGGTCATCAGATGCATCCTCTCTCTGGCTAGTTCTGCTATCGTGAAAACCACATGCATCAGAAGTATCAGATGAAGAAGCATCGAGACGTGAAACTTGAACATTTTCATCAACCTCCTAATAAAAATGTATGGAAAGTACGATTATGCTTCTGGTTAGCAATGAAGCACCGGTCAATAATAAGCTACACAATCGCTTGGCGCTGTCAGTGACGAGGGCATAATGAATATCCCAACAAACACGGGACATAGATCCAATGTTGTTTTACTGTTGGACCACCGTCTGCGACGCTGGTCCAACATTAAAACAACATTGAGTCATAACAAATAGTTTGCAAATAACTGTTATTGGGAGAGAAATGAGTGTTTAAATCTCAAGATTTGAAAATGTTTTGTCTCAGAGTAAAAAATATGATTAATTTGCAGTTGAACATTCATCCAACAGTGGGTTGATCACTCGTGTACGCTGTAAACACCTTCTGATTTTTCATGTGCTTCCCACTTGTATTATTAAACTTACCTGTTCTATGCGTATATAACGTCCATGCCTGTAAGCTTACCGTTGAATAATTAAATTGTTTTAGTGAGCGATGAACCAATAACTGAATAACAAATACCTCGTTACATGTATGTCAACCCTCGCCAAGAATCTGGTCTGACCAAGGAATCTATAGATTCCTTGGTCAGACAGACAAAAAAGCAGAATTCATTTTCACCAATCAAATACAAAACACCAGCTTGGATAACTTAAAGAATGATAGAATCTGCGCTACTATACTTGCCTCCTAAATGGCAGAAAGTTAGCTATGGCTTGCGATATTTAACCCTTGTAAAGCTAGAGCCATATATATAACGCCAGAAAGATAATTATGACTATGGGGTATGATAATCAACCCTTGCATAGCTAGAGCCGTATATATATGGTTCGAAGCTAAATATGACAATGTTTGCGATATATTCTCATTTGGTAAAATAATTGAATTTTTCATAAATCAACATTTTTTTATCTGTCGAATCTGGAAATTGTGCTAGCAATCAAATGAATAAAAAATCGTAACAGCCAATTCAGCAGTAAAATGGTTACTAAGGGTCGTTGTGTTGAGACCAGCTGCCATTGATAATTATTCATTCTAATGATGGTGACTCCCTGATTATTTATCAAAAGCAGTTGTTATACCTTGATCGCCGCTGTCATGTGCTATGTTGTGCAAAGCCTAAAGTTAGTATCTCCTTACTTTACAAGCAATAGGTGCTTACTTTAACAGTAAACATTTACTATTGTTTGTCTTTGTGTATCCATGGTTTATACAACCCTTTATCCAATCTGAATTTTCATCCACTTGAAGTTGTGTCTCGCTGACGCGATCCACAACTTCAAGTGAGTGAAAATTATTCAGATTTGACAAAATGGTGGTCAACTCTTTTCAAATCTTGATGTCACATTTTATCTTTAACATATTTAAAATGTGGTACTTAATGTGCTAATAAAATTTAAAAAAAAAAAAAAATATGCGGCACAGGCGGTTAAAGGGTTAAAGCAGCCCCTTTGGATGATATCAATTTTCGTTTTTAGTCTTGTAATAAAGTAGTGTATCACCCAGATCGAGATTTTATTTTTTTCAGAGTTTTTAGATTTTTACAAATATTTTTAATCAACATTTTAATGAAACCAGAAGTAACCCAAACAAACTATTTGTATACCTGAAGGACGATTGAATGTTTTCACAGCATTGGGCCACATGCTGATGGCATCGGCCCAGCGTTGGGTAGACAATCAGTGCTGCAGGTGTGTCCTCCCGTGTCCTGACTATGAGACACCAATTAGCGGCGAATGCTCTGATCTTACCGTCTGATACGTGGGAATATGTGTTGTAAAGTGCTGAATATTGCTGACTTGTTTTGTTTACATGGCAATATAGGACCTGGAAGTACAACTATTTCACTCTTTTTCGGTGCTTTAAAATTGTTTTTTGACTTTTTCGTATTTTCAGTTAAGATCAGTAGGCTATATAGCTTCATATAAATTAAATTTTCAAAATTGACAACATTGAAAATGTCTCATCCCAAGGGGTCCCTTTAAGTAAACAGAGCGACACTTGTCTAATGAGGAATTGCAATATATGCCATGATTAATATAACTTTCCTAATATACTAATAATTATTATATTGTCAGAGTCCTGCTCGGTCAGCAGGGAATGATTCGAATAAACAAACACAAAGATGATTCCTTTCCTTCTGTCTTTATTCATGATGTTGCAGGCAGTGTCAGATTGGCGTGCTACTATAGTCGGGCGGCAGTGAGCGGCGACCCAGCCTTGCGGCCGGCAAGCGGAGAACGAATTCACACGTCCGCCTTCAGGACGCAGCAAAGTCCAAGTGAACAAACGCAATGCGCGCTTGCACGTGGCGAGAGGCTAAACGGAAGCTGTCTCAGATTCCATCCGGCCCGAAATCGGCCACAAATGAATTCGGTTCTTCAGTTGCTGTCGCCACAACGTGGTCTTTTAAAAATTATAAACATGTCAAAAATATGGAAATAAAATATTCATTTTAGGACCCTCCTTGTGCATGTTCGGGTGAGAGACTTTGCATATAATCATGCAGGCCTGGGTGTGTGTGCTCCCCTAGGACCCTGCAGGATAGAGTGTAAGGGCTTGCTAAGACCTACAGGCTCGGGTGTGAATCCTCGTCTAGGCCCCTGTTGGTTTGGGTTGGTGACCATCCCCCAACTAAAGTAGTAGTAAAAAACAATAATTATTATCATGGGAACAGATTTCTACCAATAGGCTAGGATGACATATGTAAAATGAGAATCTGGAACAAGTTGTCAAGAGCTTGATGCTACACCTATCAAATTAATGAAAATGATTAGGTGTGGTTGCAGAAGTTTGTTGCAGGTTTCGATGCAACTGCTAGCCAAAAAACGCTATTATGTCATATGAAATAAATAAATTAAAAATGAAATAAATACATTAAAATGTGTACTGTATATTTCTTTTGGACATTAGGTTATTTGTTTATCACTAATTTCTAGTAATTGATGATTGTATCTAAAAAAACGAATGAAAATAGATCTGCTTCGGATGAAGCATTCAATGGCGGCCATCTTGGAATTATTCTTTAGCAAAATCGTAAAAGTAACAAAATATATAGCTTCAGAAATGAATTCAGCAATGAAAATCAAGTGAAAATGAGGTATTACATGAAAATTAATATATGTCTAATATGCACTTGTCGGTCATGTTGAATGTTGTAAAAAAAAAGGATGTTCGGCTCAGATTTATATTATATTTTCCATTTCGAAACCTAAAATTCTTAGACTATCATGATTTTTTTTATTTTGGATGAGTACCTTGTTGTGGCTTTTTATAGACACAGTCTTGCGCATGACGAATTTACAGTGGACCATGGGCTTAATGTCTCCACCAAGAACGTTTGGAACGACAATTTTCATGAAATTAATCTAACAATATCAAACACTTTTCAAATATTGTCCTCCAAATCTATGGCATCCATCAAAATATATTTAGAACACTTTCTCAAAATATTTTTGGTGGATATCGTAGATTTGGTGACAACATTTGAGATAATGAAATAATAATTTGATTTACTGGACAAAAATATATTTTCAGAAAATCAATTGACGCGGTTGGCTCATCTATGTTGAAATAAAATCAACAAAAGTTCATGCCGATATTGAATGAGGATAAATTCTCGAATTCAAGAAGCTCGCGAAAAATATTAATATAATAGTTCTACTGAAGAAAAATAAACATTTGCGCATTCTAAACCTCGTGAAAAGTCAGAAATTCGCGAAAATTTAAACACGCTAAAATTACCAGATCTACAGTATTTCACATTAGATACAAATCAAATTTATTTCAATTCGTGCATGTTTTTTGCTATGTGGTACAACAGCTGTTCATAGAATACCTAAGCAAAAAATAGAATACTTTTAGCATATTAGGTGAATATGCGAAAACTGTGAATTACTGCATGATCGTCATATGCGCTTGTTGATGACTCTTTCGAAAGCACGACACCATGTCACAAAGAATATCACGCATGACGCCATGTTAGAAAAAAACATCCGCACGACAAGTTTACAGAGGGTGACTAGAGTCAATGAATGACAATGACTGCAGTCAATTAATGACAATGACAGATAAAATGTGTCCAATTACTCAAAGGTTTCAAAAGGCATTATCTGGGGAGAACACAATAAACTGAGTTTATTTTGAGGACGTTTTTAAAATACTTTCATTCACTGCAGCAAAAACAACTTTACAAACAGCAAAACTAGAATGTCACGCCTCTCGATAATTCCCTAGCTGTCAATTTTGGGTGTACAACACGTGTTGCATTATTGTATTTGCTTCGGCTTTTACTTTAGCACAATAATGGTTACTCCAGGCTGGCGATTTGAACGTGGTATATCCAGCCCATGGGGTACATCTCTAAAAACTATATCTCAGAATGCATCCTTTCGATAGCTATATGTTATTTGCTTATAGCAACTGGAACAATCTATCACATTGTATTACATGCATCAATAGTAGACTGTTACAGTTTTTTTTTTAATTTGGTAAATTGTAACATTTTTATTAAATTAATGCTGGTGGAGTTTAATGCATGCTGCAGGTTTAAAAATTAGAAAAGTCAATGACACCATGTTGTCAAAATAATCTTTTACTAAACGTTTTAGAAGTAGAATTTTGCCACTTGTACCTACTGAAATATATAAGGAATGAACGTTTTTTTAATTGGTCTCTAATTTTCAAATAATTAGCCACAAAAATGTGCTACTTATCTAACAGAAAAGACGACTACTCAACAGCTATACACAAATCGGTCTGACATAAGATAGTCATGATAGAGGTACGAATACATTTATATAATAAATCTATTCTGTCCTAAAATGGTGGAATCAATCGTAGAGTGATCTGTTATTGTGTACACCAATCTCCCAATCAGGTAGCGTTCCCGGCCCCAAATCTTATTGTCAAAACAATATGAAAAACAGAAGAATGATATCATGACAAATATGTACGAAGACAAAGGCATGTATACGTGAATTTATGCGTCATTTGTTTTACATTTACACATGGAAGTAAAGAAAATATATCATCACTGAAGTTTACACCGTCCTCTGCTATGAACGATGTATATCACCAACTTCTCACCAATGGGGCACATGACATGGAGTGGTTCAATTCCCACCTCGGGTAAACAACACACGCCTTCTATTTATTTGATCACAACAACCATTACATCACTAAAATTGTCGCACGCTTTATGAGCACCACTAACTCTTTAAGGACACTTTCCGCAAACACGGGACGTTGACCAAGTATCAGCTTAATGTTGGCTCACCATCTACGATACTGGGTCAGCCATAAACTAAAATTTGTTCAATGTTGGTGCATTTCGGAAACGCTTCCAGTACTGCTCTGCAAAGCCAAAAGGTAGTATCGGCTTAATTTATAAGTAAGCAAATTATGCATTTTGAGCGAACAGATTTATTAAATTTTTAATGAACATTGGTCACCCTCTAGCGCAAAGCCTATGCTTGTGCAAAATATGAAGTTGATCCATCAATGGCAAAGTAGTATGCATTACCATGACATATGCCTACAGAGCTACTTGTTCCGTTCTTTACCCATAACCACAAAAAAAATTACAACATCAGCTCAACGTCTTCGACGTTAGTCCAACATTGTATAAATGCTATACAAAATGTTTTAATGCCTGGGTATATTATAATCATGATACACAACGCAAAGAACCAGTGAGTACTAGCAAGTGATCATTTATTTGAAGACTAATTATTAAATATATTATTTTGCAATCACAAACAAAAACAAACAAAGTATTTTCTGCTGAGATAGGCAGTAAAAAGACGAGTCATTTTCATTGTTAACACTATGTAGCCGGTTCTTTATGCTAATAAAAAAATAGCGTATCACAGGTAATTTATTATTTTGCGGAAAAATATATTATAATGCACGTTTTTATCCTTTTCACATAAACTGAATCTTATTCTAATTCTGTTAATTTTTTTTCCAATTGGAATTCAAACAAACACCATTACATAGTGGTAAATACAATTATGAAATCACTCGCACATAACATTCTTATTTATATTTTTACATGAAGTGAAATCACAAAAAAATGTATGGCACGTTCCTGAGGAAAGAACACTGCAAACTAATCCCTTGAATTGCTTGCAGCCAGGTGTTGGTGAGCTACGTAAGTTCGCAGTCAATTAATTCAATGATAGCTACATAACTGAATGACCACAGTTACAGTTCAAAAAAGGAGTCACATATATGCCCATTTTTATTACGGAAAACACATAAAACTCTATACAGCTGCTAAGTAGGTATGTCGCAGGAGGTCTGAGAGGAGAGGACATTAATCGTTAATACGATTAAGTTGTTTAATTGACATTTTCACTACTTGAAGTTGTGTCTCACACTCTCACTACCGCGACCCACAACGTCAAGTGGGTGAAAATGGCTCTCATTTGTTATTTTAAAACAAAAAATTGAAAATATCGGTGTTTAAGCACACATTTCGTTCCTAATGACTATGATTTAATCGGCTAATAAAAAAATATGATAAACGATTTTAACCGCTGTTCACAAACATCACGACCACCTGTCTATCACACATACCGCTTACATTCAGTGTAAGTGTTAAAGCTGTTCACTTACACTGTGAAGTGTGCACCACGACCACCTGCCTATCACACATACCGCTTACGTTTAGTGTAAGTGTTAAAGCTGCTCATATACACTGTGAAGTGTGCATCACGACCACCTGCCTATCTCACACATACCGCTTACATTTAGTGTAAGTGTTAAAGCTGCTCATATACACTGTGAAGTGTGCATCACGACCACCTGCCTATCTCACAAATACCGCTTACATTTAGTGTAAGTGTTGAAGCTACAACTTACATTCAGTGTAAGTGTTAAAGCTGCTCACATACACTGTGAAGTCATGACCACCTGCCTATCACACATATACCGCTTACATTTAGTTTACCTGATGATACGTCGTGATTATTGAAAATTAAAATAATATCGTCAATCTAAGGGATACATGTACATAGACTTCTTTTTTGACTCTGATCAAAATCATTTCAGTCACAAATAATGCTAGCTCTCATATTCCAATCCGTAATTTTACAAAATCACATATTATAATATGCATGGGTGTTGCAATGCTACATGTACCACACACAAAACACTAAACGAATTTCTAACTCTCCAATTAGTCACACAGATTTTCAATAGATGATATTATAGCTTTTATAGCCTATAAACTATCGAGGGCCGAGCTTGAGTGCTCTCAAACCGTTAGCTTGATTTTGAGTCCAGGGGTCATATCCCACTAAAGATCATAGGATTAAAGGTGTAGTCAACTGTCAAAATTCGCGGGACAAGGGTCCCCCAGAAGGCAATAGTGCCCGTGGGTAAGCCAAGGCCCTATTCCATAATAATACTAAATATGCGTTTCATACCCAAAGCCTCATTAAGAGCAAGTTCTCAAATCACAGCAAGTTCATATATACTTGAGCGACATCTATGAGTTAATAATTCAAAGCCCTTGTCTTTTGCCCCTACTTGTTTGCCTACTTGCAAACAAACTGACTGTGTTACTGGGGGGATTTGGAAACTGCTTGACCCCCAAGCTTGTATTGTCAAACGAGACATTGATCCAATGCTGTTTTAATGTTAGGCCAACGTCTGCGACGCTGGCCCAACATTGAACCAACATTAGATAAATGTACAATGTTTGAGAGAAAGTACAAAACATTTGTATGACTTTATGCAATGATGGACCAACGTCGAAGACGTTGGGCCGACATTGCATAAATGTCATACAAATGTCTTGCGTTTGCTGGGCAGGAGGACTTTCTCTCAAACATTGTACATTTATCTAATGTTGGTTCAATGTTGGGCCATCGTCGCAGACGTTGGCCTAACATTAAAACAGCATTGGATCAATGTCTCGTTTGAGTAGCATCTTGTAATCAGTTCAGTGGCTATATTAATGCCGTCAATCTGTACGCAATAGGCTACTGTTGGCCTACACTTGACCGTCCCAGGCATGCGCGTTTTGAAGCTGAATGATTCTTTAAGATGATTTTACCTTTCTCTCATTTCCATTAGAAAAGTTATGATGTTAAGATTATGTTTTAATAGTTCATATTTTCAGCACACATGATTATTTTACTGATCAAAATATTCTGAGATATGTCAGGGCAATGGCCATTAAATGGGTTTATGCATCGCATTCCATATAAAGGGGGTGAATACTAAATCATAAATAATGTTATCTTGGTTACCTGGAGCATGGTAAATGGAAAAACCTGATGGACTTCCACTTATATCTCAAGTTTTCGTTGAAAGTACACACAACATAATATACTTAACATCTAGGTAAAATAATAGTTTATTTTTCGCCACAATAGCTCACAGATACCCAATAAAGTCACCCCCTATGTAAGAAAACCGTTCGTGCTGACCATATACCGGTTCAATGGTCCAGTACCTACCATCTGTAGCATTGTCAAACCAGTAGGTGGAGTAGTCCTCATTCATCAAGTAGTCAGGTACTATATTCTGCTCTATGTAGTAGTGAGTGTTCCCGTCTATTGAGGCTTTCAGGTGGAACAAGGTAGCGTGATAACCGGCGGTGCTTTTCTTCAGGTATAGACCTATCATTGTGTAGACGTTTAGCATGTCAATTTGAAGCCATGGAGAGACATCACCAGACTGCGGCATCCAACCCTGTTTGTGATCCAGTCTCACATAATGAGGTAAGTAGTTCATGTTAGGGTAACCACTGGCTGTGTAGGAACTGTCTGGAAGATCAAGAGCAGCAGGGACGTAGTCAATACCAAACCTGAGACACAAAAAATAAAACACGTCAAACGTAACATTATTACCCAGCATGCAACAAATACAATAAGTTATTTATTCTGATGGTTTTAGAAGGAGACAAGACCGTGTGACAGTTAGCAGACCATTATCACACAACTATACAGGAGTAAGTGTTATTTTGTTAATGAAATACAAAACAACAACAACTAAGTCACAATGATGTAATCAATGAACCAATCAACCAATCAACCAACCAAACAATCATCCAATCACTAAACCAATCAATCAATCAATCAATCAATCAATCAATCAATCAATCAATCAATCAATCAATCAATCAATCAATCAATCAATCAATCAATCAATCAATCAATCAATCAATCGATCAATTGGTCGGTCGGTCGGTCGGTCGTTTGTTCGGTCGGTCGGTCGGACGGTTGGTCGGTGGGTCGGTCTGTCGGTCGGTCGGTCGGACAATCTTGCACTGCTGCTGCTTCTAGTCACCGGCGTCTTGTGTTGCTTTTTGTCCCCCGCATCTTGTGCTGCTTGTTGTCCCGCGTCTTGTGATGCTTGTTGTCCCGTGTCTTGTGCTAGCTATTGTCCCAAATATTGTGCTGCTTGTTGTCCCGCGTCTTGTGTTGCTTCTTGTCCCACGTCTTGTGTTGTTGCTTGTCCCCCGCGTCTTGTGCTGCATGTTTATCCCCCACAAATTGTACTGCTTTTCCCCCTCCCACGCAAACTGTACTGCTTCTTGTACTCCGCGTCTTTTGTTGAATCTTGTCCCGCGTCTTGCGTTGCTTCTTGTCCCGTGTCTTGTGTTGCTTTTTGTCCCGCATCTTTTGCTGCTTCTTGTCCGGCGTCTTGTGCTGCTTCTTTTCCTGCGTCTTGTGCCGCTCATTGTCTCCCGCGTCTTGTGCTGCTTCTTGTCCCGTGTCATGTGCTGCTTGTTGTCCCGCGTCTTGTGCTGCTTCTTGTCCCGCGTCTTGTGCTGCTTGTTGTCCCGCGTCTTGTGCTGCTTCTTGTCCCGCGTCTTGTGCTGCTTCTTTCAATCTTGTCTTGTGCTGGACCTTGTCCTGCGTGCTGTTCTCCTTATTGTGCCGCTTCTTTCGTTTTGTTATAGGCCGCGTTTTTCGACGCGTCTTTTTGGGCGGGGGCCCTAGGGTAGTGGTTAGCACCGCTGCCTTTCACGCCAGAGTCCGGGGTTCGGTTCCCGGTCTTGGCGGTTTGAAAGAAACAAAATTGTTTCTTCCCCATGCACGTGTGAAAGTTAGTATTGTGGGGAGCCTCCGTGACCGAGAGGTAGCGTGCTCGGCCTCAGACCGCCAGGGCTCGAATTTCGAATCCTGTGTCTGGAGGACAGTGTCATCTCAATCATCTCACCATCCTCAGGGGGTTATCCTGGCCCAGTTTAGCCTATATGTGCACAAAGGTGGCCTAAAGCCCGATTCATTTCATTTTCATTTCGACGCGTCTTTTATTGCATATTGCGCTGCATTTTGCGACCCTTATGCCCTCTCCATACGTCGCATATTGTGTATTGCGCTGTGATTCGCGACGCGTATGACGCGGTTTCTTGTATTGCGTATTGCGCCTCTTCTTGTCCCGCGTCTTGTGTTGCTTCTTGTCCCGCGTCTTGTGTTGCTTCTTCTCTCGCGTCTTGTGATGCTTTTTGTGCCGTGTTTTGTGTTGCTTCCTGTCCCCGGCTTCTTGTGTTGCTCCTTGTTCTGCATCTTATGCTGCTTATTGTCCCGCGTCTTGTGTCACTTCTTGTCCCGCGTCTTGTGTTGCTTCTTGTCCCTATCGTCTTATGGTGCTTCTTCCCCCTCCCACGCGATGATGATGCTCTTGATCCTCTTGTGATGCTCTTTGTCCTGCGTATTGTGCTGCTTTATTGTCCTGCATCTTGTGTTGTTTCTTGTCCCGCGTCTTGTGCTGCTTCTTGTGCCCGCGTCTTGTTCTGCTTCTTGTCCCGCATCTTGTCCTGCTTCTTTTCCCGCGTCTTGTGCTGCTTCTTGTCCCGCGTCTTGTGCTGCTTCTTGTCTCCCGCGTCTTGTGCTGCTCCTTGTCTCCCGCGTCGTGTGCTGATTCTTATCTCCTGCGTCTTGTACTGCTTCTTGTCCCGCGTCTTGTGCTGCTTCTTGTCCCGCGTCTTGTGCTGCTTCTTGTCCCGCGTCTTGTGATGCTTCTTGTCCCGCGTCTTGTTCTGCTTTTTTCCCCGCATCTTGTGCTGCTCCTTGTCTCCGCGTCTTGTGCTAATTCTTGTCCCCTACGTCTTGTGTTACTTCATGTCCGGCGTCTTGTGCTGCTTCTTGTCCCGCGTCTTGTGCTGCTTCTTTCAACCTTGTCTTGTGCTGCTTCTTGCCACCCGTGACTTGTGCTGCTTCATGTCCCGCGTCTTGTACTGCTTCCTGCCCCGCGTCTTAGGCTACTTCTTTTCACCGCGTCTTGGCTGCTTCTTGAGACCCGCGTCTTGTGCTGTTTCTTGTCCCCCGCGTCTTGTGCTGCTCATGGTCACGCGTCTTGAGCTACTTCTTGTCACCGCGTCTTGTGCTGCTTCTTGTCCTGCGTCCTGTGCTCCTTATTGTGCCGCTTCTTTCATTTTGTGATATGCCATGTTTTTCGATGCGTCTTTTATTGCATATTGCGCCGCATTTTGTGACCCTCTCTCCATGCGTCGCATCTTGTGCGTTGCGCTGTGATTCGCGACGCGTATGACGCGGTTTCTTGTATTGGGTATTGCGCCTGTTCTTGTCTCGCGTGTTGTGCTGCATCTCTCTAAACTTCTTTTGCTGCTTCGTAGGGCGCGTTTTGAGCCGCCTCTTGCATTGAATATCGCGCCGCGTTTGGCTCCCTTCTTGCACCGTTATTTTGCGCCACAGCTTATTTATTGCGCTGTGATTCGCGTCTTGCACGGCTTTTCCTGTACCGTCGAAGCAGCTGGTCCGAGATATCGGGCTCCGTCTGGAATGAATTAAGGGGAGGGGCGGCTTAATCTGCCAAGTAGATTTCTAAGTAATAATATTTGCAAGGATGATATTAAATGAATGGGGTTTTAGGCCACCTTTGTGCACTTATAGGCTCAACTGGGTCAGGAGAATTTCCTGAGGATGTGTCGGTATGAAATTTCGATACTTTTATGCGATAATCATCATATTTTGAATAAAAGCATAAAAAAGGCACAATTTATTAACCCTCACAACGCTGAATTATTTGGTATAAACCATGGAGATCGATGGGGTTTTTTTAAATTTGAAACCATCATAAAAGTCTTAGTTAGCTCTTTCTGATTCATTTTAATAGGAACTACCGGTATATGTTATGGGTCTACGACCACAAAAAAATAAATTATGTCTCCCCCTTTGTATACAGAGGTGGAGCTATCCATTCCGCGCAGTCTGTGAGTTCTCTCCGTCCCATTCATTTCTGTTTGTCTGTCCAGCGCTTTCTAGGGTGCAGGCGGTCAAACACGAGACGTTGACCCAATGCTTTGCTTATGTTGGCCCACCGTCCACGACGCTGAGCCAACATTAGCCCAGTATTGGGTTACTGTGTCGTGTTTGGCGCCAAGTTGAATGTTGACCAGCGTCACAGACGGCAAGCCAACTATAACCCAGCTTAGGTTCAAAGCATCGTGCCGGTACCGCCAGCATGCCGGTACCGCCAGCATGAAGTACTGACTAGGGCTGAATAGATACTGGCCATCACAGGCGATGCTGGCCCAACATTTACCAGACATTTGGTCGGTGTCGGCTTGTACTCGCCGCCAGCAGTAAGCACTACCAAACCAGTGTTGCAGCCCACCAAACACGAGGCGCTGAACCAGGGCTGGTTTGATGCTGGGCCAGCGTCGCAGACGGTGGGCAGCATTGGACCAGCATTGGGTCAAGGTCTGGTGTTTGCTGGGATTGTTCACAAGCTACATTGTGTTTCGCACATCGACGTGGTTTCAAAACGGGATAATAAATTCTGCTTAATACATAGTCTCTACTGTCCACAGGAGCCATTTAATAGCATTAATTACAAAAGCCATCGACACTATTAGCTATCAACCTTTATGGTTATGCTGATGAAGGAGAGATATCTCCATTTTTTGTTTGTGATGTATAAAGATGGACCCCGCACTAAAACTGTTAAGTTGACATATTGACAAAAAAACTGACTCTCGGGTATCCCCCAGCATGTCCTAATGTGTCCACAATACCCACCTGTATTCTTTGGCCAGAGCTTGATCATGTTGAGGGTCGGTGTCCAGTACATCTTTCATCTCCCGATACAGACCAACACGTGAGTCATCCACTCTGTTCCATCGGCTCCAGTGATACTCAACAGTGGGCAGTTTGGGTTTTCTGTTGTCATGACAACGACATGTATAAGATTGACGTCCATCTGGATCTATGCTCAGAATAATACACGTCTTATTGTAAGAGCCATCCGCACATCGCTGTTTCTCAGATACACATTCATTTCCTATGGCTTTGTTGTCTTCCAGATCATGGAGCTCACACGTCTCATAATATAATGGCTTTATCTCACTGCAGCGAGAGTGATGCAGATTCAGAATGTGCCCGGTCATCAGATGCATCCTCTCTCTGGCTAGTTCTGCTATCGTGAAAACCACATGCATCAGAAGTATCAGATGAAGAAGCATCGAGACGTGAAACTTGAACATTTTCATGAACCACTAAATAAAAAGAGAATAAAAAGTACAATTACATGTGCTTCTTGTGAACAACGAGCTTCCAGTCAAAAAGAAAATACACGATTGTGTGGCGCTGTCTGTGACGATGACATAATGTATGCTGGAGCCAGTGAATGCATAATTTAAATCGCTTTAATAACCTGTGAAGTAAACCAGTAAACACGAAATGTCAACGCAAAGTTATATTATTGCTGGTCCAGCGTCGTATACAGTGGGCAACATTCATCTAACATTGGTTCGATGACTCATGTACACTGGGATCACGTATGTTTTCGTGTGTTTGCCAATATAAAACTGACCTGTGGCGTTGAATAATTAACTTGTTTTCGTGAACGATGAATCTATAGCGGAATAAAAAACACCACGTTATATCAATCCTCGCCAAGAATCTCGTGTTACAGATAAGCACACAAAGGCATTCATTTTCACCAATCAAATACATTACACCAGCTGAGATGAAAATATTTGTGAGAGATTCTCATTTGGTAAAATGTTCTACTAATCCATTATAATGGCCTAAAATTTCTTTATAATTCTCTACTAATCCGTTATTGCAGTACCAACAGATTACTTTGTTATAACGGTATGCTAATTTGTTATAACGATCTAGTATTTCCAAAAACTAGACCGTTATAACGAAATAATATACCGTAAAAACTGGATAATAGACCGTTAAAACGGAATAATAGACCGCTATAACAAAATAGTTGACGTTATATTGAAATACTAGACAGTTATAACAAAATACTAGACCGTTAACAAAAAATACTAGACCGTTATAACGGAGTAGTAGATCGTTATAACGGATTATTAGACCATTATCACGAAACAGTAGACCGTTATAAAAGAAATAGTACACTGTTATGACGGACAAGTATACCGTTATAACGGATTAGTAGACTGCGATAACGGATTAGAAAAACATCTTCATATCCCAAATGCACCTACTTAGGCGTATATATCGCATGTGTTGGTTGGTTAAAAGGGACAGCAACAACTACAACTCACCCACACCAACTTTTGTAAAACCTTGATATGTCAAAAAAAGAAATGAGAGACAAACTAGAGTCGCACTTTATATTTTGACCCCTTATAGAGTGATAACCCCAAAACCTGTCTAAAATCAGGGGGTAGGGTTTCGCAAACGACTGTCGATGCTGTTCTAGTTTACCAATCTAAACATGCAATAAACCATATAAAGGGTAAATCTGATTCGTTATAATGATGCATTGCATAATGCAGTGGATTAAAGAGTTATCTCTACAAATACGTTGAAAAATGCTTTTATATTACAAAATAAGCAAAATTGACAACAAAACAAACTAGTTAACATGGTCAAAGAAAACGACTTAATACAACATAAGTTTTGGCCATATCTATTTTTAACCTATGTTTTCCGAGCCCAGTTGTGTATATGTGTATATGATTAAAACTGAGTGGTATTCAGATTTGTACATGGCATATATATTTTTTAATGCGACAATAAAGCAGTCTTTTTCAAAATGTGTCTATTTAGCCTGGACTAAAATATGAAATATTGAATTTTGCTCGACATTCAAGTGCAGCTTTTTTCTCGCTTATTTATACATAATTCCAGTGTACTGAATTCGAATATGCCGGTTGACATTCTACCTATGGTGTCAGTCACCTGAAAAAATGCAAAACAAAAAATGCCCTAAAATAATAATAATAATAATAATAATGAGTTCTTCTATAGCGCACATACAGTGCTCTGTGCGCTTTACAGACAATTAAAAGTAGGCGTTACAGAAAATATGCTTCTTCAAGGCGCTTTTGAAGACATCTAAGGATTCGCATTTCCGCACTGAATTCGGGAGTTCGTTCCGCAGCATTGGCGCTGCACTGAAAAAAAACCTTCTGCCTCCGTACTGTAAGAGTTCAGTCTTGCGCCGACAAAGAAGGTTTCTTGATGATGAGCGCAGGCTTCTGCTTGGAGTGTAGCTTAATACTAACTCGGATAAATATGATGGTGCGTCGCCATGGATTGTTTTGTACGTGAGCAGCAGTACCTTGAAGATGATTCGCTCTTGCACTGGTAGCCAATGGAGTCTTTTAAGCACTGGTGTTATATGATCATCTCGATTAATTGGTGCGTGTCACCAGGCGTGCTGCGGTGTTCTGAATACGCTGTAAGCGCTGAATAAGCCTCTCGAGGGAGGCCGTACAGGATGCTGTTACACTAGTCCAGGCGAGCAGTGATGAAGGCATGTACCAACTTTTTAGTGATAGATTGAGTCAGAAGATGACGAATCTTTCCAATGTTTCTGATGTGCAGAGAAGCAGCATTGCAAACGGCACTGACATGCTTGTTAAGAGTCAGACAGCTGTCCAGTGTCACTCCAAGGTTCTTCACATTCTCTGCAGGAAGAATGTCTATTCTACCAATTTGCAATGGTCTCAGAGAATGTTTGGACAAAAATCCAGCATTGTATGTGTAAAGGACCTCTGTCTTCCCCCCATTTTGTTTTAGTCTATTTTAACCATCCATATATCTATGTCACGAATGCAAGCTTCCAGTCGCTGCATGAGTGTTTCCGCGTCTGTGAGCGAGAAAGAAATATACAATTGTATGTCGTCTGCATACATGTGATAACTTATTCCGTGTTTCTTGATAATTTCACCTAAATCAACTGTATACAGTGTGAAAAGCAGGGGTCCTAGAACAGACCCTTGCGGAACTCCACATTGCAGTTTGAAAGTACTGGATGTTTCGTCTCCGATCACCACCTTCTGGTACCGGTCTTCTGGTACGATGCAAACCAATGCACTGCAGACTTCGATAGATGTAATCGTGATGACAGTTTCTGCAAGATGATACGGTGATCAATGGTATCGAACGTGGCGCTAAGATCCAAGAGTACAAGACATCTAACTTGTCCATCATCCGCAGCAGGTAGCAGGTCGTTCGTGATATGTAGCATAGCAGTTTCGGTGCTATGGGCTGGTCTGTATGCAGACTGAAACTTGTCATGAAGGTTGTAGGTCTTCACGTGATCCTGTAATTGGGATGACACTACCTTCTCAAGTGTTTTGGCAAGAAAAGGAAGGTTAGAGATAGGCCTGAAATCTTTAAAGTTCTCGGGTTCTAATGAAGGTTTTTTCAAGATTGAAGTCACCCAGGCCTCCTTTAAGGAAGCAGGGACAGCTGATTGTGCTATGGATCTGTTGATTATGTCAGCGATGATAGGCGCAATTGTGCCAGGAAGTTTCTTAATTATCCATGTTGGCACAGGGTCTAAACCACATGTCGTGTTTGGTGATTTTACAATAATTTTTATAATGTCACTGGTCTGAACTGGTTTGAGCGAAGCAAGTAATGTTATGATGTTGACAGCTTGACATGGTTGACTGTCAGCAGCCAATGCAGCGCGTCTGTCCAGTTCTATGCGAATCTTAGAAATTTTATCCTGAAAGAATATGCCAAAAGAGTCGCAGAGATGTTTCAAAGAATTATGTGTCGGCAGAGATGTTTCTTGAGATGAATGAGGCAGTTTATCAACAATCTGGAACAGCGCCTTCTGGTCAGTCTCAGCAGCGCGCACCTTCTCAGAGTAATAATCAGACTTTGCTTG
Source organism: Flabesymbios commensalis (assembly GCA_964017125.1). Taxonomy (NCBI): domain Eukaryota; kingdom Metazoa; phylum Annelida; class Polychaeta; order Terebellida; family Flabelligeridae; genus Flabesymbios; species Flabesymbios commensalis. Next base: position 20,190,287 of record OZ024913.1, read on the forward strand.
TGTCACCATCTCCTGTACAACTTTGCTCTGATTAGCAAACAGGTCGTAGTCTATGGCAAGTTTTGATTTCTTCATCGTTGTTCTAGTCTCCGGCGTTTGGTCTTAGCCTCATGTAAATCAGAAGAGTACCACTCTGTGTTTGGTCTAACAATAACTGTTCTTTGCCTTATAGGCGCATGTTTATCCAGAAGGTTTCCCAGTACCGTATTATACTGGTCAACTCGGGCAGTTAGGAGATGTGGCTGGTATTTTGACGAGATCTGATGTACATGGATCTTTGTTGAAGCTGGCAGTATCAATAGATCCGTGGATCCGGTACTGGGAAGATCTCCGGGCATGAGCTGGTAGTTTCCCAGTCATAAGAAAAAATATGGCAGAATGGTCAGATAGTCCTGGATTCTCCACATGGATTCTTTATATCATATTTTCAGATGTTCCAGTGATCACCAGATCTAAGATATGGCCTCTTCTGTGAGTAGAACAGTTCACGTGTTGAGTCATGCCATTTGAGTCGATGATGTCACGGAGTTGGCGTGAGTGACTATTTGTGGGATTGTCCCAGTGGAAGTTGAAATCTCCCATCACCACAAGATTTCCAGGTTGTCGCATGGTATCTTCAAATATTCGGGCAAGCTCCCCCAAAAAGTCATCGACTGTCAATCTATTTTTGTTGTTAGGTAGAGGTCTGTGAATGACGTAGATATTTAAATGACTGCTTCCTTCTTTGAGGCTAACATGGATGTTTTCAAATGTCTTACAAGCTGATGGGGATGCTTGCTTGACACTGACACACGATCTATATCAGATGCCAACACATTTTCCGCGACTACGGGGAACATGCAAACATTTGTAGCCAGATGGGGTCATTTCGGAAACTGTACGGGACTGATTCGAATCTGTATCTTTCAGCCAAGTCTCAGTGAGCGCTAGAACATCCAGTTCATTTTCCACAATAAAGTCAGCAATCAGGGATGGTTTATTCTGGGCTGAGCTTACGTTGAGCAGACAAGTAGACAATGGCTTTGCCATTTATTGTCTGTGGCAGTCTATTTTGATCAGGTTGTTTTAATTTATTCCACTCATCTTGTTTATTTGGGGCTCTACACATCTTGTGAAAATATGTACAGGTATGCTGTGGATGTTAGTTGTATCAGGCAACATTGGGGCCATAACAGCCAGTCCAGTTTGCTTTAGTCCACTGGCGACTGTCCCGGATATATGTACAACTGTTGTCTGTACAGATATGTGTACAGTACACGCGCTTCCTCACTCGCTCTAGTTATATATACTATGGTATGCAACTCATTTTGGCCACTAACGTAATGGTTAAGCCATCAGGAATCCTGCCCTCCACATTCTCTTATTATCGACCGTTACCAAAATACGTCTGCACCTCCTCACTCATCTCGCATAATAAACCCTTTGGCGATAGTGACACCATCGTATCTTGATGAAAACTTTTTTGCGTGAATATTTATATATTTAATACGATTTTTTGTGAATATCATATATCTCGCATTCACAGTCCACAGGTAAAAACAAGTGGATAAAAATTATACACAAAAATTCCGAGCAAAAAATCATGTTTCAGATTTTAGCCCATGCTAAATACATATATTTATATGGGAGGCTTCAATATTCTTTCAATAAATAAAGATATGATATTTATGAATATAAATAACATAAATTGTTAAGCATACACACATCTGGGTTCAGAAAATGTAGTCCCGATATGAATATGTCTAGTAATTAAATGCTATTAGGTAATTTCCTTTCACCATGTTATATCGTTTGTTTTGTTGTTCATTTTGATTATTTTATAATACAAAATAATGGGTGAGCGCATGTGGAGAGACACCTGCTTATTCTACTGCAATGTGTGATATATCATTAGAACTGGAATTCAATTATCTTTTCTATGAGATTTAATAAGTGCAGATTGGTTTCCCAAAATATCAACGACATACATTTGCGTAACCCTACCCCCCCCCCCTAATTTGAGACAGGTCCGGGGTTACCCCGATATAAGCGGTCAACGTATAGAGTTCATCCCTATTTTGTTCCTGCTAACATCTCATTTCATGTTTTGGACATATCACGGTTTAAAAAATAGTTGGTGTGGGTGAGTTGTGGGGGGGGGGGGGGTGCACGTAGGGTGGTTGTAGCCCGTGGCCTATGCCAGACGTTTACATAATCCTAATAACCCCTAATTCCAGACAGGTTTGGGGGGTACCTCATAAAAACTGTCAAAACAAAATAATTTACTGATACCACAATTTCATTGTACATACTACCTGGAGTTGTTCCTGCATATCTATTCCACAATTCTGTCGAGCCAGATCTTAGATATGGTTCCTGGACTACAATTGGCCGCCTGAGTATTGTTTTTATTTGTAAATATATATGTATATCACTACTTGGATGATGTTTCTAATTGTATACACGTATCGTGTATTATTTCCCTTAGTGCTTGACCTATTAGTTATTATATGTTTAGTTTTACTAAATCTATGCATAATACCTATATTAAGCATACACAAACCAAGGGGTGTGGAAGCCGAGTATCCTAATTCGCTCGGCTACAACCCCCGCCCCTCCCCTGCTTCAATGACGTCGTTTGGGTTCGAAACCCAGAATGACTCGGATTCACGTAGGCCTACTGTTACACTGTACTACTGGTAATTGGTCCGGCGTGGACCACTATATTATCGAGAATGAAACGTCACGTCAGATATTGTGTTTAGTCAATAAATTTGACATCTTGCATCACAACACAAAGCACAGTTTACACTTTCAATCCATATTAATATTTTAAAGAGTAAAAAATTCGGAGATATCCTTGTATACTCAAAATATAGTCGGTTTACACATCATTTAAAATATACTAAATCAGACTCAGAAAGTTGCGCCAAGCAAATGCGCTAGGATTGTCAGAATCTTGTTTTCTGAAAAATATTCACCTCGGAGACTTGAAGTATCAGAATCCTTGATCATGAAAACATTTACTATTAGACATATTAGTCAATACGATACGACAATTTCTAAGAAAGACATCAAATAAAAGATTTTTTCTAATGATGGCGGTATTTTTGTACGTCAGAGAAAATGCGTCATAATGTGACGCTTCTAGTCAGCGTTATTAATTATGACGTTGCAAAGTTCTCGAAATTATATATCTTTGATAATTTATGCATTTTTGGTGTGTTTGGTATGCAAAATGACTAAACACAAGTTTTATTCTTATAATTAATAATATATAAGTGGAATACATACCACCTATGCACATGTCTAGGTCGTTATAACGTGTTTACTGGTGTTTATTTGTAGCTCTATAGATTTTTGTATATTGTGTTTGTGAACAGTGCACGCAATTAAATATTAAACATACCAGCTTAGCCCGAGGTTGGTCCCACGGGACAGCCCAACGGCGGCTTCATAGTGAGGTTCACTATGTCAATATCTATATTTTCGTTGATATTTTTGGGGGGAAATTGCAAACTATACATTTTTTAAAGCTTTGATATCTACTGAATCTAAAAGCCAATGTTTCCATTTTTCTGAACAGCCTATGGCGGCCATCTCGGGTTTTCAAAATGGCCACCACGAAAATCTAATTTGAACAATAATTCCAGTTCTAATTAACATAGAATCATACTTTTGGTGTCTACACCTATGTTTTCAGGGTCAAAGATTCGAGTGAAACCACTTATAAAAATATGGTGTCATTCCTTTATAGCGAATTCGGACAAATCAAAGATGGCCGCCGGTGAAAACCATTTTGTGACAAAATCGCAGTGTCTTTATTGAAAACCAAATTATATTTGCTGACATTGTATAAACACAAAATAAATGTTATAGTAATGAGGACAGGTACGGTTATAAAAGATAGGTTTGTGTCTCTGATCTTTTATTATGCAGTTGTCGTTCAGAAGTGAGTATTGATATCCTAAGTTGGAAATTTAGCTGGGCCAATATCTCGAGTTCTGTTTTCGTGGTCAAAGAATCGAGTGAAACCACCTATAAAAATATTGTGTCATTCCTTTGTAGCGTATTCGGAAAAATCCAAGATGGCCGCCGGTGAAAATCATTTTAAGACAAAATCAAAATGTCTATGTTAAAAATCAAGACTATTTGTTGTCATTGTATAAAAATAGAAAAATGTTATTGTAATGAGAACATGTATGGTTATAAAATATAGCTTTGTGTCTCTGATATTCCATACTATGCAGTTATCGCCCAGAAATGTGTATTGATAGCCTAAGTTGGAAATTTAGACTGGCCAATATCTAGAGTTATAATTTGACAAAGGGTCACAATTCTGATGTCCACAGTCTACACCCATGTTTCAGGATCAACGAATCAAGTGCATTAAAATGTACTGGAACAAAACCATCAGGCAAATTTGAAAGAAATTCACGACGAATTCCAACCAATCTTTTTCGAATCGCATTGTATCTATATAGAAAAAAAATTATTTACATATTTTTAGCATTGCCATATAATCATAAAAAAAAATATTTGTAGAAATCATAGAAATTAATATTCGTTGTAGTACTGAATATCAGCACATGTGTGTATTTAAACTGTTGTATGATGTAATTACCAGATATCAACCAGTGAAAATATAATGTTTTTTATTCATAGTTTCTACATCTTCTGAAGGATTAACATTACTGATTATTATAATGTCATATATAGCTAACTTTAAAAATCTTAAAATAAAAGGGGTTAGGTGCCTAGTCATTCCATTTCTGTGAATCTCATAAGCCTACTATAATGACCAAGAAAATAAAGAAATGTGCAAATGAATTATTGATGTTACCTATATCAAGGTATTTTAATCAAAATGGTCCATATCTCTAGTTATCCTATTCAATGTCAGATTCGTAAAAACATGTCAGCGTACGAGCTCTTGTGATATTCATTGCAGATGTTATTTTCATCATACAACATGTGGGGCAAACAGGGCATCAGAGCAGCCTGTTGTGAAGGGAAAACCAATTAACTACAGCAAGAATGACTAGATACATTTTTGATTATAGCAATATATATCCTTCCATATAAAATGACATAGCCATCTGATAAAGAGCACGATTTTAAAATGTGCTGAAGTATTTTTTACATTTGAATGCACTAGTGGTGTCACAGTCTGGAAACACATGGAGATCTGCAAGTGCTAAAGAGTATTGTGCTGTGAAATATCTGCCCAGTACACTCATACTAGTGAGCCTGGCAATACTGTTTCCTGTTTAACATGACTGCCATCAACTACATAAGATTTGAAACTGATTAGCATCTTTCAGCTATATAACATTGTAAATTCACAAGTTATATTTGATGTGTTGCTACATATCAACCGAAATAGTTTGCAGCTACTTGCTCTATTACCAGAAAAGTCAGTAACACAGGTTATCTTTATAGTAGAAAAGGAATATGGATATGTGGTAATTCAGAAGAGTTACTTATCCTTCCTTTGTCTGTTGAATGTATACCAAATGAAAACAAAGATAAATCATGTTCAGCACACCAGAACAAACAACATAAAGTTGATTTATCAGTGTGAATGAACTACTGAAGGACTTCACAGCACAAAACTCACCAACACTTTTAAATCGCATGTGTTTACACATAGCTATAAGTCTGTAACAACACGGTAAATTCAATGATCTGTGAAAGATGAAAATCTAACACGTGCGGAAAATGGAATGTTTGGCCATCAGAATGTTTGGGTACCACGACTCAAATTTGTATGACAAGTTGGTAATGGAGTAACATATAAATGTTCAAAGACAAGAAGGAGTATTCAATACAATAACGAAGATATATATTTTGTCGTGGCCATCTATAATTGTATTCAAATCCGCCATAATAATGTTCCAGTATGTTTAAAGTTGTCTCATTCGATTCGTTGACCAGGACAACATAGGTGTAGAGACCAGAATTGTGATTCTACGTCAAGTAGAACTCAATATATTGGCCCATCTAAATGTCCAAGGTATTATATCAATACTCATTTCTGGATTTTAGGCTGGTAACTGCACGATGTACGAATTCAGAGACACAAAGCTATATTTATTATCCATGCAGGGCGGGGGCCCTAGGGTAGTGGTTAGCACCGCTGCCTTTCACGCCAGAGTCCGGGGTTCGGTTCCCGGTCTCGGCGGTTTGAAAGAAACAAAAATGTTTCTTCCCCATCCACGTGTGAAAGTTAGTATTGTGGGGAGCCTCCGTGACCGAGAGGTAGCGTGCTCGGCCTCAGACCGCCAGGGCTCGAATTTCGAATCCTGTGTCTGGAGGACAGTGTCATCTCAATCATCTCACCACCCTCAGGAGGTTCTCCTGGCCCAGTTTAGCCTATATGTGCACAAAGGTGGCCTAAAGCCCGATTCATTTCATTTCATTAACCATGCATGTCCTCAGTACTATGATCATTTTTATACAATGCCAGTTTCTAATATATAGAAATGACCGCCACTTATATGAAATTCAGTGTAACGCGAACAAAACCTTTACATGTTGGGCCTTGGAAGGTAGGTGCGCGATCATGTGGGATTTTTTCGAATTCGCCATATAGAAATGCCTTATTTTTTTCAAATTTGCTTTATGGTTTTGTTACAGTATGTTTTAAGTGATCTCTAGATTCGTTTACCCATAAAACATAGGTGTAGATACTAGAATTGTAATTATATGTCTAATAGACATATATTTACAACTAAATTTACAACTAAAGGATATCAATACGTATTTCTGGACGATAACTACATACTATAAAAGATCAGAGATATGAAGCTATTTTATATAGCCGTACCTAACCTCATGACTATATATTTTTATTTTTATATAATGGCAGCAAAGATTTATATGTTTTTCAGCATGTGGACCACAAATTGTGGTTTGGTCATAAAATGATTTTTGCCAGCGGCCATCTTGGATTTCTCCGAATTCGCCATATACGAATGACATAATGTTTTAAGTGTGGTTTCATTCAATTCTTTGACCCAGAAAACATAGGTGTAGATATCAAAATTATGATTCTATGTCAAACAGAACTGGAGATATTTTCCAAATTAGATTTTCATGGCGGCCATTTTGAAAAATAGCCGAAAACCTTATTGCGTTCCAACTTTTTTCCCGGTAACAAAGCTAATATCATTCCCGGTAATCCCCGGAACAAAACTGTACCACTCCTGGAGAGTAGTGGAGGTGCACGTTGACAAATTCTGGTCCATGGACTAATGCGCAAATATACCTGGACAATGAATGCATTTCCATTTATTAAACATTAATTTGTGTCGAGCCATTTTACCTATTTAGATGTACCTAAGTTGGAATCCTTGACCTCAAAAATGGTAAATTAAGCTTTAACATCAAGACTCTAAGTGCATTAGAAGTAAAAATATCGCAAAAATAGTGATTCCATGGCGGCCATTTTGAAAATACAAGATGGATGCCATAGGCTTTTCAGAAATATGGGAACATTGGTTTTGGGATTTTGTAGATATTAAAGCTTCCAAAAATGCATAGTTTACAATTTCGCCACGAAATATCAACGAACCCGACTATCTGTGGGAGCTAGCTCCAGGAATGTATCCATAATTAAATTGCACTCACTGGCCCACTTGGAGAAAACTAAACCAGAAATTAAAGCACGTTTATTAGGGTTAGTCAAACAAAATTTGTGAAGCATAATCTCTACCTATAAAGAAAGTATTGGGAAGGGGTGATTACAAAAATAATGTTACAACGTCAGTCTAACATTGAACCAACGTCATGGATAAGAGCCGTGTCAACATCAGACGTAACATGGAAACAACGTCAGCCTAACATTGGAACAACGTCATGAATAAGAGTGGTGCCAACGTCAGACGTACATGTAACATGGAAACGGCGTCTGTCTGACGTTGGACCAACGACATGGATAAGAGCTGTGGCATATTTTAAAGCATATTTAGGTAATATTCAGTTACATATAATACTAATAAATAATCCGCATTTTACCAATAAGAACGTCACTAAAGTTCTTTTTCATTTATCTATGTGTATTTTTTTCCACTTGTATGCCATTATTTCACATTGCGGCTTGTAGCCTACATAAAACATGTCACACCAGGCACAATTTTCCATATCAGTGAAATTGCTTTAACAAATACTTGGATGACCTTAGGTGACCTCGTGCGCGGTCAAGTAAGTTTATCAACACCAGACACGATCATCTTGTCATCTGGCAGGGTATAGATCCCACTACACTACTAGAGTGAGAACGAATACAACTTAAGACTACAGGATGGACACGATATACAGAGGTCGTTCATCGACATACAGGTTGATTTTAATCCACAAACAATTTTACAAGGCCATCCAACAGAAAATGAGAAAATTGTTAAAATTGTTGATACTTTCCTTACCCGTAGTAAACGTTTTTCTATTATCCCAAAGTAAACGCATACGTCTAAGTATCAGTTCTGTCCTGCGCTCGACTCATAATTATGCAACTCGAAACGAAGCCTACTAATGTGTCCGCAGAGCCGCCACCACAGCAACATTATAATTATCAGTGATTATTGTCCTCTCATACTGTCCAACCGAGAGGAATCTTGTATTACATTTGGTGTATTACTCACAAGGCTTCAATCGTTGTAATGATCCAGAGGGTCTCCTTAGAAGTATATGCCAAAACGAGTCTTGTGCTCTTTTTGTATCAACAACCAGTGCCTAATTTAATTAGCCTACTATTAATACTTCAGTATAGCTAAAAAATGATTAACTCAATTCTTGCTGTAACGCTACCTCACTCATATTTACTAATATCTATAATTAGATAAACTATTTTTAAAATTAGATATAGATTATGTTAACTTTAACAGCGACTGGCAATGCTGCATACTAAACTATATATTTTAATATTAACCCTTTAACCACCAAGTTATTTAATTTTAACCCGCTTGACGTTGTGTCTCGCGATTCACAACTTTAAGTGAGTGAAAATAACTCCGATTTAACCAAATTGCGGTGAACTATCTTTAAAAATCTTGCCAACTGATGTCACGATTTAATTTTAACATGTTTAAAATTTGGCATTTATACCGCTAATAAAAAATAGAAAAAAAGCGAATATAACGGTGACCGGCAATTAATAATATGTATCAATATTCGTTTGTTGACCCTTGTGCTTCTGAACTGTGTGTTGCGATTTTTTATTTAATTTCCAGCTTCAAAATTAAAAACAGACACCTCACAAAATTAATTATCTGATCAACAGAATCTACCTCGAACTATTCTATTCATTTTTAGTGACATTTTATTTCGTTCGTAACTAGTTTGAAACCGTATATATATATCGTTCACTTGGAGTTAGAGGGTGCCAAACTGCCACTCTGTGAAGTGGCAGTTCAGCATCTTCTAACTCCAAGGAGACGATATACGGTTCGAGCAGCACAAGGGATAAGTGATATGTATTTGCTAAGGTTTTTCATTATTTTGTAATAATTTATTGTGCTTTATATTCACAAATTAATATAGTCATTGCACAAATATGCAATACTGTAAATACAATATTGTTGTGTATGATGTTAGGTGACCAACATAATTTATTATTGCGTTTGATGGGAGTAAAAGTTTAATTAAAATATGATAATATCACACGCACGCCTGACATCGACAGGTGGTGATCCAAGTGCAATTACGACGGTCTAAAAAAATATTGAATGTTGATTATCCCTGTGACAGAGCCACCTGGTGAGTGTGAAGTTTTATAAGGAATGTATATTGGGATAAGTAGATTATAGCAGCTCTGATACAGCACGTGAGAGGATTACCAGTATCATCGTACAAGTTACGATATATCGTAACTTGTACCATAATATTTATAACGTGTGAAATTCTGGTGACGGTATAAAACTGTTTTCGTATACACCACAAGCGCATCGTGTGTTAGGTATGTCCGTGTACACTGTGTGCGTCAATAGAACTAATACAATGATCATGTTAGTATTACGCATTTGACCTGATAAATAATTGGCAAATATCATTAATAATAATTAAATACCTTTTCTGAGATTAGTGGCGTACCATGTTAAATTGATGTGAAATCTAGCAAAAAAGCAACAGTCTATTATCTATTACTTCACCATTTATTATGTTCGGACCTTTTGGTCCAAATATATTAAATTTTGAATGAATCTCGTCACTTTTATTATTCTATGTCGAGGGCTATTACTCCCTGAGTTTTTGTCCAATCGACTTCAAACCTTGGCACAATGATCCTTTGGGGAGGTGGGCTATGACTTTTCTTAGTCATACCTCATGATCTTCCGGTTTTGTTCAGGATTGTCTGGATCACTATGTGGTTCAACGTCGGTCCGATTATTTACATGTCGGGAGAAGCCCATGAATGAATCTTGATTATTAAATAGGGGCCCTTTGACAGAGGCGACATGACCGACCCTTTGAGCACCCTCTACATTTAATCAATTAAAATACAGAGGCCTCTATCCGATAATGTTTCAGTTTGGGGCCAGCGTCGCAGAGAGTTGCTCAGCATTGAACCAAGATTGGGTGCTTAATAATGAACAGTATATAGAACCTTTCAAATTCTACATTTTAGCATTGAACTAGCAGTTGTAACTGCATCAAACACGAAACCTCGACGCAATGTGGTTTTAATGCTTTGCCAGCGTCACAGACAGTGATACAGCATTAAACCAACAAAGAAGTGTGAAGTGAGCAGATACTGCCTTTTGGCTTGCACGGCAGTAGGCCTATAATTGGGTCCAATGTTGGTTCAATAGTGGACGGGTGATTCTCCATTCATTACCAGGAGAGTGAACAGGGTGCCCCTATGTCAGACCTACTCCACCCTTTAGTCTCCAGATTTTATAATACAAATACATTTATCCAATGTTTCAATTCTGGGCCAGCGTCGCAGACGGTGACCAAGTATTGAACCAATATGGTGTATTTGGTATTGACAGTTGAAACCTTTCAAATGCTACAAATAAAATAACAGTTGCAATTCTTTTTAAACGCAAAACGTTTAATCAATGTTGTTTTAATGTTGGGCTAGCGTCGCGGATAGTGATACAACATTAAATCAACAGAGAGTCTAGTCAATGTGTGTACTGTGCACCCTGAATGCGATTCCATTTGACAAACAAATATATATCTATTTAGAACTGCAAAATCTCAGTGGAACTTCTGAAATTTGCAGCCTGAAGTCCAGAGTCTAAAATTACAGTTCAGAATGGCTGCCAAAAAACTCAAACGCGAAATTCCAATCGATCTGTCATAATAAAAAAACCCCAACCAAATTCAAAATGGCCACCACAAAAACTCATAAAACCTAGCCCAAATATTATTGTTATTTGAAAAGTCACAATTCATGTCTAGCTACTAATACTATCGTTGCAGTGAAATTTCTTTTACCTATTACTATTACATATTACCCCATCCCTGACATGTAAACTGTATATATTATTTTCTTTTGTAGATCCAGCAGTGTCGGTACTGAACCCTTCAACCCTTCGACCGCCGGTCCCGATTATATTATTTTTCAATATTTTTTATCAGCACATTGAAAACAGGATTTGAAGATAAAACGTGCACATCAATTAGCAATATTTAAAAATAGTTTACTTCGATTTCGTCGAATCTGAACATGTTTACTCACTTGGAGATGTGAATCGCGTTAGCGAAACACAACTTTAAGTGGGTGAAAATTCTACTTGAATAATTTGGTGGTTAAAGGGTTAAACCCCCAGGATGTTTCCAAATTTAGGCATCTACAAACGTGGGCTATTTTGGGAAATTGTCTTTTTTCCAACTTGCCCTTAGAAAGCCGGACATCCTTAAATTGAAATGGCTAGAAAGCAGGACACTTTCTCAAAAACTTTGTTGGATATCGTGGCTTTAGATGACAATAATTTGAAAAAGTGAAATAGTGATTTGATTTATTGGACAATAATGTATTTTCGGTAGGTTTATCCATGTTGAAATAAAATCCACAAAAGTGACCATTTTCATGCCGATGTTGCGTGAGCAGCCATCTATTTCACATTAGGTACAGACCAACTTGATTTCAATTCGTATGTTTTGCTAGGTGGTACAACTTCTGTCCATATACACTGTAATATCTAAGCAAACAATAGAACACTTTTAGCATAGGTAAACACGCGAAAACTGTGAATTACCTACAGATGCCAGCGCGTTAACGATAAAGCTCTCAATCCGATCGTCCTTTTTAGTTACATGTACCATCATATCCAGAGGATAGACAGTTAGACACTATTTTTAAACGGTTTGGCTGATAAATACAATTTCACGTAACGGGCTCTTCGATCCAGCCAGGGTCGAATGCACGACCTTTGTCTTGCGGGATTCAATTTTTCTATATTTCTTGCTCTTGGAGCAATGCCGCATTGTAACGGTGTTGCAAACCTACGCCTGAGGCTATATCTACATGAATATTGTCAGCAGAGTTAATAGGCCTATTGCTTTACGTCGGTGTCTGCACAATCATGGCAATATCGGGACTACACTCTATACTCTTTTTGAATGACTTTAAGTGTTCTTTATAGTGCACAGTACCATAGAAAGCATTGTTTCGAGTCGCAACCGGACGGAATGAGCCATTGGGGGCCGACCAATAATATCATTGATTCTGTAGTCTAACTAGCTACACGTCAATGATAATATATTGTCAGCAGCTTGCATATCCTAGAGAATGTGTTTTAATAAAAATAAAAAATGATAGGAACACGCCCCTATATATATACACCCTTGCCTGTGTAACCGCCCAAATTTTCCTCTGACTGGACTATACCCGGATATAGTCTGGACTTCCAGACTATACCCCAGGGTTTACTCTGGGAGCTCCCAGAGTAAACCCCCGCAGGCCAAGACTATACCCCACCAGATTCACAGTGGGGTATAATCTGGGCGATAGGGGCATTCTGGGAGATATCATATATGACTTACAATCAATTATCCATATAACAGCTTATCTGATCGTAATCTTGCATAACTCATGTCTCGTGTATTAACCCTCTGAAGGCTAGACTATCTGATGTCACCTATGGTAACCTTGTGATGGCTAGATTATCATGCATTGACCTTCTGGTGGCTAGACCATTACAAGCCTCATTGATTAACCTTCCGGGGGCTATACTTTCATATGTCTCTTATATTAACCTTCCGATGGCTTTGGTATCACAGGTCTCATTCATTAATCGCATGGAGGTTACAGTATCACATGTCTTATGTGCTAACACACTGTCGGCTAGACTATCGCGGGTATCTTTTATTATAATTTTAGCTGAATGCTAGAGTATCACGTTCACATGTATAATCCTCTAGAGGCCAGGTTATCAAAATAATGTCTCATATATTAACCCCTTGGTGGCTAGAGTACCATGCACATGTTTCAATTATTAACACTCCAGGGGCTAGACTATTATAAATGTCTCCTATAACCTGCAGATTTCTTAGGGCAGAGGCCCTGGTGCAGTGGTTAAAACTGCTTGCTTGGAAAGGCGGAAATCGCAGGTTCGAACCCCACTCTGGTCCTGAATTTGAAAAAAAAGTTTTTTTCCCCGCTCACTCGTAAACATTTAATATTGTGGGAAGCCTCCGTGACCGAAAGGTACCGTGCTTGACCTCAGACCGCCAGTGCTCGAATTTCGAATCCTGTGTCTGGAGGGCAGTGTCATCTCATTCATTTCACCATCCTCAGAAGGTTCTCCTGACCCAGTTTATCCTATATGTGCACAAAGGTGACCTGAAACCCCATTCATTTCATTTTCTTCAGATTTCAGTATTACATGTCTGTGGGGCTAGACAATCATATGTCTCATACATGTATATTAACCTTCTGGTGGCTAGACACATAGGACAAAATTATAGTGTAGCCTCCAGATGCTTGATACAAGAGACATTTGATACTCAAACCCCAGATGATTAAAAATGATACATAATTATGCTACTCTAGCTGATTAATTGGTGAGCATCAAATGATTTGGCGCACACCAAATAACTCAAATAATAAGACAGTCTAGGCCCAGAAGGTTAATGCATAGAATATGTGATACTCTAGCCACCAGAAGTTTAATATCAGAGATAATTATTGATAGTCTAGCCCCCAAACGATTAATAAACGAAATATGTGATACTTTAGTCTATCCTCCAGAGGGTTACAGCTTTATACATGTGATACTCTAACCACCAGAAGTTTATTATAATGATAGTTATTACGCTAGACACTTGATTCGCTAGCCCTAGAGGGTTATTAAAAAAAGACATATAATACTCTAGCTATCAGTAGGTTAAAACATGAGACGTATGATAATCCAGCCCTCCCAAGATTGATAAATGTGGCATGTTATACTCCAGCCATCAGAAGGTTAACATAGGAGACATTTGGTGCATCTAGCCCATAGAGAGTTGGCTCCCGGCCGTGCGGACCGCTCACACGGGGCCGGGGCTAATTGTGACCTAAGTATATAGTGTAGGCTCATATGTCACATATAACACTTTCGTGCGATTTGTCTGTTAAAATTGATTTTTCACTTGATTCTGACTCAAAATATCATGAAGATCAAGAAAAAAAGGGATTGCATTTTTTTATAGGTCGAGAAAAGGTATAAAATGGCGAAATCCAAGATGGCCGCCAAAGTATATATAAATAAACATATTTACGAATAATTTTGCAACTACATACGCTAGAGAAATAAATAATATGTCTATTCTTATGTTTTCAGGTATGAGAAAGCCAATTCTTTCATTTGTTTTTAGGAAACGAATATTATAAAGTCTATATTTATGCAAATATGAGCAAACGGATATTGCAGTGAAACTGCGGCTAACATTGTTTTGGCTAATAGTTTTTTTTCTGTTTTGCTTTTGCTTGGCTGGTTCCCCTATTCAAAATGGCTGCCATGAAATCACTGAAGTTATATTTTCCATAATATTTTTATTAGGAACTGCAATAAAACAAATCCTACCATCATTCGACATCATTATACTGCCTAAATTGCTATAAAAAGCTTTATTATATATATTCCCAAGTAAATTACACACCGGCACATCTATTCATTATATGCATGTAGTAAGCCTACACATCACCCATCAACATAACTAATTGCATGATAGGTTAGAATATGAATTAAAGCGTAATTGTTCTGATACACTGAGGGTCTCCTTCCCGATGGGTGCTTTATAATGTCATTTCAATGTCATGATAAAATCAATCTGGTATATTCTGCGCATAATTCTGAATTGCAAGACGTCAAATGCGCAAGTAACACTTCTGGAGGTCAATAATGCTAAATGATGTCATGTGTTACATACTCAAATTAGAAAAGTGAAAGAATAACTGAACTATTTGTCATATTTAGATATTTACACAGGTCAACATATGCCTATAGGTATTAATTATTTGGTGCTATATATAGATTATTTGCAAAAGGTCAAGAACAAGGTCATACCATATTGTGTTCACACCCGTCCTCAAGCACTTGCACAATTTGACGCAAAAATGTAATGTTTTACACATTAATGGAAAGGGGTTTGCTAAAGAAAATAAAGATTTAAATCGGTTCGGGTTGCAAGGTTGGCCTTTACAGTAACAAACAAATATCATACCAAGGACAACCTAAGGTCATCGCAAAGTCCAATAATAGCTCTCCGTACATAAAACAATTATTACGCAATTCTGGCATTTAGTTGTCATACAATCTAAACTATCCCCCGCAAAAGACATTTTATTCTGTTGTAGCATCAATTCATTCTTGTAGCTAGGCCTATATTTTTCTTCCAATTTGGGAGAGTTGAAACTAACATTGGTCATAATATTATGGTGATGGCAAAAGGCGGCAGTACCATCTGGATCTTGCATTGCTGTTGTGAAATTCTTAGAATGTAAGTTAAGAGCAGGCCTAATATGTATCCTTGTGGCACGTATGTGTGAAAAATATACCTAACATTTAGTGAGTTTGAAGTTAAGATGAACTTAACCGTGTATGGTCTTGCCTTGAGTTACTTAGCATAAGAGTTACTGCCCTACTACAATAAATCATATTAATTTATTGCAGAATATTATTTATAATAAATAAATGTACGGTACATTATACAATTTGAATGAAAATTAAATGAGTTGATCTGAAATGAAAGAAAATTAAGCTGAAATGAGAGAAAATTATTATATAAAGAGCTATTATAGCTATGATCATTATTTTGTAAAGTCATTATCCTTAAATTTATTTTTATCATATAATTATGTAATATACGTCAAGTCAATAACCTTATGAAAAGTTTTATCGGTAATGATACCTCAATATTACACTAACAAATAACACAAGATAGATATAGAGATGCAGTTATAATATGTTATGGCAAAACGTGTGTGAAACGTGAATCCAAAGTACGTACAGAGTCGAAGCCTTTTTTTAAGAGTTGAGCCAGAGAACCACTCTCAGAAACACTCTAAACATACTTTGTTTTTAATTATCTTCTTTTTCGATATATATTTAGAGAAAGGATAGTTCCGAAAATATAAGTAGCAATATAATAAAAATTCTGACTGGTATTGTTATATCAGATAAATGGATGCTATGCACATATAATGATGCTGGTAACATAAAATAAATCAAGTTACATGTTTTAGAAGTGGTAAGCATAACAGTTTAATAAGTTTTTTCATATTACTTTGACTGCTAGAATTAAAACCAAAATTGTAACCTTTACGTGTTTTTTTGTGGCAGCATTCTTAATAATATGATTAAATAACTTCATGTTTGAGGTCCCGACTCGAGTGGAGGCTCAAAAATGTGATATTGACGTTAGAATCACATATTTTTTAAAACTTCCACACTATAGTTATATATTGCCATTAACTCTTCCTTTACCGACTTCCCATGATAAAACTACCCCCAGAAACCGACTTATTTTTTAAGGAGATCCCCTGAAGTAGCCCCTAGGCACCATACAGGTTATAGCTATGCGCATACGCACATCTCACAAATTAGAAAATGCAAGAGAACATTGCGTCCATGTCACTGACCATTCTGGTTAGCGATTTTCAACCATGAATGTAATGAAATATCTCCATTGCAAGTAATGCATGCACACATGTGGAATTTGCATAAATGCGAAATTGGTAAAGGAAGGTAGTTTTCGCATAAATGCGAACTTGGTGAAGGAAGAGTTAAAAACACATTTATTTTGCAAACCGAAGTTTACTTTGTTCCAGAATGTAATTTTAGTAACTGCCTTTGGTAATTCCTTGCATTGAAGATAATGTTTATGTAATATTTAAAAAAATGGTAATTAATTGAATAATATTTCAGACATTCGTTGATAATAAATATCATCCGGGGGGGAAATAAATGGGTGAATAAGTGAACAAATGACTGGGGTATTCAGACACTTTTTTGCACATGTAAATTATGACTAAACTGGACCAGGATAACTTTCGGTGTGCATGGTGTATTAGAGCTGTACCGATTTCCATACTTTCAAGAGGTGACAATTGTGGTATATCTAAGGTATGAAAATCACATGTACTGCATATTCAAGGGTCAATAAAATAACCCAGCTGTATCATGTGTTCATTGAAAGGCTGCTTTGTGTGTCGAACATTGGGCCTGGATGAGTGTGCTGTGCAAAAAGACGGTTTTCATATTTTTAGACAGTGACATATAGTTTGTTAAAACTTTTAGGCTTTCACGAGCATTGTGTCTATTCAGAAAGGATGTATTATTGTCCAAATCTGTATAAGCCTATTAAATGTTATGTTTACGCCAGAAACTGTATAGGGCTTAGTTATTTTCAGCAAAATTTGTATATTTAATTTTTTTGGCCACAAATGTATATTCAAGACTAAGGGTTTGACTGTATGCACACGGAACCCAATTTTCACCGAGTGCCCCACCCCCTATAGGGGGATAACCTCCTGAGCATGGAGAGATGCATCAGAATTGGCACTACCTTCCACACAGTATCCTAAATCCCGTTCAAGGCCTAGCACACTACCTCTCGGACACGTAGCAAAAAAACTTTTGCTATGTTTCTATATTTGGTTGGTTAAAAAGAAAAAAATCAAGTTTAAACTGTTTATTTCTAAAATATAATGGTACTATCAGTTTACTCGTCTTAAAAACTATACAAATCGATGTATTATACATGTTTTTGTGTTCCTTATTTCAAAAGTTATGGTGAAATAGATAATATCTTGGAAACATGGCGGCCATTTTGGATTTAGTCAATTTTCATAGCTTTAAAGGGTTAGAAAAAAATGCAATCCCTTTTTTTTCTCATCACTACTATGTTCCAAATGGGAATAAACAAAAAAATCACTTTTAACAAACATTTTGCACGAAAATACATAAGGGCATATACTAATAAGCGAAATGTATATTCCCCGCCCTGTAAAGCGGGGACATGCCCAGGTCTAAAATCATCAAGACATCGGTGATTTTTGTTTAGCTTAATAATATGACCATATGATGTAAACATGTCCATAGACTAGAATAATACGTATGTTATTTTGTGCTTAAGCTAATGAATGGACATAGACCTAATGCATGTTCTTTGCAACATTTTCTCCTAGCCACAGGTCTTACCCTCTCATACAGGGCAAACTGAGCCAGAATAGGTGAATCATAATTATTTCATGTTCACAAGATTCGAAATTCGAGTACTGGCGGTTTGAGGCTGATCATGTTACCTCTCGGCCACGGGTGATCCTCACAATACTTAAAGGGACATGCCCTGGTCTAAGATCATCAAAAAATCGGTGATTTTATTTTAGATTAATAATATGACCATATGATGTGAACATGTCCATAGACTAGAACTGGAAATTTTCTTAAATTTTTGCGCTACGCACAAGTTAGGCTACATATGGAGACGAAATTCCCGTATTTCTTATTTTTGACATGGTTGTCAATAATTAGAAATCAGGAATTTCGTCTCTATATCTAGCCTAACTGGTGAATACGCATGTAGGTAGCCGCTCGTGGGCTAGTGTCCTTTATATAAACAGGAACCAGCGACTCCAAATGATTACATAGTGTAATTATAGTGATTAAATAATCCAATACATACGGGAACTTGCCTAAAAATCCCACCTTGCCCAAAACGCCCACCCACCACTTTCTCAGAATTAGTCATAATTCCACCCATGTGCGAGTGTTTAATTCAAAAAAGGCGTCATGACTTTCCTTGTGCAGAACTTGGCTGCATAGACACAGGACAGCTTTGGTGTGTCAAACTAAAATGTAAAGTGATACGTTTTCATGTTATGTTTGCACATTTTTGAACTGTGACTATGCCTAAACTATCATAGATAGCATAGATAACTTTGAAGGGCCTTACAAAGGCATCTTTCTGGCGTATTATTATCATGAATATGACAAGCCTGGCATGAGGTCTTTTCAGGAAATGACCATGTTCTAATCTTTTCTCATGTGCCTAAAAAGCCCACCCCAATTTCTCCTATAACCCCTCCCCCCCCCTCTGATTTAGCATGAACAAGACAAGTGTTCCCAAAACGCCCACCCATGTCCTTATAAGGCCCACCTAGTTGCTTTGTTTCAGGGTGTGCGTTTTGTGCCTTCATGTGGTAATGGAGAAAGAGCAGTGGGCGTTTTGTTCAAGGGGGTGGGCGTCTTCAGAACGACGTTCCCAAAGCGCCCACTTTGCTCCAAAAACTGTTTTCCGGCATATTTCATCAAATACACAGAGTACAGACCTAAAACTTTCACTGGACGTGCATGGTTATTTCCAGAATCAGCTGCTGATCTTCATTTGGTAATCAGTAAGATGTGTTGGCTACAAAAGGTTCCGATCCATAGGGGTGGGCGTCTTAGGCAAGTTCCCATTATATGGTTGCTGTTCTGGTCAACCTATCTACACAAGATATATAGGGGCATCGGGGCACCATGAACATCTGTCTTTTTGGCAAAGTGCATTGTCCAATTTTGAAAACGAAGCCATCTAGGGAATGTTTTTGAACTGTTATTTTTCAGCAGAAAAATTGGTGGTGATAGCTCAAGGCATGTGTAAGCTATGGCCAATTATGTATTTCTGATGGTTTAAACTAATTTTTTTAGATAAACGGATTTTTTTAATACATTAAAAACTCCTTGGGACAAGATTTTTTTTCAAGAACCATGGGTGATAATGGGAGATTCTACCTTAAGGCCACTATGGGTTTTTTTCTCTGTTTTACATGAGCGCGCGCATTAGATTTAGACCAATAAAACATGTGAACCGCGTCTTGTACTGCTTCTTGTCTCATATCTTGTGCTGCTTCTTATCCCGCTTCTTATGCTGCTTCTTGTCCCGCGTCTTGTCCCGCGTCTTCTGCTGCACCGAATCTAGTATGTGCTGCTTTTGTCCCGCGTCTTTTTGTACCGTGTATTGTGTTGTTTCTTGCGCCGAGTCTTGTGCTGCCAATTGCGCCGCGTCCTGTGCTGCATATTGTGCCGCTTATTTCGTTACGTCTTGTATTTTATATTGCGCCGCGTTTTGCGCCCTTCGTGCGCCATTTTTAGAGTCGCATCATGTGTATCACGTTTAGTTGTGATTCGCGGCTCGTATGATGCAGTTTCTTAAATTGCGTTTTGCGCCTCTCCTTGTCCCGTGTGTTATGCTGCATCTTGCACCGCTTCTTTCTCTGCATCGTAGGATACATGTTGCGTCGCCTTTTGCGTTGTATTATTGCATTTGGCTCCCTTCTTGCGCCGTTTTTGCGCAGCCTGTTGCGTATTATGATTCACGTATTGCGGGCTTTTTGCACGTCGTCTGTCTTGCTTCTTAAGGGGAGAGGCGACTAAATCTTTTAATTAGATTTCTAAGTAATAATATGTGCCAGTATAAAATCCCGATACTTATATACTGGAATCTACTCATGAGATATACAACTTATTAAGTTGACATGTTCACTTGAAGAAATGACTCTCAGTTACCCCCCCCCCCCCTCCCCCAGCATGTCTTAGTGTGTCCACAATACCCACCTGTATTCTTTGGCCAGAGCTTGATCATGTTGAGGGTCGGTGTCCAGTACATCTTTCATTTCCCGATACAGACCAACACGTGAGTCAGTCACTCTGTACCATCGGCTCCAGTGATATTCAGCAGTGGGCAGCTTGGGGTTTCTGTTGTCATGAAAACGACATGTATAAGATTGCCTCCCATCTGGATCTATGCGAAGAATAATACACGTCTTATTGTAGGAGCCATCCGCACATCGCTGTTTCTCAGATACACATTTATTTCCTATGGCTTTGTTGTCTTCCAGATCGTGGAGCTCACACGTCTCATAATATAATGGCTTTATCTCACTGCAGCGAGAGTGATTCAGATGCAGAATGTGCCCGGTGATCAGATGCATCCTCTCTCTCGCTAGTTCTTCTCTCATGAAAACCACATGCACCAGAAGTATCAGATGAAGAAGCATCGATGCGTGACACTTGAACATTTTTCATCAACCATTTAATAGAACAAACTACAGGAAGTACGATTACGCTTCTGGTGAGCAATGAAGACCCAGTCAATATTAAGGTACGTTTTTGTGTGGCGCTGTCTGTGACGATGGCATAATGTATTCTGAAGCCAGTGAATGCATAATTAAAATCACCTTATTAACCTGAGAAGTAAACCAGTAAACACGAAGCGTCAAACCCAATATTAGATTAATGTTGGTCAAGCTTCGTAAACGGTGGGCCAACATTCATCTAGCATTGGTTCGATGACTCATGTACGCTGGGAACACGTATGTTTTCGTGTGTTTCCCGAATATTAAGCTGACCTGTACCGTTGAATAATTAACTTGTTTTCGTGGACGATGAATCTATAACTGGATAACAAATACCACGTTATGTCAACCACCGGGAGTCAACCATCTCTAAGAATCATGGACGTGTCCATGATGCCACATTATTGGCATTAATGTCCATGGTGCCCCATGTTCAGTGCATATATATTTTTTAATTGAATTATCCCTAAAATGAAGACGTCTACAAATAAATATTACTTTTTGCTGTACTCATGACACTATTATTAATGTGTTGATTGGCACAGGAAGTCCCTCCAACATGCCCAGTAGACATATTCATTGTACCCCGCCATGGACTTTTCAGAATTTGTTTTCAAACAATTTTTAAGTAACATCTAACATGAATGTAGGTAATGTATTCCGATCAAACATTAGGATAGTCCAGCATTACCTATTGGTCGATTTATTACGTTATTGTGCTACAAAAATACTTGAAGCTAATTGAAAATGAAAAATATGTGTTCATGGTGCCCCGGTCTCCCCTACATATCTATACATAACATAGGCATACATTTATCTTTTTATGATATATTGCAGTGTGGTAAACATTTGTCTCTTCACAAAGGTTCAAACATATTTGTCATAATTAGTAACAAAACACACTGGTCAACATGGACAAGGGAGACAACATAATTAGACATATGCCTAATTATTGGCCACATCAATATTTGGCCCATGTTTCTCAACCGATATATTTATATGCTTAATGCTGAGTGTTATTAATATTTAGTAACAAACACACCGGTCAACATGGACAAGGGAGACAACATAATTAGACATAGGCCTAATTATTGGCCACATCAATATTTGGCCCATGTTTCTCAACCGATATATTTATATGCTTAATGCTGAGTGTTTTTCGTATATATAAGGAAAATAATTTTGTTAAATAGAAGAAAGATTCAGCGTTTTATGAAAATGTGTTCATTCAGAATATCTCTTATTTAAAGGCCCTGTGAAGTGATTTCAGCTCTTCAATATAATTGAAGTATATATCACTTAGCATTATATCCTAACTTAGCAGATTATTTTAGTCCACTAATTATCAGTTATTTTCAACTATAAAAACTGAAAATGTGCACATTTCTTGGGCTGGGCGGATCTCATGTTGCATGTTTCTTGTATTTGTACATGAGTTGAACTAGATTTCGATTCATTTCAATATGCCCGTATCGACAAGGTGAACAAGGGGCGAGTGAGTGCTAGACGCTGGCCAGGAGCATCTAGTGATGCACCTGCATTCAGGCAGCATTGGACAGGCGTTCCGTGTTGATTTTTGGTCACTTTTATAAAATCATACAGTACATCATCAGCTACATGTGCATGTATTATAACCAGCCAAGCATGTCTCCATCTTGGGACGTCACAAATTAGCTCCGCCCACTACTTTTGCCTTTGGGAAAATCGTTCCCAGTGGTTTAAAAATGGGAGCTGAGCACCCTAATATTTAAAAAGTCATCTAAAATAGTATGAAATATGACATTGTGCAGAGCAGGTCTGGGGACTACATAGGGCCTTTAATTTGGCTCGGTATTTTAGTGTATATTTTTTTAATCGATATAATAGCCGTGCCCTTCCTTTCTTATTATCTGAAAGAAGTGTTAAAATATGTTTTATTATAAATTAAATATGATGAATGTCTATATTATTTCAGCGACAAAAAATAACAATTAGGAGGTTACATATGGATATAACTTCCTTGATAATACTGTCTCATATTATAATCAGTGGTTTTATAAAAAAAACCATAACATTGTTATGTGCGTCAGTCCATATCACACATGATTGTCTACATAAATGTTGTTCAATCTTCGTGGATTGTGAACAATGACATACATCAGTGCCTGAAAGCTCACACCTTATAATATAATCGTGAAGTGTTACATGTGCCTCTCTCAGAATACTAAGCTAAGTTTGTAACTTTCAAAATCACAAATAGATTAAACTAGAAATGGATATTCTGTCAAACATGCGAGTCCCCGACTGCAGTGTATGATATTTTGGTTGGTCGAGATAGCCATCTCGACTAATCCAAAACATATGACATAATTATCGTAATTTGTACGAGAATATGGGGGCCAGAGCTTGTATTTTCATAACACAAAAGCTCTACAATTTAGTTTTGTGATTTTAATAACAATATATAATATGTGGCTTTTATTACTATTCCCCATTTCACACCACAGTGATGATTATTTTAAAGAGTAGCCTAAATAGGCCTTTCCAGAGATATATAAAGTATTCGTAATAAAATGTTTTTTAAATCGATGTCAACATTATGGGGTGAATACACAAAATACAAATAAGGTTATCTGAAGCATTGCTAATCGAAAAACCTGATGAACTTTACACTTATATTTCATGTCTGTGTTTTATTACATGTATAATTATCCTCTAGGTAAAATAATAATTTATTGTACGCCACAATAGCTCACAGATACCCAATGAAGTCACCCCCTATGTAAGGTAAGCTGACGTACTGACCATGTACTGGTTCAATGGTCCAGTACCTACCATCTGTAGCATTGTCAAACCAGTAGGTGGAGTAGTCCTCATTCATCAAGTAGTCAGGTACTATATTCTGCTCTATGTAGTAGTGAGTGTTCCCGTCTATTGAGGCTTTCAGGTGGAACAAGGTTACGTACCAACCGGTGTTTTTTCTCAGGTATAGACCTATCATTGTGTAGACGTTCAGCATGTCAATTTGAAGCCATGGAGAGACATCACCAGCCCGCGGCATCCAGCCCAGGTTGTGATCTAGTCTCATATAACGAGGATACCAGTTTGTGTTATGGATACCGCTGGATGTGTAAGAGCTGTCTGGGAGACCAAGAGCAGCAGGGACGTAGTCAATACCAAACCTGAGACACAAAATATAGAACACGTCAAACGTATAATAGCATTGTTACCAACCTTCAACAAGACAAGAAGTTGTTTATTCTGATGGTTTAGGAGGAGATAAGTCCGTGTGACAACTAGCAGACCATACCATCTAATGCATGAATACGTGTTATTTTCCCATTGAAATACAAAACAACAACAAAAATAATTTTATCAATTAACCAAAAATCAACAATCAACAATCAATCAATCAATCAATCAATCAATCAATCAATCAATCAATCAATCAATCAATCAATCAATCAATCAATCAATCAATCAATCAATCAATCAATCAATCAATCAATCAATCAATCAATCAATCAATCAATCAATCAATCAATCAATCAATCAATCTATCAATCAATCAATCAATCAATCAATTAATCAATCAATCAATCAATCAATCAATTATTGTACCACGTCTTGTGCTGTTTCTTGTCCCGCGTTTTGTGCTGCTTCTTGTCCCCCGCGTCTTGTGCTGCTTTTTGTTCCGCGTCCTGTGCTGCTTCTTGTCCCGCGTCTTGTGCTGCTTCTTGTGTCCCACATCTTCTGCTGCTTCTTGTCTCGCGTCTTGTGCTGCTTCTTGTCCCGCTTCTTGTGCTGCTGCTTGTCCCTCGTATTGTTCTGCGTCTTGTCCCGCGCCTTGTGCTGCTTCGTGTCCCGCGTCTTGTGCTGCTTCTTGTGTCCTGCATCTTGTGTTGCTTCTTGTCTCGCGTCTTGTTCTGCTTTTTGCCCCCGTCTTGTGCTGCTTCTTGTCCCACGTATTGTGCTGCTTCCTTTGTTCCGTGTCTTATGTTACTTCTTGTTCCGCGCCTTGTGCTGCTTCTTGTCCCTCGCGTCTTGTGGTATTTCTTGACCCCCGTTTTGTGCTGCTTCTTGTCCCGCGTTTTGTGTTGGTACTAGCTTCTTGTCCCCGCGTCTTGTGCTGCATCTTGTCCCGCGTCTTGTCCCGCCTCTTTTGCTGCTTCTTGTCCCGTGAATTATGCTGCTTTTTGTCCCGCGTCTTGTTTTGCTTCTTGACTCGTGTCTTGTACTGCTTCCTTTTTCCCGTGTCTTATGTTGCCTCTTGTCCCACGTCTTGTGCTACTTCTTGACCCCGCGTTTTGTGCTCCTTCTTGTCCCCCGCGTCCAAATGTGCTGCTTCTTGTCCCGCGTCTTGTGCTGCTTCTTGTCCCGCGTCTTGTGCTACTTCTTGACCCCGTGTCTTGTGCTGCTTCGTGTCCCCCGCGTCTTGTGCTGCTTCTTGTCCCGCGTCTTGTGCTGCTTCTTGTCCCGCGTATTGTGCTACTTCTTGACCCCGCGTTTTGTGCTCCTTCTTGTCCCCCGCGTCCAAATGTGCTGCTTCTTGTCCCGCGTCTTGTGCTACTTCTTGACCCCGCGTTTTGTGCTCCTTCTTGTCCCCCGCGTCCAAATGTGCTGCTTCTTGTCCCGCGTCTTGTGCTACTTCTTGACCCCGCGTTTTGTGCTCCTTCTTGTCCCCCGCGTCCAAATGTGCTGCTTCTTGTCCCGCGTCTTGTGCTGCTTCTTGTCCCGCGTCTTGTGCTACTTCTTGACCCCGTGTCTTGTGCTGCTTCGTGTCCCCCGCGTCTTGTGCTGCTTCTTGTCCCGCGTCTTGTGCTGCTTCTTGTCCCGCGTATTGTGCTATTTCTTGACCCCGCGTTTTGTGCTCCTTCTTGTCCCCCGCGTTCAAATGTGCTGCGTCTTGTCCCGCCCTTGTGCTGCTTCTTGTCCCGCGTATTGTGCTACTTCTTGACCCCGTGTCTTGTGCTGCTTCGTGTCCCCCGCGTCTTGTGCTGCTTCTTGTCCCGCGTCTTGTGCTGCTTCTTGTCCCGCGTCTTGTGCTACTTCTTGACCCCGTGTCTTGTGCTGCTTCGTGTCCCCCGCCTTGTGCTGCTTCGTGTCCCGCGTCTAGTGTTGCTGCTTGTCCCGTGTCTTGTGCTGCTGCTGGTCCCTCGTATTGTTCTGCATCTTGTTTTGCGTCGTGTGCTGCTTCTCGTCCCACGTCTTGTGCTGCTTTTAGTCCCGCTTCTTCTGCTGCTTCATGCGCTGCGTCTTGTGCTGTTTATTGCGCTGCGTCATGTGTTGCTTCTTCTTTCGCGTCTTGAGATTTATATTGTCCCACGTCTTGCGCAGCTTCTTGTCCCGAACCTAAGTACTGCTTCTAGCGCCGAATCTAGTATGTGCTGCTTTTTGTCCCGCGTCTTGTACTGCTTTTTGTACGGTGTATTGTGTTGTTTCTTGTGCCGAGCCTTGTGCTACCAATTGCGCCGCGTCCTGTGCTGTATATTGTGCCGTTTCTTTCGCTTTGTCTTGTATTTTAAATTGCGCCGCGTTTTGCGCCCTTCGTGCGCCGTTTTTAGAGTCGCATGATGTAAATTACGTTGTGATTCGCGGCTCGTATGACGCAGTTTCTTGAATCGGGTTTTGCGCCTCTCCTTGTCCCGCGTGTTATGCTGCATCTTGCACCGCTTCTTTTTCTGCGTCGCATGTTGCGTCGCCTTTTGCATTGTATAATATTATTGCATTTGGCTCCCTTCTTGTGCCGTTTTTGCGCAGCATCTTGCGTATTATGATTCACGTATTATGCGGTTTTTTGCATGTCGTCTGACTTCCGTCTTAAAGGGAGGGCGGCTAAATCTTTTAAGTAGATTTCTAAATAATAATATGTGCCAGTATAAAATCCCGATACTTATATGTGGGAATCTACTCATAAAATATGTTTTGAATAAAAGCTTTTAAAAATACAACTTATTAAGTTGACATGTTCTCTTGAAGAACTGACTATCAGTTATCCCCCAGCATGTCTTAGTGTGTCTACAATACCAACCTGTATTCTTTGGCCAGAGCTTGATCATGTTGAGGGTCAGTGTCCAGTACATCTTTCATCTCCCGATACAGACCAACACGTGAGTCAGTCACTCTGTTCCATCGGCTCCAGTGATACTCAACAGTGGGCAGTTTGGATTTTATGTTGTCATGACAACGACATGTATAAGATTGACTCCCATCTGGATCTATGCGCAGAATAATACACGTCTTATTGTAGGAGCCATCCGCACATCGCTGTTTCTCAGATACACATTCATTTCCTATGGCTTTGCTGTCTTTTAGATCGTGGAGCTCACACGTCTCATAATATGGAGGCTTGATCTCACTGCAGCGAGAGTGATTCAGATTCAGAATGTGCCCGGTCATCAGATGCATCCTCTCTCTCGCTAGTTCTGCTATCGTGAAAACCACATGCATCAGAAGTATCAGATGAAGAAGCATCGAGACGTGAAACTTGAACATTTTTCATCAACCATTTAATAGAACAAAGTACAGGAAGTACGATTACGCTTCTGGTGAGCAATGAAGACCCAGTCAATAATGTACGCTTTTGTGTGGCACTGTCTGTGACGATGGCAGAATGTATTTTGAAGCCAGTGAATGCATAATTTATATCACCTTATTAACCCGAGAAGTAAACCAGTAAACACGAAGCGTCAAACGCAATGTTAGATTAATGTTGGTCAAGCCTCGTAAACAGTGGGTCAACATTCATCTAACATTGGTTCGATGACTCATGTATGCTGGGAACACGTATGGTTTCGAGTGTTTCCCGTATACTAAACTGACCTGTACCGTTAAATAATTAACTTGTTTTCGTGAACGATGAATCTATAACTGGATAACAAATACGACGTTATGTCAACTACCGGGGTCAACCACCTCTAAGAATCTCGCGTGACGGACAAACAGAAAAAAATCATTCATTTTCACCAATCAAATACAAAACACCAGCTTGAATAACTCATGGAATGATAGAATCTGCGCTAGGCCTACGAATACTGGTCTCGTAAATACCAGAAAGTTAACTATGGCGTGTATATTAAACCCTTTGGACCCGAGCCTCCTGTGGATTGCTGTCTCTCCACCCTGGCCTCCTGAAGCAGTAGGCCATATTGCTGATATTATTATTGGCCAAATTCAATTAAGTGTTAACATTTCAAAGGGTCTACACAATTATCGAATTCATAAAGTAATACTTCATTAATATCATTATAATGATGTGGATTGTTGAGACAGTAAATTATGACGTGATATTTTATTTACAATTTGTGTTCTATTGTGTTTTTTAAGTTGGTTCATTACACAACATGTGTGATTATGTCCGACCTGAATTTTTAAAATTTCATACTGATGTATCAGTACTTCGGTATATAATAATGATGTTACAAAAATACGATATACCGGTACATCGGCCCCAAAGGGTTAGCCCTTGTATACTTAGAGGCGTATATATAATTCCAGAAAGTTAACTATAGCTTATGATATTTAACTCGTGTATAGTTAGAGCCGTATATATAATGCTAGAAAAATATATGTGTCGTGTGTTATTTAACCCTTGTATAGCTAGAGCCTTATATATTACGGCTCTAAGCTAAATATGACAATGTTTGTGATAGATTCTCATTTGGTAACATAATTGAATGTAGAAAAATGATGTATCTTTTTCAATTTGTTGGTCTTTTGAATCTGGAAATTACGCTAGCATTTCCAGCTTCAAATAAATTAACAAAAAATTGTAGCAACCAATTCAGCAGTAGGCTACAAGGGATACTAACCCAGCAAACACAAAGCGTTGTCCCAATGTTGCTTTATTGTTCGCCCGTCGTCTTCGACGACGTCCAAACATTAAAGCAACATTGGGACAACGTTTTGTGTTTGCTGGGAAGGGACGTTGCGTTAGACCAGCTGATCATTGATAATTCATTCCAATTTGTCGGACGTTGCCTCCCTGATTATTTATTAAAATCAATGGTTTACACTGAAAAGTAAGCAGTTACTGATGTTTGTCTTTGCATAGCCTTTATGTAAGCATCGAGTCAACACGATACACTGACCCAATGTTGTTTTAATGCTGGCCCATCCTCTGCGATAATGACATAACATTGAACAAACATTGGGTCGCAGCTGTATTGTGTTTACTGTAGTCTGGAAGCTCAGCGGCCAACGACGCCAAAAGGTGTGAGCATGTTGAGGGTTGTATCAGACCTGAAATTGTGTGCTGAACCCTAATAGCAACGTTTTACGTGGAGTACATGGGAAGTTTTCAAAAAAAGGCGGCAATGTTGCCATGCAATTTAACAACAAAATAAAAATATATTTTCTAGTAGCAGGTGTAATGAATGCAATGTGTTATCAATGTCTTTGAATGTCAGTATTTGTAGTGAATGACGTGAAATTATACTTTATAAGCGTTTATTTTGTTTATAAATTTATCATATTTGAACTAAAAGGAAAAAATTAAAAACGCTATGGTTACTTTAATTTATCCTTCTATGACAACTTTCATGAATTGCCACGCGGGCCGAATTTTCTCTGAGCCTTTCGGGGCGGGGCGGGGCGGGGCGGGTCGACATAACGCGGGCTAGTACGAGCTTCGGGCAGCTTTAGCGCGGGCGCATGCGGGCCGCGGGAGCTCCATTGCGGGCGCATGCGGGCCGCTCGTAGCCCTAGCGCTTGTGTGTGCGGGCCAACAAGTGTTGGTCACATGCATTAGAGGTGTGAACACATATATTCTTCCATCCGACGTTGGACAAGCATTGTACCAGCATTCGATGAAAGTGTCTTGCTGGTATGGCTGAACCCTTTAAATCCTCACAGTGCGTGGATTTAGATGAGATAATATTTATTTATATTCGCAAGTGTATACAATGAGAAAATATTAGCTAACTACAGAAATTATTTTCACCGATTCGTGATTAAACGCGATCAAGAAAAGTATCAATATTTGAAAGTTAAAATATAAAAGATAAAAGATATAAAAAGTTATGAGGTGATAGTATAATAGAGACAATTAATTATAAATAAATTAATTATAATAAATTAATACTATGTTACGTCATAGTGATTAACGTTACTGGTCGGAAAGTGTTATGACAATAATTGGTACGGCGAGGTGACTATTTAATGTCTCTGTGCTAAAAAAGAGATCTCTTTCAGAAAATCAAAAGACGGAGAAATGCTAAAAACAATGGTTTCCCGTAAAACTTCATATCCAAAAAATTGCAGTATACGCTACAACATAACATAATATAGATTGATAAAAACTGTGATCATTCACTACTATTTTTCAAGTGACGCCATGAAATATATGTATCCTATTTTTACCACATTAGACCAATTATAATATAATTGATATCAAATAAATTATATAAAGTACATGATATAATAAAATATTTTTATGACGCATTGCTTGGTGTAAATTATCAGCTAAATCCCCCGCAGATATGGATGGGGGGCTGGATGGAGTGTAAACTATAGTACAAGTTATATATCGACCGTGCGTGGTTACGTAATCAAGACGATAGACGCGTAATTATCACCAGGTGGAAAGTTGACAAAACACCTGAGTGTCGAGAACGTTGGGCCAATGTTACACCAATATCGTAGATACCACGTAGATATTGTTCAAACAAACTTATTTCCTCATGGTGTTGTTTGACGTAATTATCCTGGTACAATGTGCGGGGCAGGGCGGGTGCGGATACAGAATATAAATTAATGTGCGGGCTCAATCAAGTGCGGGAGCCCGCTGGGCAGGTGGGGGCATGATTTAGAGACCCTCGCAGGTCTCTAACATCTATCCAATGTTCGACCAAAGTTAGCGCACCGTCTACGACGTTGGCCCAACATTGGTCAAACATTAGATGGATGTGTCGGGTTTTCTGGGTAGTTGACACGGAATAGGCGACAGCTATAACAAAATACAATACAGTCGCTATAACGAAATAGGCCCTACTAGACCGTTATAACGGATTACGCGTTAAAACAGAATATGAGATCGTTATAGCGTTATAGCGGAATAGCAGACCGTTATAAAGGAAAAGTAGACAATTAAAACGGATTAGTAGACATTTATACCAAAATAGTTGACAGTTGTAGCAAAATATAATAGAGCGTTAAAAGGAATACTAGACCGTTATAGCGGAATAGTAGATCGCTTTAACTGATTAGTCGACTGTTATAACGAAATTGTAATGAGTTCATAAATGTCTCATCTTTTTGGCTAAAAATGACCTATATTTGACCTCCAAATTCAAAATGGTTTGTATATAATTGCTAAGATAAAAACATTTTTTTAAAGAAATAAAAAATAGACTCAATAATACGACAAATTAGCTGACATGGCATTCGAAGCTTGGTCTAATTATATTCTAACATGCTTTGATGTGCTCAGTATTTAGAATGTCGTCATGATTTTAATGGTAAAAATGTAAATGACAGCTATCTTGGATTATATGATACAATAATAGGTTAGACGATGAAAAAAACACACCAGAAATGAGTATTTTGATCCCCAAGTCATGTAAAAGCATAAAGTTTGCATCCCCGAGCAAAAACAAAAAAAAAGAATTGTCATTTTCTTCTTTGTTTATTTAATGGTGAATATCGCTGTCATTGTGATTTTTGTTATTTACTTGTTGGTCATGTTTATTCGTTCTCCACGAAGATAACAAAAAATTAGCCATATTATTATCGACCAGTATTTCGTTATAACGGTCTACTATTTTGCTATAACGACCTACTGTTTCGTTAAAGCGGTCTACTAATCCGTTTTAACAGACTACTATTTCGTTATAACGGTCTATACCAATCCGTTATTGCAGTCCAAATACTAGACAGTTGTAACGAACTAGTAGACCATAATAACTGGATAGTAGGCCATTGGAGCGGATTAATAGATTGTTATAACGAAATACTAGACCACTATAACAAAATACTAGACCGGTAAAACAAAATAGTATACCGTTATAACGGAATAGTAGACCGTTATAACGGGTAAATTGGCCGCTATCACGGAGAAGTAAAGCGTAATAACAGAAACAGTAGTCCGATATAACGGAATTGTAGACCATTATAACAAAAAAAGAACGGGATAGAAGGAAACGGATTACCAGATCGTTTTAACGAAATAGTAGGCCTAGACCATTATAACGAAATAAGAGACCACTATAACAAAATACTACACCGTTAAAACGAAATACTAGATCGCTATAACAAAATAGGAAACCGTTACAACGGATAAGTTGACTGCTATGACGAGAAAGTATGTAGGATCCTTACTTCGTTAAGTTTATGTGGCAGTTATCCCCGGCTTCCCGAACGCGAGACGCGAGGGGCGCTCCATCTCCCCATAAGTAGACCGTAATAACAGAAATAGTAGTCCGATATAACGGAATTGTAGACTATTATAACGAAATAGTAGATCGTTATAACGTTAAAACTATGATTACAGAAGAGTAGATCGTTATAACAAAGTTCTTGACCGTTATAACGGTATAGTAGAGCACTATAACAGATTAGTAGACTGTTATAACGAAATAGTAGACCCTTATAACAAAATAGTATAGACCGTTATAACGGATTAGTGTACCGCTATAACGAAATAGTGGACGATTATAACAAAATAGTACACCGTTATAAAATTAGTATACTGTTATAACGGAGTAGTACGTAGACCGTTATAGCGGATTAATAAAAAATCCTGTCCCAAAAGCACTTCGTATATATTCCATACCATGTGTCGGTTTGCTAAATGGAACAGCAGTAGTAGTAAATTATCGCTTTACACCACTTGTCGGCACAAATGGTCATTTAAGTGAAATTGTTATAAGATAAAAGCGTTGTAGCCAATTGATCAGATAAATGATGTACAGATGATGATGTGGGGTGGGGGTGATAGGGCATGGTGGGTCATTGAGAGCATTTTCCTTGGCTCTTCCGATAAGGGGTTCTGAGCATGTCTAGGGTATTTACCCCCAGACCAGACGGCCAGAGACTTGGGTTTCGCTATGCAATTTAATGCTGAAACTTTTACACAGCTCCGCTATCCTTGGGTCGGATAGTCCCCAGAGTAACAATTGCTAAGGGTTATTAACTCCATTCATCCCAAGTAATGTCTAACAGTCTATTGCCTGTTGTTTCAAGGCAACCACGTCCAACATCAGTGCCTGCAATGCTGACAGCGCCCACACTGATACAGGGACTGCATTAGCACCTACCCTGATGACATCGCAAGGCTCTGACAAACTGACCGCCATGTTTTAGCGGGCCTGGCTCTACGGTGATCACCAGAGCGTGCTAGCTGACTAGAGCCAACACCGTTACCGTCTTATCGGTAGGCGGAGTCACTGTCTTTTTTACACGGGCAGCTGTGGAAAAATGGCAGTCACTGCGGCCGAGCTTCACGCAATGTGAGTAGCTTGGCTTAGCCGGGTAATTAACACCGTTGTCAAACAGAAGAACCAGGGTATGCCACTGGAAATCCACCCGAAGATTATGGCCAGAGTTGTGGAGGCTGCAGCTTCCCTTGGATGAATGCTGTAGGATAATGCCTCCGTACTGTGCTCATATATAAATCATAGCACAATGGTTTTAGCGCACAGAGTTAGGATTATAAAAAGAATATCACAGTTATAATATATCTTCTTCTTCATTTACTAGTCACAACTTCCAAATGAAATGAATCGGGCTTTAGGCCACTTTTGTGCACATATAGGCTAAACTGGGCCAGGAGAACCTCCTGAGGATGGTGAGATGATTGAGATGACACTGTCCTCCAGACACAGGATTCGAAATTCGAGCCTTGGCGGTCTGAGGCCGAGCACGCTACCTCTCGGTTACGGAGGCTCCCCACAATACTGACTTTCACACGTGGATGGGGAAGAAACATTTTTGTTTCTTTCAAACCGCCGAGACCGGGAACCGAACCCCGAACTTAGGCGTGAAAAGCAGCGGTGCTAACCACTACCCTAGGGCCCCCGCCCCACAACTTCCAGCGGGAAGACTAAAGGACCAGGGTTTGTGTGGTGCGCAGCGATATATTGAATGAAAAAAAATGTACATTTATTCTTATAATACTTACTTACATAGGCCTACATATGTCCAGTTTTGTTGAGATTTGTTAATATTTCGTACCTACAGAGCAAGAAGGTTATCCATATAACCTCCTTGTACGGAGTAAGCGCGTGACATAGAACGATTAAAGCTTTGTGATCGCGTTTTTAAACAAATCGACAGATTCCAGCTATGATTTTTTTTTAGAAAGTCAAGATGAATAAAAATGTTTTGTAAAAATAATTTTGTCTATGTCAATTTGACCGTACTTGATTGCGTATAGACCTTCAGAAAGCTTCAAAATATGCTGAGCTCACTCTATCACTACAAACTGTTTACATCGCCCTAAAATCGTGAAAATGAGTCATTATACTTTTGAAATAATGTAAAAGTTCCGTGCGGCTTCACATTTGCTGGTCACTAATATTGAATGTGTTGAATTTGCACAAAATCGGCGGGATCTGTGGCGTTTTCACTTGTCTCGGCTCAATCTCAACTCGTGACGGACGATTTCGATCTTCTTCGCTCCATTGATTAATGCCATGTGATGCCTACAATTCTCATCCTTGAAACGGCTGTCTTCGTTGTCCTCCTCCTCGATGTCCACCTCCTCTTTGTCCTTATCCTCATAGTCCATCCTTATCCTCATAGTCCATCCTTATCCTCGCTATACCTGGAGCGTGATAGCAGCCAGGGTGACAGCCAGAGAACAGACAGATACAGGTTAACCCTTTAACCGCCAAATTATTCAATTTGGATTTTCATCCACTTGAAGTTGTGTCTCGCTGACGCGATCCACAACTTCAAGTGAGTGAAAATTAATCAAATTTGATAGAATGGAGATAAAAAAATGTGAAATCTTGCTGATTAATGTCACTTTTTATCTTTAACAGATTTAAAAGCTGATATGTATTGTGCTAATATAAAATGTAAAAACCGAATATGGACGGCACCGGCGGTTAAAGGGTTAAGATGCTCAGTTTAATATAGGGGGCCTATAAGTGTCGCTGTAATCATTTACTAATAAAAGACTAGGCCTATGGCTTAAGACAACAAGTTCACAAGGTGCTGGGTAAAACTGAACAAACCCGAAAAATATATATTTCCAGTCCTGTTAACAAAAAAAACAACAAGAAAGGAACTGGAATGGTGCAGTTTAAAATTATGTAGCATTTACAAGGTGGTGGTAGACTGCAGACATGCTGATATTGAGGGATGGTGATGAAAATATATATGGGCATGCACAGTGTTCCATTGACATATGCATATGTAAGTGTAGGGCTTCTCACCAATAGGGGATTAGTGGGACAAGCCCCAACTCACTTCACTTCAGTCTTCATTCCCGTCGGGACGACGGAACACAAATAACTTGGTTAATTCATTTTTCGGTTCATTCTTGTTTATTTAGTCTAGACGTTGTAACAACTTTAGTGCACACATTTTCACGCAGAACGCGACAACCTGGCCAGCTGCTCGCGCTTGAGTCTAGCGAGACGTCTGCTCGACTCGGCAGCCTGGGAGTAAGTGACGCGCATCGACTGATGCAGCACGATTCGAAATTGAGGCTAGGCGGGCTACCGTCAAAGGTCGGAGACGCCCGAACCAGCCCGAACGGTGAGGCGCGGGTTTCCACATTACCCCCGGGTTTAGTGCAAACGTATGAACCAAACTAACTTGTGGAGACTGTGTCGATTCTGGTTCCGCTTGGAAAGTGCACACAAATGTATACATTAAGCGAACAATAAAACAGGCAGGTTTGAAAATACAGCGTGGGTGGCTGGTTAACATCACAGTCGCAGCGTTACGAAGTAAAATTATCGATCATATCCTCTCAACACCAAAGTTCCAATCATCTTAACACCAAAGTTACAATCATCTTAACACCAATGTTCTTTGAATAATTAATAATGCTGCTGGGCTATGTGTAACGACCAACCGATATGATTTTAATTAATACATATAACACTGAGTAGCAAAAGTATTTGCTAAGGTGATTTAATTAAATTGTATTTGACTTATTCAACCTAATTTTGCCAGGCCTGGCAAATTTATATTTACAAATTATGACTATTATCACTTAGGTACGTGCGGTTGGTCCCGCCGTAGATGTCGTTAGGCGCCACTATGGCATGGACCATCTGCACGAACCGGGCAGGAGTTTTGATTTTTCGTTCAACTCTAGTCGTCCTCGTGGGTACGTCTGCTATAACTTTATCGCTATTGGCGATGGTTGAATCGCTCTTAACATTTGTTTGTTTGCGCGTATCGCTTGTAGGAGGGGTTTCATCCCTTAAATGCAAAGGTACACATGAATACGATCGCAAACCGCCGTCGCTCCCGCTAGCGCGGGAAACGGCGACGGTTCGCAAATGTGGCGCTACATAAGGTTTAAATTTGTTAGGCAATTTTACTCTTATAGCTTTTTGCTGTGGAGCAGTGGCCAAATTTGTACCATGTTTGATCGCTTTAGACTTTGTCGTTGTCGGTTTAACACTCGTCCTGTTGGACCTCTGAGTGTGCGTACTACAGGGTGCTAGTGGATCCTGTAAATTCCTTCTAACGATCCCTGTAGTCTTCGAGCTCGTTCATTTCAATGGCGTAGTACGCTGTGTTGTTGTACCTGTTGCAGGCTCGCACTCAAAATGTGCAGGTTTAACTTGTCCAATGAGACTGTTTCCACCTTGCCTTTTATCAGGATTTTCATAAATCTGCCGCTCCTCACGATGACCTTATATGGGCCGTCGTAAGGGGCGGTCAGAGGCGGCGCTGACCGGAATCTCATAGACCAAACGGTGTCCTAGTAAAATTGAAAAGACCAAAAGGGGTGGTAACTGCTGTCTTATGCACATCAGACGGTTCAACTGGTACTTGATAATACGCTCTTACTAAATCAATTTTAGAGAAAATTTTCGAACCAGCCAAACGCTGCGTAAAGTCTTGAATGTGAGGGATCGGGTATTGATCTGGTACGGTCTGAGCGTTCAAGCTTCGATAATCACCACATGGTCTCCAGTCGCCATTTTTCTTGGGGACCATATGAAGCGCTGAGGACCATTCACTGTCGCTGGGTTCGATAACTCCTAACTTTATCATATCATCGAACTCGCGTTTTGCGGTGACTAGTTAGTCAGGGGCTAATCGTCGTGGTCGCGCGAACACAGGGTGTCCGTTGGTCACTATTTTGTGTGTAATGCCGTGTTTGACAGTCTCTCCCTGCGTCGTAGGGCGAGTTAGAACTGTCCTAATAGTTTTGTGTAGTCGTTATGTACTGCGTCCACTCTATTGAGTGACAATGGTGTAATTGACGATAGTGAAGCAGGTATAGCTAGCCCGGTTCTGATGGCTCTTAGACACCGACTTCTCAAGTCCACCAGTAAACTATAATGTATTAGGAAATCTGCCCCTATAATGGGCTTTTGCACGTCTGCTACTATAAAATTCCAAGTGTAGTCACGTTTAAGGCCGACGTCGACGACGCGTTTGCTAATACCGTAGGTTTTAATAGTAGTATTGTTAGCTAAAACTAGGGGAACACAGTCAGCGTCTGAAATCCTGTTAGCGCAAGACTTGGGTAAGACACTTACTGCTGCACCCGTGTCTATTAAATATTTGCATTTATTGCGTTTGTCTGAGACGTACAATAACTTAGAGGGAAATAACTTGGGAAGTGTGGCGCCTCGGTTATTTCGCCAGGTGCAAGAGTCGCAACCTTGCTCTGGCTTAACAGTTTTAAAGAGAACGCGCAAGGGTCTCGGCATGTGCGTGCTTTATCACCGAAGGTCTGGTGATAATAGCAGACAGGTGTATTGGCCGTATCGGTCGGTGTCGTAACATTATTTTGCGATGCGTTCGGCGGCGGTAAGTTCTGACGGCTATCTTCATTATGTTTATTTTAAAAGAACCTTGTCTATTTGGTATAAATGGTTGTGCTTGCACGTTGGGTACATATTGAGCCCTAGGGGTGCGATTGTCATTTGCCCGAGCACGTCCGGTATTCCTCCACTTCTCTGAGGCCATGGTGGATGTCACTGTCTCTAGTTTATTTAATCGACGAGACAGGTCTTCTAAAAGTCCTACTAACTTGGCAGTCTCGCTTACTTTGATTTCAGCAACCCCCGGTTTACTTTCGTCCACGTCGTTATCAGAAGCAAGTGCCCAGTCGGCCAACATGGCCAAACTCTCCAACGGGGCACTATCTGGCTGTGTGGCCAAGTGGGCATGTATCGATGCGGGCATCTGTCGGATGAAAGCCTGCCGTATCACAGCTCTATCAACTACAGCTTCCGTGCCGAAGCCGGCCGTCTTCTGTAATCTTCGAAGGAATCTGGATGGTATGTCGTTGCCAATCTTCTCCCCAGAAATGACTTTATTCACTCTCTCGGGTGTAGTAAGACCTCGTCGCCCTATTAGGATGCCTTTAAGACTTTCATACTTATTTGTGCGGAAAGGGTTGCAGAAGCACATCTCTGACGTCAGACGCTACTTCTCCGGAGAGTGCTGCACAGGTGAGACTATATCGTTCGTCATCATCCGTTATATGGTGTAAATCAAACTGAGTCTCAATCTCATTGAACCACAATCCTACGTCTGTAGCATAGAAGGTCTTAAATTTCGGCAGATTAGTTGATCGCCGCAAGCTTTGTCGTCTGACTGGTGAAGGGCTTCTGGAAGATTCGCTCTTTGAATGACTGTGTTGTCGTCTACTGCGTGCAATTCTTGCAAAATCTGCTTTTAGCTTTCTGTATTCGCTGTCAGCTGCTTGAAACTGATCTTCGTCTGCTTCACTTGCCAGAAAAAAAGGGTCTTTATGACGAACCCCTTGTCTTTCGAGGGGTGTAGACACGAAACCTTCGCTATCATATTTGGTAGCCATCTTGAAATGTTTCTAAATTGAAATTATTTATAAAGTGAAACGTTTGAGTTGCAGGCCTATTGGCTACTGGGCAGTACTCAAACGGGTATTACCATGGTATACATTTAAAACATACCAACTATTTTGGTTGTCGCGTACTACGTGGATAACTGTGTGCACAGTTATCTAGACCGATGAATAAGTCCTAATACATGCTGAATCTGTAATTTTTAAGAAGTGTCCATGCTATGTTACATGTTGCAGATTACGGGGGTTGCTGAAATGTCGAAAAATCGCTGTTTCAGAAATTGCGTTTATATTGCTTTCTATTTCATTTCAACATATAAATTGTGAAAACTGTATGTCACAAAATGTATATAGAATGCCAGAATAAATGTTATATTGCTACTCTAAGCTATGATACTATAGTATTGGGTAAATCGACCTGTGTGGAAATGCTTTCCACGCAAGTCGAAAAACACATAGAAACATCCAAATGGTCGCAATGGCACAACTGTCAAATCATAATCCGGTGAATTAAATAACGATTAGAACTGGCCCATCATAAGAAGTTTCGTTCTCTTGACGATAGGTTGAGTGCGACTGTATTATTTATCTAGGCTACAGTTCGACTTGATTTTGAAATTATTTTATTCAATTCTTGACTGACAGTAGTCTATAAAGACTATACAGTGTAATTTCGCCAATGAATATTTCCCATAAAGAACATATAATTTTTTTTTTTTTTATAAAATTTCCATCATGAAAATCATTCACAGTGACGTCGAAATCGATCGCTCGCTTTGATCGCACGTGGAGCTGTGTCCGTCGGTTTAGGTTGGTCGGGGGTGATGGTGTTGTGCGCTATGTATGTATGGCAGCATGCTGATCTCACCGAGTGAGTGGTGTATGCACTGATTACAGCAGCGGGTGGTGAGTGGGGTACGTGATATATATCATGTAGGCCTGTGTGTCAGTATGTGATAGCGCGTCGCTGATAATCGAGTGCCATGTGCGGTAGGGCCGCCTGCTTCAACTCATTAGCATATTCATAAACTAGGCTCCGCGCCCGCATAGGCGCGTGACGTAGTCTAGCAGATAGTTTTTCAGACAAGAAACCTAGTGGCATTTCTTGAATGGGCCGTAAAAATTCGAATCACCCAATTATGGTGTAGTCTACAACGATTTAAAATGAATTTTAAAAAATATTCACCTCCCAATCGCCTACAGTGGCATAAATAGGAGAGAAATATTCCAAAATTCTGACTTAGTAGGGAAGAATCGAGAAGATTCTAATTTGGTGTCGAGCAAGAAACGACGTGTCAGCCATCTTGAAAAATAGATCGCACGTGGTTATCATACAAAATCATTAAAATTTTCGCTGTTTTCAAGCGGAAACGCTTGTGCCTCTTTCTGGATAACCTTCCTAGCTAATCCTTACTGGCATATTTGACTATGACCTACAATTTTCACGTACCTTGGGAAAAAATGATGTGTCATTTTTCCGAAAAATCCCCTAAATTTTATCAAAAACTATCCTCGAAACCAGTGGTTTTGTGTCGAGTGTTGCTCGGTGAAAATACTGTTGCGAGTAGTATTAAACGTCTGGGGTCACCAATGTAAGTGTTGGTGACGATCGTCCAAATCAGAGGGTGCGTGTCGATTAAGCGTCGGGGGCATCAATGTAAGTGTAGGGCTTCCCACCAATAGGGGATTAGTGGGACAAGCCCCAACTCACTTCACTTCAGTCTTCATTCCCGTCGGGACGACGGAACACAAATAACTTGGTTAATTCATTTTTCAGTTCTTTCTTGTTTATTTAGTCTAGACGTTGTAACAACGTTAGTGTACACATTTCCACGCAGAATGCGACAACCTAGCCAGCGGCTCGGCGCTTGAGTCTAGCGAGACGTCTGCTCGACTCGGCAGCCTGGGAGTAAGTGACGCGCATCGACTGATGCAGCGCAATTCGAAATTGAGGCTAGGCGGGCTACCGCCTTTCGTCAAAGCTCGGAGACGCCCGAACCAGCCCGAACGGTGAGACGCGGGCTC
This sequence comes from Flabesymbios commensalis, assembly GCA_964017125.1. Classification (NCBI taxonomy): domain Eukaryota; kingdom Metazoa; phylum Annelida; class Polychaeta; order Terebellida; family Flabelligeridae; genus Flabesymbios; species Flabesymbios commensalis. The sequence goes on from OZ024913.1 coordinate 20,231,788, forward strand.
CCATATATTTACTGCTGCTAGGGAAAAACTGTGCCTGTAAGAATTTGTGCTACATAGGAAAGGCAAGAGCGCATGCTGGTGAGTCCGAGTATTTGGTGGCTGGTGATATAGAGATCCGTTTGTATGGCAACTAGCTGGCTTACAATTTTGTATAAAAAGACAAAGCAAAGGCAACTCCGGTGCTGGAATAGCAAAGGCCACTGGAGATGATCCAGCATATAATATATGAGTATTAATTAAACACTACTGGTGTTGTGATAGCGCCTCCCTCATAACATATCTCGCAGCTCGCCTCTAGATCATATCTAGTCTCTGAACAGCACACTGGGTATGTGGGTCCCACACACTTGCACAATGTTCCAGGCGGGATGCACTTGAGCCTTGAATGCCATGGATCTGATTTTCTGTGACCGGGTATTTATATTTCGCTTTGCATTCAGCGTCTACCTTGCAACAGGGCTACCGTGGGGTCTTGAAAAGTCTTATATTGGCATGTTCATTTTTAAGGCATTGACATTTCCTAAATATAGGCCTCTAGCTGTTTTGACAGCTGCAAGTAATAAAATGTCTCATTTTCTACGAACAGTCAAATTTGTTAAAATATCACATGTCCATAATCCAAGGTTTTAATGTATGTATTTATTACTAAGAAACTACTCTGTGACTGCGGCTGTAGAGGGTATGGATGTACATGTACTGAACCGCCATTGCATATCTATATAAATTTATAGTCTCAGGGAAAAGCCGTGTTAGCACGTGCTGCCAGCAGCTGTCACTCTATAACATAATAACTACGCTATCTACGGCAGCCCGCCACAAACCTCCCAACAATAGCAGCAGCAGCAGCAGCATGTATATAGAGAGTCTTCACCCAGAAAACACGAAACGTTGACACTGCTATACATGTATTAATTGGGCCGATATTGTGGATTGTTAACCAACATTAAACCACCATTTATTGTTTGCGTGGAACCCAGGCTACCAGCAAACACAAAATTGTTCAATGGTGGCCCATTGTCTGCAAGTTTGGCTCAGCATTCTGACAATTTGGGTTCTTCTTCTTCTTGTTCTTCTTCTTCTTGTTCTTCTTCTTCTTCTTGTTCTTTCTCTTCTTCTTCTTCTTCTTCTTCTTCTTCTTCTTCTTCTTCTTCTTCTTCTTCTTCTTCTTCTTCTTCTTCTTCTTCTTCTTCTTCTTCTTGTTCTTCTTCTTCTTTTTCTTTTCTTCTTCTTTGTGTGGACAGCATTCACTCTTCTCTTGAAGTATTACACGCCGTGGTGTTACACAAATTACGTGTCGGAAACTGGTGTTAAAGTGCTAGTTGTAACCCAGAAAGAAAACAGGAAGTTACAGCAAAACAAAAATTGTGCAGTGAAATTAAAGGTGAATTAAAAAACCCTACGGTTTACATAGTGTTTAGACAGAAGGAGTCCAGTGTCGGAGAGGAGACAACATGGAGTGGGAGGCTGTTCCAGATTGTGCAGGGTAAAAAAGAAAATTTGTAAGGGTCATTTGACGGACTCAGTGGAATATACCTCCACGGATTGAATCCTCGTGTTTGTCTGATGGATAGGGTCAGCCACCTCTGCCAGGGATCCCCATAGTCGTATGCACTATTCTGTACATTGTATGGAGTATCATATTACTGCGACGCACAGCAAGGGATTCCCAGCCGAGGTGGCTAACCATCTCGCTAACACTGCTGTTGTTATGCCAGCGGTTACATACCTACCTTGCACCATCTCTTTTGGTATTATCAGCTGTATGTGGGCTCCAAGCCGTGGAGGCATATTCCAGGTGAGGTCGGACTAAAGATTGATATGCTTGGGTCTTGACAGCCTGCAATGAAATTTTCAAGTTTCTGCGCAGGAGGCCAAGGACGCTATTAGCTTTTGCTGTAACATTGTTGATGTGGGAGATAAATTTAAGATCGGAAGTAAGTGTTAGGCCAAGATATTTAACAGAATCTGTACTTTAGAGTGACTGGTCATGTATAGTTTGTAAGATGCAATGATTTTAGATTTGCTTCTGCCGGCCCGTATGGTAAAACACTAGTCTGCTTTAACTCATTCAAGACGGCACTCTCAGTACAGTACTCTCAGTACATACATGTTTCTGTGGACGGGACATTTTTTAAATGTTTACATTTTATGACGTCATATAACACGACTTATCTCGGGCTCCGTCCTGTAGCGTCGAAGTAGCTTGCCCCATAGAAATATACGGGTATTTGGTTGAGCTTATCCTTCGTAATGTTTCATTGTGCAGTGATGTAAAATAAAATTAATGAAGTCCTGCATTCATGTATGAATAAAATATGTGAGAATATTTATTAAGGGTAGGCCTACCCTTTTTGCATAACACAATAAATACATATACATATGAAATCAATTAGTCAGGTATTACGCTGGTTTCCCAAGGGGCCCAGATACATATAATGACAATAGGATAAGTGAATAAACACTCGCACAGGCTACAACACAAAATGACAAGTCACACATAGGTTTCATGATATAATATAATATAATTAAAACAAAGAAAAATTAATTAGTTTTTTTATAATATTTTAAAACTTCCACACATAAGCTAGATAAAATATACATAATATTATTAGAGCTACCCTGCAAACAATTTTACGTTGTAATAACGTCCCCACATTAGTACAGCATTCGTAGTTAGGACGCAACTGTGTAAACTCCCATTTATGTTCTCAGAAGGTAAATGACGTACAACATAAATGTAACAACGCTCAATAAATGCGCCACGCCCCTCTCTATCCGGATCCTAATATTGATCTTACACGTCTTTATAGCACGTTCTTTCTATGTTCATCCATGACTGACGAAACCGGGACCCTAACGAACGTTAGGGTTATTATGACTACATCCTTAGCACGTCTTTGTTACGTTCATCCATGAATGACGAAGCCGGGACCTTAACAACGTTATATTACGTAGGCCTACACCACGTACAGTACAGTGTTTGCAGGGTGGGCCTATAAATAGGCAGCTAGGGCTAGTCCACCTATATGCCTACAATCAATGACAGACAAATGGTAGGCCTATGCTATTGACTATATGTTAACAGTTACAGTTTCTTCGGTGTGAATACAAAAGATACCTGGATTTATTCGATATTGGATTTTTTTCATTGACGTCTCACCACACATAATACCCGTCCCATAGACTTACATTATTATTATGACCCATACTCTCAGGCCTTCCAGCACTCCTAAAATGGGGAAATGTAAATAACCCTATATATCATTTAACCATCCTACTGTTCTCTTTCAAAATACAAAATAAAAATAGTATGTAAATCTGCTTGCTTTCCTGCTATTTCAGCCTAGAATAAGCTCTTGCCCTACTCTCCCCCGGGCGACCTAGAAAAAAATTGACCTCGTTTTTTAGAAGAGCCTTGTTACAGCCAGCGCAAGGACTTCCTGTTAGATCTATCTTTTATAATTTTGATGCTACAACAAAACATCACAAAATCGATTTAAATTGGTATCAAAATGATATAGGCCCTATCCATAATAATCACCACAGGGGCTGCTGCAAAGAGCCACAATTTTTAAAAAGAGACTAGCTTTCTTATCCTTAAACTTTATGGCTTTGTGTATTCGGCAGACGCTTGTATTCGGCAGACGGCAGACGCGACAGGCAGACGCAGACGGCAGACGCAGACGCAGACGTTCGTATAGCAGATTCAGACTTTAAAATCTCGAAAGTTTTGAAGTCTTTTTGAAGATGCTTTATCAATTATACGCGCAGGGAAGACTGACTTTGCATCTCTAGGCCATGAAAATTACTCCCTCACTGGATCCCCTACCATCCTAGGAGACCATGCCTTCCCAGCAAACACGACACATTGAAACAATGTTGGTTTAATGATGGCCCATCGTCTTCGACGATGGCCCAACATTATTAACCCTCTACGGGTTAATAATGTTAATGTTAATAATGCCCATCGTCTTCGACGATGGCCCAACATTAAACCAACATTGTTTCAATGTGTCGTGTTTGCTGGGTAATTACTGCACTTCTAGGATGTTTACTATTGTCATTTTCATAATGTTGAATTATTGTATCGTGTTTGCTGGGAACGTGTTTTCATAAACTGTTCTCCTTCCTTCAACACCAATGGAAGCTGTCAGGTCACAGTGCAATATCAAAGGAACTGTTATCATGATTCCAGCTGTATATCAAATATATCACCTTAGCGATAGCTTGATATGTGACACTTTTTTACGGTAGTGGGATGTGTAAATCCTCCCAAACACAGTCCCAGCCTCGAAACTCAACGCTCCAGTAAACACGACACCGGGGGGGGGGGGGGTAGGTGTGATGGTGGTCGGGTAACCTTGACCTAATTTCAAGGTTACGGGAAACAAATGGCTTGTAAGTGTGATAACTTCATAACACATCGAGCCTTCATTTTGTTACCTCATGTGCATGATACTAATCTGAAGGTCGATTTTGACATTTAGTGATCTTGACCTAATTTCAAGGTCAACAAATCACGGAAACCAAAATGGCTTGTAAGCGCTATAACTTCAAAACGCCTTCACTTAGGGCCTTCATTTTTTACCTCATGTGTAAGAAACTAATCTGAAGGTCAAGTTCGACATTCAGTGACCTGGGAGTATTCGCGAGGTTTTTTTCGCGGATTTCGCGAAAATTATAATTATGCGTGTTATACTTATCATCGAAATCGAAAATTTGCGAATTTTATACTTTGTAAATGTAAAAAGTCCACAAATCACAAATTCGCGAAAATCTAAACACGCGAAAATTACCAGATTTACAATATATATGGTTTAAGCTGTTGTTAACTTACTCTCAACTAGGGCCCAAGGCCATTCATTTCTGTGCTTGGGACTACGTCTTCACGCGGATTGCAACAAATCACGTTACCACCCACTCTTGTGACATTCTTGCCACATAGATCCCAGTAAACATGAAATAGTTGTATAACATTTCTACAATGTTGGACCAACGTTGAGGCAGCGTTGTATAAATGTAATTACAAATGTTTTGTGTTTACTGGGATGTCGCTCAAATCTTATCACATTCTTTAAATAGATGGCCTCAGGCCATATGGCCTACACCTGATACATACGTGGATGGCCCCAGGCCACACACTTGATACGTGGATGACCACAGGCCACACACTTTAAATAGATGGCCCCAGGCCATATACTTAAACTTAGTATATGCGGCCTGCAGCCACACATTTTTTAAGTTGATGGCCCCAGGACACACACTTTAGGTTGATGGCCCCAGGACACACACTTTAGGTTGATGGCCCCAGGCCACACACTTTAGGTTGATGGCCCCAGGCCACACACTTATAGGTTGATGGCCCCAGGCCACACACTTTCAGTTGATGGCCCCAGGCCACACACTTCAGTGGATATGCCCCCAGACCACACACTTTGAGTAGATGGCCCCAGGCCACACACTTTAGGTCGATGGCCCCAGGCCACACACTTTAGGTTGATGGCCCCAGGCCACACACTTAGGTTGATGGCCCCAGGCCACACACTTTCAGTTGATGGCCCCAGGCCACGCACTTTTGGTTGATGGCCCCAGGCCACACACTTTAGGTTGATGGCCCCAGGCAACACACTCAAAGGTTGATGGCCCCAGGCCATACATTTTTAGTTGATGGCCCTAGGCCACACACTTTATTAGATATATGCTCCCAGACCACATAGTTTCAGTTGATGGCCCCAGGCCACATACTTAAAATAGATGGCCCTAGGCTACACATCTTTTAGTTGATGGATCCAGGCCCCACATTTCAAATGGATGGCTTCAGGCCATATACTTTAGGCCCAGATAACACCACGTGTGTGGCCTGGGGCCATCAACTGATAGTGTGTGGCCTGGGGCCATCAAATTAAAGTCTGTGGCCTGGAGCCATCAACTTAAAGTGTGTGGCCTGGGGCCATCTATTTGAAGTGTGTGGCCTGAGGCCATCTACGTAGGCCTATCAGGTGTGTGGCTGTGGCCCGAGGCCATCTAAGCATGATTTATTAAAGCTTAAGTAATCTTAATTTGGATGGCCCCAGGCCACAAATTTTGGAATTGATGGCGTAGTAAAATATCGATTCGAAAGTAGTTCTCAGTTTAAAAGATGGCCCTGGGCCCTAGTTGAGAGTAGAAAAACAACGACTGCGAATTTGCCGTCTGCCGAATACACGCGTCTGCCGAATACACACGTGTCGCGTCTGCCGTCTGCGTCTGCCGTATACACAAAGCCAACTTTATAATGATATGCGCGAATGAATTTGTGTGGTGAGACTTTAAGGGTGGTTGATGTGAGCGACATCTATATGGAAAACTGTACTTTAATGTGGGGATGTACAAATCTAGCTGACTATTTGATTGATTGTTGTCATTGTTGACATTTCCTGAAAAAACATACTATACAAAAAAATGTCAAAAACAATAACATTTTAGATCTTTTGTGAGCGTTCTCGAAGTATGTTTTGTTATTATAGGGTAGCTCAGATTTCAGCCCTCGGTCAAGCACAATAGTTATAGGGTATGCCTATTTTTTTTAAGGCTAATCATACGCGATTCTTACTCGCCGTCACTCAACAGTTGCTCAATGGCAATCCAATGCGTCATACTCATAAGTCATTCGACTCATTGCCGCTTGCGTCAAATTAATCATACGTGATTCTTTATCATGTAACTCTATGGGCAGCCTCGTTTACGAAATGACGGGCTCCCATTGACTCCCATTATAACTTTTCCGTACGGATAGCCACTACGAATTAAAAATGATCAACCAGGATCGCATCCGACGCATGATTTCTCCGCCAATTCTTAACCGATTTCCTTCAAATTTTGCAAAGGCCATTTTTCTATTTAAATTATAACAGCCCTGAAAATTTCTTAAAATTATATACTAGATCTATAGGCCCTAACGGTTAGCGTATTTCATGATTTGACATGTAGACTAATGTTACAGTAGTAAATTAAAATTACGAAGTGACTCGCACGCCGGCATACCGGCGTGCTAGATAATAGACTGGTGGCATTATACCGGAATATGCCCGTACGGGTATATAACGATAGACCCGCTGGCGTTGTGGAACTGGAAGTTGTGTTTCTCACGACATGTCACGTGACAACTGTCAGACCTGTATGAGCATTTGTGCACCCAATGAAATGACAGCGCTATTAATCCATTCTAACAAACACAGCTCAACCAATTAGAAATAGGTTTAATCTCCGTATAATGTTACAATGTTATATTAATGCTGGCACACTATGTACGACACAGCTCCAACTTTAACAACACCCAAATCCTACAACTTCGTGTACGAGACTGTGCCAATATTATTCCAAGTTCTTTGTGACCATGTTCTATCTAAGAAAATCCCACACATTAAGCCAATGTTGGCTGAATGATGGGCCAACAGCGTCAATAATAGACCAACATCATGCCAGCATTACATACAAATTATAAAGTGTTAAATCGTAATAACTCATTATGGCCATGATTACAATCAATGCAATTTAGTGTATTCAGCGTCATTTAGTGTATTGGTTGTCGGACCATAGTTATATGTAGCAGACAAGAGACGCTAAACCAATGCTGTATTAACGCTTGCACATTGAAGATCACGCATTTCATTTCCTACCCGTCATTTAGTAGGAATTTGAAGAATGCAGTCAATTAACCCTTTAACACCTGCTGTACGGAAATATTCCGTTCCTATATATACTACCGGAATATGCCCGTGTTAAAATTAAATTTTAATCCACCTCATTTTACCCCCGAAAATTAACCCTGCCCCTTTTTTTATTATACTAGCCCCACAAAAAAAAACTCTTTTTAAGACCGGGAAAATCGTCCCAAAGGCATATTTAGAAGGATATTATGGTATTATTATTATACGTCGCTGTTATATATACTACCGGAATATGCCCGTGCTCAAATTAATTAAATAGGCTAATATATTATGGTATTATTAAAGACGTCGCTGTTATATATACTACCGGAATATGCCCGTGTTAAAATTATCCTATAATTGACCTCATTTTACCCCCAAAAATTTACCCTGCCCCTTTTTTTATTATACTAGCCCCAAAAGAAAACCCTTTTCAAGACAGGGGAAATCCTCACCAAGGCATATTTAGAAAGATATTATGGTATTATTATTAGACGTCGCTCTTATATATACTACCGGAATATGCCCGCGTTCAAATTAATTAAATACGCTAATATGTGATGGTATTATTACAGACGTCGCTATTATATATACTACCGGAATATGCCCGTGTTTAAATTTTCCTTTAATTTATCTCATTTTACCCCCAAAAATTTACCCTGCCCCTTTTTTTTTTATACTAGCCCCAAAAGAAAACCCTTTTCAAGACGGGGAAATCCTCCCCAAGGCATATTTAGAATGATATTATGGTATTATTATTAGACGTCGCTCTTATATATACTACCGGAATATGCCCGTGTTCAAATCAATTAAATACGCTAATATATGATAGTATTATTACAGACGTCGCTCTTATATATACTACCGGAATATGCCCGTGCTAAAATTAATGAATTAGGCTAATATATGATGGTATTATTAGAGACGTCGCTCTTATATATACTACCGGAATATGCCCGTGTTCAAATTTTCCGTCAATTCATCTCATTTTACCCCCAAAAATTTACCCTGCCCCTTTTTTTATTATACTAGCCCCAAAAGAAAACCCTTTTCAAGACAGGGGAAATCCTCCCCGAGGCATATTTAGAACGATATTATGGTATTATTATTAGACGTCGCTCTTATATATACTACCGGAATATGCCCGTGTTCAAATTAATTAAATACGCTAATATATGATGGTATTATTACAGACGTCGCTCTTATATATACTACCGGAATATGCCCGTGTTCAAATTAATTAAATACGCTAATATATGATGGTATTATTAGAGACGTCGCTCTTATATATACTACCGGAATATGCCCGTGTTCAAATTAATTGAATACGCTAATATATGATGGTATTATTACAGACGTCGCTCTTATATATACTACCGGAATATGCCCGTCTTCAAATTTTCCTTTAATTCATCTCATTTCACCCCCAAAAATTTACCCTGCCCCTTTTTTTATTATACTAGCCCCAAAAGAAAACCCTTTTCAAGACGGGGAAATCCCCCCCAAGGCATATTTAGAACGATATTATGGTATTATTTTTAGACGTCGCTCTTATATATACTACCGGAATATGCCCGTGTTCAAATTAATAAAATACGCTAATATATGATGGTATTATTAGAGACGTAGCTCTTATATATACTACCGGAATATGCCCGTGCTATAATCAATTAATTAATATATAGTGATATATGATGGTATTATTAGAGACGTCGCTGTTATATATACTACCGGAATATGCCTGTGCTAATCTAGTGAGTCCAATAAATTGATCCAGTACGTAAAGGGTTAACATTCACTAATAAGGTACCCGTCATTGACTAATAAGGTTCGTATTGTTACTAAATGACGGGAATTACATGGTATGATATGAGTTTAGAATGATTTCGTACTTCATGACGTGGTCACATGACATACATGTGACATGGTAGCCATGAAACAATATTGCAAAAAATGGTAGACGCTAAATTCTAGTCCGCACATAAATATTGCGTTGGTACCATAAAAAGAAACAAGACTGTCATGTATTTGGTTTATTTTATAGCATGATGATAAATGGTAGTAATAGATGCATGATGTATTGATGTATGCCATGGTGACGGTCCAAGGTTGGGGTTTAAATCTTCATTCCCCCCCGGGCATGTTCCAGGATATCGCCAGACTGGTGCGCCGGCATACCGGCGTGCAAGTGTATAGCGGCATATATCCAGAACACCACCTAAAACGCAATTAATTTCAACAGTTATTTGACATGTGTTGCAGGTTGGTAAGGTGCAATACTGGAAAGCGCAATTAACCCTTTTCATGCCAAAGGCCATAATTATATCCGTATTTAATAACTGTTACCCAAATAAAAAGTACTGTATATTTGTTGTTATTTATTAACTGATAAACTTTTGGGGGGGGGGGATGGATTGAGTGATACGTTTGTTAGCGGCAAGTGATATATATAGTATAGAGTTATAGTATTTAATTGTAATAAAAATGAACGACATACAGGCGTTCTAGATATACCGTATATCCCCGCGTATAGTGCGACGCCATGTATAATACGAGTTAAGATTTGAGGCCTCAGATGACCTGAAAAACGTCTACCCCTCTGTATAATACGACCTCAAATTTTGGATGTCGGCAGCTTCCCGTTCGGCAGCGTTCCGGGCCATCTAAATGTGACGCATGGGTATTATCTTATTCTACTAAATAGCGCTGTGACACCTGCATAGACGATGCTCTATGACGGGAACAGCGGCAACAGTACAGCTCTACAAAACCAAAGGGCAGTATCTGCTTACTTGTAAAGTAAGCAGATACTGTATTTCCATTTTCCACGGCAGAGTGGATGTCATCGGGACTGTCTCGATGGGCAGACATTCTGAGGCCTGCATAGGCTACATATATATACACACATATTTCAAAATACCCGTATTTATATTTCGCCGACAAATTTATATTATTTTAATTTATCTATTACAAAGACCATATTTTAACATCGTCGTGCTCAAATAAGAACATTCCAAGATGCAATGTGATTGTAAAACATTTGCAGACTAGCCGCATTGTCTAGACACAAGAGGTGTTTGGTTGTATAAGGTGTTCGGGTGCAATAACACAGTAGCGCCTTATGAACTACAGCTAACAGATACCACCATTTGCTCAATACCGTATCAGCCGCGGCAACAGCGGTAGGTGTTGATGTTATCCCAGCAATATGGACATTCTGAGGCCTACATTTATAGAATTTGCGATAGGAGATATAAACAGTGATATCCTGTTATATTTCATCAACGCATTCTCTCATTCCAATAGGAAAATATCATGTTCAGATTTGTCGTACACAATAGAACACGCCCATATGAAAGGCGATCTTAGATTAAATCATTATTAATATAAATGAACAGGTCAGGAGTGTGAATTGGTTGCAGACTAACGGCGTCATATATCTGCCCGTGGTTGTCAAACGTGCCACGCGCGTCGGCGGGAATGTGAGACGGGGGCTCCCAGCAAACACGACACATTCACCCAATGCTGGTACAGTGTTGTGCCAGCGTCGCTGACGGTGGCCCAACATTGTACCAGCACTGGGTGAACGTCTCTTGTTTGCTACTAGTTGGAAAGGCACAGTCTTGTTGTATCGTGTGTAAAGGCCTGCTTACCATACACGCCGACTAACCTACGTTTTTACCGCTAGAAAACTTACCGCTGAACTACCGCTACAGAGCTAAAAAATTGTATTAAATTTTACATCTATGTATAATACGAGGTGCCTTTTTGTGACATGAATAGCTAAGAAAAAACATCGCATTATACACGGGGATATACGGTATATACCGCTATACACTTGCACGCCGGTATGCCAGCGCACCAGTCTATTATCTAGCACGCCGGTATGCCGGCGTGCGAGTCACTTCGTTAAAATTACAACGTCCCTCTATAACCCCAATAAACTAATTCAAGAATTTTATTACATGGCAAATAGTCGGAATTTTGAAATAATAAACATAATTCTGCAATTTTCTTACCGCTGTCAGGATTTTAATAGAAAATAACCTATGCAAAATTTCAAGAAAATCTGTTCAAAATTGACGAAGAAATCGCCGAAAATCATGCGATCCTGGTTAATTTGAGTATAGATTGCTAGTGTTATTCTATGTTTTTTTCTCTGTTTTACATGAGCGCGCGCATTAGATTTAGGCCGCGCATTACCAAAAAAAACATGTTTTTTTTTTCTGCCCAGCGCGCGCATTAGATTATTGCCGATTTTCGAAAAAAAACAGTTAATATTGGGAGATAAAAAAAACATTACGAAAAAAACTCAGTTCATTTCGAGAAATAAAAAATATTTTTCCAGCTATGTTTTTTTTTTGCTTGTTTTTACGTCGCACTCATTAACTGTTTTAAAATAGGTCAAAAGTTGTTTTTATTTTCTCACCCTCATTAACTTTTCCAGAAATATGTCTATTGTTGTATTAACTTTTACAAAAATAGGTTCAATGTTTTTATTTTCTTAAACACTGTTAAATGTTGTTTTTTCCGCCCTCTCTTATTAGATTTTGGATTTTTTCTGATCTAAAACAGAGAAATTAAAACAAGTGGCCTAATGTAACTCTGTGGGCAACCTCTTTTATGAAATGACGGGCTCCCATCGACTCCCATTATAACGTTGCCGTACGATTAGCCACTCCGTTTTTTTTATTGTCCTCCCACAGGTGTTATCGACCACGGGACTTGTACTGATAACTTCCTTGTATCGACCAAAACATGTAAACAATTCGTTTTCCGGTTGCGTTATATCATGTATATATACTGACGCATTGTAGTCTAAATATATTAATTATCAGTTAAACATGTGGGTGGTCGTATGATAAAATTCATATATATGGCACTGGTTTTTGGTCGATACAGGCCGAGATCGGTAGTTGTCGCTGATACAGGCACTCACCTTTGGCTCGGCCTGTATCTGGCGACACGTACCGATCTCGGCCTGTATCGACCAAAAAGCAGTGCCATATGTATATCTTATAGATATAGTCTACCTGTTATCAATAGTTATAGACATTTGCGTAGAAGAGTATATGGGTAAGGCCAGAAAGGTGGTCCACTTTGTGTGACATTTGATGAAGAATTATAAATTTGTTTATCATGGGTATCAACATCTTTTTTTGTAGCGTCAGATGTCACACATTATATTCAAATGTGTGTTTTTACATATAATTTGCCATTTTCCATAATTATGCATCCTAAGGCTAGGCCTATGTGAGCATGGTGAATGTAGGTTATATTGACTAAAGTCAAGATTTTTGGTGTGCTGCAAAACGTTTTAGGTAAGTGTCCTACCATGTGCCTTGTTCAATAACAACCTACATAGCTGACTTCAAGATTGGTGGCAAATTTTTTGGCTTTAAAATGTAATTTTAGACAAAAGTATACAGTCTCTAAATGTGTTGTGTATGTTATTTAAGTCAATAAAACTCTTTCATAACCTCCATGAAAAACGACCTCGAAAATAATCCATTCTTTTGTGCAGAAACATAGTTGTATTGGACCAACTTTTCTTTGGAGTAATTTTTACTTAAGGGCAAGTTCTAGAGAGTGTTCCTATATTCCTGTCCGGGATGTATGTTATGTTGACAATTAACCATAAAATGCAATTTACTTCCATTACTTTAAGGAACATCATGTTATTCAGCAAGGAAGAGCAATTATACTAGTTAATATACTAGTGTGCTATAATACAGTATTGAGAGAATGTGTGATCTTTGAGAATTATTTGGAGAACCTGGCATTATGAAGTAAAATTGTAGGTTATTTGACATCTTTACCACGCTTCAACACAAAAAAAGCAGCAACTGAGTTTCAAATCCTCATGCAAATGTAAGCAACTTATGAAAGGTTTTGTCTGGTGCAATAATACGGAGATATCATCAGACCTAAAATTAAGGAATAAAAATAATTTATGTTCGTTACATTGACAATGTCAAAAAACGTACATATCAAATCCCCCACCATAGTTAGCCAACATAGCATATGTGTCAAAATTTTTGAAAAATATTATAGCATTGTTGTCAATATAGATCACAGCAAGTGTGTCACCTTGGCAGTGGGTACAACATTAATAATTCTACAACCTTAAAAAACATGATAAAAAGAACGATGTAGGTTATGTTGACTCATGTCAACAACATTTACATATCGTACAAGAAACAACAGATGACTACGCCAAGATAATAACATGGCAAAAATACAATAAAAGTGGTAGTGTAGTTGACTGTGGATACGAGGTCTTTTTTCAGCAAGAAAAAACATAATAATAAACATAAATAATTATTCTCTTTAAAGGTGAATAGAGGTCTAGGTTTTTGCGTAAGTTGGTTGACATTCCTTGTAGCTTCAGAAAAAAGTCCACAAACCTACAAAACTTGTTTTTCTCAGTTTTTGGCGGGGAAAATCCCTGACACAATCACAAAATTATGATTTCCATGGCTGACTGTTGGTCTTCGACAGCCTGCACGGCCGGAATTTTATATAGCTCAGTTGTACGTTACATTTTATTAGAATTAAAGTTCGTTATATTTTGACTGTTTTGAAAGACGATACTCACCCAGTGTCACCACAACAATTTATTGGTCCATGCTGCGATGATCGTGCATGCTTCACATTTCAGATCACTCAACGTATCTAAAAATTGCGTAAAACGTATCTGTCCTGACATTATAAAAAAATTCTATTCACTTTCCCAGTTGGATGTATGTTACAGTAAATTGGACCAAATTATATTCAGTGTAAGGGCGAAAATTTACTCTAACAAAGCACTATTTCTTCTTATTTTCATATACTAAAGTGGCCAAAGAATTAAGAGACTTGTTTACATCCGGGTTCGCCAATATACTGTATGTTATAATCAAGCAGTCCAAGTAACCTACATAAGCCCTGATTATTCCTCGCCGCTACACAAACACGCACGAATGCAAACTAAAGAAAAATGAGAAGCAATCACCATCGGCTTAATAACCACACAATATTAGTTAATGACACTGCCCAGACTCGATATTCACTCTTTTAGAACTGTTGTAAAACACATACTCAAATCGTGTCGCACTCTGGTGTTCATAAACGTACAGTGTGTACATGACAATACATGTTGAAAACTCAATAAATCTTCGTTTTTGTTGCGTAGTGTAATGTACGCACTGTGTTTCTGTATAGGGACAATAATCAGTCTTGTGACGGCAAATTTATTCAGGGAAATACCATACATAGTAAAGTTGGACTCATGTGACCGACCTTTTTGGCTTTACCCATATTTATATTATTATATTAGTAGGGTGAAAAACCTAACTTTCATGACCACTTTCTGGCTAAGATGTTTTGATGATTGATTTGACTTCCTTGAACCTTTTAAAAAATATTTAGCCCTAGTGTCCCTCGCAAAAAAAAACTACTGAGATATCAAATATACCACATAACAATCAGAAATTTTGGCATAGCCTCCGGCCCCAGTTCACCAGGGGGTCTAGTACATCATTTTTCTTGCTCAGTGAAAACTGTGGAATGTGGTCAAATATTTCTTCTAGCGTGTCGGCAGTTAAGAAAAAAGGCTCAACATAATTTTATTGGACAATTTTAAAATTTATTGAATCCACCTAATCATGCTTATATACCAATATATTAGGTAGATTCAATAAATTTTTAAATTGTCCAATAAAATTATGATAAGCCTTTTTTCGTAACTGCCGACATGCTAAAAGAAATATTTGGGTCGACACCTGCCTACATTCTCAACTCAGACGGAGCCTTGAGCAAGTGTTGGTTTAATAATGGGTCAAAGCTGGAAATACCAGGCCAATGTTCAATCAGCACCGGTGTAACTTACAGAGTTAGCTGTGCTGGTGAAAATGGACAGCGGTATTGTTATATACAAACACATTGCTGGTAATTATCAAAACAGTGCCCATCATCGTCATCAATAGCAGGCGGGTACTGACTGTATAGCACTCAAATCGATCATCACTTGTACATCATGATCAATGAATATACACATAGATGATATACTCTATTCCAGAATTATTTTTATTGACGCTCACAGACTATCTGTTAAGATATACATTGTTGTTGAGAGTCTTCATAAAGGCTGTAGTTAAAGCTCACTGTAGCATTGGTCTTTTTTGATGATAGGTAGCGATACAGTATTATTATAATATTTTCGCAAGATTATCGAATTGGCGAATTTGTCCTCCTCGGGAAATTCGAGAAAATTAAAACTTCATGAATATCACCAGATCTACAGTAGCAGGAAATACAGTATTGAGACTAACAGTAACAAAGATCATTTTCAACTCCTATATTTTCATTAATGGCTTATAAGTTGGCTTCCTATAGACGGTCACTTGTCTAGGGCTGCAACTTTCTCTAGTTCCAATGGGTGGCAGTCCAATGAGCGGCGTCCATAGCAGGTTTTAATGTTACAGTGATTTGATAAATTAGGATACAGGACAGATGACAAACATACATGTATGTCACATCACACACCCTTATTTGACCTGCTGTTCCTGAAGATTATTCCCATCAGACGTCTCTTTATTTTTTAAATAAGAAACTGTTTTGTTTTAAATCATCAAGGTTTGAAATTTGCAGTGGTCAGGTGGCCCAAAGCCACCAAATATTCCTTTGGACCACCAGACCACTGGGTAACAGTGGTCCAACAAACTACCAAAATTTCCCGGCCCCAAATTTTTAGTGCCAAAAATGGCCTATTGTAACTGAAATAACAGCAAAATATGGAATATATTTTTATTTTCTTCGCCAACAAGGGGGGATGGGGGGATATTCCCCCCTTGTCGGAAAACCCTGACATAGAACCACCAGATTTCAGGGGCCAGTGGTCTTCTGGGGCAGGGCTTGAGTTAATTTCTAACCCTGACTATTAATTTTTTTATATCTCGCTGTACATCCATCACTGGACAGGACCATGCACTAAATTGACCGCTTGGTTGGTTGGTTGTCCATTAGGTGAGAATTTAGAGTGATGTAAATTTCTGAAGAAGTTTAAGTTACTCACATTGAAACATGATATTTATGTTTTGCAGTGTCATTATGGATCAGATACTACTGGGGATATTGAAATCTGACAAGGAACTACGTGTCAAGTCTGCATTTGTGAGGAAGATCAAGCAAAATGGGACCACTGCCAACCCGGAATCTGTTGTACTGGGCATGCTAACTGTCACCTCCAATCATATGCTCAGCACATCCTCTCTATTTGAACAGGATGCCTGCAAAGATGTTTTTAAGACTTGGGCTTCATATAACGTAGGCCAACTGCCAAAATTTTGCCATGAGCAATTTATTTGCAGGCTGCTGCTGGATAGGTTTAGAAATAGTTCTAACGTGGTGTGGCTGTTACGGCAGTGTATGCAGTTATTGTGGAAAGATCAATGTATCCCTCATTTCAGAATAGTTTCTGACATTGTCAGACTCCGAGCTGTTGGCTACATCAAGGAGATCTCCAGCGAGAGTGACGGTGACTGCTCTGTAATAGCGTCATTCTGCGAGCTGCTACTACACTTCAAGCAGTGTATTCCACAAGGAGAACAGCAGGTTCTGCTGTGTGGGACTATACTGAATACAGTGGCAGCTGCCAGGAAACCCTCCGACAAAACTATCAAACTATATATACACCAGGTTAACAACCAAATGGGACAGCTGCTCTATTACATTTGGCAGCAAGGCGATCACAAGACCATTACTGTCTCTCTACTTAACATCTTCAGGATTATTTCTTTTATTGACCCATCTCGAGAAGTGACACCATCTGTGGCTCTGGCTGGACTGGTGCAATATCTACCAACTTCTGTAATTGATAAGGTCACTAAAGACACAGCTAACGATCCGTCCATCCAAGATTTGAATATGCAAACTGCAATACACCGTATGATCTTATGGTTAGCGTGGCCAGGTGCTCAGAATATTGATAAGTGGGTTATAGCTTTTCTGCAGGCACTCGTCACATCCCATAAATACACCTTGTTTATACAAGTTGTAGAAACCTCTATTGAACAGGTGATTATTCTCCCGACTAATCCGACACATTGATCCTGTGTATATATTTGCTTCCAGATCACAATAAAATTAACTAAATTTGATATTTTTTGTAGATGCTCAGTTAATCCAATAATTCAACATTGGGAATTGCTAACACAAACAAACTTCAAATGAATGTAAAATAGAATCAAACAATTTAGCAGCACAACTTCAAGGTGACGGTCGTTTCACCATCTTCCACGCTGAACAACAGTAAACTTAAAAAGTTTTTTGTGCAGTTATTCAATTATCTTTTGAGCTTCAAACTGAATGTAGTATTTTAAAGTATGTTAGCTGTACCCCTGTGTACAGGCTATTTGTAATACAGTGAAGGATTTAAAGCCGACCCAAAGACCGGTAATTAGTATCCAGGGTCGATAATTGACACTCTGGCAACGGTCCAGCAGGACAGTGATCGTCCAGAACCGAGAAGAAGCCTAATTTTGTATTTCTCTAATTTCAGTCTTAAATTGCCTCAGAGTGGACTCGGACAACATCATTTTAAAAAAAAATTCTAGGGTAGTGGTTTTGTCTCAGGGTCGGTGAATCATAATTACTTTGGTGGACCTTAAATCATTCACTGTAGTACTTAGTGGGTTACCATTATCTTATGTGATGGTACCACCATGGTGATTTTCTATCACTTTAGCTTAACCTGTTAACTGTTGAATTATCATCCACTTGAAATTTGAATTACTGGAACATAAACATGATAAAAGTCTGTTATTATAAAAAGTTGAATATATAATTAATGATCAATGAGTATTATATTAAATGTTAAATATTTTGTGATTGTAATCATATACCGAGTATGATTACATTTTTTGTGGTTGATGCTCACTGAATCAAATGATTTAATTTGGGAGCTGCCTATTTTCAAAAAAAAATTCTTGTCATTTTTAAATGAATTTAAAATATTA
Source organism: Flabesymbios commensalis (assembly GCA_964017125.1). Classification (NCBI taxonomy): domain Eukaryota; kingdom Metazoa; phylum Annelida; class Polychaeta; order Terebellida; family Flabelligeridae; genus Flabesymbios; species Flabesymbios commensalis. The sequence continues at coordinate 20,250,473 of OZ024913.1, forward strand.
ACTTGCAATTCAACAGGAAAGGTGGTCAATATACATTTTAACCCTTAGAGCACTGAGCCAATAAATTTAAATTTTCAGCCTCTTGAAGTTGTGTCTCGCTACCAAGATCCACAACTTCAAGTGAATAAAAATTAGTTTAATTTGCAAAATCTAGGTTGAAATGTATATGATTCTCACAGATTTGAGACATATTTAATTTTGAAAATCTGGTTATACAAGACAATTAAAACATGAGTAAACAATACTATTGTCAACTGTAGTCGACATCAGTGTGCTAAGGGTTAAGATGTGTAAAGTATAATATTAAAGTTATTTCTGCTAATTTATTTTTAAATACATAGATGCTGCTTTAACTTTTTATAGGTATTGTAAAGTAGATGAAAGTTATTTTCACTTGACTAGATTTTGTATACTCTCATGTACAGTATATTTTTTGTGCTATAGATCTTCGACAGAATGAGGTTTGATAAGATACGTCTCAGCTGCTTTAATGTTCTTGAATACATGCTGTTGACATTCCGTCATTCTCCAGAGCCCTTTCACAAGGTGATTATATAACTTATCTTCAGGAAACATTTTGACTTAGAATTTATTGCTTCCCAAATGCAGCACATTTACAAAGCATCTTGTGTCTTGCTATGCAAGTATTATATTATAAAATAACCTTTCAAGCAAGATTAAATCTAAAAAATCTCACTGGTTTTTACATAATATTTTATGGTTCTGGGTGGGCGCAATATAAATTGGAAATAACAGTAGCCATAATCTCTGACTGTGTCTAAAGAGACATAATTTCACGTCTCTGATCTTTGTAAATAGCTAAAAAGATTCAAATAAGTTTAGCCATAAGGGAAATCTTTTAGCATTTGGCGAACTGGCGAGTGCTAGCGCTCATCCAGATGGTTCATGATCAGTGAATCAATTATATTTAAATTTATTTGTTGGAAATATTTTTCACCTTTTCAATCTGTAAGTTACTTACGGCAGGATACAGGTTAATGGAAAGTCAAGTGTTTCAAAATATATTCTGTTTGGCTATAAAATAATGTCCTATTAACTGTTCAAAACTTGTTTAGTTGTTGTTTTAGGTTTTATTTTTTTAATTCCTGGTTATAAATTTAGGTTGTTGGCAAGGTACACACTTTGGTTGAGCAGCTTAAGCGAGAAAATGATGCTACCTTTCTTGAAAAACTGGCCAACCTACTCGCCTGTTTAATGCACCTTCATCCCGGATTCCCAGATTTGTATGAAGAACTTCTAGAAGATCTCAAGGTAATTGTAGGAAGTGAGACAATTATAAAATATACTAGCTATATTATTTCTGTGGATACAAATAAGTCCATTTCAGTGAAGCATCATATTTTATTTTTAATATTCTTGAATAGATGCATCTTCCTATGTTAGAAAATAACCAGTTACATTTGATGGACAGGGGTATAGACTTCCAACACAAGAACAAATTATTCGACGAGTTGGACAAACGGGCAAAGGTGTAGAACTGAAAGGCGCAACAGTCCATACCAGCTATGTCAACAAATCTGAAACGGGGAAGGCAGGCCTAGTAAATATGGGCAACACATGCTTTATGAATACCATAGTACAGACATTGTACATGTGTGACAGGTAGCACTTTTTCCTATCTGATGGAATATTTTTACTAGTTAAAAGTAGCTTAATAATTTATTGAGAACTTCTATGAATGATATTTGATCCCCCAGTCTAATGTTCTTATTAACCCCTAAAACTATTCAATTTAAATTTTCTGTCACCTGAAATTGTGTATCACTATCGTGATAAACAACTTCATATGACTGAAAATGTATGTAATTTATGAAATTTATATCACAACATTTTACTTTTAATACCTGATCATATGGGTTTTAATAAAATGCAAAATGGTCACTGAAGTCGACATCACAGCTCTAGGGGTTAAATGAATTGAGCTATTTTGTGTATCTGTTTACTTCTGAACTGGTAATTTGTTCATTACTCTGTCGTAATGAATAAAGTATTAGTTGTGAGGTAGGTGGATCCATCAGAAATTCAAATAAAAAAATGGCCTTATGCATGTCATGTACTCGATAAGTCTGCATTTCAAAAATGAAAAACAATGCAATTTTGATGGTTGTAACACTTTCAAGCCTGAATTTACCATTGTCATCTTCATCCACTACAAGCCGAGAATTGCGAAACTTGTAGTGGGAGAAGAATACTTAAAGTGGGTGAAAAAGTAATAAAAATTGCCATGTATTGGTAAACCAGTTTCCTGAAAATGTTCATTCTAAAGCTCTTAGTTGTAGAAAAATTAGCGCTGATTTCAGGGATGTAAAATTATGCTGTAATGCATCGTGAGGGCTTAAAGGGTTAAATATGAAATATAGGCTATTAAATCTACAGTGTAACTTGGTCCGGTCCCCCTCCTTTCACAGCGGCTTCTCCATGACCTGTGTGAGAGGACCTGATTAATTACACTCTAGAATCTCTTCCATTTTGAATAAATATTCTGAGCGCACAAGCACTGTGGTGTTACAGTTTATTAATATCACAGGCTCTATAATTTTGGCACTGCTCATGCTATTGTGTGGGATTAGCAGCCGTTTAGAAATAATAGGCAAGCTCAAGCCCAATAAATTACCTAAATACCCTTGGGAATAATAGATTAATCCAACTCAAAGATTGGAAAGTCAATGAGATGTAAACTCGCTCTCGCTGTGTGGTCAAATAACGTGACTCATTGATATCAATCAGTTGAATAACAAGAGAAACCACAAACCACATAAAAAACGAAAAAATAATTTTATTATTACAATTTGGATTTTCCTTAGCTCGTCAGTTCTTTTATCCTTTTTTTTCTATATCATTGTACTGCTCATTTCTTGTCACGATTTTGTAAATTTAAAAGACAGATGCTGTCAATAAATCCCAAATTTGTTTGACTGAATCTAAACTTTTCATGATTCACGTGTTTCTCTTTTGCTCAGATTCCGAAGAAGAGTGTTCAGTCATGTGACAAACCCCAAGGAGCCTCTGATGGGAACACTTCAAACACTGTTTGCTTACCTCAGACTTACAGCGGTGATTATTTCAATTGAGACAGTACAAGCACGGACACAATGCTGGTTTAATGTTGGGCCAGCGTCGCAGACGATGAGCCAACATTAAACCAGCATTGTGTCATTGTCTCATGTTTGCTGGGTGATGCATGTATAGACCTATAACTGAGAGCTATGTTTTATCAATATTTTTTTTGAGATAATTTTTCTCAGTTCATGTTGCAAAGGTTGTGGGTTGCAGTCGCAAGGTAAAAATGTGTGTGTAGAAATGTGTGGTCATAATTAGTTATCTGGGCCTAATTTGTTTTATACACTGCATGTCAATTTGGTGTCATAATAATTACTTTCCAAACTTTTTTCTGCTATATCATGTGTGGATGTAATCATGTATCGAATGCGAATTGCGCCAGCTATTTATATCTCATGTGATGATAAAAATTGTTTCAGCCCTCTTCCCACTCAGTCACCTTATTCAAATTTTCCCCACTCAAAGTTGTCTTTCGCTTACAGCGACCCACAACATTAAGTGAGTGGAAATTGCTCAATATCTTTCAAATTTGTAAACAAACATTGGGAAATCTTGATGTTTACCGGTAGTTTAATTCACAGTGTTTGGAAATGAAATGTGTGCTCAGACATCTAAGATTTGCAAATATTTGGTCTCAAAATAAACAAATGTGAGTAGTTTTTAGCCCGCCTTTTAATTTTAATTAAAAAAGGTGGGCTATTGCAATTGAAGCTCGGCGTCGTCGGCGTCGGCGTCGGCGTTAACATTTACTTGTGGGCGCGATAACTTGAAAAGTTTTTCATGTTTCCTTCCCAAATTTGTTTTGCATGTTACTAATGACCACTTCTCAGACAAGTTCAATAATGGCTGAAAAAAATTCAAAATGGCCGACTTATTGCGATTTTTCACCTTTTACGTCAATAATTTGACCTTGTGGGCACGATAACTTGAAAAGTTTTTCACGTATTCTTTTCAAATTTGTTATGCATGTTACTAATGACCAGTTCTCGGACAAGTTCAATATTGGCCGAAAAAAAAAAAAAATGGCCGATTTATTGCGATTTTTCACATTTTACGTCAATAATTTGACCTTGTGGGCGCGATAACTTGAAAAGTTTTTCACATATCCTTTTCAAATTTGTTATGCATGTTACTAATGACCAGTTCTCGGACAAGTTCAATAATGGCCAAAAAAAAAAAATGGCCGATTTATTGCGATTTTTCACATTTTACGTCAATAATTTGACCTTGTGGGCGCGATAAGTTGAAAAGTTTTTCACATATCCTCTTCAAATTGGTTATGCATGTTACTAATAAGTAGTTCTTGGACAAGTTCAATAATGGCAAAAAAAAAAAAAAATGGCCGATTTATTGCGATTTTTCACATTTTACGTCAATAATTTGACCTTGTGGGCGCGAAAACTTGAACAGTTTTTCACATATCCTCTTCAAATTGGTTATGCATATTACTAATAAGTAGTTCTTGGACAAGTTCAATAATGGCTAAAAAAAAAAAAAAAATGGCCGTTTTATTGTGATTTTTCTCATTTTACGTCAATAATTTGACCTTGTGGGCGCGATAACTTGAAAAGTTTTTCACATATCCTCTTCAAATTTGTTATGCATGTTACTAATAAGTAGTTCTTGGACAAGTTCAATAATGGCTGAAAAAAAATTCAAAATGGCCGATTTATTGCGATTTTTCTCATTTTACGTCAATAATTTGACCTTGTAGGCGAGATAACTTCAACATTTTTACAAGTATCCTCTTCAAGTTTGTTATGCATGTTACTAATAAGCAGTTCTTGGACAAGCTCAATAATGGCCGGTAAAAAAATCAAATTGGTCGACTTATTGCGATTTTTCAGATTAATTTTACGTCCATAATTTGACCTTGTGGGCGCGATAACTTGAAAGACATGCCCAGAACCCCTTATCGGGCGAGCGAAAGAAAACGCTCTCAATAACTCACCATGCCCTATCACCCCCACCCTCACATCATCATCTGTACATCATTCATCTCATCAATTGACTACAACGTTTTTATTGTAATACCCTCCTCCTCATATATCGACTTTGATCTTTATGACACCAATAGAAAACATTTTTGTCAGACGCATCTTATAGATCTGCTTGTAGTCTATGCAAGTATTATATAGTATATCATATTATACATGTATCTATCTTATTTAACATACCATTTTTATCTTGGGTTGTTATTTACGTGATGACATTCGTCTTTACTTTCTTTATCATAATTCGGCGGCGGGCTATTATCGAGTGTACTCTTGTTACCCCTTTGAAGTTTGTGGGTCCCTGGTCTCAACTTCTAGTGGGTGAAAAGTTAATTTAGTGGTTGAACCCTTGTCCTGCTGAATTGCTTCAATTGTATTTTTCGTCATTTGAAGCTGGGAATTGCTAACGCAATTCCCAGCTTTAAATGACAAAAAATATTGCTATTTTTGAAAAATGTCCAATATCAAATTATTGAATCAACTAAGCATCTACCAAAAACTATTTTACCAAATTCAGTGATATTTTTAGTGATCTACAACATGCTTAAGCCAGTATATATATCATGTATATGGGCCTAGCAGGACAAAGGTTAAGGGTTAAAAGGATTAACGATTTATTCACCAGAGAATTTCAACATATTTTCATTTGCTGTGAATTGCCACCACAGTCAATGCCGGTATAATGTTGGCCCATCGTCTTCGACGCTCAACATTGTACATTGGCTGGACGTTTGCAATCCACAGTGAATCAAATTATCCAATATTTTAAATTATGTAAGTGTAATAATATTGAAACAAAAGCTGAGGGCTCCCTCACTTTGATGGACTGTATCATCCTCTATGCCTCATGATGCATATAAATATCACTAGTAGGTTAAACCGCTAAGCGCGACTATAGTCCTTTTTCAATCCGTTTTTTTAGATGTTTAAGTTGCAATTATTGGGAAAAAATGTGTGTTTATACATCAAGATTTGCAAATGTTTGGTCTTAAACAAATATGGATCATTTTCACTCACTTGAAGTTGTGTGTCGTGGTAGCAAGACACAACTTCAAGTGGGTGAAAATTTAAATAATTTCCGCTTTAATATTTAAAAATATTATATTCTTCAATCTGTAAACATTGATATTTATTGGACCTAAATTTCACAAATCATAAATTTTCAGTTATTTTAAAGTTGTGTGTCGCAGTAGCGAATCACAGCTTCAAATGACAGAAAAGTTCTAGGGGTTAAGGAGATATATTCTTCCGCTTGGAGTTAGAAGGTGCTAAATTGCCACTTTGTAAAGTGGCAGTTTAGCACCTTCTAACTCCAAGCGGACATATTCTGGTGTATTTATTTTTTGTGTATGTATTTTAAAACATGCTGACAATCAGATTTGTCATTTTATCTTGCAGAGACCTGCACTCGCCCCAGATACCTTTCTCACAGCATCACAACCCGCATGGTTCACGAGAGGCAGCCAACAGGACTGCTCTGAATACCTACGGTATCTGTTTGATCAATTGCACGAGCAAGAGAAAACACACAAGAGCAGTTACAAGGCACGCCCAGAAAGTAGTACTGGCAAAAGACAAAAGCAGGGCTCACCAAGGAGCCTTGAAATAAGCCCGGTCGTCACCCTGATAGATGATGCTTTTGGGGGAACACTTACAAACAAGTATAAATGCTTAAGATGTAAAAATGAGTCTCATCACCAGGAAAGCTTTTCCGATATTCCGCTTGCGTTTCCCACTGAGAATGACAAAAAGAAATCTGTGAAAAAGAATGGACATCTTCAACTGACCTTAGACCAGTTACTGTTAAACTATCTGAATATGGAGGAGATGGTGGGTGAGAACCGGTATGACTGTAAGCATTGCAAGGGATTACAAGATGCCGAGAGACAGGTGTACATAAAACACTCCCCGAATTACCTCATTCTCACATTACTCAGATTCTCCTACGACGTCAAAAAGAGGTCTCGGTCTAAAATACTTACAGAGGTCAATTATCCAAGAAGCATACACTTACCTGTGGTAGGTGCTGAAAAAGGCCACAGAAGCCCCCGTGATAAAAACAATGTTCGCCTAGATACTTACGCGTTGGTGACTGTGATAGTTCACTCTGGTATGGGTTCTGATTGTGGTCACTATTACTGCTACGCTCGCCACTCAAACCCAGCCCCGCCGGAACAGAGCAGCGGCCACAGCAAAGATTACCTAGAAGATAAATGGTTCCTGTTCAACGATAGCCGCATCACCTTCTCCAATTTTAAAACATTCAGTTCTGTTTCTCAAAGTTTTAGAAAGGACACCCCATACGTTCTGGTGTATAAGAAAATAGCTGAAGGTGATCGTGCGATGGAGGATACGCAGATGTCATTAGATGAATCAACAGATGCCCCGGTGAAAACAGAACTATGGCAGAAAGTTGAGAGGGACAATAGAATTTTTTCCCAGGTACATGATAATTTTCACTAAGTGCTGCATACACTATTGTAGTCACCAAAGTCTTGTCATTTTAAGGCTACGTATTTGTTATCTCTGTTTAAAATTTTATCAATCTCGCTGATTTGAGACAATAACCCTTTTCCTGCTAAATTAAATAATTTAAATCTCCAGCTACTTGTAGATGCGTCTCTCCGCCGTGACCCACAACTTCAAGTTGCTCGAAATTACTGATATTTGTTTATTTTGCCACCACACATTTTGCAAACTTTGCTGTTTAAACACTCATTTCATTCCCAATAGCTTGCCCACGCTAACCCTGTAAACATGAGCTGTACAAATATTGATACGCTTTTACTAGGCCCCATTGTGTTACATTCAAATCTAGTTCGCAAATCTTGAATGATATGGTAAAAAAAGCCACTGGTCTCACCTAGGATATTCATCTGTGATGGTTTTTGTTTCAGGAACAAGAGCAGCAGCAACAGAAGAAGGCCTTATGGCAAGATCCCACATCTGACAAATCCTGGTACAAGAGGGACGACAATGATCCTCCAGGCTCATGTGGTGGCCGTGGCGGGTTCACAGAGGGAGCGCGCTTAGTATTTTAACCACCGGTGCCGATTATATTCGGTTTTTCATCTGCACATTAGGTATCTTTTTTAAACATCAGCAAATCTGAAAATCGTTGACCTTTATTTTGTCAATTCTGAATAATTTTCACTCACTTGAAGTTGTGAATCAGGTGAACGAGACACAATTTCAGTGAAAATTCAACTCGAATACTTGGCGTTTAAATGGTAAAATAATATTTTGACAACCGTTAAATAAATGGGGAATAATTAGGTAATAACTCATACCTGTGCGTAATCAGCCACTTCTCAATGTAACACGCCTGATCATTGTTATCATTCCTAAGTAGGCAACAGCTGATGTGTATAGTGGTTTATGCATTTTTTGTGATGTGCAATAATTAGGAGAACATATTATATTCATATATATATATATATATATAGATATAAAACCAAAATAAGTGTGATAAAACTAACATGACCTTGTTTGTTATATTATATTTTAATTATTAGCTTTTGATTTGACAATTTTTGATGTGAAGGAAGTTTTTGTTTGCATCCATGTCAATTGAAGGTATCACAGTAAATTTCCGGTAAGCTGAATTTTAGAGGTGATTAATTGAACAAAAATATGTATTTTGGATTATTTTAAGCTGGAGATTTTCTTATGCAATTCTAGTTTCAAATGAGGGATCTGCATAGTATCACAAGCATACAAACTGTACACTAGGTACATGTAGGCTATAGGCGGTCTTGGCAAAGGTACACCTTTCAAGCCTGAGTTTACCATTGTCATCTTCATCCACTACAAGCCGCGAATTGCTGTCGCAATTCTCGACTTATAGTGGATGAAGATGATTTGATGTGGTTGAAAATTGAAAAAGAAAATTGCCATGTATTGATAAAATAGTTTTATGGAAATTTCCATTCTAAAACCCTTGGTTGTAGGAAAATTAAGTTTGTTTTCAGGGAAGTAAAATGATGTTTTAATGCGTCGTGAGGGTTTAAAGGTTTAAAATGTTGACAAATGATTATCTCTGGTGATAGTGAATAAATGCTGGTCACGAATCACATTCATTTCTAGTCATTAAATCAAAATTTAGGTTTAAACGTGTTGAGGTTCGTTTTCGAGGTGAGGGAGGGTGGCCATAAAAAAATAATATGATTAAGGCCTATACGCTTGTGATAAGTTGATTACTGATAAAAATCCAGCGCTTAAAAGGACATGCCCAGGTCTAAAATCATCAAAAAATCGGTGATTATATTTTAGCTTAATAATATGACTATATGATGTAAACATGTCCATAGACTAGAACTGCAAAAGTGTTTTAATTTTTGTGCTGCGCATTCACCGGTTAGCTAGATATAGAGACGAAATTCCTGATTTCTAATTATTGACAACCATGTCAAAAATAAGAAATACGTGAATTTCGTCCCTATATCTAGCCTAACTGGTAAGTGCGCAGCACACAAATTAAAAACACTTTTGCAGTTCTAGTCTATGGACATGTTTACATCATAAAATGGTCATATAATTAAGCTAAAATAAAATCACCGATTTTTTGACGATTTTAGACCTGGGCATGTTCCTTTAACCCTCATAATGCCCGAAAGCATCATTTTGTATCCCTGGAAACTAACTAACTGAGAGTTTGAAAACAACAATTAACATGAAATTGTTTTGACAATACATGACACATTTGTCATCTTCATCCACTACAAGCGAGAGCAATTCGCGACTTGTAGTTGATGAGAATTTTACTGGTAAATTCAGGATTCAAGGGTTAAAGTGCTAAATTTATCTTAAAATCGAGACCTGTTTTTGTTCAGATAGAATATTTGTATCAAATTGAATGTGCAAGTGACTTTAGCATGACGAATATTTTATGATTATAAGAACAATAACGCAAATCAGCGATTTATATATACTGCTTGAAAAATATTAAAGAAAATAAATATTACGTTGTAATGCATGAAAACACTGTATTAAAAATTGTCTTTGGATAAAGAAATGGGTGACAGAATACTGTACAGAGGCTGTGGTCTCACACCATATTACAAGTAAATTTTAATACTAATCTAAGTCTATTTTAACCACTACATTGACGTATTAGCTTAACCAGGTGTAAGTCGTCCCCTTGGATATGAAAGGGTGTATCTGTAAAGTGGCTGATATACCCTTTCATATCCAAGGAGAAGAAGTATTCTGCTGATTGACAGCCTGCGATTTGCTGATTTTGTCACATAATATAAATCTTACAATTTGTCCTGGGAGTAGAGTACAATACTGCTCTGCAAAGCCAAAATACAGTATCTGCTAGCAGATACTGTATTTTGGCTTGGACCCTTGTCTGCTTTGATTGAAACCTGATCTAATAAGATTTTTCAATAATACAAGGCAGGAATCGCGAATGTAAATTATGTGGAAGAAAAATACCTATGTTTGAAATTAGTAGAGAATGCTGTTTTTAAAGATTTTTTTTTCTTTTTATTTTGGCATTATTGCATGTAGTGTTATGTTTATATTATTAAAAACCCCAATATCTGTTATCTTATTGCGGTGTTATATTCTTGGGTCTTATACTCGATGAGGATTGAGAAAAATAAGGGTAACTCTAATATACCGTACAAAAAGAAAACTTGCTGTAATTTTATAAGCCAGGAAACACAAAGATGTATAGCCTACAGGTGTTAGTTTACTATTGGACCACTGTATGCTACGTTGGCACAACATTACCCCTTAACCTTTTCAACCCTACGGATGCATCAAAGCATCATTTTCGCATCTCTCAAGAATGATTTAATTTTGTAAAACCCAGGGGTTTTAGAATGAAATTTTTTGTGGAACTGTAATAATAATAAAGATACCTTTTTTTCATTTGCCACCCACTTTAAGTCATCTTCATCCACTGCAAGTCGAGAATTGCGACAGCAATTCGCGGCTTGTAGTGGATGTAGATGACAATAAATTCAGGCTTGGAAGGCTTAAAGGTGATCTATCACCCCTTATATGGTATGAATAATCATGTCCTTATATGGGGTGATTGGCTATCATGTGACCCTCTCAGAGAGGGTCACATGATAGCCAATCACCCCATATAAAGAAACACTTGTGCCCGATCTTGTGGCAACTTTGATTTATTTGTCACAAAATCATTCATACTATATAAGGGGTGATAGATCACCTTTAAATCGCTGAGCACGAGTATAGTTGTTTTTAATTTGTTTTATTAGCCGCTTTAATCACTGTTGTTGGGAACGGAATAAGTGTTTAAATATCAAGATTTGCAAATGTGTGCATTCAAAGTAAACAAAGAAAGAGTAATTTTTGTTGTGAGTCGTGGTAGTGGGTGAAATTTTTATTTTATAAATTGTATGTAAATGTACCATTTATATGTCTGAAATGGTACATATTTAAGTAATTATTTTCTTGGTATTATGATTGCATTTTTTAGTGAGATCCTACTTATGGTAATGCTGCTCGTCCACCAGTCAGGCTGTCCTACCAACTGCAGCTCTTGGCCTCTATTTGCCTGGCGAGCTCGGCCAATTCCATTTATGGCAGGGTCGAGGCCAAGGTTCTTAGTCACGTGACTTTCATGCCTGTGCTATTGAGGCCGGTGAATAATTTTCTGGGTCAAGTCATAGGAAATGCGTCAGAGGGGAAATACAATACTGTGAACTATATCCGGGGAAGTGACCTTTCAAAAATGCCTGAATTCGGGGATTACCATATTTTCATCTAAAAATGGCAACTAATCACAAAAATTCGCCATTGGGGCATACCAGAGGCTACATGAAGCTCGATCACACCGCGTAGTGTAGCTCTGGGAACCAGAGTAGGCCTCTATTAGGAACACAACTTGTTTTGCATTACTCAATACCTAGATGTACATCACATACAGGCTACCCATGACTAAACCTGGATTGATTTCATTTTTCTGCGACCTCTATGCAATTAGCTTTTTCGTTCGGCATTTTCCTTGTATTTTTTTTGAGAACATCACTGTAAATGATATCTCATGGGTCTAATAATAGAGTAAACCCCATTAAGTTGGCATACAAAATATTTCACGAAATTGGTCCAAGGCGATTTTGGAGCTCATCAAATTTAGCGAGCACAGATCTGACAGCAGGTACTTTCATAGCATATAAATATTAGTAATAAAATATTAGCAGGTCACGAAATTAAAAGGGATGCAAATATGTCAGTAAATTGGGCCAGGGGTTACCACGGCCAGTTTTAAAAAAACATGGTTCTTATTTTCCAGCATCCACGTTTACTATTGGGATGTTTCCAACCTTTTTTAGTTGTCATGTCCACTTGCCATAATATATTTCTGTGCACCAAGTCACAAAGGGACATTATCCGAGATGGTCGCCCAAAAAGCTTGTTAGTGCAATATGTTATGAACTGTTGGTTATATTGCATTCAAATTTGACGTAGTGGTTCTCTAGGTAATTTTTTGCTCCGATACTTTTTAGTTTGGGTAGAATCCATTAGACAAAAATGTCCTTGATTTTTTGCGGCAATTTTCATGGACATACATATACCTGGAAATATTAATGCTTTTAACCGTTGCAACGCAGGGATAGCCTTTAGAAGTCAGATTGTGACGTCCTAAAGTCAATCCCTGCACTGTAAGAGTAAAAATATTTATAATGGCCATGCCAGTAGTTTATCCAGGCTACTCTTTTATATCTCTGTACAGTTCTGAGCATTGCAAATGGGTCTTGGGAAACTAGCGGAGACACTGTACTACATTTCATTCTGTGTGATCAGGGTGTATAACAAATAGTTCAATATAAAATGACAAGTTCACTGAAAATTGTAAACATGGTGCTATTGGCTGTGATTTGTATATATAAAAAGAGAAAGACATGACGAGACATCCAATTTATTCATTTTGTTCATTGAAGAACAGTACATTCTATGTTCTAATATGTACAACATATTAGAACACATGATGATTGTTTATCTACATAATGTACATATTTACATTCGGATAATATACACATATCCCTGCATTATTATGTTTGCTTTAAGACTGTACTAGATATACAGAATACATCAATATTGACTGAATTTCCGATTATTTACTTTGAGAAAATTAATAGTTTACAGTTTTTTTGGTATTTTTTTTTCAATTGGAGGTTATCAAGACATGTTAATATGTGACGTATTATATTGTTTATAAGTATATCTTGCCATTACAATAAATGCTGTAACGTTTCTTGGAAGTCATTTTAACTACAATACTGTAATGATAATATATGCTTAACAAGATTGTAAACAACAGGCATGGAAATAAATCCAAAACGAACATTATGAAATTTTTCCATCCATCATAAACTCATTTAATACAGTATTCAGAAAGTGGCGATAACCCAGTAGCAGAAAACGTTGAAGCAATGTTGGCTCAGCGTCATGGACTGTGGTGCAACATTAAACTAACATTGGTTCAACATCTTTCATCAGATTTTACTCGGACCAAGATAAAATAATGTTTTGTCACTGACCAATTGATTATACATCCCACTCATAAACTGGTGTTCGACCACATTATTCAAAAGAACAGCTTATAAAATTAGATGGCTTTCCAAAGTCTGGGAATTATGATTATGAAATATGGTTGCCATATTATACATTTTAATAGAGCATAGATAATTCATTTTTCTAAAATAAATAGAGTTTTTCAGCACTTCAATTAAGATGGGAGGCTGTCGCATAACCTATGACCCCAATAGTATGTATTTTTAGCTGTCATAGTTGAATTCTACGCCTTCAAAAATTAAAATTCAGAGCTGTACTTATGATTCATTATATACAAATAAATTCAAGGGGACAATATTATTATGTAAACCAGAGATAAATTTGAGATCACACTATTATCCTGTTCAATATAATTTGTTAGCGAGGGTATTTTATAAAAGAATGTGGATCAGCTCTGATAGCTTCATTACATGGCGATATTTGAATGAAATATTTCTCTGAACAATATTATTAAAATACCTGCACATTCTCTGAAACTCAGTCGAAATGTGTGAAAACAAAGTTTGAAAGCTTCATCATTATTCAATCAGAATTTTCACCCAATCGAAGTTGTGTCTCGCTGACGCGATCCACAACTTCAAGTGAGTGAGAATTATTCAGATTTTAAAAAATTGAGGTAAATTATTTTGAAATATTGCTGATTCGTGCCCAAAAATGAAGAACGGACTATAATAGGGACTGGCAGTTAAAAGATTAATTATCTGTACTATCTGACTAACATGCACATCTATTTCTATATAAATTCTATGTGTACTGCGCCTGCACAGTACCACTATCTTGGGTTCATTACAGCAGCCCTGTACAATGTTAACGGAACGTATTGGATGCTTTGTAAAGCAGCAAATCCACATTTAACCCCAGCTCAGCAAGCAAGACATGGTTCCAATGATGGGCCAGCGCTGGAGACAGGGGCCCAACATTGATACAACACTGGGTCAATGTCTTGTGTGCCTGGAAATAGTTGCTATCGACTACAGTACTAGACATTTGGTGTTTTGTAAGAACATTCATAACAAGTAATTAAAAATAAAATGGGGTCCTAAATCTTCATAGTAGATCTGATAAAATACGCGAATTCACAGTAATGTTGGCCCTTGAATTTCACAAATCACATCATTTTTCAGTCATTTGAATTTGTGTGTCGTGGTAGCGAGACACAAATTCAAATGACTGAAAATCTAAATTGAATAAATCAGAGCTCTAGGGTTCGATGACAAAAAACATTTCCTTTTTTTTTTAAATTGACACAAATATAAATTATTTATTTGACCACATATGTTTTACCAATTTAATTGATAAATTATAAATGTTCGAAATGTGCTTAAAACCCTGTATTTACGGGTCTAGCATATGACAAAAGTATTAGGAAGACATTTAAATTTCCCCATGATTCAGTTACTTTGACACACAAAACATCATTGATACATATTGTCGACCTTCCGCGAAACAACTATTATGCCCATTTATTTATTTTTTTGAAAATAATGAAAAACCTATGAAATAAAATAATTATAAAGCTTAGGGGCCATCATCAGTTGACAAAGCCTAAAAATATTTCACACAATTTGTATTGTTTATCTGGATTTCACTAATTTTAAATCGCTTTTAGATCGTTGATAGGCTGAATCCTAATCTCTAGTCATTTAGTGACCTCTACTTCCCAGTAGAGCAGTTCACCCAACACTGGTCTAATGATGGCCCACGGTCTCAGACGCTGGCCCAAGGTCAGACAGGTATCGGGTCTCATGTACACTGGGTTAGGTTATATCATGAATCAGAATGTACCAGCAAACACGGGGCATTCACCCTATGCTCTTTTAATGTTGAGCCAGCGTCGTAGACGGTGGGCCAACATTGAAAGAGCATTAGGTGAATGGCCCGTGTTTGCTGGGTTACTACACGTTCACGTGTACATCACTGTGAAACGTCCTCACAATGAATTTCTCACCGAAGACAAACATTATGCAGAGTATTTTCTGCCATATCGCCCTCACTAATCACACGGTGTATCCGGCATACATAAACTGTTCAGTGGAGAATCACTATCCTGTACGCACGTGTGTGACCCGGCAAGCACAAGACGTTGACTAAATGCTGCTTCCACCTTATAATGCAGAAATATTTGAGTGCGGGGACCAAATTTAGATATCAGAATCTGATGTCTATAGACGACAGATCCCGACCTCTGAAGGCGGTCCCCACACTGAAAAGGTTAATGCCGGACCATCTTTCACGACACTCTCCCAGCATTAAATCAGCATTGGATCAACGTCTAATTTGCCGGGATGTGACTAGTACTGGTCTTCCTGCGGATAGCTTTCCACCGCCTGGAAATCATCTTCGTCATCGGAGTCTGACACCTGCAGGTCTGTCTTAATGTCAGATTGGCCTTCCGTGTGAAGGATGGACGAGTGGAAAAACTCGTTAGGGTCAAAGTTATCTGCTGCTTCCAGCTCGGCGGCTGTGAAGTCACTTGTGTCCATCGGCTGCATGTCTGGCTGGATATCATCCTCCAAGTCAGATCCACTGCCACTGAGATTCCCTACAACCAGACAAATAATGCAGGAGTCAATAAAGAGACATCATTAACCCTTTAAGCCCCCATTATGCATCAAAGCATCATTTTTCATACCTGAAAACAAACTTCATTTTGCTAAAACTAAGGGGTTTTAGAAGGAAAATATAAATGAAACATTTACCAATACATGACAATTTTTCTAAATTTTTCACCCACTTCAAGTCTTCTTCATTCACTACAAGTTGAGAATTGCGACAGCAATTCGCAGCTTGTAGTGGATGAAGATGACAATAGTGCAGTCAGACTTGAAAGGGTTAAAGCGCTGATGTTTATAAAAACGTTGGAGGCCAAAGGTGTTTTTTTGTAATTTGAAATCATCATAACTGTCTTTGTTAGCTCTTTCTAATTCATTTGAATACCTATGTTATGGGTCTCAGACATATTTTAAATCTTATAGTGCAGGGATTGACTTCTGACGTCAGATTTTGAAGTTGATCCCGCAATGAAAGGGTTATGCATCAATGGATTAAAAAATTCAGAAACGTTTTATTACTAGTACATAAAGATGATAAATGGGCAGTTACACGTAGACTATGTTTATATATTTGTGCTTATACATAACTAAGCTAATGAAGTCATTATAGCTCTAAGTGTAATTCAAGATTATTTATTGGTATAAATGAATGTAAATTACCAAACATTGACATCATCTACTGATAATGCCAATACTATATGACTCAAACATCATAAACTGAGCAATATAGCGTAATATAAAATATACAATGTCTGTGTTGACAACATACAGGGGCCGTATTCTCGTACAATTTACAATATATCGCAGGCTTCCGATTGGCCGAGATTGCCATCTCGACCATATAGAAGCCTACGATATATCGTAACTTGTACAAGAATACGGGCCCAGAAGAATAGTGTACTTCTATACATGTACTAGATCACATGTTGATATTTACAACAAAATTTAGACTTAACTCGGTTGATGAAACCAGGGTAAAATATCATCACGTGATCTGGTCTCAACCAATCAGAGACCTCAACCCTTCAAACACCAGTCCCGATTATATTCGGTTTTTTTTTCTATTACACATCAAATACCAGCTTTTGAACACATTAAAGATAAAATGTGACAACAATCAAAAACATTGCAAAATCGTTGATCACATTGTGATAAATCCTAATCATTTTCACTCACTTCAAGTTGTGGATCGCGTCAGTGAGACACAACTTCAAGTGAGTGAAAATTCCAATTAAATAATTTGGCGGCTAAAGGGTGAAGACTGATGTCCGGGTGACTTAGCTGAACAAGTTGGTAAAACTGGGGACTGGTTTAACAACATGGGCTCAGATTTGTACATATCCATTTTGATTGGATCTACTGCAGATACAAAGATATGGTTACTTACGACCAACGGGGAAGTTAGGCTGATCATCTTGGTCACTCATATCCTCGTCTGAATTCTCGGGTGTTATCTGTAGATCCTGAGCTAAACTGTCCTCGTCGTGTTGCTCAATCTGGAATGTAGAAAAAAAATTATGTTATCTGGAGTTCTGGATTGTCACATGTTCTTTTTAACCCCCGTTCTCGTAGAATTATACAATTACAATCTCACTCACTTCAAGTTGTGGGTGGAAATTAGTTACGTATAAACAATATGGATCAACACGGATCAATCCGGCAAATTTACCACGCCAAAATAAATCATTTAAATTATTCAGATTTGCTTAATTTCAAAACAAAAATTTGCAACTATTGTTAATAAAATCTCATTTTTGTTCCCAGTAACAGTGATTTCATCGGCTAACATAATGAACTATAGTCGTGTTTAGGAGTTTGAGGGTTAATAATCATTATAAATTGTATTATTTTACGGACAAAAAAATCTTTGAATTGCTGCTGCCATTCCCATCTCGTAAAATACACAATTATTCTATCTCAAATCAAAGCTCATTTCATGTATACCTTTATTCGATGAATTTTATTCTGAATATGCCATGTGTTGCATAAATGTGATGAAGGAGTTTAAAGGGTTGTACATTTTACATTAAAAAATACCAATACAGCAAAGCCAAAGGAAAGTAAGCAGATACTGCTGTTTTGGGAAGGCAGAATAGTTATAATGTATTGTATTACATAAAACTTATCGGTATATACCAAAACTTTCCCACAAATCAAGGTAAATGAAAAGTTTTAATTTATTTTTGAATAAGTCTTCTTCAAGGGGTGCCACACAATGCATGGACATGGTGAGGATTCTTGAAAACATTAAGTTGTATGAAATTGTTTAAATTGAATAATTTGACAATTAGTAGTATACCAGTATATCATATTTATTTATAATGTATTCCATACCCTAGTCGCCTCTGCTGGACTATAGTTACTCATATACTCGTCCTCTTCACCTTCAACATCTACAAACTCATCATCTCTCGACATATTCTGTTGGAACAAAGGTGAAAATTTCTCAATTGGATGAAACACAACACTGACATCCACCAGTCCACATAATATTGAAGTCACAATTACACCTTATCTAGAATTAGCACAATTACAGCTAAGTAATAGCTCTCCACATACACTGTAATCTTACAACTTACAGTAATTAAAATAGCAGATAATTAATGTTGCCATAGAGTCAATGTCTGTTAAGAGCAAAAAATACTACTTTTGATATTTTTGATATTTATTTGTGTTATTTTATCTTGGGATAAAAAATACTTAAATAAAATGTGAAATAACTAAATGAGCTCATATGTTAAGATCATTGAAGTGGCAATGTGTTCAGTTTATAAGGTTGAAATACATATAAACCATAATGTCAGAAGGTAGCATGCATTATTGAATTAATTTAAACAAAATTTGCACTAAAGTCGATCCCCGCGCTGTAAGAATAACATACTTGCAAAGCCATGCCGTCCTGAGATAGATCAAGGTGCTGCTGAAGGCCAGACGAGTCATTTGTGTCTTCGGCTATAGTCACGTTGTCCACACTTTCCAAATCCATTGCTGAATGAGTAGAAAAGAATAATACAGAAGCAATCAAAGCAAACACAAAACATTAAGGCTAGACTGCAGTGTTTCATCTACCGGTAGGATTCTAGGCATTGCACCACCTATCATTGGGGTAACCTCATCAAGGAAGTAGGCACCCACTACCCATTTAAGATTTTTTCAGTACCGACCCCTCCTCATACTCATAACATAGAAGGATCAATTGAGTATGCACACTCAGTGCATGACCAGTGAGTACGCATTATCAAGATGTTTAAACAGGTTCAATCAGAATTGGGGGAGGGTGGTTGAAGGGAACATAGGCCCAAAAATGCAGCATGTCGCTGCGCCATGTTAGAAATGCGATGGTTTACTGTCGGGTCAGCCGCTGTGACATGGTTCAATAGGAAATAAACAAAGGCTTGATATTTCTTTTTTATTCACCCCCCAGAAAAGCGAGATATCGACTTAATGGTGAAAAAAGTGCATTAATATTGATTCTATAACCATAATTATTTTTTCATTACAAATGGAAATACGAATAGAAAAAATAATGAAATATTTTTGTTTATATTAGAAAAAATAGCCAATGGCTTTAACTTTTGCCAGTTTGAATCTCACAAACAGGCCATCGTCTTTTCAACAACCATTTGAGACCGAGTCACGAGGCTCAGATCCCCCCCCCCCCCCGGGCCTCATGCGACATCGAGGCCCAACCTTCATATGATCGTAATTTAACGACCAGCATAATAAAGTACGAAAGTGGGGAAGGAGGGAGGGAATTCTGTAAAGCCATTGGCTATTTTTTCTAATATAAACAAAAATATTTCATTATTTTTTCTTTATATGTCAAAAAAATGCCAATGGCTTTAACTTTTGCCAGAATCCAACCAAGGGAGGAGGAATCACGAAAGAGCTTATTCTGATTTTGATTTAACCAAAATACCAATTCAGATTTAATAATTTACAAGATAGTTCCAAGGTACTAAACAATCCCTAAAGCTATGAATTGAAGCGTAACCACACGACAATATCATAACGCACACTACGTGTTGAAGAGGTGTACTATAGGCCTAGCCTGTACACTTCCCACCGGCTCCATCATGACATAGCAGTAATCAGCGACAGCCATGCTCATCAGACGGACGACCGTTCAACTATCTTCGACTCAAAATCTAATGATTAATTAAATCAATAATCTCATCCGACCAGGTCTTTATTCCTGAGACGGTAATCTCTTCAAATTGAACCTAAAAATTAGGTAAGCACTAGCGTTATTAGCACTTTATTACAGAGATTTCTAAGATTAAATTTAACTTAGCTCTGTCAATGGCTCGTGAAATTTTCATATGAAGGTTGGGCCTCGATGTCGCATGAGGCCGGGGGGGGGGGGATCTGAGCCTCGTGACTCGATCTCAAATGGTTGTTGAAAAGACGATGGCCCGTTTGTGAGATTCAAACTGGCAAAAGTTAAAGCCATTGGCATTTTTTTGACATATAAACAAGTTTTTGATACATTTACAAATGCTTTGTTATGAAAACCACCAATACTTTACACTTGCTGTTACACACACTACTGCGAGCGATACTCAATCTGACAGAACTACATTTATAGAACTTTAGGCTTGGCAATAGGTATGTGAGGCACTTACGATCCTGTTGTCCTGGGAATGAGGTACCAGTGATGACACTGTCGGTCTCGGCTGCGGCGAGTGCTGCCTCCTGCGTGGCTAGTATCAAGTCCTCAAGCTGTGTTAATGTCTCCTCTTGCTGCAATCACAATACGTTATGCTGTTAAACCTTACAACACTCAAATATTTTTGTATAAACCATGGAGAGCAAAGGAGTTTTTCAATTTAAAACCATCATAAATGTGTTAGTTAGCTCTTTCTGGTTCATATAAATACCTACGTTATGGGTCTACGGCCATTATAAATAGTTCAATTCTTTCAGTGCGGAGACCGTTTTTATACATCAGAATCTGATATCTACAGAAGCCAGATTTTGACATATAAAGACGGTCCACGCGCTGAAAAAGTTAAACCGGTACATGATAAAATCGTAAGTTTTACCTACTTGAAGTTGTGTCTCGCTAGGGCGACCCACAACTTCCAGTGGCTGAAAATTGCTCATATTTGTTTAATTTTAGACCAAACATATGCAAATTTTGATGTTTAAACACTCATTACATTCCCAATAACTGTGATTTAACCCTTACAGTGTGGAGAGCGACTTTAGGCGTCAGAATCTGACGTCTGTGGATGTCAGATTCGACGACTAAAGTCGACCCCAACAATGTAAGATTAAAATCAGCCGTAGACACATAGCATAGGTATTCAAATGAATCAGAAACAGCCAACTAAGCCATTTATAATGATTTCAAATTGAACAAAACTCTTTTGTCCCCATAATTTATATGAAAAAAATCTGCGCGTTAAGGGTTAACAATTCAGCAGCACAAAGGCTAAATCATATATGCCAGTCAACATACATGTTCATAAACACATAGTTTTTGTTATTAATGCTAAGCTGTATGCAGTAAACAAATCAACAGAATTTCCGCCAATGTCAGAACTCTGGTTATGCTACATTTAATCGCTATGTGGCTTTTTCGTGACTAACCTCAGCGAGGGCATCCCTGCATATCTGACACATTTTGCGAGCTGTTTCAGTTATGGCCGACTTCTCGCCGTTGTACGCCGTGCTGTTTTTCAGAATGAGATCCACGTCTTCCAGAAACTGTTCTTGCGTGTGATAGCTATGACTCTTCACATTCTGCACGAAAAAAAAATTGTAAGTATCGGTATCAGCCTTGTCCTGCTGTGGAAAGTATAACCCTTTTTCTGCTAGGTTCAGATATATATTTCAAACCAAATATTATGCACACTGCAATTGGCAGAATAATTTTTGTGGATGCTACGTCGACCCTTAACCCTTAAAGCGCTGAATTCATTTGTAAAAAACATCGCAATTAAAGGTTTTTTTTCAATTTGAAATCATCATAAACATCTTCGTTAGCTGCTTTTGATTTATTTGAATACCTATGTTATGGGTCTACAACCATTATAAATATTTACCTCTTACAGTGCGGGGATCGACATAAGTCGTCAGAATCTGACATCCACAGATGTCAGATTCTGTCGACTAAAGTCGATACCCGCATTGTAAGTGTTAAATCACTAGATTGAAATTTTCATATTTCATTCTTGTGACTGCCATGGTTACATACCATTCATATTTAATTAAATTGTCCCCAATAACAATTTGTTGTTATATTTTTCAGAGACTTAAAAAGTAGATTTTTCAGAATAAAGTCAGGTATAACAAATTAGGTTGAATATGTATATACATGTACAATTACGCTAAAGTACAAACATACATGTCTCCACCATTTCCACCCCAAATCAATGCTTATCTTGCATAGCATTGCCCCTTTTAAATTTGAAAAAAATTATGTCCTCAGAAAAATCACACCATCAAAAACTATTGCTTGTGTCAATATTCATTTTATTTATCCCAAAGGTTAATCAGACCATGGGAATACTGTCATATCAAATTTGAGTACGATCCAACCAATGGTTCAGAATATATTGCATTCACAAGCTCTTTAGTGGCTATCTTGAAAAATACTTTTTTGTATAGCTGTCAAAAATGAAATATACTCGTCACTCACAATTTAAAAGAGAGCTATTATGAATTTATGGCCCACACTGGGAGCAGAAAAATGTTAACGAATCATACTGTAATACCTTCAGTAATGTTTCAAGATCCATAGGCTTCTTCACAACTTCATAGTAATCTTTCACAAACTTCTTATTGACTGGTTTATGGAATGGATATGACTGAAATGACAAATTTAAAATTCTTAATTAAATAAATGAAATACAGTGTAGAATGTTTACTATTAAAATACAGATGTCAGAATTGTAATTTTAATTTAATGAAAGTATGAAGATTACTAATATTGTTTTGATGTTTTGATTATTACTCCCAACACATACTGTTGATCCATTGTTTGTCTAAGGTCAGTCAATGTTGTAGATGGGGAGCCAACATTTAATTGACATTGTTTCTTTCATCATCTTGAATTTGCTTCAGGCCCTAAAATTCATTACTTATCTTGTTTTCGTTGTCTATAGTTATATGTATTTGGGTCACTGCCTCACTTCATTCATTTTACAAACAGGTTTTCCACTTGTAATGTTTGTTAAATAGAGGTTTCGTCCTCACATGTCATAATGCATGAAATCAATATAATGTTTGTCAACATCCATCAAAAACATAATAGCGGATCTTAATCGCAGTAAATCAAGATTAATTAATCTATTCAAAACATTTCCACCTGTCTTTGATGTTATGGACATAATTATTGTCTTGAGTCTGACACCCTGGAACTAATGCTTCTAATAACAACTTCAACCCCGGGAGATACGAGTGTCTAAACTGCTCTGCAATGCTAAAAAGCAGCAACTGTTAAAGTAAGTAGTTGCCTCCTTGACTTTTCACTGCAGTATACTGCTCTGCAAAGTTAAAAGGCAGTATCTGCTCACCTGTAAGGTAAGCAGATACTGCCTTTTGGCTTTGCACTGCAGTATAGGCCACAGATGTTAATTACTTACACCTTCTATGACTTTTAATCTGTCCTCGACAACTGTTGCCAGTATGTAGGAAAATGCCACCAAATCATTATCATCAAGAAGTGGATTAATGGCTTTCTCTAGACGCATCAGCTTCTCTTCTTTCTATCAACAGCATCAACAGAATGTTGAATATATTGACTGGAATTTTATCAGATGTAATAAAAGCCCATTGTAAATTATAATATAAGTTTCCAAACACAGGACATTCCTTTGAAGCTGCCAATTTCACCAGAAATATCAGCTTCGAATGATTGAGAAATCTGATAATGCAGCACTGAGAAGTTAACTGATTGGTCAGTTATAATAAACAAACTTAACAATTGTGCTGATGGAACCATATATATATATATATATATATATATATATATATACAAGCATGTTTTAGATAGAAAAATAAAAAAAATGATAAAACAGTTTGTGGTAGATGCTTAGAAAATCCAATAATTCAATATTGATGTCAATATTGATGGCGGGTTTACATAAATATTTTTCATCATTTGAAGCTGGAAATTGCGTTAGAAATTCCAGCTTCAAATGAATGAAAAATAGAAGCAAACCATGCATCAGGATAAGGGTTAACCCTTATCCTCCTGAGGTAATTTATTTAAATTCCCCCCCCCCCACTTGAAGTTGTGTCTAGCTACCGCGACCCACAACTTCAAGTGGGTGAAAATTGGTCATACATGTATGTGTTTATGTATGTGTTTATTTTTAGCACAAATATTTGCAAATCTGGATGTTTAGACACATTCCCAATAGCAATGATTTGATCGACTAATAGAACAAATTAAAAACACTTTTCGTGATCAGCAGGATGAGGGTAAAAAAATATTGCCATGCTAATATAACTATCAAATGTCATTTCACAGTTTATTCCGTAACTAAGAGACACCTCATTTAGATATTTACGTAAATGTGAAAATGATCTATTTCATATTGATTACTCAGAATTCAGCTGTTAATATTATCGGAAGTCAGTCATTAAAAAAATGGGGAAATATCGAACAAAATATGTAAATCTTTCCTTTCATCTCATGTAAAATTTAATTAGACTTGAATAACTTGCATCTTGTAAAAATATATCTTTGAAGAAATGTTAATAATAGATTAATTTCCAAATGTATGGTAACTTTCAAGTGACCCTAGCTTTCTGAAGCATTTCTGAATATATTTTTCAAAAACGAAAATAGTAGCTGTTTTTTTTTGTTGGGCCAGCACCACAGACAATGAGCCAACATTAAGGTAGCATTGCTCAATGTATCATGTTTGCAGGTACATGTCTATGAAGAAAACTCCAATGATGCATTGTAACATACAGTTTTTGACACAAGGTTATTCCCCTCTATGTGAAGCTGGAATTGTGTGAATGATGCTAGGTAGTTTCAGAGAAAGGAAAAATGTTATGGAGCTACTAAGCATAGTAAATATGATTTTTACCTCAGCTATTCTTTCCAAACATATATCCAACATTTTCTGGGCTGTCAGAGTTAGAACACTTTTTCCACCTGAAAAAATACAAATTTGAGAATAAAAATTATAAGTCTAATAATAATATGGACAGTCAATAGCTCAGGCTGTAGTGAGTGAGTTAGGCAGACTGAATGATAACAAGGTATACAGGTTCTAAGACTGTGGTTTATATACTTCCCAAATACTCAAGGTTCAAAATTGTGCTCTCTTCTAGACAAAAATGCACTGTTTTTGAGATATGGCAGTTTAAATGCATTTTTAGTAGGATTTTTGTTATATTCAACCCCCGCGGTACATGTGTATATAAATATAGCAGAATACCAAAGATCCCTGTGTTCTACCTTCAGTGGAGTCAATCAGTGGAAAACTTGAGGACAAATAGCTTTCTGAAAACGGCTGTAGAATAACAATAAGAAAGTACTTTGTGGGAAAACAATAATTTGTGTATTTCATTGAAGAGAAAGCATCACAAATTCTCAAGTGATATTGCATCCAGAATTGGCAATTGATACACCCCTGCAAAAATACACATGCCAATATGGGTTTAATGGTGGGACAAATTTCGTAGAGATTGGTCCAGCACTAAAGCAATGCTTGGTTAACTTGTGTTGGGAAAGGCAATTTTCTAGAGGTAAACCGATATTGTTTTAATGTTGGTCCACGTCGTAGACTGTGGACCAACATTAAAACAACATAGGGATGATCATGATCATTCTCTGGTTACATACCATTATATATTGAACTGTTCTGTACAATTTGGCTCACATCTTTGATAAATGCTTCTCTAGATTGATATTTCCTGTTCCTTATATTCTGTAGAAAAAAGAATAAAAAAAAACTTCATTAATAGAAAAAAAAACTTGATGTAAGGAAAGGTAAATGCTATCAACAAGTATAAGTATTTGATAAACTAGTTTACATGTTAAAATGAAATGATACTGTGATAGTATTTCATTAACTTATTTTTTAATCGCAACTGATTTTTTCCCTACCACTCTAATTGTCTGCAAATCCATTGGTTTCTTAACGATTTTGTAATAGTCAGGAACTAGCTTCGGGTTGACAGGAGTTAGAAAAGGTTGAGTCTGTAAAAATAATGAAATCAACGGAGAATAAATTTTATTGTATAGATAAAAACAGAATAATCATTTGAAATAATCTGACAATTTTAAACTTGTATCTCACAAATCAGTTTTTTTTTGGAAAATTCCAGTAAACTAAACATAAAGAGTACGCAAATGTGGAGTTATATTCGGACACATGTTTACCATGCCAAAAATCCAACATAGTATCCCCGCTATATCCAGGTGCCGATAATTCAGAGCTGCCAACAAAAAACTTGATAAAGTAATAGTAGGCTAAGCCCATTTAACTTAATACTTGTCCTGCTAGACCCGGATATATACGGTTTTAAGCATATTTTAAGCCAAATAATATGTCACTGAAATGGATAATATAGTTTCTGGTAGATGTTCAGTTAGTCAAATAATTAAATTTAGAAGACGTATATTTTCGAAAAATATCTATATTTTTCGTCATTTGAAGCTGGAAATTGCGTTAGCAATTCCAGCTTCAAATGACGAAAAATACAATTGAAACAATTCAGCAGGACAAGGGTTAACATACTGTGACAAGCATTCATGTACTGTTGCAGTCCTGCAAAGTGTTACATATCAGTTTCATTAAGAATACATATGCACATACAGTAGATATGAGATGGCTACGAGCCATCAGTCTGACGACGCTAAAAAAGTCACATTTTGAGATAAGTGGACTCTTATAACAGTGGCTGACAGTAGCAGGTTTACTGTAGTTTTGTTTAGTGGCTGATAATGCACTTACATTGTTTAATTCCCTCATTTCATTTAGAATATTTTCGAAGATAGTGGATGTTGTCACTACAGGATCAGTCCTTCTTCTGTTTGATTGCTTATGATGCTGAAACAGAATAATATATTTGTCAGAAAAATGCTTATACAATTCACATGTGTATTTTTTTTCGGATATATATGCAGGTGACATCATAGACCAGGCTTGTGCACTGTCTCGTTTTAAAGGACATTCTGGTGCTTGAACTTTTGAAATTTTGCCTAGGCCTACTATGTGAAGTTTTTTATACAAGTATATTTCGCAGACCCATTTCTATAATTCTAATGTATCTAACTACAATGTTTATTTTATATATCGTCGTGCTCACATAAGAACATGATATGTGCTGGTAAATTATTTACGGTTAGCCGCCACCAGCTAGTTCCCACTTGGCCGAATGACGGCCTGTCCATGAAGTATGAAAACGTGCGTATATTTGTGTTAATTATGTCACTCAACACGTTTTACTATAACATGAAAGTTTTAATTGTTAATTATTATTATATATTATAATAATATTAAACAAAATCTAATATATCGAGGACATGAGCAGTCATAAGTCAATCTCACTCACATAGCATCATTGGCTACTGTTGCGTCACGTCGATATTTTGAACTAGGCGGTAAATAACGAGTGCGCGATATACAAAGCTTAAGCACCATAAAGGCCTATTTTGACCTTCTGCGCGGCATAGGCCAATGTGTGGTATCGTCCGGTAATTACAGTACTTAGCAATCATGTATTCTTAAAAATGACATTACTTACCTTGAGATAGTCACAATGGATGGTCGTTCCAGCCCTCCGTCGTCTCTTTGAGCCAGACAACTGCTTGGGAAACTTCAAAACCAATGACTTACGTCTCACCTGATCAGCACTGTGTGAAGGTGTCAATATCAATTAAATTCAGCATTAGTTTCTAATTTATTACTCCACATACTTTTCATATGAGATATTATGCATGCAAGTTACACCATGAAATGATGAAAAACAAATTCAGTTTTAAAATAAATTACTTTTTTTTAACTAATTGTGTTCAAAATAGGCATATAATTATCTGCATTGGAAGCTAAATACTTTGACCACCAATGTACAGTCTTGTGAGCAGAATGACATAGCATTCAGCCTAACCTTCAAAGCGCTAGATTAAATAATTTAAATTCTCACCCACTTGAAGTTGTGGGTCTCGGTAGCGAGACACAACTTCAAGTGGGTGAAAATTAGTTATATTTGTTTAATTTGAGACCAAAAATTTGCAAATCATTTAGTTCCCAAGAAGTGATTGGATCGGGTAATGATTTCTAATAAAACGGAATAAAAACAACTATTGTCATGTTAAGGGTAAAAAATACCGTGCAAGCACTCAAATACCCCTCGGCTCATGCAGTGACTATATATGACAGGTTTTAAGGCAATTAATTAAAAATAAGAACGATTTATTATAATTGATAAAACCAAAATGGCTGTCGCAGCCTCACAATACTAATAGATTCGCAGACCCTGAAAACCTATATATATACCAGGTTTCGAGGGAATTCTAAAAAAAAAGGTTAAAAAAAATTAGTCGCAAGGTGGCGGCCATTTTGATTATCAGTGGAAAGCTGAAATTCTAATCATGTCATCTCCATACCCATGGGTAACTTCACATAAAAAATTGGAGAGATCCAATATTATTTTTTCAAATTATCGAGTTAACAAGGAATTTTTTTATTAAAAAATAAAGATGGATGCCATAGCCTCGTTTTCGGTTGCAAAACGAACAATGCCAACAGACTCGCAGACCATGAAAACCTATATATACCAGGTTTCAAGGGAATTATGAAAAAAAAAAATTAAGTCGAAAAAAAAAAAATTTAGTCGCCAGGTGGCAGCCATTTTGATTATCGGTGAAAAGCTGAAAATCTAATCAGGTGATCTCCATACTCATGGGTAACTTCACGTAAAAAATTGGAGAGATCCAATAATTATTTTTCAAGTTATCGCGTTAACAAGAATTTTTTTAAATCCTTGACCTTGACCTTGGGTAAAAAAGTGCAAGGAGGGGTTGAATGTTGGTATGAATTTAATCTGTTGCACCATGTTGGTGTAAGAGCCAAAAGAGTGTGTGCGGCGGCGGCGGCAGAGACAGCGCACGGAGGGGACGACAATACCCCTTCGGGCCCAACGAGCCGAGGGGTGAAAAAGTGGACATTGATAGTGAAAAGGTTACCAAGCAGCTAGATTGACTTCTGTGAATACTTACTGCTCAAGTACAGTCTTGGATATCTTCACCTTAGTTCCCTCCACGTTGATCAGGTCTTCGTCCACCAGGTTACTCTTCTCCAGTTCTTCCTCTTGCTCTTCCGTGATGGCCACAGACACGTGAGGGGTGGACGATGTGCTGGGTTTGATGGGTCTCTCCGGTCTCTCCTCCTTACACACTGAATCCCGGCCCTCGATCCCACCGCTGCCACCGCCACCAGACTTGTACACAGGACACTCCTTGTTAGTACGCATGTGTCCCACCTGACCACACGCTCCACATTTAAGCTGGAGACAAAGAAAAAATCCACCTCATCAGCATCTTAGCTATAATGTTTCTTAACCCTTAAAACGCTAAAATAAATATTTAACCCTTAAAGCGCTGACAATTTTCGAAACGAAGTCCAAAGGTTTTTTTTTATTTGAAATCCTCATAAATGGCTTAATCAGCTCTTCCCGATTCATTTGAAACCTAAGACCAATACAAATATTTGTATTCTTACAGTGTGTGGATTGACTTTAGATGTCAGATTCTGACAACTAAAGTCGATCCCCTCGCTGTAAGGGTTAAAGTGGGTGAAAATTCTTTATATTTGCTTAATTTGAGACCAAACATCTGCAAATCTTGATGTTTAAACACTCATTTACTTCCCAATAACAGTGCTTTGAACAGCTAATAAGCGGTTTAACCCTTCCACCACTGAAGCCTGTTTTTATGTGCTGAATGCCATAGCATTCAGCACATAAAATCGGGCTTCAGTGGTGAAAGGGTTAAGGGTTAAAAGGTATATCGTTGCTCAGAGCTATCCTATCTGACACTCATTAGAGTGGCAGATAGGATCCTTTAGCTCCGAGGCGACGATATATCTTCCCCAGCATTGAAAAATTAGAATGTTTGTCACCTTGATACTAACACGTTGTACCTGTCACTTTACAAAATCCACATTTCAATACCTAGATGACAAGATGTCAAAACAACAAGAATCTCCTAAACCTCACCTATTAGAATGGAAATTTCAAAGTTCAAATACGAAACTTTTAAATAAAAAGGAAACAAAACACTTTAAAATCAAATCTCAATGATTAAATCCTTCAAATGCTGAACTATTATTTAGTATTTTTCAAAAACATTTGAAGGTAAAATCTTTGTTGCAATCATGAACTTATTATAAGTAGAAATACCTTATGTGGAAGAAAATATATCTAAAGGATGATAAATAATAAATATTAGAGTCTATACAATATTTTTTATCATCAATGAAACCACGGCTGTGACGATCAAGTGCTAGGATGGCACTCATCAAATAATCCAAAATAACTACAATTATTATTATATTATAAGTATATTTATATACTAAACACAAAAGTTAATGCATAATGGTAAAGAAGTGATTTAAATACCCATTTGTGTTACCTACCTTGACTTTCAGTGGAAGTGATTCCTTCTTCTTCTTATTCTTTTTACTGCTGGATGATTCATGATGTCGGTGGTGTTCTGGTTGCATCTTGAACAACTCAGTCCCCTCAAAAGAACCGAGGGGATCATACCTGTCTTTTTGTTCATTTCGTTTTATTCTTCTCAACTGCTCTTGAATTCTGTAACAAGACATAATGTGACAGAATGACACTGGTATTTCTAGCTTATGTTTTTCCTAACTGATTTGTAGCCATCTTGATAGCGTTTGCATCTACTGTACTTTATGGTGTATAACCCATTACTTTTTACTCATTGGAGGGCTTGATGTGGGTTACATTGTTGAGCGTGTAAAATTAACAAAAACTGGAGCCTGACGGCACTGAAGTAGAGCTTGCGTCGACCTTCAGGGTTATTGTCATACTGACAGCTAAAATGGAGCTGTCTCACAATAATTATTAAAGCTGCTTAACTGTTTTGCTTATTTTAATCAAATGACCAAGTCATAGAAAATGGTGTTTAATTTATTATTTAACTGTTTAAAGTATTAAAACCCAGTGGGGGATTCTGAACTCAGAACGTTAAAGTCTGAAGTTTGAAGTCCAAAGTCTGAAGAAATCTGAAGTAGCCTATATTGTCCAAAGTCTGAAATTCAAAGACGGAACTTCAAAATCCGAAGGACGAGGTCTGTCCGAAGTATATCCAAAGTCTAAAATCCGAACGCTAAGTCTAAAGTTCAAAATTTGAAGATCGAATTCTGATGTCTGAAGTTCGAAGTCTTAAATCTCAAGTGTGAAATTCAAAGTCAGAAGACCAAAATCCGAAGTCTGATGTTCGACGTCTGTCCGAGGTCCAAAGTCTGAAGTAGGAGTCTGACGTCTGAAGTCTGTCAGAAGTTTGTCTGAAGTCTGTCATAAGTCTGAAAACTGTCCGAAGTCTGTCTAAAGTGGTCTGCATGATAGCGATCACCATTGATCAGCAGTCCTCCTGATAACATATATTGTAATGTATTTCTTGAGCTTATTTGGTTACGTATGTATGTTTGTTTTTGTTGTGTGACAAATAAATCGTCCGAGTCTTTGAGTCCGAAGTTTGACGTCTGTACGATGTCTGACAATGAAGGCTACAATCCGATGTCTGAAGTATGTCCAAAGTCCACAATCCGAAAACTGATGTCTAAAGTCCACAATCAGAAGTCTGATGTACGAAGTCTGACGAAATCTGAAGTTTGATGTCTGACGTCTGTCCGAAAACTGTTTTAATTATGGCCAAAGTCTGAAGTACTACGTATGTCTGTTCAAAACCTGGAGTCCAAAGTATGTCCAAAGTCCAAAATCCGAGTCTGAAACCAAAGTCTGAAGTCTGTCAGTTGTCTGAGTCGAAAGTTTATCTGAAGTTCGTTCAAAGTTTTTTGCAATTATTATAACTTTGTCATACAATAGGGCCTACCGGTATTATATATATTGTGTGTTTGTAGATCAATTATGACAATAGCAGGCCAATTGTACCGATAAGCCTGCATTTTCCTATAATTATTTCAGGTCTAGTCAAATTTTCATTTCCCCGTTTTTTTAAACGAGGTCTACTATATTACAATCCTATCCGAAGATCATATTATCTAAATATATAAATAGGTGAAATAATATTTCAGAATGAGATTATATAGACTAACATTCAATTAACAAACAATATAAAATGCAAACACACGTGTAGGCCTACATGTATTTAATATACAAACGATTAGGCCTACCTATAATACAATTTAGACCAATATTAATCAGAATTTAATTGGACAGTCCCCTGCCCTAATGCAGCAAAATTTCGTCACCGACACCTCCAGGATAACCGGAACCGCTGGCTATGTACCCAAGAAATAGGATGAAAATTGTTGGAGCTGTTCGTTTCTCAATGATGGGCCAATGACGGCGACGCTGGCCTAACATTGAAACAGCATTGATTGAATGTCTTGTGTAAGTGTTTGCTTGGCCCTAGCAAAAAAAAGATATCCCCCATGAACTGCTTGTCGCGCTTTTCACGTAGACAGATAATTGAGGCTGAATATTATAAAGACATAATTATAACATAACTGTATCTGCATAGATACAGATCCCGGGATACAGATACATGATGATGTTCTACTTTGTGTTTTCTGGGCAGGTGGGAAGACTGCATCGTATTTCTACAGATCTGTAGAAATACGATGCAGTCCGGTGTCACTGCGTTGAGGTCTAATGCACGTGCCGTGCATACAAGCACTTTGGAGGACTTGTTGACCCAGTGAACTGTATATACATGTAGTTCACTGGGTTGACCTGTAGGGGGGGGGGGGCGCACGCCCCCGAGCCACACTTTACACTGCCCTGGCTCACAGTCATACATGTATACATATATTAGGCATATCCAACACAACAGTGTTGGCATTTGGTTGGTGTAGACTACGCCTGGTGACTGAAAAGTCTACATTCATTTATTATGTGAATACCAAACTCGGATTCGCATTTTATATTACCGTGAACTTTCAACAAGAGTTGGTTTGATTCTGTTCCAGTCATGAATGTTCTCATAGTTTATTTGAAAATATGACGTCGAATTCACATTAAAAGTGGTTTATTATGGTTATTGTAATAGAATAATTCACATATTAAGAAAAATTTGACACAGGTTGGTTATTATTCTCTACAAGCTTCAATGTAGCGTTTTGACCTGGATGGCTCTAGGTGGGTAAGTATGCCACGGCGGGTGACGTCACTGAACTGACCTCATTTATCAACTGGCCAAGGGGATGACCTGTACACTTAAATTGACTGGGCCACAAGTCATGATGGCTGACATTCACTTGTATTGAGAGAAATACAGATATTTAACCATGTTAATCTGAGCATCAAAAGACAAATCTCAAAATCGGCCTTCGTGATGCAATAAAAAAAGTACTTTTTAACAGACACATGGTGTTAGATATGTTCTTAGTTCAGCAAGTTTAACGACATTGTCGTGAAATTAATCGACATTAAAATACATAAACACAGTATAGAGTGAAAAAGTAGAGATTTCTAGCAATCTCTACTAAAAATGTGATAAATCAGCTATTTAATTTTTTTTATCAGCCATTATTGAGCTTGACCAAGAAATGGTTATTATCAACAGGCAAAACAAATTTGAGAACAATATATGAAAAACTTCTATCACGCCAACAAGGAAATATTAATGCCAAAAATGTCGAACTTCTATTGCAAAGCTCACATTTAAAAAAAATGAGGGCTATAGATGGCTGAGTTCAACTTGTAGGAGGACAAAATGATATTCGCATGGCTAAATTACGAAAAACAGTACAATCTGTCAGAAATACAGTTGAATTTGAAACAGGCACCAATGACTTTTTTTCTCCCAACGACATATTTCTTTGCACGGAACTATTTTCTATAGTTAGCATACAACTTTTCGAAAAAATGATGAAGATGCCATTACTGATATGCCTGTAGGGATACTATATGGATAACATAGAGCTATCACGCTGGACAATCACGGCTGTTGTCCTGTTGCATACCCGAGAACGCCGCTGAAATGGCGCAGCAAGATCACCGGCATAGATCAACCCTCTCGTTTAGCAACATTATTTAATACCATGTCAATGCTACTAGAGAATACAGAAAATAAGAGGCACATATTTTCATGACTACAGTACTGAGCAATTGAAACTTGTCGGGGGGGATGGGGAAATAAAATGAAAAGGAAAGGGAATAAACGTTTCACGGTGAATTCCTTTTCACTTTTTTTCACAGGTGTTTTCACCAGTCTTCACACATGGTGTTAGATATGTTCTTAGTTCAGCAAGTTTAACGACATTGTCGTGAAATTAATCGACATTAAAATACATTAACACAGTATAGAGTGAAAAAGTAGAGATTTCTAGCAATCTCTACTAAAAATGTGATAAATCAGCTATTTAATTTTTTTTATCAGCCATTATTGAGCTTGACCAAGAAATGGTTATTATCAACAGGCAAAACAAATTTGAGAACAATATATGAAAAACTTCTATCACGCCAACAAGGAAATATTAATGCCAAAAATGTCGAACTTCTATTGCAAAGCTCACATTTAAAAAAAATGAGGGCTATAGATGGCTGAGTTCAACTTGTAGGAGGACAAAATGATATTCGTATGGCTAAATTACGAAAAACAGTACAATCTGTCAGAAATACAGTTGAATTTGAAACAGGCACCAATGACTTTTTCTCTCCCAACGACATATTTCTTTGCACGGAACTATTTTCTATAGTTAGCATACAACTTTTCGAAAAAATGATGAAGATGCCATTACTGATATGCCTGTAGGGATACTATATGGATAACATAGAGCTATCACGCTGGACAATCACGGCTGTTGTCCTGTTGCATACCCGAGAACGCCGCTGAAATGGCGCAGCAAGATCACCGGCATAGATCAACCCTCTCGTTTAGCAACATTATTTAATACCATGTCAATGCTACTAGAGAATACAGAAAATAAGAGGCACATATTTTCATGACTACAGTACTGAGCAATTGAAACTTGTCGGGGGGGGGATGGGGAAATAAAATGAAAAGGAAAGGGAATAAACGTTTCACGGTGAATTCCTTTTCACTTTTTTTCACAGGTGTTTTCACCAGTTTTCACGGTAGCCACTGGAGAAATCAAGGGAACTAGATTTCCCCAAAAAGGAAATGTATTTCACACCTGGGAAAACAAGTGAAAAAATATGAAAAGTTTTTCATCTGATTTCCCCAGAATTCCCCTGAATTTCCCCAGAATTCCACAGATTTATCATTCTTTGTCTTGCATAATAAGGAATCCTCATTTTCAAAGATACATGTAATATGCATAACATAGGCCTAATGCTCAGACACAATGTACACTTGTGAAGTTATATTGAAAAATGTACAGGAAACTGGGAAATCATTGGGAATCATTGGAAAATCGGGGGAATCCAGAGGAATTTCGGGGGAAATTCAGGGGAAATTGGGGGAAAATTGGGGAATTGTGTTTCCCCAATGAGGAAACAAAATTCCCTGGCGGGGGAATCAATTTCTTCCACGTCGGGAAAATAATGGGGAAATGGGTGAGGGAAAACCGGTTCACCAAAATTCCCACCTGGGGAATTTGTGTGAAACAGGAGGGGGAAATGAAAGGGAAATGAAAGGGAACTTCGTTTTCACGACAAGTATCAATTGCACAGTACTTTACTTAAGGTCACTAGGCATGAGAGCCACCTAAAAAAGAACCTGATATTAATTATGGCATACTAACAGTGGTGGAATTTATTCCATTGTAACTTTTGGTAAAACGAGTTCTGATGTTTCGATTTAGTTTCAGTTTCTCATGCTGATGCAATAATCAGGGGGGAGGAGGAGGGGCATTTGATCAAACGTCTTCATTCTTTTCACCAGAAGTTCCAAAGTGAGTAAAAATTGAGTAAGTTTCTATACAAATTTTGAAACCACATATCATTCTCTGCTATGCTTAGTGCTTGCCAAAAGTGTAGAACCTCAAACCAACACTAAACTAAAAGGAGTTCAACGACTTTGACAAGATAGCTGTCCTCTGGGCGACATAACTACACAGGGTGTAGGGGTGTGTCTGTAATTATTGACAAAGCAGTGTTATTTCTTGTAAGTGTTCCCTTCTGTGTGTTATATTCCATAATGTGATATACACAAGAAAGTATGGTAATTTAATTGTAAATTAATGAAAAAATTGACTTACCTCCTTCTCTCTTTCTTCATCTCTTCTTTTTGAGCATCATCCAATGTAGCAAATTGCCGTCTGTGATAAAATGAACACACATAAAATAATACATTATAAAATACAATTTAAACATTGCAAACTCTATAACTAAATTAAGCTCAAACTGTCTTCATGGTGGAATAACTACTGTTTAAAGATATTTTAAATGATAAATGACATCAAAACAATGTTGTCCATCCATTGAAACCAAGTTATTATGTGGTATAGTTAATGCAAAAACAATTTATCAGCAATTAAAATACTGAAACAGTTGTGTGGGAATGGAATAATCACTACATGTGATATCTACACTAGTCAGCATCATTCTGCTTCTTGCATAACACTGTCATTGTGGCAGACATCAAGCCAGTAATGGGCCAACAGAATTGTGCCTATCTACTCACATGAACTGGGCATCTTTAGTGCGCCGCACACGAACATATGTGTCAATGACAGCAGATTTAGTAACAGTTTCTGTTCGAGTGTATTCTCTTCCTTCTTCATTACGGAAAGTACGAGTGATCTTCAGTTTCTTCATCTGATTATCAGAATAATTTCAAAAATGATTTATCATACATATTTGTCATAGCTGCAAATATGAGTAATTTTCAGCCACTTGAAGTTGGGGTTCGCGGTAGCGAGATACAGCTTCAAGTGGGTGAAAATTTACCTAAATTAATTTAGCAGGAGAAGATTAACCCATATGCTGCCGGTAACGTATACAGGCGTTTTCAAGAAAATTTCAGACCAAAAAAATGCAACTCTAGTTGCTAAAATGCTTTGTGGTAGATACTTATTTAATCTAATAATTCAATTTTTTGAAGACTTATATTTTTTCATAAACATAAATATGTTTAGTCATTTGGAACTGAAAATTGTGTTAGCAATCTCAGCTTCAAATGAATGAGAAATAGTTCGAGAAATATCGGCAGCATAAGGGTCAATTGGCTGAGTGAAGGTTTCATAAATTAGGTACATATATCATATATATAAAATGTCCACAATAAAATTTCTATATCAATGCCGTTCATACCTACTCTGCATACATTGTGCTAATAGTATGACCTCCTAGCTGAAAATTTGTAATCAAAGAGACGACACTTGATGTAATATAATCCAGGGTCCGTCTTTAAACTTCTTACGTATAAAGACGTCCCCACACGGAAATAAATAAAATATATTCATAAAGTCCGTAGACCCATAACATAGGTATTCAAATGAATACCTCGGTTTCCATGGTTTATATAAAACT
This sequence comes from Flabesymbios commensalis, assembly GCA_964017125.1. Lineage (NCBI taxonomy): Eukaryota > Metazoa > Annelida > Polychaeta > Terebellida > Flabelligeridae > Flabesymbios > Flabesymbios commensalis. The sequence goes on from OZ024913.1 coordinate 20,288,277, forward strand.
ATTTCAGCGCTGTGAGGGTTAACCCCTAGAAAACTGAGATATTTAATTTGCATTTTCAGTCACTTAAAGTTGTGTCTCGCTTTCGCGCTACACAGCTTCAAGTGACTGAAAATTTATGTGATTTGTGAAATTTAAGTCTCATCATAATATCAGTGTTTTAAGATTGAATGCATATTTCACTTTTAACAACTGGCTATTCGGGATTATTATATTTGTTAATAAAAACACAAAATGCCTACTGTAGTTGACATCAGTGCTCTAAGGGTTAAAATGTTTATTGGGAAGGGCTCCCGCATATCGAGATTGCTACTTACCCCGGGAGACCCTGCATCATCATCATCCTTATTCTTTTGTTTCTTATCTTTATCATTGCTGTCGCCATGGATCATTCTTTGTAACTCTCGTCTCTCTGCTTCCTCTTGTTCTAATGTCAGCTGTGGATGAAGCAAAGTAAAATGTATCACAGTTACAATAAAAAAAACGCTTAAAGTAAGAATATAAAGTGCTAATCCTTGAAGCGACATATTAGATGTTTTCAACCACCCGAAGTTTGAAAGTTTCACTCTAGTGACTGGCAAATTTACATCATGGGATACATTTCTATTTAATTTGTTTTATTTCAATCTCGGACAAGAGTTAACCAGCACTGAATGATTGCCAGCAATTAGACTTCAGACTGAACAGAACCAGTTAACTTGCGACTTTAAATCAAGAATGTCATGCCCTCACAATTTTTGCAATACTGGACAGCAATATTTCAGTTACTGTTTTTGCTTTACCACAATCTGTAATACATAATTACTACCTGCTTGACAATTAGTTAGCTACAAGAAAACTGTTCAATTAAACACATTAAATGGCAATCTGGGAAAATATTTTCTGGAAAAAAATGGCTACTGGCCACTCACTTGTGAGCTTGTCTTCTTATTTGATAGCATACTTTCTATATTTTTGCCCATTTCGTCAATGTCCGAATCTTCAGCAGAGCTCGAGTCCTCATCAGTAGACAGAACCTCTTCTGAGGCCAGAACCCTAAAAGCATAATGATATTTATCCCTTATGCTGCTGGGAACGTACTTTCGGTGTATATACGGTGTCGAGCAAGTTTCAGACCAAATAAAATTACATCGAAATCATTCAAGTATTTTGATAATAGCCAAAATAAACAAAATTAAAATATGCGATAAAATTCTAAGACGGAAACAATAAAAAAAATTATTATCAGAATCACACCAAAAACGAATCAGTACACGTCCAGATTTCTCAAACATGAAACAAATCAATAAAGCTATTCAAGCTCTAAGAGAATGACAAGGATTTTGGCGGCTATCTTGGAATTTCTTGACAGGACTTAATAAAACAAAAAAAATTGCCAGGAAGATTTTCTAGGGTAAGGTCTTCCTTTTAAACCAAACATAAAACAAATCCATGAAGCGGTGAGAGCAAAACCAAGTTGCAGCGGCGGAGCTGTCAGCGCAACAACATGTCTCCACAACCACATAGTGGGTGGAGACCTATTAAACATTTAAGAATTCAGAATATGTGAAGATATTCTATACACAAGTGAAGAATACCATAATTGAAATCAGTAGAGAATTTTGGGCAGAGAATAAAATTATTGTGTATTGTCGAGAGACAGATGAAAGTACAAAAAAATATTAAACAGGAGTGTTAAAACATACTTATTTTGCAGATCGAATATCCGTTGACATTCTTCCTTATACCTCTCCTGGTGTTCAGCAACAGAAAAGCGATTGCCACGTGCAAATTTACTCATTCCAGCTGTAAATAAAACATCACTAATTACTACATTAATGCACAAATAGGACAGAAGCTATGCAAGACACTTTAGCTGCAAATTCTCAATGACAACAAATGTATTATTCCAAGAACAAGATTATTTTATTGGGCATTAGAGAAAAGTTGCCAGTGCTATTCCAAAAGGATACTATTTGATTACCTTCCTGTCCTGCTTTTGCTTGTTCTGTAGACATGGTACGAACAACATCAATAACCTCCCAACGCGATAATTTTTTAATCTGAAAAAAAAACATAAAGAGAGCATTAAGTTATTGTCCATTTAATGTTTAGCTGATGTTATGTCGTTATGTATTATTGTAAATTTCATACTCACATTACATAAGTAAGCATGCCCAAACCTAGTTAAATTGATACATACCTCACTCTCCTGTACACCAAATTTTCTCAGCAGATTCTTGGCGTCCTTCAGTGATAGACGCCTAAGATCGGCATCTGTGCCAGTGACAGTTTTTTTGACAGGGGTCTTTTCACTTTGTTCTTCCTTTAAAACACGTTCAATCACAGGCTATGAATTTTTGAATGCTGGCGACTGTGACAGCCAGGGATGGAACAAGGGAGCATTGTCCCAATGTTGGCTAAATGGTGGGTCAGCATCCCAGATGGTGGCCCATCAGTGAGCCAACACTGGGGAATATCTGAATCATAACCCTTGTTTTGCTGAAATTGTACATATGTATCATAAAAAGTGGCAATAACACTTGCTGCTTCCAAGATGACACACTTTGCAGGTTTTCACAAATATATACAGGTAGTTATAGGTAGGATATATTTGTAACATGCCATCTGACACTTTATCTTTAAATTACTCTAGTGTTAAAAAGTTTGATCACTAAGGAATTTTAGGGATCAGGGGATAGGCATAACGTACAACAACAATATGATTTTTTCAGTTAAAACTTTAATGTGCACCACATCTGAATAAAAATAACAATCAACAAACAATGTATGTTAAAACTAACCTTTGACTGTTGGGGTTTATTTGGCACCTTGATGTAAGCAAAACCTTCTCCACAACCTGAAGGATCAGCGAAGCCAGTCAATGACAACAGACATTTCCCCTTCATTGCAGCAATGTAAGCACGAGATGTGTTCCACGGAGCAGCGCGAATCTGTCAGAGAGAGCATAAATCAATCATTTACATCAGTCACTCTAACTCTCAAAATCCTCAAAGTATCATTTTGCAAAACTTACTTTACTACACATGGACAAAAAAATCATAAAACTGTCTCAAATTAAATACACATACTTTTAAATCTTTAAACACCACAAGCCGAGAATTGCAGTCACTATTCTCGGCTTGTATGAAGATGTAAATGACTGGTACAGTTAAATTCAGGCTTGAAATGGCTTTAAAAAGAATAATCCGACATTTTGCCTAACATCATCACAAACTGTGTGACATGAAATTCTGATGTTATCATTAACCCTTATCCTGCCTCGTTGATTTATTTAAATTTTCACCCACTTGAAGTTGTGTCTCGCTACCGCGACCCACAACTTCAAGTGGGTGAAAATAATCATATCTGTTTAATTTGTGATCTATCCTTTGCAAATCCTGATGTTTAAACACACAGTTTGTTTCCAATATCAGTGATTTGGTCGACAAATAAAACAAATTAAAAAGGACACTAGTCGTGATCAGCAGGATAAGGGTTAACAGCCACAGAATCATCTGCCTTAGTACAGTCCAGATAATAGATACAAAGATTAAATAGTCATGATAATGCTTTAACTATGAAGACAAATAATTTATTTTTAACAAGCAAGCTTATCGATACTTAAAATTTCAACTTGCCTCATCATCCATTTTGACCTGAATATCATCGTCGTTATCGTCTTCTGCCGCAAACAGAGACTTCTCACCATAGCCGGCATCCTGTAAATTAACAATGAATTCAAAACCTTTAAACCTTGTTAAAATAAAATTATAAAAATAAATAAAATTATTGACATCAGCTCTGTAACAGAACATGGCTTGAATTGAAAATCATCATAATAAAAAAAATAATGAGAATATTAAAAACCTTGAGTCGTTGTTCTGCCGAGCACATGCTGTAGAAAGAGGCACATTGTTCAGGGGACACCATCGCTCTAACCTCTTCCTCTGCTGGCAGTCGAAAATCTGATTTCAACACCCACCAATTTGAGTCCATTCCTAAACATTGAATAATTTCCTGTCACTAACTCTACTGAAGACAACAACATTTTGAAACAAGAATCAAATGACTCGGTCCTCCTCACTTGTATTGCCCCTGACTTTAACATCAACCCTGCCTTCAGCCACAGAAAATGATGCAATGGATTTCCTGTAATTTTAATTCCCATGGAACAAAGCTAATTTCAGTATATGCTATTAGCTGAAGGTTTGGAGTCCAATTTCATTACTACCGGTAATAATGTTTTCCATAATATAAGAACATAATATATTCTACTGCCGATATTAAATGGTTAAAATTACTCTTTATCCTTAGCATTGCTGCAAAATATATTCAAACCTGTTCTTTTAAAATCTGCACAGATCTTTAACCGCTTCCTAATGCTACTTTCAGAAAGAGCTGGGAATGCTTTCTTGATCTCCTCCATTTTAATCCTGCGTGGATTGTCTTTACTTTTCCAAAACAATCGATAAATAAAAACCTGAAGCAGAAATAAAACACTTAAGCACTTCTGAATTAAAAAAAAATATCACTGTATTTAAAAAATATATCACACAACAAATTAATACGTCATTAATGAAAAATTTGCTTGCTATAAATGTGTAATGTTTTTTTCACCATTTAACATTCAGTAATAAATCTAAATTTTATTTCCATAGAACCACTAAAAAATATTCAAACCACTCAATTAACATAAGCCTACCTGTAAGAAATCGCGGGTGAAGTTATTGGCTTTTTTAGAGTTAGGTCCTGGAATTTCATAAAGTGGGCACCCCTGCCCGACGGTGAAGACTTGATCTATTTCACGTATATAGTATCTGGAATAACAAAATTTTACTACAAGAGAGGAGGCTTTGATGACATTTTACAGAATGCGTAAGTTTGCATTTTTAGAGGTCTGTGTAAAGCAAATTTAATTTAGGAGATGCAATGATGTGTGCATGGGTAACATCAGAATAATGGACATTGGCTACTCAAAAAATATAAACAACAAACAGGGGAGTAGTTCACCTACTCAACCCTTACAGCGGGGATAGAATTTAGACATCATAATCCGATCCTGACGTCTAAAGTCAATCCACGTACTGAAAGAGAAAAACTATTTAATATGGCGTAGACCCATAACATAGGTATTCGAATGACGTGGGAATGAAAATCACAGTAAACAGCCGGTTCCTGGGACTAACAGGGTGAACTTACCGTTGTCTGTTTCTAATGACTAGGAAATCAGTCTCTTTGGTTTTGTGCTCATAAATAGGTGCTCGGAAGAGATTATTTTCAAACGCTTGCAGACATTGTCCGGGTGCCAGCTGTCCCAGAAAAGGTGAAGTGTGAGCAAATGCCACCTCACCATATTTGAATTGAGGCGGATTAGCATCCTTGCCAGGTTTCTAAAAAGATAAGTGAACCTATATGATAACTAAAACATATATGTGTGTGGTGCGCACACATGTGTATCAATATGAGAACCAAAGATCTTTACAATAACAACAATTGTATGAAAATTAATGTACATCTGCTAAACTAAACTGAAATACATGAGTTTCCAGAATCCAATTAACTTTCATTCACTTAAAATTGTGAATTACAGTAGCAAACCAAGTGGCTAAGAAAATAATTTTTATAGATCAGACCTAACTTTGATTCACTAAAGTTATACTCTATTTACCAGCCACTAGAAAGTACACATAGTTTATTATTCGCATTGAACCTACCCTCTTATAATAGTTTTTAATTTTGGTTCCCATGCCGACCATTTCCATGAGAACAGGCCACTCTTCCGAAAACTCAGCAAGGACAATCTCTCCATCTCTTCCAGTGAGATCTTCAGGTGTTCTCATGAAAAACATGTCTCCGCCTCCAGAAGCTAATCTCTCTGTCTCCCTCATCTAGAAACAAAATGATAACATATATAAAATATGTATATGTGAGACCAGATTTAACAGAGTTTCTTGAGGGGGATCACTTTTGTGAAACTGGGCTGTAGTTGGCAACAAACCTGTGCCAAACTAGTAAAGACGAAAATGAGCCTATGGAACCCTTATAGCTGATGCAGCTGGAAAAAAACACCCAAGTCAAGTAGAGTCTTGATAACGCCGGTTTCGGTTTATTAACAAAACGAAACCGGTCTGTATCAACACTCCAGCTGACTGTGTTTTTTCATTCTGCACCGCTATAGGGGTTGCATGGGCTCATTTATAAAATATAAATATTGTCCCATCAGAGACATTGTCTCTAATGAGAGGTGTTTTTTTAATAAAGAGATCCACTGAACAAATATTTCTAAAAAATGAATCGAAACAAGAAGTTTGCAGTGGACCAATACATTTAAGAATTGTGTCAAAAAGTATATGTTAAATTATTTGCTTATCACCTTTGCTTTTCTCTTGATCTGTTTGAGTAGTGGTAGGACAGGATGGGGACCTGGAGAGGCCATTGGGCCGTGTGAATACTTCTTGAGTGGACCTCTGTGAAGACTGCGTAGCTTCATTGGTCCCAGATGTGTTGGGAAGAAAGGTTGACGCAACTCTACAGCTGGGGTGGAATGCTAGAAATAAAATTGGTAAAATTAGTTTTTGATGTTCAGTACATATCAGAAATGTACATGAAAAATCTGAATTACCACAGGCAAATTTATCGTTGCAACAAACAATCCCTTTTTATTTTTAACACATAGAAAATGACAATGAACAAAATTTCACTTGGAACAATTTTTTTTTAAATAAGCATTCACACACAGAAACAAACAAGTTAATCTTTAAAGGGAATAATGGAATTAATAATAAGGTAAGAAAGTCATCAATTTGAAAGTCAAGTCATCAATATGATGCATATTTTCTGCTGCCTGCAGCACATGGTGCATCCTTTTAACTCTTTTAACCCTCTAACCGCCAAATTATTCAATTTGGAATTCTCACTCACTTGAAGTTGTGTCTCGCTGACGTGATCCACAACTTCAAGTGAGCGAAAATTATTCAAATTTGACAAAATGGAGGTCAACTTTGTTCAAATCTCTCTGATTTAATGTCACATTATATCTCAAAAATGTTCAAAATGTGGTACATAACGTGGTAATAAAAAAACGAAAAACAGAATATATTCGGGACGGGCGGTCAAAGGGTTAAGTTATCTCATTAAAATTCTTAGCTAGTACTGCTGCCGCAACCCGGCATAAAACTAATATTGGCTTAACCCCTGTCCTGCTGAAATGCTGGTTAAATTTTTTAGTCATATCCAGATTTTATCACTATGGGTGGCATTTCATTTGGTTTAATTTGATTTGGAAACGTATATATAAAGCCCTGCAGCACAAGGGTAAACTTGAGATCAAACATTGACCATTCTTGCTCATTTACCACCAATTATACTCTCAGGAACCAAAGAATAACCCTTTAACCCTTAAAGCGCTGAAATGTTTTTTGTGTAAACCACGAGGATCAGAGGGTTTTTTTTTCAATTTGAAATCATCATAAATGTCTCATATTAGCTCTTTCTGATGCATTTAAATACCTATGTTATGGGTTCACAACCATTATAAATATTTTTACTCTTACAGTGCGGGGATCAACTTTAGTCGTCAGAATCTGACGTCTACAGACGTCAGATTCTGACGACTAAAGTTGATCCCCGTGCTGTAAGAGTTAATCACTATGTTATTTAATTACAATTTTCACCCACAGCCAACAATTTTAAGTGGCTGAAAATGAGTCATATTTGTTTATTTTGAGACCAGAAAATTGCCAATGTTCATGGCGAAAAAAAACATTCTATTCCCTATAACCATTATTTGATCTGATAATAAAATGAATTAGAAGCACTTAGTCATGCTTAGCACTTAACCCTCAAAGCGCTAAATTAATTTTATATAAGCCATGGAGACCAAAGTGTTATTTTCAATTTAAAGTCATCATACATGCCTTAGTTAGTTTTTTCTGATTCATTTGAATACCTATGTTATGTGTCTACGACCATTAGAAATATTTTTACTCATACAGAGCTGGGATAGCCTTTAGTGGTGAGAATCTGTTGTCTGCAGACGTCAGATTTTGACGACTAAAATCTGTCCCAGTGCTGTAAGGGTTAAAGTGTTAAACATGCATGATTATGGCTGTGACTGTTTTTGTATAAACCATGGGGACCAAATGTTTTTTTTCAATTTAAAATCATCATAGATGTCTTAGTTAGCTCTTTCCGATTCATTTGAATACCTATGTTATGGGTCTACGGCCATTACAAATACTTTGTACTCTTACAGCATGGGGATCGACTTCAGTCGTCAGAATCAGACGACTAAAGTTGATCCCCGCACTGTAGGGTTATATAAAATACTATATACCTGTATAACACCACCAAGGTTGGTGCGAAGTGCATTGTCAGTGGCCAACCGTGGATTGTAGTATTCGTCGTTGGAAAGATTGTAAAGATCTTTATTTTCCAGATTTGATGGCTCCTCCTGTTCAAAAAAATGCATATAAAAATTAGAAATCAATGCATTATTTGAATATGTATGTAAAATTTGAGTTAGCATTACAGGAGGACAAGCTACCTTGTCATTTTCAGTGTTTTCAGTTGGGTGAATCTTTAACCACTTCATTTCCAGGCCGAAGTGCATGCCAGGATCCAGGGATCCTGGTGTAACTATAGTAAATCCGATGGAAATTTCCGTCATGTATGGTTACATAACTTTGACGAATGACGACGGATATTTCTATCATGTATGGTGGTGAAGGGGTTAATTAGTGTATTCAAACTGTTTTTATCACAAGAAATATTGACTAAAACTGATAAAATGTACAGGAGCATAATTCATGTAAATCAACAGTTATCAATTAGATTAAGCCAAGCTGAAATATTTTTGCATGAACGATGGGGAACAAAGGATATTTTTCAATTTGAAATCATCATGAATATCTTAAGTTAGTTCTTTCAGCTTCATTTGAATACCTATGTTATTGGTCTACAGCCATAATAAATTTTCCAATTATTTCACTGTAGGGACCGTCTTTAGAATCTAACGTCTACAGACCTCAGAAGCTGACGTCTAAAGATCATCCCCTAGCTAAAGAGGGTTAAACATTAGGTTAATCCTCATTTATTTGAAGCTGTCAAATCAATTGCATTAGCAATGACGGCAAATGGATAAAAAATCGGACTACAATATTCTCAAAATTGTAAAATAATAGATTGAGATTCATTAATTTTGATAAAAACAAAATACATAATATAATGATTATAATTGATTGACATAAATTGTGTGAATCAAAATAATGCTTACCTCTTCAACTTCCTCTTCTTTCAGAATGCCCGCTTTACCAAGAAGTATTTTTGACTTCTTCATCTCATTCTAAGTAGAACAAAAACATTAATGAGAATGTTAGCAAATATCCCCCAAAACTACTATGGGTATTATAGGTTTTAATAATTGTTTTAATTTGAAACAAATCAGAAAAAAGATTGATATACTACAAGAAGAGAAACATGGTGGCAAATGATCATACTGCAGAAAGAAAACATGCAGCACAAAAATATGGTACTCGAACCAAGGCTCACACACATCATATTCAGAAAACCCTGCCCATTAATTCACAACCCCTCCCCATTAATTGTGTTACTACATTCAATATATCCAATATATCCCTGCATTTTAATTCTTTTCACACCAAGTTATCTTATTTAAATTTAAGCCCATTTGAAGTCGTGTCTCGCCTTCACGACCCACAACTAGAGGTGGGTGAAAATTGCCCATATTGGCTAATTTCAGACCAAATATTGATGTTTGTTTAAACACTTATTTCACTTTCAATATCATTTTATTTGATCGGCTAATAAAACAAATTAAGATGATTATAGTTGTGCTCAGAGATTGAAGGGCTAAATATCTCCACAATACAAAGACATTTTGAATAAAGTGCATTCCACGCCCTAAAAACTTCTGAATTAGATGACTGTGAACAAATTATTTTCATATAACCATATTTTACAGATTGAGTGCACATAAGAACATAACATCATAACATCAAGGATGTAAACTTGCTAAATTTAAATTATTGGAGGGTTTGGTGCATGTATTTCAATGAACAAGGGTTAGAATATCTGATTCTCATGTCCACAGGAGAGGGTGCATATGGGTCAAAAAACGAATCCAACGAACGGCGAATGGCCTGTTCTTAGGGGCCAAACATCAAGAATCTCAGTTTATAAATAGTGTAAAAAAACTAACCTAAAAAATGTATATCTATTTCTATATCATTTTTCCCTTATAAAATGTGAATAGTGAGGCCGAAAAATAAATAAAAAGTGAAGTGGGAATGCTCCATAATTTCCAGGACCCATGTGCACCCTCACAGGATTGTGTAATACCACCCCATGTACCAAAACAATTAATCACCAGCAAATACTGTATTTATCTTATGGCTTACTTTTTCTTTTTTACCGGATGGAGCTTCCTTCACAGCATTGGGATCACGATCTTCAGGAATAGCTAGAATAATGTTTTCGTCATTAGGATCAAGAGTGAGCACTGTGGGTTTAGGGATGAGATCAACTTTCTGTGGCAAAAAAAAAGATTATAATGATGATATAGTAAATATGTTTACTCAGGCTCATTTGATAAAAAAGAAAATCTCCACACAAATCATCACCTTGGTATTACCCTTTACAGCGCAGGGATCAACTTTAGACGTCACAATCTGATTCTGACAATTAAAGTCGATCCCTGCACTGTAAGAGTACAAATCTCTAGATCGGTAGTAGACCCATAACATAGGTACATGTATTGAAATAAACCGGAAAGAGCTAACAAAGATATTTATGATGATTTCAAATTAACAAAAACCCATTGCTTTTCATGGTTTATACAAAATAATACAGCGTTGTAAGGGTTAACCCTTATAACGCTGTATAATAGTGTATTATTCTTGTGTAAACCTGGGAAAGCAATGGGTTTTGTTCAGTTTTTAATCTTCATAATGTCTTAGTTAGCTCTTTCCACTTCATTTGAATACCTATGTCATGAATCTACAGCTATTAGATGTATTTATACTCTTACAATGCAGGGATCAACTTTAGATGTTAGAATCACGTCAGATTCTGATGACTAAGGTCGATCTCTGTGCTGTGAGAGTTAAAGTGTCATATTTGTCACATTACAAGGATAGATATGACCCTATAATACCAAGGCAATGAAATATAATACATTCGATGGAAATGATCATATTATTAATTACATATTAAAACAAAAATATAATTGTACACCTTTTTACAATTATTTTCAAATTTATTAAAGGCATAGAATATTGCTTAGGTGTACTTTACCAGACGCAGGCCCTGCGCTGCTCAAAGTTGGGCCAACATCTCTGAACATTTAAAGAGCTATGGCTAAACAATCGGTTTTAGCTGCAAAAATACTCACTTGTGGATCCCAGATAACATCATCTTCCCATTTATGATAAAGTAAATCTTCATTCTCAACAGGGAAAATGCTGTATATCACTCCATTATCAGCCGGCAGATTTTCATCTGGTTACCAAAAGAAATAATTGATGGATTTACAATAGTCATATACAAATTATTTGTGTCTCTGTTCACCATTCTTATCTCTGTGAATATTAAATTATTTGATACTGGGCCGGCAACAGTTCAACCATTCTTGATCAATCAATTAATTTGTTTCATTACTTTTAGTGAAAATGTCTATAGAATTATTTTATAAATACTGAAGGCCATGTATTTAGACTGTATGTTTTAATCAATAAAACAAATAGATATATACAAATTATTTACTTATTGGCTATTAGAAAAATATTTGTTAGAAGTGTGAAATGTCATCAAGTCTTAAAGACCTGATTCATAGTCATTATAAATAAATAAATATAAATAATAAATATAAAAATAAGATTTTGACACTGTTACTTTTCCTTCAAGGCCTGTGTCATACCTTGCATCATCTTAGACATACCCCAGTTATTAATCGGTAAACCTGATCCTGGATTTTGATTTCCTGCAAGTACAAATCAAAAACTTGCACAGTTGCTTCATTTATTAATCCTTAATGAGTTTTATCAGCATACTAAATCCGTTATTGAGAATGAAATGAGTGTTTAAACATCAAGATTTGCAAATGTCTGGTTTCAAATTAAACAAATATGATTAATTTTTAACCACGTAAATTGTGAATCGCGGTAGCGAGTCACAACTTCAGGTGGGTGAATATTTAAATTATTGAACTTAGCACTTCAAGGGTTAAGAGAAACATCAAAATATTCAGCCTATGTTGGTTTGATGTTTAGACACCGATCTAACAAAAGAAGTGTTTTTTTTCAATAAAGCCGCAAGATAATGTACACCTTACGTTGATTAATATACTGCACGGCTGTGCGGCTAGTGGGGCTTGGAATCCATCCGGCATTAGCTCCTTTCAGGGCCGCAGACTGTAGTACCTTGGTGCGAGATTCCTCCCCATTCCAAATCACATCATTCTCCCACTGAAGTTGTGTTACCATGTGAAAAGCATCATCTGGGAATTCTACCTTTTCCAGAGGAGGGAGTTCACTTTCCTTTGCCACTGGCTGGGTCTCTGATTCCTACAAGAATAAAATTATGTTTATTTGTCTGTGTGTCTTATTGCACACTATTTTCTGTGTGTGAGACGTGTCAGCAAGATTTGATGTGAATAGGGATGGCAGAATAACACACGATAAATTTAACAAAATCTTTGTTTTTTCAACTTGACATATGCAAAATAATGCTAAATTACTTCTCAGGAGTGAGAATATATCCGCCAATGTAGAGTTATTTCAATTAAAGTCCCTTTCAGAAGAACTTAGGTTCAGCAAATTATAATCTACCCTTAAAAAAAAACAAGTCACAAACATTATTAAAATATTAATCTTTTTTAGAAATAGCATTGCTTGATCAACGAGCCATGAACCATACATTCCATTTAGAGATATAAATTCCTCATTTAAAGAAACTGGCTTGCAAACAGCAAATTTTAATCAAACCATTTAATTCCACCTTTTCTTGATGAGGTAGACGGTCCCCACACTGAAAGGTTCAAGTGTTAACGGCAATACCTATATCATGTATATCAGATACCTAAGCATTTGGCAAGTTGTGTGATTTTGGTACAAAGTCTGATACTAGCCTGTCTGTTTTTGTAGCCATAATCAAAGTCTTCTCCCGTGTCGTCTGTGTTGAGCATGTCATACCACAGCTGAGCAGGTCCATACCTCCACTCAGCCACTTCAGGTTGCTTGTCTCCTCCTTTATCGGCATCCTGCTGATTCTCTGAGCTGCTTTCCTCTACAGGCTGCATTAGTCTGTCCTGTAGAACATACAAATTGTTAACCCCTTCACTATCATACATGACGAAAATTTCCGTAGTCATTCGTCAAGTTACGTAACCATACATGACGAAAATTTCTGTCAGATTTACTAAGGTTACACCAGGAGCCCTGGATCCTGGCATGCACTCCGAGCTGGAAGTGAAGTGGTTAAAGCAAAAAAAATAAACATTAACCCTTGTGCTGCTAAGAACGTATATGGAAGTTTTCAACCACTAAATGCCACTAAAATTTGCAGCATATTTTGTGTTGGTTGCTCAGTTGATCGAATAATTCAATTTGGGTATATGTTTCATAAATGATATTATTTTTCATTCATTCGAAGCTGTAAATTGCATTGGCAATTACAGCACTAAATGAAAGAAAAATACTCACAAAAGCAAAAAAATTGTACTTGGTTATACTAAGAAAAATAAAATGCAATTTTCAATCACTAAATTTGTGTGATAACGAGAATTGCAATAATGAACAGTGCTGGTGATATGAGGCGTGTGATCACACGCACACGTCATCACACGCCTAAAACAAAGTTGAGGTGTAGGAAAAACAGCACACCTCGTACAATGTACAGATACAGACACAACACTTAGTGAAGTGCAAATCACACTCCTTGATCACACTCCTTGCTCATTCAAGGAGTGTGATTTTCCACACACCACTATTTTTCAAACGACCAGCACTGAATGAATAATGAATTGTAAACCATGAAATACTTGTGGATTTAAACTTGGACGGCTTGGGAATGAGAAGAATTGGGGGAGATTAACATTTTATCAAACCAATTAACGTTACCGCCACAGGGCTAGACACTAACAGATCTGAGCTTCGTACTGAAGGGCAAGAAAAGTTTTGGGGTACTGTCCTCCCAATTTATCACTTGCCTGACATGCGTTGTCTGTTGTGACAGTCGCTGAAATTTGATATGCTGCAAATTGAAGCTATTGCCCAGAAATCACTGTCTGTAATTTTTTTACTTGCCCCCAACTAAAACTGGTTGCCCCATGCAATCGGGCAATCGTTAGTGTCGAGCCCTGCACCAAAGCAGCCAATATAAAACATTATATTACATGTATTATTAATTTAGAAGTGTTTTTTTACCACATGGCAAACACTTATGTGCCCCGTTTCAGTGTTAGCATTGAAGCAACACTATTTCTAAAGCATGCCAATATAATTCAATAGGCAGCAATGTAAAATATTTTTTTTAAATGGTTGTCTTCCAAAAGATAACACCAAAAAGCTAATGAAGACCTCAAAGAATACTGTGATCAATTTCTCTCTTTCTTTGTATACTGAGCACAACTACCTAGTTTGGAAGGCTAACGGCTCAGAAAGAGCTATTGCGCCATGGTGCTATTGCGCCCACCACATTGTGGATTTTCTGGGGTCTCGCCAGATGGAAACTGCGACTACATCTATTGAGGTATATTTATGTCCAACTTTAGGTAAGTCAGACGAGCCATCTGATTTACGTGGTTCTCTGAGCCCTAGGACACAACATGTCCTAGTGTATACAGCACCTGGTTGTCCCAGGCGGTCACCCATTCAATTATGGATAGGGCTCGGGGTTGCTTAACCCTAAGTAGAGCACTGAGTTATTCAACCTAAATTTTCAGTCATTTGAAGTTGTGTCTCGTTACCGCGATCCACAACTCCAAGTGACTGAAAATTTGCTTGATATGCGAAATTTAGGTCCCAGCATATATCAGTATTTCAAGATTGAAGGCATATTTTTCTTTTACCAACCAGTTATCAGGGGTTATCCTGGTGCTAATAAAAAGAGAGAATGTCTACTCTAGTTGACATCAGTGTCCTAAGGGTTAACTCCAGTGATCAAGCCAACACAGATGAGCTAGTGCCGTATTCCGTATATGTGCGTGCAAAATAAATGTTCCCAATAATTCATATCAAGACAATGAATTAGATAGTGGCCATACCAATACATGGAGGATAAATTGCTTGGTTTTTAAATTAATTTAGGAAAAGGCTGAGGTTGAGGCCACATACACCAAAAAATCATTTCAAAGGCCTTTAATCACAGCATTAGCTGATTAGTTTTAGCATAAGACATGTGAGATAAACAAATCTTGCGAATAGTTTAGACTGCAGCGGAGGGCAACAAAATTTTAGTGGCCAACTTGAAAAATCACAAATTTATGGGTGAACTTGAGATAACAAAATTTCATCTAAAATTTTCAAGGGCCTGCAAAGTCCATGCAGAAAAATTTGATAAGAGCATAGATACAGAGTAGACCCAGTGACATGGAATTTTTTTTCAGTATTGCATAGCAAAATGCTAGGCAATTCTGACCATTTGCTAATCAAATTTGTAATTGATTAGCAAAATCTTTATACATGATGTCTGGCAAGTTACAACATGGAAAAGAATATTGATAATCAATAATTTTCCAACAATTTTTTCCCTGAGTGATCAAAACAAAATACAGCAGCGGGTGGGCAATTTTTAAAATATAACAAAAACTACTGAAATTTGTAATTGCAAGGCAAGGCTTGAAAAATCAGATATGCAATTCATTTTTAGATTAAAAACCAGTATCTTTATATAGACATGGCATTAGAGTCGCCACACAAGATGTTGACCCGATGTTTGATCAAAATTGCAGACATTTAACCAGCAATGGTATATTTGCCAGGTGGAGAGAACAGGTAAAAAGATGCAATACAGTAAAAACCTGCTATCAACGGCAACCCTAGATGTTAGCCAAAAGTGGCCGTTGGGAGGGGTTGGCCACTCATAGGAAATTAGAGAAGTGGGGGGGGGGTTGAAAAAAAAAAAATTATGAAAAAAAAAATTTAATGTCAGGGGTCATTTTCAACTGCCGTAATGTCAAAGATTTAAATCTATTTATTGTTCACAAAACACTAAAATAATGAAATAACATTATTTATTTGTATATATCAATACAGGAAAATAAATTTATGCTTTGATTTCTATTAAAATAACGCGGATGGAAGGGGATTACAAACAGACCCTTTATCTCTAAGATAATGTTATTCCGCCATTTTTGAGTTCTTGGTCAAAGTGGGCATGAATATTAGCTGAATAAATTAAGATCCGAATTCCCCTCTGCATGCTCTGTCCAAAATATTACACCCTCTAGGCTCTACTCTTAACTTCTAACTATTATTAAGTAGCCCTACTCTAGACTACACAGTAGAATTATTTGATTTTGTTAATTAATATAATATTACTGGTGTTTGATCTATGCCTATTCTATTGTTATTAGGCATAATTACAAGTGGCCGCTCTGCTATGCTGAGTGAAGTTCATGTCACAATATATATTGCCAACAGCGTACCGCAGGGGTGGGCAGGCAAAATGAGTCCTGTCGCCACAAATGGCTATTTTTAGGGGCTCTGAATGGTCATTTTTAAGTATTTTACATAACAGATATTTTGCTTCTGTCGCCACATGTGGCGATGTGGTGACCACTTGCCCACCTCTGTACTGCTGTCCGCTACATAACGTATATGTATTCACCAGGTGGCGTTATAGTAAGAGTTTGAAGCGTGAAAATCTGTGAATTAGATTGACACGTGCCTGAACGGAAGTAATCTCGAATCAAGATGGCGTCGTCTGTATTTGTAAACAAGTTTTTTCAAGGATTGTGGCCGGGTTTTGGGGGGACCGTTTATTGGAGAGTCTTAACAGTGAAAATGTGATCGTAAATTGATATTGTGACCGTAAGTTGCGGTCTACCGGCCATAGTGGTGACAGTCAGGACCGAGTCTCACTGTATGTTGAATCTTGTAGAAAAATAAGCCAAAGGGTAGTGGCAGAAAGATAAATAAGTCCACTTACAAGATCATTTGTAGCTATTTCTTCTGGTTTGGCAGGCCTTCCCATATCCAGATCAAATGGGCAGTATTTACGATAGTCTTCTTCATCACTGCTTTCATTGTCTTCTGGCTCTGATTTGATTTCTTCTTTCACATCCATAGCTCCATTAAGGACTGCGGTACTTGTTTCAGTTACTTCTACATCCATCTCATCTTCTTTTTCTACTTTCGTTTCTGACTTTATATCTTTTTGAACATCACTTTTAATTTCCTTATCTATTTCTTTTTTATGTTTGTCTGTCTGCTCGTCTTTCTTATCAGTTTCTTCAGGTTTCTTTTTTTTCTTTTTCTTCCAGATATGAGGACTGTATACAGGTTTGAACAGTCTGGAAAATCTCAGGACCTGGAAATGGAAAGATTTATTCCACATGGATCTGATATGTTCAACCCTTACACTGCTAAACATATCTACAGTCGTTTTTAATCTGTTTTCTTAGCCGATCAAATCACTGTTATTGGGAACAAGCATTAGCACATCAAAATTTAGCAAATGTTTAGTCTCAAATTAAACAAATATGAGTCATATTCAGCCACATGAAGTTGTGGGTCGCAGTAGCGAGACACAAGTTCATGTGAGTGAAAATTTAGGTTATTTAATTTAGCGCTTTTTAATATCTATAAATGTTATCTGACAGGTCGAGCAGTTGACAGTTTTATTTTATTGGCTGTGGAAAGGAATGCGGAAAGACAGACGGATGTCATGTCGACAACAAACCCCGCAATCATGAGGCGTTCAACAAATGTTGTTTTAATGTTGGGTTAGCATCGTAGACGGTGGCCCAACATTAAAATAACATTGGGACTATGTGTCGTGTTTGCTGGGATAGCCTTCAGTCAAATTGGCTACAGGCTGCAGAACTAACCTTGCCTGTTCGAAACTCGGGAAACAGACTTCTTACATCCTTGCCTTTATACTCAGGTGGTAGCATGCCCGCTAGAGGAGTGTGAAGCTCAGCTGTATTATTTTCATCATCATTGTCATCTTCATTCTTCACATCAGATTTGCCAGGTATCCAGTTGGGTGGAGGCATGAGTTTTGAATCATTAAAGTGCCCCTCCTCCTCATCGTAATCGTCACTGTCATCTGCGAAAGCCAGAATATTAACCTTTCTGCTGCTAGGAACGTATATATATACATTCTTAAGAAACTATGAAATCACCTAAAATTCTACTGAAATTAGTAAAATATCTAGTGGGAGATGGTTAGATAACCATTATCCTACTGATCTTGACTATTGTCGTTTCGATTTGTTCTATTAATCGACCAAGTCATGTTATTGAGAATAAAATGTACATGTGTCTAAACATCAAGATTTGCAAATATTTTTGCTCAAAATAAACATGTTAAGCAAATATTAGTAATATTCAGCCACTTAGTTGCGGGTCGCGGTAGCGAGATACAACTGCAAGTGGGGGAAATAAATAAATCACCTTAGCAGGACATGGGTTAATCAGGTTTTTCATAAATAACAACATTTTTCGGAGCTAAAGGATCCTATCTGCCACTCTAACGAGTGTCAGATAGGATCCTTTAACTCTGAGGCGACGATTTGATGCTGGATATTGTGTAAGCAATTCCAGCTTTGAAAGAATAAAAAATAGAAACAAACAATTCAGTAAGATGAGGGTTAACCCTTTTCGTACTGAACACACATGAATATATACCGGTATATGTGATCCATCAGCACAATATAAGTCGCATTGCAAATAAGATAAATCAATCATGTAAAAGACAACAAATTTCATGGAATATGTATGAGGTTCAATTAGTCAGTGATTGACTTTATTCAAACTAAAGCTATACATTTTTAAACATAAAAAAATATGATTTTTAGAAAAGAGTAGGCCATCAAAATTTTACACTTTAACCATCCTATATTTATCATTGAAAATAATTTTCAAGAGACCACCCAGAAGGTTGATTTTATCAAAAATATATGTTTTTACCTGTAGATATTTTTTTTCAATTGATTCAATAAAAACAATTTCAGTATCTTTTTTGCATTTGTGAACTTTGGAAAAATGTATGATGAACTGATTACATGCAGATGAGACAAATATACATAATGGGCCTAGAACTTTGCGCAAACATAAGGTATCCTACTGTTATTCAAAGAGCTTCAAGAACAGTCAAACTGCAATAAATAAGAGTCTTTTATTTAAGCCTAATCTGGCTTATGAAGAAGGCCTCACCTGCGATAGGAGCCTTGAGAGACGCCATGGCATCTTTGTATTTGTTGACATCCTCATCATCTGCTAATTCATTAATGTCACTGTAATCCACAGCGGAAGTATCATTATCTAAAATGAAAAAACATAAATGAGATACAGAAAAACAACAACTGAGTATAAACATGAAGACCTCAACAAATCCAGACTCCTGGGACGGCCATTTTGATTTGTTTGACCACCAAAAATTGTTTACTTGGAAGAACCAATGGGCCACTGCTCTACTGCTCTGCAAAGCCAAAAAGAAGTATCTGCTTACTTGAAAAGTAAGCAGATACTGCCGTTTGGCTTTGCCACGCCTGTACTAGGTGGTATTAGGCTTTGATGTATTATCATTAAAGATTATACAATACTAAACTGTATTTATATTATGTTGAGTATATGACAATAGTGTAAGATATCACCATATCATACATGTATGAATGTAACAACAGGGTACGATATAGACATAGAAACTAGACATGCTATCATTTTCCAGAAATAGCATGGGAAGAAAAATATAGCATGCTAGTGGTAAATTATGAAACACTATCAATTCAGGGGTCATCAGAGAAAGCGCGAGAGTGCTCCGGCGAGTGGCCCTGACAGTGCTCGCATGCTAGGAGGGTCTAGGGTCATGCCCCCCCAGACAAGATTTTTTTAAAAACTGGGTGCCCTCTGGATCATTTTGCGGCACAACATGATTTAAATCATTCATTTCCAACAACATTATATACGAGTTTTGATTTGAGATAGATATATATATATATATATATTTATACATTACACCCCTTTATTTGCATGTACCATACTTGTATACTTGATAAACTCAGGTCATTTCATTCACCAGGAATGAAAGTGAGAATGAAGATTTGCGAGTTAACCCATGTCCTGCTGTGACCGTATATACACGGGTTGAAGCTAGTTTTACACCGAATAAAATGCCACTGATATTGACAAATGGTTTGTGATACATGTTCACTGTATTAAATAATTTAATTTGAGATATTTTCAGATATATTTTTCGACATTTGAAGCTTGAAATAGCATTAATGCTATTTCCAGCTTCAAATGTCGAAAAATATATCTGAAAATATCTAATTAGCAATTCCAGCTTCAAATGAATAAAAGATAGAAGCAAACAATTCAGCAGAAAAAGGTTTGATAGCACAGGGTGAAAAAATGTGAAAATAACTTTTTTGTACTACACACCTAAAGAGCTTGCTCCTTCTTCACCATCATCTTCATCTTCAGCATCATAATTATCTTCCGCAATCTCTTTTATCCCTGTTCCTAGAGATCCTATGTTCAGGGCACTCAAACCATCCAAGTGTTTTTTGCTCTCCTTAAAACAGAACCACATACCGTACAGGTAAATAATGTATTTGAACTACAAGTAAAAATAGGTAGTCAGCAGAGAACAAAAATGTAAAGTTTCAATTTACGGGGCTTGTCGTAAATGTACAGCGATCCAGATAAGGTGCATATGATTTGTTTGAATTTATGCACACAGGTTCATTTTGTTGCATAACTTTACATGCCATGTTTCTGGTTCTCATGCTGTTACTTTCTCCTGTGTGATTTTGTTACATCATGTGTATTTTGTCATTGGTAGTTCTCACAAATTTTCACTGATCCCGTATTTTCATAACATAAACATGATAAAGCTTCCAAAACGTTTAGATTTGTGACTTCAAAAATCAAATTCGTTTTGAGAGATGTGGCTTTTATTGATTGTTCACATTTGAAGCACAAATTGTAAAAAGTAAAATATTCTTGTGATATATAAACATGATAAATCGATGGTCTAAAACAATAGTGGGTCAAGTCGACCTGAAAGCAAAATTGTATTTATCGTTTTGCTTAGAACTACAGTCTGCTAAATCCACTTATCAGCATGTAGACTTGGACTTACGCTGATGAAACACACAGCGATTGGAATTTTACTGCAGATCAAGTGAAGTTAGCAGAGTATTTTTTAACTTAACGATTTACAGAAGCAAAATTGGGATCAACAAGATACCAAGTTGACTTAGCTCATTGTTAATCTAAGAAAACAGACTATACAGAGATTGTTCCTAGATCAACAATGAACTAAGTCTAGGCATTTCTCCTGTGCTGTTTCCGCAAGTCTTAGAATAACAATGCGCTAAGTGCACTTGCATCTTTTTTTGTCCCAGAAACAGAGCCCATGAGCATGTAATAACAGAACAACAATGTGTCAAGTCGACTTGGTCCTGTGTTGGAAAGATATTATGCTGATATGTGCTCCTTTTCACGAGAATAACAATGTGCTAAGTCGACTTGGTCTGTTTTTAAATCTGAATTTGGAATAAATTCAAACTTTATACATAGTATAGTTGACTTAGCTGATTGTTATTTTAAAGGACAAAAATGTCACTTAGCACACTATTGTTTTAACCCATCGAAATGTACTCTCGATAAAGTAGGTTTAAATTACTCATGATCATTTCCAAAATGAGGGGAGAATACTTAATTTGGTCAGAGTCAAAGGTTATCTAGAGCACTGAACATACATCAACTAAATCTGCAACGGAGACAATTTAACACAAAATAATGTAAAAGTTAAAGTAAAGTTAGAATGGTGATTAAATAAAATAAATAAAAACCTCAATGCAGAACATTTAAAATATTGGGTAAGCAGAATGTAGTTTCTCATCTAATTACACAAGAAGATATAGATCTACTAGCAGAGCTCTGTTAACCCTCACAGAGCCGGTATCGACTTTAAATGTCAGAATCTGACATCTGTAGACGTCAGATTCTGATGTATAAAGGTACTGTAAAAGTGAAAATATTTATAACAACAGTAGACCTATAACATAGGTAACAAAATGAATCGGAAAGAGCTAACTAAGACATTTATAATGAAATTTATTAAAACCCTTTGGACTCCATAGTTTGTACTCGAAAATATTTCATCGCTTTATGGGTGAAAGCACTAAAATAAACTAAGACACCAAAGATTTTTTTCATTTTGAAATCATCACAAATATAATAATTAGCTCTTTCCACTTTATATATGACCATATGATGTAAACATATACATAGACTATAACTGCAAATTTTTAGAATTTTTGTGCTGCGCATTCACCAGTTAGGCTAGATATAGAGACAAAATTCCTGATTTCTAATTATTGACAACAATGTCAAAAATAGGAAATGCGGGAATTTCGTCTCTATATCTAGCCTAACTGGTGAATGCGCAGCACAAAAATTCAAAAAATTTGCAGTTCTAGTCTATGTACATGTTTACATCATATAGTCATATAAAGAACCCGAAATAAAATCACACATTTTTTATGATTTTAGCATGGGCCAGTCCCTTTAAAATTCTGACATCTGAGGTCGGTCCAGCATTGAAAGGGTCAAATTCACACCTCGTCAAGGACATCATCCTGTAGCCTGCCTTTCTCATCTATATTGCCAAAGAGAAATCCCATCAGCATGCCTCCCTCTGACTTCTCCCCTTCCTCCTCACTATTCATGTTGAGCACCTGCCAAATTAAAACACTCGTGTTTGATGTTGAAAAATTCACAAATAATTGTAATCATAGGATAATGTGAGTGACTTCCCACAGGGTCAACCAGGATCGCATGTTTTTCGTTGATTTCTTGGTCAATTGTCAACCTATTCTTATGAAATTTGGTAACAATCATATTTCAACAGAATCCTAATATCCCTGAAAATTTCGTAAAATTATACATGTATATCATATTTCAAAAGTTAAGACCATTTGACATGTAATAAATTGAAATTACGACGCCCCTCTATAAACCCATTAAACTAATTTTAGAATTGTAACTGTGGCAGCGTTCAAGAGTCAGCTGGATGACTGAGTCTACCAGCCCTTTCCCCCTCCAGCCTGATACTCTAAAAAGGAGGTGCTGCTGGAGTACAAAGTCAAAGTAACGTTATTACAGGTCAAATGGTCTAACTTTTAAAATATTCAATATAATTTTGCGAATTTTTTACCGCTGTTAGGATTTGAATAGAATATGGCCTTTGCAAAATTTCAAGAAAATCGGTTCAGAATTGACAGAGAAATCGCCGAAAATCATGCGATCCTGGTTAATTTGACGGCGAGAATACAGTCTAGTAGGCCTAGGCTAGTATAGGGGCCTACACTACAGAGATTAGTCCGAGTGGACTGGCCCTGGGTGAGCGATAATAAGGGACAACGTTAATAATTTACAAAATTAAACTTGAGAGACGGCAATGTTAATATGTTACAACACACAATGTTAAAATAATAACTCTGAAAATAAATATTTATAATGTTAAGCAGCCTTACTAGCTATATAAACGTAACATTTGTAAAATAACAATTTTCAACCAAAACAAATCATCAGGTGCGCTTGTGTGTTTGTTTGTTTGGGATAGCTAGCCATAAAAACAAGCTGCCCGAGCCTTACGACTTTGTCGGTCGCTCTCTAACTACTGACAGATAATCGAATAAATGCAGCAGTCACTGAGTCAATGCAAGGGCGTGCATAGGGGGAGGGTCGGAGGGGTCCTGAGCCTCCCTTGAGCAGCAGATTTTGAAAAATTTCTGGGGATTTCCGGATACCACGGGGCTACCTGGATGTATGCTATTTTTTAGGCCCATGGTACGTGTGGGATTTTTCTCAAATTGTGTCGCCAGACTGGAATCACGGGCTTTTTGGAAATTAAAAATCATTCGAACTATCAAAGTGACTTCCACAAAATAAAAGTCTAATTTAACAAAACAATAAAGCTGTCATGTTCAGGTTCAGTAGAGGGGTTGATGTGTGAAAGCTACATGTTCAAGGTGATGGGAGCTAGGGGGTGAGGGCCAGTTGTCAGACATGTTTAATGTGCTGGGAAGGGGCGAGGGGCGTCATGCAGCCATTTTTAAGGTGATATGGGAGGGAGTAAGGGGCGTCAGTCATGTTCAAAATGAGGGGGGACGGGGATCGTCAGCCATGTTAAAAGTGATGAGAAGGGTATGAGGGCTGTCAGACTGTCAGCCATGTTCAAAGTGATGGAAGGGGTGAGGGGCGTCAGCCATTTTCAAGGTGATGGGAGGGGGTGTGGGGCGTCAGCCATGTTCAAAGTGATGGGAGGTGAGGATCGCCACCCATGTTATAGGTAATGAGAGGGAGTGAGGCGGGACAGACATATTCAAGGTAATGAGAGGGGTGAGGGCTGTCATACTTGCAGCAATTTCAACGTGAGGAGAGGGGGTGATGGGCTGCAGCCATCTTCAAGGTGATGGGAGGACTGGTGGGGGTCGTCAGCCATGTTCAAGATGATAAAATGGGGTGGGGCGTTAGCAACGTCCAAGGTAATGAGAGGGCGGTGATGGCTGTCAGACTTGCAGCCATATGTTCAAGGTGATGGGAGAAGGGGGGGGGGGAGGGGTCGGGGCGTCAGTTATTTTCAAGGTGATGGGAGGGGGGGGGGTGTGAGGATCATCATGTTCAGTGTGATGAGAAGGGAATAATGGGCGTCATCCATGTTCAAGGTGATGGGAGAGGGTAATCAGGGACTGGGAGTGAGCCATGTTCAGTGTGATGGGAGGGGGTTGACAAGTTGAAGAGAGACGAGGAATTAACATAGCAGCATGGAGTCTAGTACTGTGGTTATTAGTGAGGCTCTTGGCCTGATTACCCGACATATAATTACCCCGGTTTAATTACACCTATGAAGTGGGAAGTGCTTGGATATTCCACATTAATATTCCATAATTATAAAGGGAATTTTAATAAATACTAATAGTGGTTGATTAGAAATTCTGTTATAAATGTGTCCTGATACTTATTTAAAATATAAATTAAAAAGTTACACAATGAGAGTAGGCCTGTCGTAACACAATAATTAATAATATTGACAATCATATATTTGGAGATTTCTCCTACCCTGTTGGTTGGGTTTTTTATCAGGGAGTAACCAGGGGGGCTTCGACATACCCCTGGTTCTCATCTATATTGCCAAAGATAAATTCCATCAGCATGCCTCCCTCTGACTTCTCCCCTCCCCCTTCACTATTCATGAGTACCTGTCAAATTAAAACCATTGTGCTTGATGTTGAAAAATTCACAAATAATTTTATTCATAGGATGATATGTTAGTGATTTCCCACAAGGTCAGGATATGACTACACTCCCATGCAGTGCTTGACTCAGTGCCCATGCTGGCGTGCAGTGTAGGATATGACATGGTAATGTGTTTTTGGGACGGCCAAATTGCAAATCCCCCACATAGCCCCGCGGTGGGGTGTGTGGGGGAGTACACCTCAGTAGCCCTATATCACACCCAACTCTCAGTTGCTCACCATCAATCACAATGTACAAAACAAATACACCTATCACAAATTGAATGGCCCTGAGTTCATAGGCGTCACAGTTGTGCAAAGCCCGCTTGGCCAGAAAAAGAGGTCCACCAGGCTTACATTGAAATGGTTGAATTCTAAATACACAATATTACACAATGCTGCAAACTGTACAACAATAACAACTTTGAGGCCTTGACAATTAGCAGACTAAGTGCAAAAGGAGGTGTGTATTTTGATGATTAAACAAAGGTCATCTTCAAAGTCAAAGAGTCAATTCCAAAACCAAGTTTCAAGCAAAAATTGATTTTTTAACATTTTCTGTGTGACTTGGACTGGAAAATCTATTTCTGGTATTATTTTGGTGATTTGAGGTCATCATTGAGGACAATTTCGAGGTCAAGAGCCTGTATAATACCTCGCCTATGTGCAATTTTGACTTGCTAATCTAATTATGGTTGAATTTTATGATGCTCAAAGGCAAAATATCAATTAAACTTTGTGAAAATGACAAAGAATAACAAGTAATCGCAAGTAATTGCAAAAAAAGTGACAGATGTGTTAGATGGCGATGGGAAAGCGGTAAAAGCGACGAGAAGGCATCAGAACAGGACAGAGAAACGTTGAAGGGAGATGGAAAAGTGGTAGAAGACGATGAAGAGGCGTTAAAATGTGACGGAGAAGCGTTAAAGGGCCATAGAAAGGAGCTAAGGGGCGACAAAAAGACTTCAAAGTGTGACAGAGTATGTTAAAAGGTGGCGGGGAAGAATTAAAGGGCGACATGGAAGCACTAAATGACGAGATGTAGGCGCTTAGAGGGTGTGGTTAGGCATTAAAGGATGATTGGGAGGCGTTAAATGGTGATGGAGAGACAATAAAAGGTGACAAGGGAGCTTTAACAAAGGGCGACACATAGGCGATAAATGGCGATGGGGAGGTGTTAGAAGGTGATGCGGAGGCATTGAATGGCGACAGAAAGGTGTTGAAGGGCTGATCGTTGCATAAAACTTTATAGACAACTACACATATCTAAAATTACATTATAAAGGACACTGGAAGCCAATGTAACAACATTAACAGGAGTGTTGCTCTACAAAAACAAGGAGAGCATCTCACTAATTGAGCCTGACAGTTTTGAACTCCCTGGAGCTTGTTTATTTGTCGATTTGTGACATTGGCTTAATCTCTGTTGACACTGATACAAGTAGAACACGGAGAGTCCCATTGGCAGGAGTATGTAGGCGGCGGAGCAAAGCGGTGTCTCTTTTGATGGTCTACGATAAAAATATGCATCACAGGGGTGGAGAAGAAACTAAAAACGCCAGAATCATTTCGGAGTACACCTCAGTAGCCCTATATCAAACCCAACTCTCAGTTGCTCACCATCATACCCAGCTCTACATCACACCTAGCTGTCAGAAGCTCACCATCACAGCCAGTTCTCCATCACACCCAGCTCTCAGTAGCTCTCCGTCACACCCAACTCTCTATCACACCCAGCTCCCAGTAGCTCACCATCATACACAGCTCTCTGCCACACCCAGCTCTCAGTAGCTCACTATAACGCCTAGCTCTCCATTACACACATCTCTCAGTAGCTTTCCATCACACCCAGTCTCCATTACACCCATCTCTCAGTAGTTCTCCATCACACCCTGCTCTCAGTAGCTCTCTGTCGCACCCAGCTGTCCATCACACCCAGCTTTCAGTAGCTCTCCATTACACTGGCCAGCACGCCATCACATCCAGATCTTCATCACACCAACTCTCACTAGCTCTCAATCACACCTAGCTCTCAATAGCTCACTATCTCACCCAGCTCTCCATCACACCCATCCATCAGTAGCTCTCCATCACACCCAGCTCTCAGTATTTCACCATCGCACACAGTAGACTACATGTAGCTCTCCATCACACCCAGCTAAATGTTCATTATAAGCGCAGGCTCAGTACTTTCAGCATTATGTGCTTGACAGTTAGTAGGTTTTGCGCCGTCAAATTTCGAACCCCAAAAGATAGGCCTATGTGTTTTTTAACTAATGCGCTTGAAAGTTTTTTTTTTCAATGTATCCCTTAGGAAAGTTGACAGATAATACAAAATTGTCAAAGCAACACTTAGAATGCAAAATCCGAAAAACACTTTTTTGGGTGTCAATTTATCTAGCGCATGCACCATCGATATCATGTATTGGTAGTAAAATAGGATAGCAGACTACTTTATGACGTATGAGTACTATTACGTTAGGCCACAACTATACCAGTAGTGTATGTTTTTCGTTGATTTCTCCGTCAATTATCCACCGATTTTTATGAAATTGAACAGAGTCCTAAATATCCCTAAAAATTTCGTAAAATTATATTCAGTATTTCAAAAGTTAAGACCATTTGACATGCAGTATATTAAAATTATGACGTTTCTCTTTAAACACATTAAACTAATTCTAGAATTTTATTACAGGCCGAATAGTCTAACAATTTTGCGAAATTTTACCAACGTTAGGATATGACTTGAAAATTGTGCTAAATTTCAAGGAGATCGGTTCATAATTGACGGAGAAATCGACGAAGCTACATAATAACCAAAATGAATGAAGCTATGATGTTATAATCAGATAATAATGTAACCTAATGTTTCATCATGTATATACACCTGATGAGTCTATCAAATAATACTTGATATTTGTTTTCTCAGGGGATAGCGCGAACGCAGTCCCCCACTACCAAAAATTACGTACTCGAGTTACCCACATTTGGGGTAATCGCAAAGGTCAGCCAAACCGAAGTGCAATGGAAAGGCCTCACTCTGGAGGAACCGCCTACGTGATCACGGTGTCCCCTGTACCAGGTAAGTATGCTTGATTACGGCGGCGATCACCACCACTAGCCGAATGTGTGCAGACAAAATGTGGTTCATATATGAGCTCTTTACTAATTATTTTTCAAATTTGTCCAAATTATGCAACTTATAAATTTAATACAAGTTATTTATGTTAATAGTCAATCAACTAAAAATATTATTGTTGACAATAATTTGTGTTTTTATTGTAAATATTGTATATTTGAACATTTTATACATAATACCAAGGAAATGATACCAGCGACAGCGGACCGTCAAAGTTGCCTGCGCCATCTACCGAATGTAAGTGTTTATATAGTAACACTGGTATCACCAGGTGACTCAGGCGTCACAGCGAACGCGCCATGTTGATCCAATAATGATTTAATGCTGGCCTCCGGATTTCGACTCTGGCCCAACATCAAAACAACATTTAATGAATATCCTGCTAACTACACCTCCATAATTATGGAGGTGATGGCGCGGCGATCCAGAGAAGCCTAGACCTAGCTAAACTAAATTCACCATCTCTATGATAATAATAAGAAACGCAACATTAGGCCACCATGTTTTTTTCTCTGTTTTAGATGAGCGCGCGCATTAGATTTAGGCAGCGCATTACCAAAAAAACATGTTGCCTAGCGCGCGCATTGGATTGTTGCCGATTTCCAAAAAAAACAGTTAATTTCGGGAGATAAAAAAAACATTCCGAAAAAAAGTTCATTTCAGGAGATAAAAAAACATTTTCCCAGCTATGATTTTGTATTGCTTGTTTTTTTCGTCGCCCTCTTTAACTTTATTTAAAATATGTCAAAAAGTTTTTTATTCCGTCGCCCTCACTAACTTTCCAGAAATTTGTCCAATGTTTTTTTTATTTGGTCGCTCTCATTAACTTTTCAAAAAATAGGTTCAATGTTTTTTTTATCTTGAATGTTTTTTTTTACCACCCTCCCTCATTAGATTTAAAACAGAGAAATAAAAAACAGTGGCCTTAGGCCTATCTGATAAATATCTGACGGCTATGACTTTTTAATGGTTATAAACTTTTTTCTACCTCTGCAAGAAAATAAATAAAAAATGGGAGTGTAATTTAGACATGTTTAGTCGAAGAAAGGAAAATCATATTTGTAAAATGCCTTTCAAAAGATTTTCTATTCTGTATACGTTACAATTTGCAGGTTCATTCTGGTCAGCAACTTTTTTTCTGCCCATATTTTCAACAAACGTTTTTTTCGACTTTTGGGACGATATTTTTTCCAAGGCTACCTGTAGGCCTACGTCATTATCTTAGGCATATTTTTTCATATTTAGCCTACTTCTGAGATACCGTTAGATACACTGTTTGCACGATTTGCGCATAAGCAGGACTCCCAACTAAATAGTTCAGTTTTAATCACTATGTGGCGCTTTGTAATAGAAAACAGTGTGACAGGACTCCCAATTAAATAGTTCAGCTTTTAGTCCCTGCGTGGCGTGTTGCTATTGGGAAAGGTGTATATTACCCAAGTAGGCCTAGCACAAAGCCTAGCAGATTAAATTTTAACCCCTACGAAGTAATCATGCTGTAATATATATTTAGTCAACCATTACAAAAATATGCACCCTTTCATATCTGAGGTGACGATTTATAAAGACTGCCACAAACAAGTCTTTTATTCATTTCGCACCACAAGGATACCGCACAGTGAGTTTTGTGTGCTAGCCCCCTAATATTACTTGACCTGGCACGCAAACACGAGGCATTCACTCAATGCTGGTTCAATGCTGGCCCACCGTCTTCGATCAACGCTCGCCC
This sequence comes from Flabesymbios commensalis, assembly GCA_964017125.1. Lineage (NCBI taxonomy): Eukaryota > Metazoa > Annelida > Polychaeta > Terebellida > Flabelligeridae > Flabesymbios > Flabesymbios commensalis. The sequence continues at coordinate 20,318,616 of OZ024913.1, forward strand.
AACATTGAAAAACATTGGCCCCGTACTCACTGTTAATAAACGTTGTATCAACAGCAAGTTGGATGGAGATATACATGTGCACGCTTGAATGCCCAATATATGGCAGTTACCCTGTAGGATTAAAGCCTATGCGGGAGGTCAAAAGGTCAATGCTAGTAGACCAGGTATATTGTACACAAGATATCGCCCAATTTTGTTGTAATTTTGGTTCAGCGTCGTATACAGAGGTCCAACAATAATCAAATAACTGGTCAGCCAATCCTAATTGCTTAGACACAGCCAGTTTTCAGGTTATGACTCGGTATATTATTGCACGAGAATGAATTAGCTGATCAAAGAATTATACAACAACTACTTATTAGTGATTGGACAATACAACATTCTTGATGAAGGATACTGGACAGGCTTATGGCAGGTATGATTTTAACCATTCATAACAAATAATCGTTTTATTTGTCACCATGTAGGCCCCCAGAATTTCCACAGTAGGACATGTTGTGTAGGCCAATATTCCTCCTTTTAATATCGGCCAAACTTCAATGCCGAAAGAGGGGCAGGCATGTGTGTGAATTTTATAATTTACAAATCTGTGTTTTTGTTGCTTTTAATAGCTCTCGAAATATAGAATAAGCATATAGTGATGCAATAATAATTGTTATCAGTGGATATGACCATTTCATTTTCACAGCTCCCAGATAGGCTACCATGGATACCGGGTGTACATCTTGCCTGAGCCTATACTATATGATACACAGCCGTATAGGGCTTATATAGCGCAGTTTATTAGGATAATATTGTTTTCCACGCTTAGAAATATATTAGGCTTATAACAAAAAAAGCATAATATCTACGTTTAGAACGTAACCTGGTAGCCTGACATATGTCACTGATGATTAATCTTATTATTTTTTGTAGAATGTAAAAATAAAATAGGCCTTTTCAACTTATAGTTAATTCACTTGTAAGAAAAACAAAAAACTATGTAACGTTAAATAAAGTCATTGGCGAGATATTTAATAACTGTTGATACAACTCAATTTGTAGGCTATTATTTTATATCATTTCATACGTATTTAAATACAAACTCTTCCATGGCTAATGTATATTAGAAGTAACGTATTGTGTTTGATGATTAAATACAAAATAAAGATATGATTAAAAATCATGTTGATACTTATATTTTCCTCTCTATATTGTATTTTCTTAGAAAACTAAAGGCATCGTTCATACATGAATATTTTTTTCCCAGTCTCTATATTGTATTTTCTTAGGAAACTAAAGGCATCTTTCATGCATAAATACAATATGCTTAGACTCTATCGCTATATTGTAATTTATTTTTTTAAGTACCGGTACTTTTTTGGCAGAAAATGTCATCTTGAAAAACAAATATAATATAGATATATAATAATCAAGCAGTCAAAAACGGGTTTATGGCAGATTATCATGATTATGGTACAAGAAGATACGTAGAATACTAATCTGAATGGTGCCAAGCTGGCATCATTGAACATTTTTAGCGGTGTGCAAGATAGCCGCCGGCAAGTAGTCATACTGTGGAAACTGTGTAAATTGGTTAATTTTAGCTCGATTTGCTTTTGTAATTCACCATTTTAACTAGTTTGGTATTGTGTAGGTCCATCTAGACCATTCCATGACAATGTTGATGAATATGCAACCATTTTAGCCCAAAGGGGTTCTTTAGCGAACACCATAATACTGGCAATAATTTGGTGCAACATTATTATTTATAAGAATTAAATAATTACTAATGGTCATCAATTGGTATCAATACAATAAGTATTGTGATCTGGTGATGTCACGCTTATTTTTCAAATAAATAGGAGAGCGTGTAGTCAGATTTAAAGAATTGTGTATTTAGTTGATTTCAGCTCAATCATTCAACTATTTATAATGGTCAGCAAGTCCATCTAGACCACTCTCACACTTTGTTGAACACTCTTTAACCTTGTCAAAGCTAGAGCTCAGATATGGTGACCAGCAACTCGGCAATGTAATGTAATATGATGACCATCTACATTTGACAGTGAATGAAAGCAAAGTGGGCCGGGCGAGGGTAGCCTATAAACGAACAAACAGAAACAAGGATAACAAATAACAGTTGATTAAAAGTATTAAAGGGGCCCCTTGGGATGAGACATTTTCAATGTTGTCAATTTTGAAAATTTAACTGATATGACTATATAGCCTACTGATCTTAGCTAAAAATACAAAGAAGTCAAAAAACAATTTTAAAGCACCGAAAAAGAGCGAAATATGTAAGATCAGAGAAGTCGCCGCTAATTGGTGTCTCATAGTCAGGACACGAGAGGACACACCTGCAGCACTGATTGTCTACCCAACGCTGGGCCGATGCCATCAGTATGAGGCCCAATGCTGTGAAAACATTCAATCGTCTTTCAGGTATACAAATAGTTTGTTTGGGTTACTTCTGGTTTCATAGAAATGTTGATTAAAAATATTTGTAAAAATATGAAAATTCTGAAAAAAATAAAAACATGATCCGTGGGATACACTACTTCAGTGCGGAAGTAAAAACGAAAATTGATGTCATCCCAAGGGGCTGCTTTAAAATAAGGGTATATTTCAGTTCGAATATTATATATCATGTATATTATGTTCCTGAACATAAAATAAAAGTGATAGCGTGAATGAAATTTTTAAAATATATTATGGCAACATTTATCCATATTGATATATTCTGCTTTTAGAATCTGAGAATGGTAACAGTTGTTTTAAACTACTAAAATAATAAATTTAGGTAATACCATTTTATTAATATTATAATATGATGCCTGTGAATAAAATATACTATTATCTTGCATGCACGAGAACATTTTGTTGTATATTTATATATTTTAATTTGAAAAGGTGACAGGCGCTTCAACGTATCAAACTAATAATATAGTTCAATTGTAATAGTAAATATCACATTCCTGAACGTATAGGCCTAATAAAGGGGATTAAACTAAATGTGATACGGAAAAATATAAATCCGTTATTAAGGTGTATTTATATATACTCTCTTTGATAAAAGTACTTGGTAAAAATATGACATCTTATATCCCTCGTAAAAAGGTGAGCCCCTCCGGCAACAGAACAATATATAAAATGTATGTCACTGAAATGCCATTGTTAAACCAGTTTGTTTTAAAATCTATCATAAAATTTTAGTTTGGATGTCCTATTCTGTCATGCTGTCGGAAGATTCTTTTCCAGCTCAACCGAAGAATACATGATAAACTGGATTGTGCGTAGAATTGATCTACGTTGACTTTACCCCAAATGACAAAAAAGACAAAAATAGTTTTTTGACTTGGATCTCTTTACCTCTGAGCCATTCAATTTGTTCCCTGCACTAAGCTAATTAAAACGCGCTGTTCTATTAGTAAAAGAAATAGTTATATTTCCCTTTGTTACAGTGTTTGAATAAGCCTCCAAGAAGATGGACGACGAAGTGATTCAATACAACAGTAGTGACGTTACCGCTGTGGTGACCACGAGTCCACTGGACACTGACCATGAGATTACACTGGCCGGCTGGAATTTTCATTATGTGGCGGAGCCTCTCATCATTTCAGCGTTTATATTTGTGGCGGCGATGCTGAAAATGAGTAAGAAAGCGTCATGTATGGCTGTAATTTTATTCGTAAAAAATACGACTGTAATTTTCTATACTTGTATAAACATATGAATACTGTGCACTAGGTACATTATGACTTCTGTCTTTCGAGATGGATTTTATCAAGTCTGCTTATGGAATTTAGAGGATCGTATCTGCCACTTTTCAAAGTGGTGCATACGACTCTTTAACACAACGGGGACTACAGTATATGCTTAAACCTTAAAGCGCTGCATTTGTTTGTATAAACCATTGAGATCGAAGTTGTTTTTAATTTGAAATCATCATAAATTACTTAGTAAGCTCTTCCTGATTCATTTGAATACCTATTTACTGGTCTACAGCCATTATAAATATTTTTTTACTCTTACAGTGCGGGGATCGACTTTAGACGTCAGAATCTGACGTCTACTGACGTCAGATCTGTGGGGTTAAC